>JARJCP010000030.1:0-668885 GCA_029281795.1 Mycena crocata | reverse complement strand
GTTTTTACGCAATGAAGGTTTTCTGAGCGTTTTCCTTTTATTCCTTTTCATTCTCACTCTTATTCACACATTTCATCAAACATGAAGACTTCAAAAATTACAAACAACTATTATATGTACATTTGGGCGGCGCCGTCTGGCTCCTCTCTCTCGGTCCCGTCACCCCCGTCTCCTCAACCTTTCGAACTCCCCTGCACGAACTCTTGTTCGCGCCGTCATCCTTCTTCTTCTCCGGCGCCGCGACGGCGCCGGGTGGTCCTCTTCTCCGGTGCTACAGCGGCACCGCCGGCCCCGCGTTCCGCTCGCTCTGCCTTGGTCTCTGCCCGCTTTTCTCTTCTCCTCGTCTCTGCGCTTTGCGGACTGCAACGGCAGCCGCATCACGCGTGGCATTCACCTCGTCTATTGTCCTTCGCGACCCTCTCCTCGTACGCCGCGAGCTCGGACCCCGCTTGCTCCGGGAACGCCAGTCGAATGGCGATCTTGAGGAGCTCGTTGGTGTTGGCGGTGTACCGCGCGGAGGTCCTCCAGCGACTCGCGAACGATATCCGCGGTCTTTTCTATGCGGCTTTGGCATGCGAGTATGGCGTTGAGGGAGTCCGCCGAATCTTCCTGGGCGTCGAGGCTGTATTGGAACAGCTCGGAGTCGAATTCCGGCCCCGCCGGGTCCGCTGGCGCGTCGCACTTGATTTTGCGACCTACACAGTAGGAGCAAGACCGCTTGGGGGGGCGCGACGACGCACTCGGGCTGTCGTTCCTGATGCAATTGGAGCACTAGAAAAAAATTAGTAAATCGCCGGTCCCGAGGACTGCGACGCACCCTGGCTTCATCGACCTTCACCCTTTCGCCTCTCTCTCGTCCTCGGCCCCGACGGTTCCGCCCCTGCGTTTCTTCCCCGACTTCTCTCCACCCGCAACTTCCTTTTCCTTTCCCTTCCCTTTGCCTTCACCGAGGACTCACCCTCATCCTCCTCGTCGTCGGCCTCCGCCTCTTTCCGCTGCCTGTCCTCCTTCTCTTTCTCCTTGCGGAGCGCTCGTCCTCCTTCAGCTTCTCCAGCCGGAGCCGTTCCTTCTTCGCCTCCTCCTCTATCCGGGCATCCTCTGCCTGTTGCACCTCGTGCCACTCTTTGAGATCCTCGTACCCGAATTCCTTGATGACGTCCTCCTCGGTGGCGTTGAGCAGCTTTAAACGCCACTGTTCAGGGGTCTCGTTTTTCTTGATGGTTGCGGAGCGACGTGGAGCCATCGGAGCGGAATTGGCGGAGCGGGGGTTTTTCGGGATGTGGAGATGGTGGTGGTACGAGGAAGAGTTGTTGATTTTTTCACTTTCCCATCACGTGGACATATATAGCTGATCGGAGTCCGTTCACACGGGATTTTCGGATCATCCGGCTTAGGCAGGAATTCTCACTCTTTAGCGCCTCATGGGTTCGGCGCTAAGAGGGGGATACTGTCACGGGCCGTGCCATCGGACCTCTCGGATCCGATCATCTCCGACGAACAGCCACACACGGACTTCCCCGGCCCCGGTCCACTCCGACTTCTTGTTCTCCTTTTGGTTTGTACTGCCTTCGGTTTATACCTATGCCTTATGCTATGCTCTGACACGCTTCTATCACGGACACGTCGGACCTCCGACTTCTCCGACGTACATCTGACTGATACTTACTCATACATCACGGAGGACTCGGTCCTCCGTCTAATCCGACTTCTCCATATGTCTTTATACTTTCCTATAAATAGCTCTCATGTCAGTAGTTAGACTTTAGTTTGAATATCGACTTAGACTTGCCTTACTCTCATTCTCTTGCGGACTCCGTTCATCTCCGCATTCTGTCTTCGACTCTATCCTGAAATTTGGGCACTGGGCGTAGAGAAGGGCGCAGCGCACGAGCTGAAGCCATAGCCCTCTACCTTTTCCCTTTCACCGAGTACGGCTCCCGCGCGGGCCCGTCGTCACCGGCCCCGCTTTACTCCGCCGACTTTCCTTATCGGTCCGCCGGGAACGGTTCTTGACAGTGATACAAAAGTTGCACATTGAGGGATTTGATGAATTGAGCATAATTTGCAGTTTCGCTTCGATATTGAGCCCGAGGGGATCTTGCTATGTGTAAAGAGAGGCTGCACGCGTTGCCGAACACAGGGAGCCCTGGAAATACCGTAAAAGAAAGTGGGGATTAGAGAGTTTGAGATTGTGGGGATCAATTGAAATCTTGGCTGGCTGAAAGTTTGCGATATTTCTGTGCAGAAAATCTTCGGCGCAGCAGTTGGATCAATCGGGTGAGATTACCTGCGCTGCAGTGGAATTTACTGTGGAAACTGCGTATGGCAGCGCGAAGAGCTGCGGGAAAATCAGCTGGTTGATATGTATCGCCCTGGATAACTGCGAAATACCTCAAATCTATTCGAACCGTGGGAGCAACTTTGCCAGATCAGGGTGAGTTGGATTTTGTACTGCTTAGTACTGCCTCCGTTGAATTGCCGGTGGGTTTGGCGCAGAGTTCTGCGGAGTTCCTAGTCGCCCATCCGGGAGAAAAAAGCGGTGCGTAGCAGAATGAAGATTGGAGAATGTCGCAGTTTTCAGATCCCGTACAGAAGGGGATGAACGTGGTCATGAGGCGCAGATTTGAAGCTCGGATGGGCAACGGGATGTGTCAGGTGCAGCGGATATGTAGTGATAAGCTGGGTAGTTGAGCAGAGGATTGTGAAAGGGCAAAGGCTAAATGGGGCTTGTAGCACAGCTTGAGGGCCATTTCGTTAAAGAACGGATAATCATGGGTGTGCATGGCAAGAGGCTGACGTTGTTTGGTCCTGTAACCTCCGTGATCGAAATTACAGTAGGCGTAACCATGAAAATTTTCCATGCGTTTGATGTTAAATGAAAATAATATAATGACAATGATGTAGTACGGACAGTTGAAATTAATGCGAAGTATGCATGAATGGTTTAAGACAGTAAGGAAGTTTGAAGGAAGAGGCAGCGCGCCGTAAACCGGTAGCCGGGAGTCCTCTGGAAGGTCTATCGGTCAAATTCAAGGCAGACGGTACGTAGAAAGTAGTTATCCAAATAGAGTGCGTGCGCATCAAAGCGACAATACGACGAAGAACACGGTTCTGCTCCGGATTACGGGATTTTCCTGCAGCGAGGGCACCGATAACGCCCTCGTTGTCGGAGCGGACCTGGAAATGGATGTTTTAATGAACTTGATGAATGGCAAACCGAAGGCCGAACTCGATTGCGATCATCTCAGCCCATCCGATTCCGCGTCGATCCGTGTCCCAGCCAGGTTTCAACCTCCAGCGTTGCCACACGCCGTTGAAGACTATTCCGATGCCCCACGAAGTGGAAGCGTCGACCCAGAATTCAATTGGAGAGAGTACCGGTGGCCGAAGGAGCTTGGAACCGCAAAAAGGCCGACGTAACTGATCTCTCCACCAGGATATGTCCTCTAGTACGGTAGCATTTGGTGTACGGCGGGCGAATATAGATCCGGTGGAAGAAAAGGAAGCAGCGAATTTGGATATGGCTGGGAGGCGATCACGCCCTTCAGGAACCGCGAGCGAACAATGAACCAAGGTGCCGAGGACAGATTCGGCTTCCTTGCATGTAAAGTTGGCGCCGCCAACCCATGGAGCCAGTTTTTCGATGTAGCGCAATTTCTTTTCATCGGGAATCTGGATCGTTTTATTGACAAGATCCCAGAGAAAACCGATGCATTTAAAAAGTGTGGCAAATGGGCGAGTTTTGGATCGTTTCCACGGCCAACCCAAGATATCTGCAAGGTGGTAAATATCATCGAGGTCGTAGTTGAATGAAGGGGGATCGGAGGAGATGAGATAACGGAAAAGGAAATCATCGACCCATTTTTTAATTGGGCCCATGTCGTTGCGAAGATAGATGGCAGAAATGGCATCTGCGAGTCGCCCAAATACGCCGCCTGAGCTGGCGCTTCCAAATGGACAAACATGGTCGATGTAAAAATGTTCGGCCCAATGGATAACGAAAAAGGGTTGTTGGGAAGGATGGATGGGGCAGCGACGGAAAGCCGCGTCAACGTCCAAAGTCGCAGCTTCTGTACCAGGAGGTGCGTCCATTACCAATAGAACAACTTCGGAAAATGTGCCCCATTCGCATGGAAAATCATCAACATCTATTTCGGAATTAACAGATGAACGAGTTGGATCGTTACGAGGAAAAGAAAAATCCTGAACGATTCTGTACTCGTCCGGGGACCCGGCCTTAAGAACCGTTCCTAAAGGCGATGTTCGAGGCGTGAGCGCGAAAAAGGCCCGGTATAACGACGTCCCGCGCGCTCTTTAGAAATGTAGTCGGTAATAACGGTAGGATGCGCTAGTGCGGAGGTGTGATTAGGCGGTGTATAAGTAGCGTCGATGGCGGAATGGATGCCCATGTGAAACCCGTCACGAAGGCCGGAAGGAATATCGGAAAATATATAGAAAAGATCAGCAGCTTTCAATGCCGCCTCCCATTTGTCCGGCAAAAGAGGAGTTATGATGGGGAGTAAATCAGAGTGCGGCGCAGTCCTGGGCGGAATGAAGGCCGTTCTTGGCGCCGTAGAGTGAGCACCAGTGCTTGCCTTTATCGCAATCAGTCCCGCGGGTGCAACCAGAGCGCCCATTGAATAGGTGTTTCCGTTGCGGTCCTTCCGGCCAGAACCGTTCTGCTGCGTAGATAGGATGGATGCTTTGCCATTGACGAGTCTCCCCGCTTGGCAGCTGCGTGTCCTGTGGTTTGGATCGTCATCGCCACAGACGAAGCAGCGAAACCTCCTGCCCCGAAAGGACTGGCCATTGTCGCCGTTGGGACGCTTGCCTTGGTCATAGGGATTAACACGGTTGGTGGAAGAACCCTGTTCGCCGTTCCGACCACCACCTGTACCCTGGTCGTTGTTGCGGTCCGAGCGGCCACCGTTGGACTTGCTGGCGTGCTCGTCCTGTCCACGACGAACTATGGCGAGGGCGCGCTTGCCCATGTGCTGGCTTTCGAGTTCGTTCCAGATGTCTAGATGAAACATGGCGGGGTCGATTTGGGTATGGAGGGTGCGGCGGCGGATTTGGGAGTTGTACTCCAAGCACAGAGGCCAGTTTTTAGAGCGATTGGGTCGGTTGAGAATGCTCTTGTAGTGGAGCTCCCACGCCTCGAGCTCCTCAGGAAAATACTCCAGGATGAGCTCGAGGAGGCGTCCCCACGCCTGAAACCATTCGTCGAAGGATAGGTGGAGCTCAGGCTCGTAGGCCAGCTCTTTGGCGACGGTGACGATAGTGCCGGAGCTCCCATCCATAGTGAAGAAGTCATTCAGCTCCTTCGTTGACGCAGTGGTCGAAAAGGCGCAGAAGGTGTCGGTTAAGAGATGAAGAGGAACATGCATCTTCCAGCCATCTATAAACTTCTTGCGCACAGCGTCAGGTGTAAGATAGCCCGCGTTGGAAGCGGTTAAACCCGGAATACGAGTGGGACGCTTGCGGGATGAATTCCCGGAGGGGACGTGCTCAGTCGCCCCGCCAGATGCCGTTGCGGTGGATGTACTCGCACCTGAAGAGGCAAATGGATATGAATGAAACTGTTCAAGTTACTTGTGGCAGTGATAGCGATGAACAAAAACATAGTATCATTCGCCGCGTGTGATTGGGCGATGCAAGGTAAAAAGGAATATTAGGTGGGATGAAAAACCCGAAAGATACGCACATAACTCGGCGGAACGAGTTCGGTTGAAAAAACCCGAGTGATACACGCATTACTCGGCGGAAGGAGGTGGGCTGAAAAACCCGAAAGGTACACGCATTACTCGGCGGAACGAGTTCGGTTGAAAAACCCGAATGAAACACGCATTACTCGGCGGAACGAGGTGGGCTAAAAACCCGAAAGATACACGCATTAATCGGCGGAACGAGTGGGTTGAAAACCCGAGGAATTCACGCATAACTCGGCGGAACGAGAGACATCCGGCACGCGTACTGAAGAGCCACGCTATGGCTTTGGCAGCTACGTCCGGCGGCAAAGCCAACAGCAATTGACGGTTGGGGTCTTGTTCAGCGTCGGGTTCAGGGGAACGGGCTGAGGTGATCGAGGGCGAGGGCGAGACATTGCGCTCCGACGGCTCAGGGGTAGTCTCGGGTGTTTCCGATTCAGCCCCGATTCCGCCCCATGGAGGAGGTGTAGGAGTGCGAGCAGCATAGCGAGCTCGCTGTTCTCGCGAAAAAAGGCGAAAATAATCAGCATTGCCCATGAGATCCTCGTTGGCATCGATATGGGCCTTCACGCGAGCGCGGAGAGCCTTGGCATTGCCGGTTGTGTCGAGAGCAAAAGTCCCAGCAGCGGATAGGAGATCATCCCGAGAGAGCTGGGAGACTGTTTTGGTGAACTGGGGCATTGGTGTAGTGCAGATAGTATGGGAAATAAGAATGAAAGTTTCTGTCCAGAATGTTCCAAGGTAGGAGTTGTTGCAGATTGTCGGAGTGCAGGTAGGCGTCGAAAGCAGGAGGCACACCGCCACCTGCCACTCCTCTGTCACAAGACAACGTACTGTACAGTTTCGTTCAATTCGGATGTCACGGGTCACAGGCGCAGAAATTTTCGAATATTTTCGAACCTGTCACGGGTCACTGAAGGCATTTTCGAATGTTCAAAACAGGTCACAAAAACCTCGAAAAATGGCTTAAAAATCCAATTTCGCGCGCGCGGCACCTTGTGCCGCCGCCTTCTCATGGAATGCCGTTTTTAAGGGTAACGAGAGCTTTTCAGGCCCATCCAGAATCTTGAGGACATCAGGAAGACCACCCATTGCGAACGGAGGGCGAGAAGGTAGAGAAAAAGGCGTAATTATGGCATTAAGATAGCATCTGATTTGATCCTACCCCTTTGGGCTGGTGCAATGTTTCACACTGCATTCTGTGCTCTACATCCTCATAGAACACTGAGTGAACGATTGGCACTGTCCGGGAACCATTTCTGCTGCTTTCCGTCTAATCTTTCGAAATTTTTTCCGTGTCACGGCTACTCAAGCCTATTTTCGAAATCCCAAGTTCGAATCGGCGGGTCACAGGTCACAGCCCATTAGAATTGAACGAAACTGTACAGTATCGGCATCGGCAAGTTCTGACGATACTCCCACTTTCGCTTTATCCGGAAGCTCTAGAGAAGTCTAGAGATCAGAAAAGTATGATTGTCATTTTTTTTGGGAGATTATCAAAACGGCATCGGGTGCAGTCGGTTCCCGGCATTCTGATTGCTCCTGAAATCTCCGAACGAATCTCTACTTTTGCCACGTCGGTGATATTTTTTAATCCTTGACTGCGGCCTGGACAGTGGACGCTCGAAATCAGTGCATATTTCAAGGCTGCACGCATCCTATACATTTCTTCACCCGGTCCTCTCCTCCATGATGGTCACCGGCGGAAATATAGCGCGATGTTAATCGGTCTAGCACATTGCTGGACAGGACCATCTCCTGTTTCTTTTTCTGCACCCCTTTGTTTCCTTCGACTTGACCCGATTTTGTTCTTCTTGCTGATGACTGCTTGCAGATCTAGAAGGATCTGGGTGCCAACTCTCGAAACAGTTGCGAATACTACCGTCTACAACCGATTCATGATAATATTTTGGGGTCCTAGCACACCAATGAAGGACCGGCTACTCATTTCAAGGTTCGACTCCGTTTCGATCTCCACTACTTACCTTCCCTGTTCCATGAACGTCGGCTTAACAAACAATGAACCTTGAAAAGCATGGTAAAATTCTCCCACGAATCAAGTTGAACCGTACGAGATATGTACTTATCATGCTACCACTTGACAGGACCTACATCCGATATGTCGGTGTGCCAATTCACCCCGGACAACCGAAACATCAATGTTCTCATCAACCCCCGGAATCCGCTGCTGACAGTGGACCACCACTCAGATCGGATATCTTTGTATCTTCCGATTTCTGGAAGTTCCCTCCAGCTATCTTCAAGGGAATACTCACCAGCATGATGATCATACTTGATATTGGAGCAACCCCCATCCCATCCGTCGATGATTCACGCCACGATCATCTCTTGAAGTTCTTAAATGGCCTCGGAAGAAACGTTGTACCCCAGGATCTTTGCCATAACCCTCTCAGACTCCTCCCATACCTGCGATGAATCCAGAGCCCAAACCCTGCGCACAAAGCACGCACTATTGGCTCCGTGACCACGGCATGCTCATTTTCGAGGTCAGTCTTCGAAGCCACCTTTGCGCGCCTGCTGAGGACGTCCCAGGCAGAAAATGTTCTATTTCGGGTTCACCAATATTTCCTGCACCGAGATTCGCCGGTTCTCAGGGATATGATGCCGGTCGAGATCTCGCCGGATGGTCCGGAGCCAATTTTCCATCTGGATGGCGTGAGCAGCAAGGACTTCGAACACCTCTTGTGGCTCTATTATAACCCGTATGTGGATCGTATCCCATCCTTTGGTCACTCATCTCCTCGTAACTCTTCAGCGCAATCATCACCTACGAGGCACCCAAGACTACCTGGCGCTCCATCCTCCGGCTCGCTGACCGCTGGGAGATGGACAACATTGCCAAAATCGCACTCGGAAATTTAATGAAGGCCGCAGATCTCGAGCCTCTTGAGAGGATCATGCTTTGCGAACGTGGAGATCTTTCGCGTGACCAGGCAACCGAGGCCTATATGACCGTCTGTACCCGCGAGGCGCCCTTGAATAGGGAGGAGCTCAAGATGCTCAGCACCGAGGTGATCCTGATTATCACCTCTGCCAGGGAGCAGATCATCGCTTTGCGTGGAAATGCAGAGCAGTCTGCGGTGGAGGTCGTGAAAGCGGCGCTTAAGAAGATTTGAAGGGCCCAATCGTGAGTTATTTTTAAATCGTAGAAGCGCCCGAAAGTGATCTATTGCTGAGCATCAGACGATTGCGAACTGTTACGACGGGATTTTTCATGAGATGTACATTCTATCTCATCGAAGTTGACAATGGATATCTCTTTTCTTACGACGTCTATGTACAATCTGAATTGTGAACAACCTATTGGATGGTTTTTATCAGTAGCTTGAAGCGAGGGCTGTTCCAATCAGAACAGTAGAGACTGAATCTCAGTTTGGCTGAGTCGGTCGTCTCGTAGTTGCGATAGTGATCTCGTGTGTAGCTCTGGCTGTGTGGGGCAGTACACCATTCTCTCACTATAGTAAGCGACATATTTTCGCTGCATTTTAGCAGAGGAAGTCATCTGCTTGGGAGAAAGAAATACCTTTCGGGCCGAGTTCGTCATCTCCAAATGGGTGCTCTATTGCAACAAAAGCAGGTACCTCAGTCCCAGAGAGGAACAGGATCAATGTGGATATGGTACAAAGCAGCGTTGGTATCATCGTACCTGGCAGTTCACATGCATGGGTCCTTTAATTACCCCCGTCGCTTGATCCATACCGTGGAGCTGAGTATCCAGCAAGACGGAAGATTCTCGAATTCAATTGAATTGAAGTGCATCCATTATAATAAATCACCGCAGATGAACTTTCCACATAGATATGTGGTGAGTCATGGGAGCCGGCATTTGACGTTCCCACCAACCCGCCGCTATCGCGCCACGCGGCCTCCCTGGCTTCGAAATACATGTAGCCGAACGTACGTGGGGTGCTTGTAGGTCCCTTGGCGCTTGCCATTAGGTTCTGGCAGATAATGACGAATGTATTCGGGCCAAGGTTGGCACAAGATCCGATTCGAAGTAAGTATCGATATCGCAATGTATTAATCAATAGTTCGATGCAATTGCACGCATCCCGGGGCACGAGGTTGAGATGATCCTATTCCCTTGTCTTTCTGCCAGACTGAGGCCGAGTACGAGAAAACCAACCGACCGTCCGAGATGATCGTCTACTGCTGAAGTCATACTTGTAAGCTGAGTCAGTTCGATAGATGTAGAGATCGCAGTCGGTTTTGTGGTTCGGTTAGGAAGAGACAACTGGAATGAATATAGTAGCCAATACAAGAGAAATATCACTGCAACAGTGGCATGTTCGCTGTCAGTGACCGACCGGGTGAAACACCGTTTAAACCGAGTAGGCCGTGTAAACTGAATCTTTGAACGGAGGGGGATGATTACAATCAAACATTCCTTCGGAACGCGGATCGGAATGGCAGATCATCACATGCGGAAATACACACTCACACCAAGAATAGCGAAATTTCGGTTGACCCGATGTTAGTTTCGAATAGTAACCCAAAACGTTGAAAATCAGTTGTGCCAATATCAGTGCTCAAAGCTGTAGAATCAGTTGAGCTGAAATGAAATCTACAATGAAAAATTTCGCCACACACATTGCTGCCGCCGAAACAGAAGCTGATTTTTCTGATCTCCGGTGTCCCGATATAGCACCCGAAACGGAAGACATCGGCTTCCGTTTCGACATCACTGAAAAGACTGGTTCAGGTTCTGATTTTCAGTCAACCAAAGTGAAAGCCGAACAGAATAGTTTTGGCTGTGCCGAAATGTATTTTTTGCTGCCAGGGAATTGATTTCGGCAGAGCTGGAAGTAATAATTTCCGCATTGATCTCTGTCGGGCTGGAACTCGTGCCGAAACCACCCATTGCGTTGATACTGAAAGGAAAGTTGATCTATTGACTTTTGGGTCCCGTGTTGATGCGTCTGAGAGAAGAAATTTTGGTTTCCTGTTCGGCGGCATCAATATACATGACGAAATCATCCATTTCGGCTTTACTTTCAGTTCAACGGATTCTACTACTTTCGGCCCTGATATTGGCACAACTGATGTGCAAAATTTCACATCACTTTTCGAAACTAACATCAGGTCAACCGAAATTTCGCTATTCTCGGTGTGACTGTCTATCTTTACCCAGAAATCAGCTTGGAGACTGAGGGTGGCTGGAGTTCTTATCAGCCTTGTCATTAATCCAGCGTCATGAGACGAGGCGTACAAGGACGGATGCAGGTGGGATTAAACCGCAGATTAGACCCCATAACAGCCGCTGACCGCAACGCGCGGGAGTTGCATCACTGCAATTTTTGGATCCGGGTCCCCAGGGTTTCGAACAGCCTGAGGAGATGCAAGTTCAGTTGACATACAGCAGGAAAATGACAAATGGCCGTCGGCGGAGTCCCTTCACTTCATGTGCCTACATACCTTTACAAAGATTCGAACGGTCCATCAGAACATTCAACAGGGAGAGTGTCCATATTTGACATTCCGCTGAAAGGCTGAGTTTTGCTCTTCGATGATTATCACCTTCCATATTTCTGTAACCGTCGAGGGAGAGGTGGAAACGACTGTGGAGTTGGCCCGTTGAGATTTTGTCGGAGGTTGAAAACTTCATCGGAGCATTGGTCGGAGCTTGAAGGCAGCACGTGCTTCTTCCCATCTTTTTCTTCACCATTCCTTTCCTCTCCGGATGACCCCAGTTCGTCGCTGTGGCTCAAAGGCGGACAAAGGGTTTCCCACCGCACGGCGCGGTCCGAGGCACTGTTAGTGGTACTAATCGTTCTTCTTGCTCAGCTGTCCTCCAGCGAGCTGTGATCTCCCGTCCGTGTTTGATTCCCGAATTTTTGCTTTCATCTGTCGATTTGCGTTCCCGAACATGGCAAGCTTGTCAATTCCAAGGCTAGCATGCGGTTACTGGAGGTGCGGGATGCCTGCCGCTCTTAGCGTTCAGTTTCAGCAGTTCATTTCATTTATCTTTTTTTTTTCTGGCGATCCAGGATAGTTCGACATCCTGGGATCACCTGCACGAACCAGGGCTTTATTATCCCTGTCCCGGATTTTTTTCCTGGGATACGCCTGGTGTAACACACACACGAATCAGCGCTGAGGCTGTCAAAGAAGTGATCGCAGTTTTGTCCCACATTTCTCACGCAAACTCTTGCTCTCTACCATGACGCCGGTATACCAGCTGGACTTCTCTGGAGCTCTCTTCGTTCTTGTTTCCCTATTTCTCCTCACAAAGCTTGTCCGGCGTATGTCAACTCACCATGACAAAGGAACAAGGCTCAACGGTCCCTCTGGCGAGAGCCTCCTCTTCGGTGTCAGTTGCCGCCTCGCGCAAACGTCGGACGTCTCTGCTTTTCCAGACATGGGCTGAAACATACGGGCCCGTGTTTCAGATCCCCACAGCCTTCAGAGGGCGTAGGACTATTCTGCTGGACCTCAAAGCCGTCAACCGCTTCTACAGTATGGAGAGATCCGTCTATGTCAAGGGTCAAACTGGGACGAACGGTCATTGGCAATCTGGTGAGCGAAGAGTACTCTGAAAGTCCTTCAGGCTCAACATTGTCCCTAGTTTGGTCGCGGTCTACTGTGGGCTGAGGGCGATGGCCACAAAAGGCCAGTTCCACTAGCCAGCGAGACAAGGTGCGGACCTCACAAGCCATTTTTGTGTCTGACAGGAAACGCAAGGCGCTGACACCTGCGTTCAGCAATGCTGCGATCAGGAGGTTGACGCATGTCTTTTACGACTCCGCCTACAAGGTGCGTATCATTTTCAGTTCGTAAACTCAAACACAGTGAGAAGTATTTTTTCTTCTCTCCGTAGCTCAAAGGCTCGTGGGACACGACCATCGATAACGCCCAGAATAGTGCTCTTGAACATTGGCGAGTGAAGACCCATTCAACTGCCTTATTCGATTCACATTTTTTTTTCGTCTAGGATGACCCTTGTAGCGCAGATTTGGTCTCCAGTCTTGATGTACATGGCTCTAAATCTATTACACTCGACAGCATCGGCATCGCCGGGTTCTCGCACGACTCCCGCATCCTTGATGGCGAGTACTCTGCCGTCGCAGAAGCTTTCGGGGCCCTGTCGTTCGAAAGGATCAGTGTCCTGTCTCATGTGCTGTTCGTCCTAGGAACACATTTCCCCTTCCTCGCCTATCTTCCGTTGAAGCGAAATCGTATCCTTCGAAGGCTGAGTCGCACTATGCGCACCATCGCCGATAATCTGCTGGAGAAAACACGCAGAGAGAAAATGAGCCAAAACACCGATGAAGTTTCTGTCATTGGCCTTTTGCGTACGTTTTTGTTGTAAGTCGAGCTGTCGCTTACCATGTCAGCGCTAGCAGTGAAGGCCGAGGATGATGATGCGGAGCTGCATATGGACTCGGAGGAAGTTTTGGCACAAGTGCGCAGCATTATTGCTCTGAACTTCCCATGCAGACATCTTGTTTTTTTGTTCAGATGGTACTCGTTTTGTTGGAACAGCAATAGGATTCTCACGGAATGAACTGAATGTCTTGCTTGTCGCTGGTAAAGCTTTCTACTTATCAAGTGCTCATCGCTAATCGTGGTAGGCTACGAAACCACTCCTGGTGCGTATATTCGATCGTTCTCTCGGAAAAACCTGTCAGCTCCGTATTGCAGTTAGTCTCACCGTATGCATACTCGTTCTACCGCTATCCGCAGAGGGCTTACGATTGTCACTGGGCTTTAATCGGAATGGCCAGGCAACCAGAGAAGCAGGCAGAATAACGCGAGGAGCTGGTTCGATTTGGTGGCGGACGCCACCTGGGACCAGCTGGTCTCTGGGCTCCCGTATTTGGACTCGGTCGTTCTCGAAATACTGCGCTTGCACCCCCCCGGTGACGCAAACGACTCGCGAGGTAAGTACACACACTGTGTTCAAATCCTCGAATTTCCTTCTGTTGAGTAACGTTTATGACCCGCAGGCCCTCGTGGACGACGTGATTCCGCTCGGCGTACCTGGCAACACAGAATCGGGGGAGGCCGTCAACAGCCTCGTGGCCACGCGGGGCTCCATTCTCACCGTAACAATCCGGTGCATAAACGGCTCCGAAGTTTTCTGGGGCTTCAACGCTAAGGAATTCGCGCTGGAGCGGTGGCTTACACTTAACGACGACCCCCTGCGCGCGAAAGAACTTCACCGCCATCTGCTCACCTTCCTCGATGGACCCAGGGTTTGTCTCGGGAAGCAGTTTGCGATCGCTGAGTTCAAGATCACCCCCAACCTCTCGTTTCCCCTTCCTGCAGCTGATGTGTTCGCTTCAGGCCGTGCTGTCCGTGCTTATCAGCAACTTTGCATCCGAGTTCCCTGGGGGACCAGAGACGAAGATTGTGAGGCACCGCGCCCTCATTCCCAGGCCCAAGGTCGCGGGACAGCCTATCACGAAAGTGCCCATGCGGGTTCATCGAGTTGATTGACGGTGTGCAAGATACAAAAGGCTCAAGTTTTTAGTAAAGAAATGCACGAAGAGGAAGTTCATTACTCGAATTAGGCATTCGAAGCGTAGTAAAGGTATCTATCCGCCGTCATTAATTCATTATCCGTCCACACTGTCATAAATTTTGTGCAATCACAGGATTATATGTTCCGCAATAAAAGTGCAGAGAGGACGAGAACAGATATGGCGCCAGGAAGATGCGCAGCGTTCGTTCCGGCTCCACCAGTCAGCTTAAACCCACTGGGAGCGTCACCACCGGAAGAACTTGAGCTGGAGCCGTTCGTATCGCCAGATGATCCTGAGCTACCGCTGGACGAAGAGCCTGAGCTACCGCTGGAGGAGGAGCCTGAGCTACCCGTCGTCTGCGTTGAGCCCGCACCGGTAGCAGTCGCTGAGCCGCCCCGGACTGAGGAGCTCGAATCGTCAACAACACCACCGCTTCCCGAAACCGTCGCGCCAGTGACGGGGAACCCGGCCGTTTTGCAACTCGAGACGTAAGCTGTGAGAGACGATAAGACGAGGTTGAAAAGTCAGGATTTATGCAGTGACGCACTGTCGACTGCCTGCTGCGCGAGGGCCTGTGTCACATAGCCAGTCGAGACCATGCACTCGTAACAGTCAGCGTAGGCGCTGACGATTGTGTTCGTGCAGAGACTATTTAGCGTGCCGTCCGCACTCTAGCAAAAAAGGGGCAAATAAGAAAATCTCTCAACGTTCAAAAACAAAGGAATTATAGGCGAACCGTTACTGCGTTCTCAAGTGAAGTGCATGCGTTAAGACATCCTGCGCTCGGCGTTAATGTCTGGCGCGCAAACAGGACGTTGTTGGGTGTCGTTGCAGCGAACACTTGAGAAAAAAGGTTCAAAAGGTTGTGCGCCTTCTTGAGGAGTGAGACCTACCAGTCTGTGCCGCTAGAATGATGGGAAGGAGAGCAAGCATAGTCACAGAGGGCGGCGTAAAACGAGAGAGCAAGGAGTAGGGTGCAGGGTGCGTACCTTATATATGTCAGCCGTCAATTCACCGGCATCAAGTGTGTTGAAACTGACATGATCGCTATCACCTCCATTCTAGATTAATTAACTGGGCGACACGCAAGCTGCCCCTGGGGGAAAATATGAAGGTCAGGCGAATGGCCCACTTCCTCCTCCTCCTTCTTAACATTCAGCATTCTGACCCAATGCTTGAATCTATTGCGGAAAATATCTAGTACTGGATTTTTGAGGTCAGAAAGGAGGCGTCAATTACATGCAGTGCACGTTCATCATCAGCTTTCATCCGGAACCGCCTGGAACATTGGGGATTCGGAAGAGATTTATCGGTGATGAGATCGATGAGATCTCACAGAACCCGCAAGTCCACCCGCCAAGACTGTCCGCGCGCACGCGGCGCTCCGCAACGTCAGTCGATCATACTTGATATGCAGGAGCGATTTTTGAAACCATTCTGGTTCCCCTCCTGCAAAGGCGAAAAGATCTGACAGACCCCTATCCGTACCAAGGGAAATATTTTCACGTTCCGCCGGTTCCGGATCCGGAATCAATCTACCCCGACTTCTCCTGGAAGGAAGGAAGGAAGTTGTATACCGCGGTGGTCCCAATGAGGAAGGTGTGGAAGACGTATTTCGACAATTCTAAGTCCTCTCAGAATTTATTTCGGTGAAGTGATCTAATCAACTCAGGGATTCTGGATCATCCCCCAATCGAGGGCTCAGGTATTATTCAAACCTGGATGCGTCAAGTGAATTTTATGCAAGCAAAGATTCAGGAATAAACAACACTTCGTCAAAGTAACTAAATCGTCGGTATTGACTAGGACCCGCTTCCATCTACCGCGCCAAAGTGTTTGGGTCCCCCGCGTTGTTGAGGGCGCCATTCCCCGCCGCAGCTGCGTTGTTGAGAGCACTAGTTCCTGCCGCAGCTCCGGTGTTGAGAGCACTAGTTCCTACCGCCGCCGCTGCGGTGTTGATAGCGGGGGCTGTACCTCCCGCCGTGTTCAAGATGCCACACACCGGGGCCAGGAGGGCAGGCAATTGGGTTCCTGCAGTTATATGGACCAATAAAAGGAGGATTTTGGAGACGGCGTCTCCAAGACCGCCGGCGCCGCAAGTAGCTCCTCCTGCTCCTACAACGCCTGGCACCAGACCTGTCAGAAGAGTAACAACCTCACTAAGGAGCGGACCGAGAGTGCCCTACAATTAACCTCCATCAGACAGCGAAAAATGCCATGGAAGTGAAAATATATACCCCCAGCAAGTCAGCTGTCCGGGCAACGTTGGGCTCAGCAATGGTTTCACTCTCGGGATTCTGGAGGATTGGTTGAGAAAAAACATGCTGATAGATGGTATGGTTGAAATGCTTTACCGTGCTTTGCTGTGGATCCACAGTCAATGCGCTCACGACAGTGAAAGTCGCGAGAGCGGCAGTAACGAAGGAGAGGAATTTCATCGCGTGAAATGAGTCTGGGCGACTGTGAAATCTGACGGCTGAAAGTCGAGGTGGGAAGACTGACTGGTCAAGCCCACTTCGGCCCTCTTAAATATGACACGGCGTTCGGCCGTGGACACAATATATGCTGTAAAACGTACCATATGCTCCGCCCGAGGAATGATCCAGAGCGCCGACCACGGAAAGAAATCAGTCAAAGGTTCAGATCAATTCCGTGCGGCTGACGATCCTCGGCTCACTTTCATGAACGTCGTTCAACGGGAAAGTCGGCTGCAGTTGGGGCAGTTGAATTTCTCATCTAGGGAGTTACTCACAATCATTACCGAATGAACGCACCAGCGCTTTCCCCGTGTTGACAAGGCGGAATAACATCACACCGTGAACGAATTCATAGTACGACTAGCAACCCTCTGCATCGCTGCAGTTTGGAACTAGTGAAGATCCGCGGCTCCTGCACCAACGGGATCCGTGGTAATGCTGAAATCTTTGGATCCGACGAGTCGTCCAGGCCCCATCGTAGGCAAAATGAAACATGGAACTAGTCATCGGTCTAGCAGACATCAAGCGAGCCGAGCGAAACCGAGAGCCGAAAATGGAACAGACCGTGAAGGGGAGACAAACATGACGGTAGGTCTTTCAAGCCAGTTGAATTCCACTGGGTCTTTATGGTAGTCCCGTGCCACTTCGGCTATTTTATTTGACATTTTCTCTCCAACCGGCGGGTCCACATCCGTTCTTTGGAGGTATGACAACGTTTCTCGGTAGCTTCGTCGAGGTTCCGGAGGTGCCAATAATTTCCGTTCAAAATACATACCTCGGAAATTCTTCGCGTGCGACAGTGAGCTCCACGCAAGATACGATGGAGCCGGGAATAACACGGTTGTGGTAAGAGCCAGGACACAATCAATCAAGTTGGGCACGATACGCTCATCATTTGCTGGAGCTATTGACGCTAGGGCACAATGCTGACATTTGCTAGTGCGGTGAGTCGTACACCATGATCGCGTCGCTTGATGTGGACGAGAAAGGGAGATGTTGAGTTCTTGTAGCAATCGAAAAGATACATTTCGGCACCTCGCATCAACTCGCTGTCCGGATGTCGGCTGGGCGAAAAGACACAAAAAGTAATCATGGAGGCAATCTGAACCCAATATGAGAGCACGTACAGCCGGTCGCGCGGGACCCAATAATGAGGTGGCCGGATGGAGGGTAAGAGAAGTAGCAACTTTCTCTGCCGAGCATGCATTCGACGCGTCGGTAGACCACCGCTCCATTTTGATGCTCCTCGATTATCGGGTATCCCGGAAGCGAACCGTCTCCATCGACGCCCAGATACATTGAATATGCGGGTATAAAACGAGCAGCCTGCTGCTGGGATGGGTCAGAACTCCTGGAGCCCACCTCGACGATAAGATGCAATATGCCACCTACGTCTTTTTCGCGCTGCTCGTTGCCTGCGGGGCACACGCCAGAGACAGGCCGGTTTGTCGCTCCTTCTCCTGTATACATCTACTAAAGGAAATTGACGTTAGGTCTCCAATACCGTGATTCGAACGTCGCGGGATGTGGCCGGCATGTCCGCGAACAATGCTACTGCTCCGGCCCCTTCCAGACCGAACGGAACTATCAATGTCGACAAGGACTCGTGTGGCTGCGTACATGATTTGTCGAAGAATGTACGAACAGCGCTGATCATGGGTTGCACAGAATACGCAGGATTCCTACCAGAGCTTCTTGGACAATCTTTACCAAGTGTGGTCGGATGGGCAGGATGCAAAAGATGCAAAGGACGCTGGGAGTGTCAGCTTCGGGGACGCATCCAACACAACCGCCCCAGCGACAGCCGCACCAGCCGCCGCCGTCGGGACCAATGGCACTGATGCAGGAGGGGCTCCTGCGGCCGGCGGGGCAGGAACCACTACCGCTCCTGGTGCTGCTTCCTAAGTAGACATGTGCATCGGACTCGTCCCCGAGGCTGTTTTGTGATCGTTTAGAGACATGTGTTCTTCCTTGACGCTCTGAGCTGAGGATGAGGATCCTTGGAGGATTCCAGATCGAGTCTAATGTACAGACGAAGTAAGTGTGCAGAAATGCGGAAAGTAGTAGCTCATCGTGAGCACGCACCTTGAAGGATCCGCTGTTTGCGTCCAATGAGCAAGGAGGAGAACCTGGAGCAAACCTGGAGAATGATCCAAGAATGATCGAGAGCAAGCGGGGGATTTGCCGACGGTATGGACCGGACCCCGTGATGCGAGTTGATCCGGTTGGCGCTTTACTTAGTTGCGCTTAAAATCTGCTGGCCATGGCAGGACCCCGGAAAATACTATTAAATGTTAGGTTCCGTGTTGGACAAAAAATGGACTTTTTGGGTCGGAAGCTTAGGTCCTGGTTGGACAAAAATGGGACCTTTGGCCTGAGATTTGTCAAAAATTTATCACCCAAATCGCATCTGGTGGGGCTTTTTACAGCTCAAAAGCAGGAGATACATCGAAACCAGCTGAAAACGACGCCAAAAACGGATGGAACGCTGGTGCGATCAAAAAGTGAGCAATTTCGGAGGCGTGGGAGCTAGAAATTACCCTTTCAGGGTGATGCCATCACGTCCGGCTAAGTCCGGACCAATCAGCGTTGTTAGACAAAAAATGGCACTTTGGGCAAAGTCGGGACCTAACATTTTGGGGTATTTTCCGGGGTCCTGCCATGGCTTGCTGTTTGAGCCGCTATTACTCTGAAGAAAGGCGCTAATCTGTCATCGTCGCTTGCTTCAGAATTCCTTTAGTGACACCAAGTTCAATGAGCGCCGAATGAGCGCTCAATGCTGTGAAGAATCAAGATTGCTTTGGGGCACTGTTAGTTTTCGGCGGACGTTCTGACGCCTGGTCTGATGATAATTTTAAAACGATCCGAAGAATCCTGGGGGGGTAGTGGTTTAGTCGATCCCCCGTATGTGATTTATATCGGCATTGGAAATCTCAACTTCCACATACATAGTCCCGGCAAGTCCCGAACCTAAACTGCCGATATCGGCCGGCTGTCTTTGAAGTGCGTCTTACTTTTAAAATATTTGAGGAGAATACACAAGCTAATACACATTGCTAAATTCATTTAGACGCACAGAAAAGCATGCGCTTCGCGGACAAGAGCTCCGTTAACTCGGCCAGTAAATGGAGTTTCTTCAAGGTGGACAGTTCGGAACGCCAACCGCCAGTACACGTTTTGATTCCGAACAATATTAATCGATGCGGGAACGGCTTTTTTTGTCTGAGGGCCCCGAAACAGAAGACGGACCTCCGGCGCGGGGTTAAACTTCCAGCTTTGACGCTTGCCCAAGTCTACTATACTTGATTACTTGAATTCCTACCTGTGAAGCACATCAACTGGTCGTAAAATGGAAATGAGGATGCGGCTTTAAATGGACTCTAACGGGTAGCGGCAGATGAACGCCGAAAATGCGGAAATCTGGATGTTCGCACCGTTCCCTTTCATAATACATCAGTCAGTTGAGGTGCGGTCGTGATGTATGACGCAGGTAAGATGAAGCGGAGTCTGTGCTCAAGGACGCGAAGGCCGCATGGTTTCATCGGCAAGCATAGAGGATGAGCTCGAAGCACCCAGCGCTTCGTCAGCAAGGTTCCAAGCCTGGACAATCAGGTTCATATCGGAGGTTCAAATGTTCATGCTTGGTTGCGAGAAAGGGATTGGATCAAAGCGCGGCATTCCAACAGCGCGGTGTCTTCGTGGCATCGAATGGAGTCTCGAATTCTGACTTGGTAAGCTGTTAGATCCACCCATTATAACTAAATGCAATGTCATTGGGTCGGAAATCAATACGTCGATTAATTTTGAACCTTCGACAAGCTGTTAAATTGGTCATGTGGGAATTATAAAACGCCACCGCTTGCCAGCACCGCGTCAAGTTGCCGTTCTCGTCCATTAGCACCGATACATATGCGAATTCTGGGACCTGTCAACCTACCGCAGTGACTGAAGGTAAATTCAAAATCTTGCACCTCTAGATCTGAAAACACCCAGTGGTCGGAGATCGGCACCGTATCCAGCCCACCTACATAAATCGCCAGCCGCCTATACCTGTCACCCCATCGATAAGCGCCCTTGGTCGCCAAAGGCTGTTTTAAAGTTTCTCCGCATCACAACCTCGTGCCTATCTGCTGTAAAAATGAGGCTTCGGACTCTTCAAAGTGCGGTGTTTTTTGGCGGTGCGATCAGCTCGTGGGACAGCGCCCCAAGAACATTCTATATTTCCACGATAACAGCTTTAATTGATTATCACGCCAGCTGCCTTGTATACAAGACTCTTAAAAGGTCAACCATTCCTGTTGTTCATTACACCGACATTCTCTCAGCTTTGAAGATGGACGACCAAAAATTGGAACCCCTTCCAGCCGCCTTGAAGATACGTGGCCGCCTACGACCCATCACCTCGTATTACACTGGCCGCTATGAGTGCAAGACATTGTCAGTTTGTGTATATCCTCCACGCCCACCGGAAACTCAGTTTATCATTCAGAGTGGAACCTTTTGTTACGGATATTCCTTCTGGGGCGTTCATGGCATCTCAAGGGCCAGAGTGTGTTGGTCGCTGATTGCATTGCGCTGATTGCTGAACTTAAGCAAGGCTAGCATACCTCCCTACACTTTGGTCTGCCCAAGTGCATCCAGAGGGTCAGCTGTATTTCTCACGACAAGGTCCCTTGAGCGTTGTCACCGAGGCGTACATGTACCGAACCGAAACCATGGAAAGTATATGCCAATGGATCGAACACATCGAAGCAATCCTTCAGCGGACAGAAATGAATATTCCCAAACAAATCGAGCTATTCCTCAAGCTCGAAGACGAGGACTGCGCGTACTATCTTGTGGACCATTTGACTCAGAGTCAATTTTGGCTGGAAAGATCTGATACTGAGAGCCTGGGACTTCCTCCTGTTGTCTCGACTTCGCACTTGAGTGAGTTTCTCCGGTATTTCTCCCTGCCCAGCTCACTTCTAATGTTCAATTTCAGAAATAGTTTTAGAAGAGTTGTACTGGCTGCACGTCGAGCACTTCCCTATGCACTTGACCGCCCTTCCACCGCGTAGGCTTGACGATCTCATTTCGATTTTCTCCCATGGTTTATGCGGTCAGTTCATTCAAACTTTGGAGAACGACGGCGAAGGGCCGAAGGCTCATGTTGAGTATGTACAGATCAGATGACGTCTCGCGTTTCAACCTTCCTTTACACGGCACAAGATTGCAAAGCCTTCATTTCAGTTTTAGAAGGGTGCAAAGGTTGTATGCGCCTCGTAGCCGTGCCTCTGAAATGCTGAAGTTTCGAAATATAGACCGAATAGACGACGGTCACAGCATCTGGATTATTGGTAGGTCACCCCAGTTTACCATTCAAAAAATCCAGTTCTCAGCTTAGATCCAGCTCGGCTATGGAGTCTCATCGGTACTGAACGGTCAAGTCACCTCGTTCATTGTCCGATTTCCAACATTCCTTTCAGATCATAACAAGTACATAACCCACTACGGTCAAGAGTGTTCACGGTTATCAAGGGACCAGTCCATCCTCTTTGAACCAGAACATAAACATCCTTGGATTTCCGTGACGATGGGCTTCGTTACTTTCAAAGACTCCCAGAAACATCTGGCGCGCCTGGATGATGTCTTCGTGGATCACATCGTATATCTTGATCAATGGGAACGGCTTTTAAATGACAGCCTGCAACAGTGGAGAGTGTTGGGATACGGAGTGCGTATCTCTACATTTCATACCGACGCATTGCTCATCGCACCCCAGGCATTTGCTGGGCTCATGTTCGTGGTAGTTGGCTGCACTATTCAATCTCCTGACATCACAATTCCAGGTTGCATTTGCCCTTTTTAGTGATGGATCCTCCGTCTCCCGCCCTAGTAACTGCCTCTATCACCCTATTCGGTTCAGGGCTGTCGTCTTCCATCTTTCTGGCACACAAATACGAGCCTCTGCAAGGAATCAGCGCCAACGAGGCGGTACGTCCCAACTTATTCAATTCATTAACGATGTTCAACACTATGAGATAGATGAACTACCTAGAGACGATCCACTCGCCGGTATTTGGGTTTCAATTCGTTGCTCTCGTATTTTCTCTTCCAAAAACGCTGGCTCTATGGGGTTTCTTGGTAGTTGTGGCTAATCTCCTGCTTCTCGTCGCCGAACACCTTAGTGTGGGAGCCGCTATCACTTTAACGGGAACATCGATGGGCCTTATCCTCGTCCTTGACTGTACCACGTCGGACTGGATGAACTCCTGGAATGGATACATGGACATATTCCGTAGGAAAATCCGGGAAGGTGCAATTCACATGGTTTAAACACCAATTTCAAAGGATCTGCATAGTCGAACAATTGTTAGCGACCTTGCTATGAGAACATGGCCGGTCTGTCAATCATTTTGGGTGTATTAATGCGGTGTAAATAAAAGTGGGCGACTAAAATAGTGTGGACTATCTGTTACGGTTGTAAATATGATATTGCACGATCACGGCCGTAGAATAGTGTTCAAGGAGCGAGTACCAACGAGAGAGTGCGCCATTAACGAGCGTCCGATTTCCGAAGTCAAAGATCCCATTTTGAATCCATGTCCAAAGGTTTATGACTGGCGATCTGGGGGTGTTGAAAGGTTTCCGTATCAAATGACCCGCTTCCAGACGATGTGATCCCCTGAGTTCTCCGATATCTTTTCCAGGCCTTTGCTCGTTGATTCCGCTGGAGAGTCTGTCCATGCAGTGTGTGGCTGAAATTAATTGATGTATCCTGTTAGTTGATTTGAATGCGTAAAAGCCATACCTGATTCGAGTGACCAGGGCCCGCAGCGTTGGGTGAGGATCCTCAGTCAGGACTTGGACCAGCGCCTGTATTGAGGATGAATCAGTCTTGGATGGTCGAGGAGGGCGAGCCGAAAATGAACGCTTGTCATACCCATCCCCTCCTCATTCTCCCAACTCAATTCCGAGTCTTTGCAGGAACCTAAGGAAATAACACTGGCCAGTTCTTCGGTAACATTACTGCAGGAAAGGGCCATATCATCCGGTGCCCCCCTGCACCAACCATCGCAATAATCGGACAGCGGGCTTTGATACAACGTGAAGGCACTCGATAAGGCGGACCGTGCGAGGGTATCAGAAGTATACCACAACCGCGAGGATTGAGAGCCGCCAGTCGGTAGATTTTGTTCCGCCGAAAGGTTCTCCTTGTTAATAACGTTGTTGTTGTCCCAGAGCTTCAATGGAGGTGGAATGTGTGATCGTCGCGAAGCCCTGGAGAAAGCGGATCTTCCCGATTCCACTTGAATCGTCGGATACCTCTTCGAGATGCTCAACGGGCGAATTCCAGGGTGTAGCTCTGAATCCCCGCGAATTTAATGGACTGTGGGGACTCCGTCGAGGAGAATGCACGGGACTGTACATGGTATCGATTGAGGTGCGCCGCGAACGCATACTGGTCGGTGAGGTGCGCGATGACTGGTAAGTGGTGCATGACTGCAGGGCACAGGGGGACTCCACCGGAAGGGCCAGAGGTCTCACTGGGATGTTAGAATGAGATTCTTGGCGATCGGCGGAAGACATTTCGATACATACCGAGTACATTTCGCATCCCGTCACTCTTCCGTTTTCCCTTCGATAGCCATGGCACAAAAACACGATTGCAACGGAGATGTTCGAGGTCTGGTGGGCGTGTTAATCTCAGAAAGAAAATCTGTGAATATTCTGCTGCGAACCAAGCAGGGAGGCAGAATGACAGCTGTCGAACACAGCGACAAGGGTTGCACCAGTGGGTAGCCTGTCCACAAGGCGAGTACGAAGCTCCTGAGTCGCGGAAGCATGTCAGTTGTATAACATTGGCATGAGAACACAAGCGCTGGATTTACGTTGTTCGTGATCATGCGATCCTCTCCATCCAATGGAACAAGACCTGGAATTAGGGTGTGAAAAATGTTTGACGATTGAGCACTGGCTTCATCCTACATTCATCCAGGCTGTCTTCCCTTGGGTTGTTCTGCCCGGAACTTGTATACTATGGCCACAGTCTATATCCCCGATCAGGTCTAGCAGATAGAGAGAGAGAAAATCGGTAAAATACATTGAAAGAATAATTTATCCCCCGGGTGCGTGTTATTTGCGAAACTTTCGATGCTGGCCAGCTTACACAAAACGGTGAGCCAGAGGAATGAAGAAGATCTATCAGCTCACTATGCTTTCCCGGTCCGGTTGCATATGTCCGGGGCCTTCATCATCTACAAGCATCCGAATATTCTGATCTGAATACCCGTAGCTCTCGATGAGCAGTGCTTTCATTTGGACGACGTCGTGGCGTGGTCCATGCAGAAAACGGTACTCTTCGTTAGAAAAGGAAAGACCGTTGATTCCTATATGAGTAAGGCCTTCTTCTTCGATGTCCGGCTCAGATGGGAAGAGGATGAAGGCGGCGGCGCGTCGGACTCTTGAGCCTCAGAGGATAACATGTTGTGAGTACACACCCGTTGGAGGGAATTATATACTCACCGAGTAAATTTGTTCGGTGTTTGATTCGCAACCTGACATGAATCAAATGTAAGAGCTTGTCGGCTTCTCGACCAGGTGTGACAGAGCCTATAGAGACGCAAAACCCTGTCATTTGTAAGTGATCATTATTGAAGAGCATTGGACGTACCGGGAGGGCAGGAAAGCAGAACTTTCGTCGGGGCGACCATCTATCATGCGTATGGAAAACTTGGTCCGATCTGGACTCAAAACACCATCTCGCGATCCTGCATTCACCGCCTAAAATCCAAGAACGACGAGATCTCGGGAATGCTCATGTACGGTGGCCTCGTGTGCGATGGGAACAACATAAACGCTTGTAGCCGCTTGAAAAGCGAAAAAGGTTGCGAGGTGAGAAGACAATCGGAAATAGCAGCTTGGATTGTATGAGTCTCGTCTCCCAGAAACAAACTGAGGAAACAGCGCGGTCAATCGATGTAGATGGAAGATGCTGCGATGCAACTTCCGGTTGGAGCACAGTCTTGATAGTAAGCATCGTAGTGGTGTCCAATGCAAGAATGGGACAGACCTGGAAGCTGTCTCGGCGTTTTTGGGTATTCGCAGAAGCTATGAGCCACTGTCGTAACGTGTGGAATCTTCCAGAGCCAGGCTGAATTCTCCGATTGACAGCACTGCCTTGAGGGTAGATGCACCGCACTCGCAGATCCGTGCATTTGCTTGATCATAAAAGGGATTTTAAACGGATGAGTGTTGGATGAGTGTCAAATGTCCGGACTCAGAACTACCAGTAATCCAGGACATCAGAAATGACTATCGTGGCAGGTCCATACTTGGTGAATAGCTTGAACGCTGGAGATCAAAGGAGAGTCGATGTCGGAAGAGGAAAGATAGCAGTTTCGGAACAAACCGCCGGAATCACGGATGACGTTGATGCGAAAATCCTCCGACCATCTCCGAGGTTTTCCCACCAAACCGAGGTGGGTGAATGCACGTACATAAGAGAACACGAATAGAAGGGTTTCAACCTGATCTAGTGCTACTGGATCTAGTCGCACATGCATACCCACCATTGAATGGCAAACATAAAAACTCGGCTATGGCAATGTTGAGAAACTTCTAGCTGAACCCAAGCTGAACGAGTACATACAAGATTAGTAGCATAGGCATTCGGCTTCGCCTCCGAATGCCTATTTCTGTGCTGAACGACTATTGCCGGATGAAGCGATTGATCGGCCATCACTCCTGCTATTTCTCGGAAATTGCACTAAGTCCCTCGTTCAACAGCATTTAGATACCTCGACCCTGACACTAACCGACCCTAACATTAACCAAAACTCTACCTCGAACGCCACCCCCTCACCTAACCTCTAACCACCCCAAACCTTAACCAGCCGCTGCGCGGCAGGAATACGGCAGAAACAGTGCCGCCATCATACTTTGATTGCCCCGGATGATGGATAGGCGTTCGAGGGATCAATAGGCATACGGGCCTCGGTCCGAACGCCTATGCTACTAAAGTTGTCGTGCCTCAAGCTGAACCGAAGTAGAAACCGGTACGTGCGGCACCTCCCACCAATAGTGCAGGCTGGGTATTCAGCAACGAGGGAGACGAGTGTAATCATGGAGGCTGCGAAATAGAGTGTGAAGCAAAGAGCGTCACTAAATGAATCAAAGTGCATCAAAAAGGAATCAAAGAGCATCGCCAAACGCATGGGCAGTTTTGTTTTGGCCCAACATAATGATGGCCTGTGATGCATCCGGCTCAGGGATAACCGGCGATGCAGCTGGCTGAAGACTTACCTGATATGTGTCTGTGGTTGCCCCGCCTCCTTCCTGCACGTCCCCATCAGCTGCTGTGTCTCCGTCTGCGTCTGCGTCCGCATCTACGTCTACAATAAGATCCACGTTGATGGAAAGCGCAGCCGACACCAGGTCCTCCTGCTCCACTCTCAACAACGCCTCCACGCCCGCTGCCGTTGCTGCCGATGCTGTGATTTCTTCGAATAGCGAGGATTCGTCCAGAAGAAAGGTACGCACTGAAAATATATTGTAACACCCTCGAACGTCGCACACGGAGGATTCAGTACAGCACTCACGTGGGATCTTGCCGATTCTTCTCTTTGTAATGAAAGCGTCCACCCGCGCCCAGTAATTCAGTCCGATGAGGACGCCCTGCTGCCAATCGTATTTGGGACAAGGTCCCAGGTGAAGCACCACGAAGCGCGGATCTTCGGTGAGGATTTCGGGTACTGGCACGGACGGCGCGGACAGTGTTGTCTGGAGTCGCAGAATAACGAGCGCACGAAGCGTTTTGCAAGCCTCGAGAAGGTATGGGCATATCACCAGGAGTCTCTGCACTCTGAAGGAGAGGTGCGTGAGCTCTTCGAGCTCTATAAAAGATATCCACGGCAAAGGTCCCTCGTCGCGGACGCAGTTCAAGCCATTGTATAGCTCCAGGTGCGTAAGATGGCGGAAATGGGAGTGGTCGAAGGTATGGGGATAAACAAGGACGCGAGATCAATCACCGTAGAATCTCGATGTTGCAGTGCAGATGGCGGAGTGCCGAGATGTGGTTCGATGAAAATGGTTCCACGAGGGATAGGTTGTTAACGGTTATATAGAGGTTCTCGACACCAGGACTAGCGGACAGGATCGTTGGAATTTGAGCTTCCGAGGGGGAGTCTTGGGAAGTGAGGTCAAGCATGAGATTGCGGACAGAGGTGCATTCTGATTTAGTTTGCAGCGTGAAACTCTCGACATCGCACGAGGGAAATTCGATGATTTTGTTGCGGCTGTTCTTGTCACAAACGACAAGAGTACGATAGAGGAAAGGTTCGACCCTGAAAAGGCTTCAAATTGGTGGTGCCCTACCACTGAACGCATTTTTCGTTACCAATCTTTGACGCGCCAGGAGATGCGCATGAGCTTCGGAATGGAGACAGGACGGGAAAGCGCCGTGAGTTCGAAGATCTCGCGCTCCAGCTCTGTGGGCAATGTCGGCGAGTTGAGAATATATTCGGCCATGCTGGATGGACGTGGCGATTGTAGAGATGGTGGTAAAAGCAAAGTAAGCATAGCGCTTCAAATCTGTGCATACATAATTAATTCCAACGGCCAAATTCCCACGACGGTATTCGTGACCATTTTTTAAACCATAATCTGTTGCCACAAATTGCATTTGGTCGCCCGGTTGGATCTTACTGACTCCATAGCAGTTTCTACTGCGCAAACGACAAGGGACCTTGTTCTGAAACTGCTGAGCATCTGAAGTCTTACTGTGTCGCAGCTTCGTCGCAGCTGCACAGGATGAAGAAATTTTATCTCGTTCTAAACTCGAGATTAGACTTGTAAAGAAGGGACTCGATCCCGCATGGTTTTCTGTTTTGAAGCGAGCTTATACAGTCAGCAAGGAAATTTTGTCTCGCTCTACATTCTATTTGTACACACAGTTCGACAGATACAGTGTTATTGTGAGGTCCGTTAAAGCCTTTTGTAGATATTTAAAAGTCGTTGTTCTGGAATTCGCCCATCTGCGAAGATGGAGATGCATTAGCATGTTGCTCCAGCATCAGTTGGATAGAAATACCTTCCGCTCCTGGCCGCGCTCCTTCATGCCAGCGTTACCCATCATAGTACCCGCCAACTTCTCTGCGCCGCCTAACATGGAAAAATCCAGTCAGTATGATGTAGGACCAGAGGGAGGAAAAGAGTACGGACCTTTGAGTTTATCGCCCGTGGGGGCCTTGCCGGAACGACCCATCGTGTTGCTGTCGAACTCGTTGCGGTCACCGTTGAACTCGTTGCGGCTGCTGTCGAGCTCGCTACGGCCGAATTCGCTGCGCTCATTGGAGCCGAAGCGGTCGTTACCACCCACAACACCGCCTGACAGGCTGTTGCTCCTGCGAGACGGACCAAAGGAGTCGTTCATGTTGGAGCCAGTTTTGCCATAACCCGACGGAGTGTTGTAGGAGTCTTGGCCGTAGCCGCCTGCGGTGTTCAAGGACGAATCGAATCGATCTATGCCGGGAAACATGATCATAAAAGGGAAGCGTAGACAGTATGGGATGAACCGACCGTTTGCAGAGGTGCCATAACCAGTGCGGGTTGTGTCACGACCGAACTCGTTGTCGTTGGTGTCGTTGAAAGACATGATGATCAAATTTGGATGTGTGGGGAATGTAGTGAGATGTGGAAGAATGAGATATTCGTGCTGCAAACCCAGCTGTATTTATCCTGCCGCCCACTTCGTGATGTCACAAAGCTTTGGAGCAGAAACGGTACACCGCGGAGCGCTGTGGATAAAAATGGTGCAACTGGGTGTAGCCGATGGGATAACAATGGGAGGTGAACGTCATTTGGGAGCCAAACGAATATAATCCGGGAACCAAAGCGGAGCTCGCGTATATAACGCTCCAGGTGAGTTGATAGTAACACAGAACGAGCAGTAGATAACGGAGTACAGCCGTGGAGCGATGGAGTTGAACTTTTGATGCGAGTCGCGGTCACGTGGGAAACGCGTCCCAAGCAACAATGGCGCGCCTAATCCCAATCAGATCTATGAGGTGACGGAGAAGCTAAATCCGAAGAAAAGCAAGGAGTCTGGCTGAACACGCCTTTTTTTGTTTACGGCCAGGCCAGGAAATGCAATCTAGATGCATATTTTTTTGTCGAGCAGGGCCTGTCAGGTTTCATGATCAACGCCCCGCAGAGAATGTGGTGAAAAATGGCACTTTAGCGCCGTCAGCCCGGGAACAAGATGCTGCTGAATCCTTTGAGGAGATTACTCAAGCAATCCTTTTCCGAACCTCCACGTATCAATTTCCTTAGTGAATTAATTGCGCAGCGCCCCATAGATACCCTGTAACCGGAAATCACAAGCCAGCTGAAAATGAAGCTCTCAAATAGATTCAGGATGCCTTTTGTTCCGTTTGCTTTCAATAGATCCGCCGACAATAGCTGAACATACCACACGGAAGACCGCCGCTCAAACGGCTTGTCGACAGTACTCAAACCTATTTCAAAGGTTGGCTCAACACAAACACATAAAATCATTCCATCAGAAAAACTTTTTATCCCGTCCTAATTATACGTAAGTAACCGGCTTCTTTGTATTTTCGGTGGGAAGGCTACTAACGTTCTTCAACAATTCCTCGCTCATCTCCTATGCTAACCACAACATACCTCTTGATTTTGGCATTTTCAGCGCTCGTCGGCGCGCATTTTCAACTTCAATTCCCGCCTCCTCGGGGGTGTTTTTGTGGAAGACGACGAGCCCAAGTTCTGCGGTCTGTACATCCAGACTGCATTCATCATCAGCATACTCATGCTTGCCTATAGATGGCTACGGTAATGCAGCCAGCAACAGAACTGTGTTCCCCCTTACAGGCGGGTTCTTCAGTTTGAACTCGGAACATAACAGCTGGACGGGTAAGGCCGTATTCGCAGTATTTGAAATGGAATGAACTAACTCTGTCTCGAATGAATAGCCGGTGTAAGTCTGTCGACGAAGGCGAACCCCGCGACCTTTCAAGATTTTTCAACCATCGTGCCTTTCTTCCAACTCTCGGACGAGGGCTTGTTCTGTCTCCCTCTCGACCTCATGTCCACCAACGCCACCGGGCTAACGGATGGTCAAAATGTAACCCTCGAGGTACGGTATCTAACCACTCGTTCGCTTCCGTCACTGCTGACATACGTGCTGCAGATCGTGTTCAACGGTGGCGATGGAGAACTCTTCCAGGTTTGGTTTCCTCGTTATCTGTGGAGGGTTACCTGATGTGCGGGCCAAATTGACTTGCGCACCAAGCGGAGTTTGAAATTTGGCTTGGCGTGCGGGGCGTGCGTGTGCGGGCGTTGACTTGTGCATGCGGCCTTTTACAGTCAACCTACCCACTGAAATAAAATGTTCCAGAACATCCTCCCCAGGTCCCCAATCGCTCCATAATCGCCTCTGAGCCCTTTGAACCCAACCTCGCTCCGGTTCAACACTGTTGATGGCATCAAACGCCGTGATCGTTGTCGGCACCGTCGTCCAACCGTTTTCTTATTATTCAGTGCTCTGAACTGAGAACTGGGTGAGAAACATGATCATAACTACAATCTAGATGAACTACGCAAATAAACCTGTTTTCAGTGCTACACAACGGCCGTACATCCGTGTTCACGGATGGCCATTATCTCCAGGAAGTGCGGGGCAAGTCAATAATTTTACTTGCATGTATTGATCTGTCCAAACTTGAAGTTGACTTGGGCACCCAAAAGTTCCGCACACGTGAATTCGCCCCGGCATAAATGATGACTATGGTCCCAAAACTCGTTGTAGACAGCGGTATGATCGGGTAGCATGTGTGCGGGCCAGGTCGACAATTTGACTTGCATGTACACATATTGACTTGTGTGGGCGGCAAATTGACTTGCGCACCCAAAAAATCCACGCACAAGTTAATTTGCCCCCCGCATAAATTGAAACCACACGCACGGATGGAACCCATCGGGCTATTGTACGTATTGCAGGCTAGATGGTGGATTTTGCTGCCGCGGGGTGTTTGGATGCTGTCTTGAGTAACCTATTACCAGGAATATCATGAGTACAAATTGCACGCAACTGACGTTACAGCAGGAGTGGATTCTTATGGTCAATATGCCGCGACTTGGTACACAAGGTGAATTAAGTACCCTTGACAGCTGTACGATTTTGTCAATCAACACGAGTCGCCCTGGTTGCAGATTGAAACCATCACTTCAATCCGAAAAGCCTACGGAATAGGGAAGAGCTCAAAACACGCACCTAATCAACTGAGTGTACTTATCCTCAAGCGTAGGGTTATCTGTGTATGTACCTATGTAAGCCCATTCAGTGTGCTGACTTGATGCTCTCGAGCACTGCCAAAATTGCGTCCACCGTGGCATGCACCAACGGCACTTCCTCCAGCGCTTCCGGAAGTTCGACTCCGCCTCAACCGTCCGGCGCTGGTGCGACTTCGCCTCCGCTGTCGGGCGCCGGTGCCGCAACTGCTTCTGCGACTTCACCGGGGTCTTTGGTTATGGCAGTCATTGGCATCGCCGTGATTTATGTTCAGGTGAACGTACATTCCTCCCAACTTGCTTCGTTACTTTACAAATAGGCTCTTGGATCAAGTCTGGGGAGATCAAATACGGAACCGAAGATATGTGCTCACCGCCGAGTCAGCTGAGCTTTGAGGAAATTAATTAATCGCTATACGTACTTCCTTCCGTTGACGGAGAAATATTAAGACTAATTTGTAATGGGCTGAGATTACGGATCCGTCAATCAGCGGCGTGTATGAGACGCCACTCACAGCACTTACGCCAAGTATGGAGACGACAAAAGGTACCTACAGTTTATTTCTCCGACGACAAGCCCGGGCAAACAATTTCTGGTCCAAGCAAAAAATAAAACAGACTCAAATATTTGAAGATGCCGGGACTCAGTGTGTTTGAATGTGAACGTTAACATTGTTGTCCAGCTATTGAAATTTGAACGTCCAGGCTTCAGAACTCGATCAATGCTACTAAATCAAGATCTAGCTGGGCGCCATTTCAAAGAGTCTTAATTAACTGCCAGGCAAGCGTTCCACTTCAAGGAAAGAGCCATCGGTTGCCTTAATTCATTGCAGCCGGAGCAACATACTATTCATTTCAAATAGAAATATCGCCTTCTTTGGAGTGCGCTATTTTTGGTGACCCTTGGCGTCCGAGGATCGGGGCTCTCGATGCATATTTAAGTGGTGAGCAATCCCACATCGCACTCAGAAACCAGCCTTCCCCCCAAGAAAGTCAAGTCAAACAACAACGATGTTCTCTGTGTGTCTCACTGGCTCTCTTTCTCTTCACCCTCGGCCACATAATTCATGGCAATTATCTAGACCACTACTACCCCCGTCTCGCAGCACTGCGGAGGCAACAGCTGCAACTGTGGGACAACGTGCGTGCTTTGTCTTTCGGTGGCGGTGAGAGGTGAGCCAATGCTAATGGTATTTTGTAGCTGCGGTTGCAAACCCAATGAGTGCAAGTGCTAGACCACGGCTACCGATCGGCGCTTCCCGTTGTAAAATTACCTTGATTAAAAGGATCCATGCTCTTGCCTCCATCTATTTACTTCGGCACCGTATGTTGTGTGTTGTGTGCGTCTCCCGTTGGTTGTACTTCGTTGAATCAGGTTGTTTGTTTGGTTGAATTTGGAATGTTTACGCAAAGTCTGGCAGAAACCTTATTCAAAACTTCACCACGCTATGACCAGCGCATCCATATATGTTTTGTACAAATGTGTTATTACTACCTCACTACTGAAGAGAAAGTGGAAAGTCCGAATAGCCCCGATGATTGGCGCCTGCATCGCCATCGGCGCCTATCGTAACAGAAGGCGATGCCTTCCTCGCTCATTCCACCACCATGATCCCACAAGAACTTATCGACGCCATTGTCGATGACGTTGACGACACAGATGCACTAAAATCCTGCGCATTGGCCGCATCAGTTCTACGTCCTACCAGCCAGCGGAAACTGTTCAACTCATTGACTCTGGCCGATAAACCCCCAGTTCCACCGTTTCTGATTCTCGGAGATTCCGCACAGAATCGCATCGCTCCCACTCCGGGGGATTGGTGCGGCCGACTAACAGAATCACCATATATTGCTCCCTATATCACTGCCTTAACTATCCGCCTCCGAGGAATGGTGGCTGTTGGCACCGGTAGCCCAGACCCATCTGTAATCGACGACTTTCAACAAGTAGTGGGCAGGTTAGTCAAACTTCGGCGATGTACACTTCGTGGGAGCCACCAGAGTTGGCGGAGCATTTCTGCAATTGGGGACACAGTGTTTCACAGCAAGAGCGTGTTCCAACTGCACCTCCTCTTCATCGACGACCTCCCTCCTTCGGTGCTCACGCGTCTTCTATCTACGGCAAGAAACCTGTCCTTCCACTATGTCTCCGTCGCTTCTCACGAGGAAGTCACCACGACTCCGGTGCCCACTCGCTCAGATTCGACGAGCCTTCTATTGCTCTCCCATAGAACCGACGGCGTCTGCGATTTCCTCATTCGTCCGGAGTGTCGGCCATACACGGCCAACATCCGTAAGCTAGGGCTGGCCTCCGGTGGAGAGATGAACTACACCGCGATGACTGCTTCTGCCACCACCCTGGAGTACCTTCGATTTGACTGTCGTATGTTGAATATTTTTGTCCACTTCCTTTTGAGCCTGCTGACGTACCCCCAGTTCACGGGTCGACCATCCTCCCACTGCCACCCCTCCCCGCGCTGCGCCTCATAGACATCGTCCTTCGCCACAACCAGGAGAACCTGCTCGTCGAAATCTTCTCCACGCTCCTCGCCTCCGGGTCCGCTCCTGAGAACCTCGAGGAGATGGTTGTGAGTTTTGCAGCCACCACCGACCCTGCATTCGCTCTCGCGCCCGAGGTGCTAGCGGGCCTCGAGCAGGTGATGGCGAATAGTGCTACATCGCCGCGGATCCGGTGGCGGCTCGACTTCCTTTCGAATTGGAAAGAACAGGCACGGCGTTCATTTATAGCAAGTGTACAGGGGGGATTGGCTTCCTTACATGAACAGGGTCGGCTCATCGTTGAAGGCTACTCCTGTAAACAGATCCGCGAGGAATGGTCTATCCAATGAACTACCTTACCCTATCTTTTTGAGGGTATGTTTTCCTGCGCCCAGATTCTAGACCGTAATATTGAACCTAGTGCAGACCATATTGTTTTAGGCCCTATTCCGACAGAGCAATTGAGTAGTCTCTCGTAGTCAGACTCAACAGAATTTTCATGACACTGGATAAAAGAATCTTTCTTGAGCATTTGATGGCAGGCCGCTGCTCTTTCTCTGTGCATTCGGGACCTCTGATATTTCGTCCACCTATGCTACAGCCTGAAATTCGGAACCGACGCAGATTTCAGAATATTCGAAGCACATTTGCGAGCGCCAGAGCGATGCCGGCAGGGACTAAGTATCAAAAATTGCTTTCTATGTAATGCCAGAATTCCCACGCTTCATAATGATTTGTTTTTCTTCAACCATTTCGAATGGACCAAAGTTATGTGAGACATTGAAGACATACCCAAGTTATCCTCTATTTTTTGACAGGAGACAGCGCGCGTGTGGGCGGATATGAAGGAAGACGAAGTGGTAGGCGAATTGACCAAACTCGATCAAATTTGGTGTTTACATTTTCTGCTGACTTCATTTCTGTCACAATAACTTAAATCTATAAACCTGGAGAACAATGCCTCGAGCATACAGGCACCCACTCTCCGTTTCCCAGAAGATTTTGGCCAGAGGTGCGGGCGGCATGAATAAATCTACCACAGCAAAGTGCAATCATTACAGGGCCTAATTAGAATAGTAAGTGTTTTCAACTTCAGCAGTCGACATAGACTACTGAAGTGAATGAATTCGAAGAGTGTGGACAACTTCAAGTTGTCACGGAGTGCACATACAATTAGTTCTCTACCTTGGCTCTACCATAAAGATAAAAGTCCCGCTACTACACGTCTACGGTCTAACATGACCATCTAACCCAGAACATGACCGTACAACCCAGAAGCCCAAAACCTACGGAAATGTCTTACATATCTGCACCGGCCCAGTATCACGCCACGGACCCTGATCATGGGCCAGGCAGAAATCATCGCAGGCGTGGGGCGGCTCCTTCCTTTCGAAATCTGGATCCACGTTGTAATCTGGGCTGTCCTCACCCAAATTCGCATCACTCTCGAAGAATCCCACCTCTCCGGGAGTGTCTTGTGCCCGAGTGATCCGACGTACAGGCAATACCGTATCGAGCAGGACTCGCCCGAAAGGGCCGAGCTCCAGCAAACGGAGGTGGGGATAGTCCGCGGCCACGTCGGAGACGTCCAACGAATATTTTGGAAGCACCATGAAATCCTCCAGGGAAAAAGTGCCCATGGAGGGATGTGAATGAGGACGTGTGGTTGTGTTCGTATTGATGCGTACATCGATGAGCTGCAGGTGAACTATGTTTGCCCCGAGGCAACGGAGCACGGCGCGGTCGATGTAGCGCTCGAGGGTGAGGTTCGCGAGGCGGAGGGTGCGCAGATTCTGGTACGGGTGCAGGTTGGCGGTGGCAGGAAATTTTCGGGGCCAACTGGAGGTTGAATATAAGCCGTCACAACCGCTGGCGCACCTGATGGCGAGCGATTCGAGACCAGGAAGTCGGACAAATCGCTCCAGATTGACGAGTCCCTCTGCGACTGCGCCATCGGAATATTCAAGCGCCAGGTATCTGAGCGACGGCATGCACGTCGGAATGGCGCCATCAAACACCGAGGCGGAGTAATTGCGCAGCATGAGGTCCTCGAGGACGCGCGAATGTGTGCATACGTGGCGCACGAACGCACCGTCCCAGGTGCAACGAACGTTCAGGGTCGTGAGCCGCAGCGCGTCGAGGTGCATCGCGGGGGCCATCGAGAGACGTAGGGACCGCAAGGCAGTGCAATGTGCGGTGAAGTCGTAGAGGGAGTCGGGTGGTCCCCACAGCTCGTCGGGTGGGTAGGAGTGGATCGCCAGATTGAGAGTTTGAATCCTCCGTAATTTATTCTGCTCCCCAAACGCCAAATTCCACAACTGAAGCTCGTCGTCGGAAACACATAAGGCGAGAGCGGCGCAGCGCTCGATGTGAGGGCTCAGCATCGAACAAATATTCTGGATTTCCTCGGCTCCATTGCTGTTTTCTGTATCGACGCTGAGGCGAAATTCGAGGGGTGTTGAACGCTGAAGAAAAAGTGTGGCGTGTTCGCGAGACCGCCGCCCCGAGACTCGAATCGTCGTCCACACCTCAGGGCTCGAGAGTACGACCGCTCGCCAGCGCCTACTGACCGCGGATATAGCCAACGGAACGGGCGGCGCGCGACGAGCTAGCGGTAGATCCGCTGCCACACTGAATATAAACGAAAGAATTTCGTCCGGTGCCTGTTCGATGGCACAGCCTAGTGGCGTCGACGCACTGAATAACATTTCCAAGTGCGGTGACGAGAGAATGGCCTCCAGAGCGTCGTCGACGTATAAGAAGGGTTGTGAGGGTGTTTGTGGGCTCCGTAAGGAGCCGTGAGATTTAGGAGCAGGCGACACAGGCGGTCCACGTGGAGGGCAGTGTTCTCGGGCGTCAAATCGTGCGAGCAAGCAAGTACAAGGACGGCTCGCGGAGCGCTCCACCACCCGATTCAGCCTTGAATTCTGAGCAGAGCAATAGCGTAGGGAGAAAGGTACGAGGCTGCTGCGGCGAGGAGCAGGCTGTGATGTCAGCACGCAGAGAGGGACCGTGGTTTTACACGGGCGGAGATCCGGACTAGACGGACAGGATTTTTCAACTCTGTTGGGCTTGCAAAAGACCGATAGCGGGTCTAACTTGAAGTGGTTATGCTACTTGGTTCCGTTTCATCCCGATCGCCGTGTACCTGAAATTTAAAGATGCCCCGCGGGAGGGGGAGCGAAGAGTGGTGTAGCGTTGCATGCACGGTAAAATTATAGACGTGAGAGCGTCCATGAGACGCGCCAGAGACCGGGATACGCATATCCATGGACTGTGAAGTCGACTCTGCAAAATGATTGGAAAAAGAACAAGAGAAACGCCACTACCTACGATTTGTGTTTGGCAAAGTCGTGTTTCCAGACCCGTAGATGCGTTACTTTTCTACCAGATGTCATGAAGGGAAGAGACAAGAAGCGTGGAATTTCCCACAATGTCATCCTCGACATGCACACCGCCACCCCCTAGGTTCTGAAATGAAGTCGATATGAGAGGCAGTATTAATATTGGTTCCCTCTGCAGGCTCGGCCATGCAACGTGTATTGCCGAAAAATCAGCTGTGCTGCAATCGATTTCTGAAATGATCCGGAGGTGAGCTGTTATTCAACAGCAAGAGAGAATTCGAACCATTGTGTAGCACCTATAATTTGAAACAATTTTTTCTCTGCCTATGTACTGTATGCATCCCAGCAAGGTCTTTACAGCGAGTAGCTCAGCCCTCCACCGTCCAAAGATTTCAGTCCTGGTTTTGGGGACCATCAACCAGCGGGTTCCGTGTGAATAGTTTCTGAAAGATGATCAACGCCGACCATAACTCAATATATTTAAGTCTAAGCTTACCGACGATGAATAACTCAGTTGTGTGCCGGGAGTTCAGACCAACGATGATTTCACGCGCCTGCGGTGACCCCAACCCCGTGAAAGCCTGAAATGCCTGTGTGATAACCTCGCGGGCGGAGTCGTTGTCCAGCCACGCGCAGTAGGGGTCGTATGGGTTCGCCAAATGCAAGTGCTCTGCATAAACGTAGAAAATCGAACTCTGTACCACTTCATCCGCAAGGGCCATGCAGTCTTCGGCTCTGGACACAAGTCGGAGTGCATTGGTCAGTCGGAGTTGATGTGTCTCATGAATTGGCTTGCAAGGCGCAGCAATATTAATCGCTTGGATGGTTTCGACGGCTTTGTACGGCAGAGGCTTCTGCACACAGGATTCAAGGAACTCGGCGAGAATTTGGATTTGCCCCTCGCAAATCCGATCGTCCATAGCCAACCCCAAGAAGTCAGGATCAGAGGGCAAGACCACTGCTGTTTCGATGGGTAGCACTGGGTGCGTGAAGTATAGGGTCGGATCATAGTCACGCTCATTACGAGCAGAGCCTGGAGAGGGTAGGAGACTCTTCAAAAAGGCATTCTTGATCATCGCAATCAGAGATGGAAGAAATGTTTCCTGTGAAGAGCCCGTTCGTTGCAAGGCGTCGATAATCGACTGGTAGATCGATGGGTCAGGGCATCTGTATTCCCGACTATATGCTGCTAGACGCCACAGAGCCCTCCATAGCTGGTCGTCCGTCGTTGTATACCCAAGGGTGCCGAGGTTCTGTTGCAATGCACTGTTGGCGAGGGTTTGTGGAACGGCGACCCATAGATGTTCGATGATACGTGTTTGATACAACGGCCTTGGGACTTTGCCATCGGAACTTCGTTCATTCAGATATCGTATCATAATACTGGGTATCGTCACGGACGGGTCGCGAGGGCACCAGGAGTCGAATAGCTCGCAAATGACGGAGTCCATCCACTCGACATCCTGTGTCGTATTGAGTTTGACAAGTTGGGAGCCTACAATGTGAGGAAGAAAGAAGTCCAGATCCGCTTGTATGTCGGGAAAGTGGATGGAAGGGAGTCTCATGAAGTTGATGGTTTCGTCCCAGCGGAAGGGTAACGAAGATAGATTCGCCACAACTCGAAGATATCGTAGCTTCACGACGAACCCATGAGCGCTCATGAGACTTTCAAGTCGCCCCGCCGTGAGGATAACCTGTGATTCATTTTCTGCAGCAATAATGCCGCGGATCCGGGTCGCCAATCCAAACTCTCCGGATTGCGCTAGTTGGTCGATGAATGTCGTTATTAGAGTCAAGTCGCGTTTCCGGTTGGATTGAATGTCCCTTTCTTCGTATGCACTTAGGTACTTTTGCAGGTCCCCTACACGGCCTTGAATCTCCCGAAATGTGGTCCATTCCATCATTGCCCGAGCTGACATGCGAAAGTGGTCAATGTCGGGGTTTGTACTGCTCAGGTTCAGGTTTGCACTGCTCAGGTTCAAGAGGCCGGGGGATTCAAATGGAGATCCTGAGTTTATAGATGCGGGTTCAGAATGGGACAGAGTGGCGATAACCCACAGAGCCTGGCAGGAGGAAATTGCGCGACGGGTTCTGGCCTCCCAGGACAGAAGTCCACCGTCGCAGCTATAGAAAAGTTTTACGATCCGATGGTAGAGTTGGACCTCGGGATGGACAACCAGGGCCCAGATGTGCTCTTGGTAGCCTGAGCGCCGACCCGTGGGTCCCCATAACACATCAGGAATGGCCTCCACAAATGGCTCCAACTCAGAGTCGTCGGACAGCGATTTAACTGTCCATACAAGAGCTCTCCCATCTCTGGCTAGGCGCTCGTCCGAATGATGGATCGCTTGACGCGAGATTGCTTCGACCATAGTTTCATGCTTGCTGAGCGCAGCAGCCATGGGCTTCCCATTCGCCTTCGTTGCGCCATGGCGACGGCGCCAGGCAATACGAGTATACTGCAGGATGCGCCAGAACATGGAGGATAGCGGTGTGTGATATGGACAGTCCAGGTAACGTAATGGAAGAAACGTTAAGATACAATAGACTGCACTGATGAAGAACAGGATCATCGCAGCTATGATCGCCATCCCAGTGTTGACGGGAATGAGAAAGGCAACGAGGCCGGCGAAAAAGAAGAGAAGGGATGTGTGTAGGAGCAAAGGGATGATGTCGACCACCGCGTGCATGTTGAAGTGTTTGAGCCCATAATAAAGGAATGAGAACATTCGAGCGCGGATGGCCAGAGCAGAGCGAATTTCGGACCGGTGCAGAAAATCTCGGGCCCATTGCTCGAGGAGGGTCGCAACAAGGGCGCATGTGAGACTGAGTCCGAGACTGAGAAACCAAAGTGCATTGCAGACGAGTGCTGAAGTGGATGCAGTGTAGATCGAGGGTTCTGGAACCGGTAATATGCTCCCGTTCGCAGACGCTGCGAGCTGACGTGAAATTTGCGACAAAAGCTGTACCGTAGCATCGGACGAGTCCGCATTTAGAGTTTTGTAGCTCTCGATGAGAAACGCTGTCAAGCTCGCCGAGAACAGACCTGCCTGGATGTTGCGGTCAGATTTTCACCGAGTCCGACTGAAGTAACTCACAAAGATCAGCATTCCTTCCATATCGCCTTTCCAGCTCTCCACTAGGCCTTTGTCATATTTCTCGGCCTCACTGACATACACCGCCCAGATTTTTGCGGCTGCAGCCTCAGTTTCAGAATCGATCGCTGTTCCTTAGCTTCAGGTGGGAATTGAAGGCGAATTGTTGAACAGCCCACCTTTGTGACCTCGAGATTCCTGCTGTTCTACGTCCATGGCACTGGGAGCATCAGAGAGGAATCGAGGATGGGCGCTAAAGTCTTGTCCAATCACATACATCTGATTTCCGCATAAGTACGCGTTCCCACGGTTCTCTCATTGCAAGTTTGAAACAACGGAAGGTCTCCAAATTCCAGAAGATGATAGGAAGGATTCCCAATGAATGTAGCAATGAAATATTGGAGCTCGGATCCATGTACCAGGTACTGAAATTTGGTTGAAATCGTACCTCAGCTTCAAAAAGGATCTCCGTTCAGCCATCCGATACAAAGGATCAGATTAGTGGGCCTCCACGCCGTCCAGATAAATCCTCAGGGCCTCGCTGTAAAACGGCTCGTCGAAGAAATGAGTTGGGATTGGTTGATTCCTCGAAGTTCTCCATGCCAAAATTATGAAACTGCCCAGGACGCAGATACTCTCGTTTGATCCTCATTATCTGCCTTCACTCGATAAACATACCTGCAAAGTGCAAAATTCGCCGGCTCAATCCATTCCTCAGCCTCACACACGCCGGCCCAACAGTGTCTAGACAAGCCAATATTATTCACTCTGCTCGACATTCCCTATCACTCCGAGCACTCTGATCTCAGAATGTTCAACGGTCACTCGTGTAAGATACTCCCAGCAAATATATGCCAATGGGCTTTGGGTGGCTAACGTCCCATTTATACTCCGTCTTCTACTTCGTCTTCATCATGAGGTTGGTCATTATTTCTATCTTCAGATCCGGTAGGCTCCACCTGATCTTGGGTCATGCCGCCGAGACGCCATATATACCAGACGGTTCGAATTTTGGACTCTTCCCCGCGTCAAATCCATCTTCCTCCATGTAAGGCAAGCAGCCCTGCGCTCGCGCCGTAGGCATCCATAAATCCCCCACCCATCTTAGTAAGGAGGAGTTTGAGGTTAAGCTTGGGGCTCTTGCGGACGCCATATGTGCCCTGCCTGTGACCCAAGCACGGCTTCGCAAAATGGAAATGGTAGGTTGGAACAATCCTGCGAATCTCGTGCATTATTGCCTCCTCAGTACTGGTGACCGTTCTAGGTGTGCCAAAACAACATGTTGGACGCTCACATGTTGGGTTCAGGGGTTCCGCGGCCCCAGCCCACCGTAGTTTTTATTCTGGAAGCTGTAAGTCGCTGGGTCGATACCTGTGCTGTTGCAGGATGTTCAACATTTTCGCGAAGAACCTTGATGATCTATCGGAGGTATGCTATGGAGCTTGCGCGTACCCGTGGGTAGCCAACGTTTCAATTTCCAGATTTTAACAGACGCTGGTTGTTGGAAGAGGCCAAGGAATTAGGCCTCCAGGAAGGATCGTGTTCGTTCCTTGCCGATGTTGTGACGAAAGAGGACATGTAATGAATATCGAATTTGATATATCTTGGCTTCAGTGTGCGCCAATCTTCGTAGTAGTATTGCCGCTAGCGGTTGAGGAAATGTATAGATTTCTTTCTATACATCGCACTGCAAAACTACGGAGTCGGATGCATCCAAACTGATTCAAGGTGTCCGTATATTAAATCACTCCGGCAGGCATCGTTATGGCGGGGGCAATCTGCGGCATACATAAGTCAATTTTGTGCCAATAAATAAGGACGAGGCCTCACCGCGCTGTCGACCTTGTTCGCCGCCTTGGTATCGGCCGCAGAACCAGTAACGGGAACTACGACGGCATCTTCCTGGGGCGGAAGATGGACTCCTGCCTGCCAGGCCATTCGGGCACGACGTCCGAGCTTTAGGACGTTTCAGTGACTGTCAGGCAAGAAAGAAGATTTGTAAAATTACTCACCGTGACCCTGGGATACGGTCCGTGGAGTGGACTGTACTTTCGTAGGATGTCCGAACCGGGTGCCTGTACACCGCATCTGCATCAGTGCCATTGATATGAATGAAATAATTGGAAGACCTCGGTGATGTCCACAGCAAGTGCGTGCACGGAGGCCAACGAAATCAGAGCAACGTATGCAGCGAAGAGCTTCATTCTGTTGGTGGAAGACGGTTCTGGGAATCTGGGGACGGAATGCAGCTTGATATACGAGCGTGATGATCATTTATACGCAGACGGGATGTGTGGTACCAGCCCGACTCTTATTCTGTTATGAGCCTAGGTTGCGTCGTGCAGCTAGAACCCTACGATGCGAGGATGAGTAGAGTGCGGGATAGGGGCCACAGATCTTTCATGAAGGGCTAGAACTCGGCGGTTGTTCGGCCCTTCATCTCCAGCTCAGCATGGGGGAAGTCCAGTCGCCAACGACGAGAAATAAGACTGTGATTGAAGTTCAGTAACCGCCCACCGTAGCCTATACCACCGCCCCTGTCGTTGAACTGGTCGCAATGGCACGATAGAAGCGTTGGGCCACGAAACAGAAAGTGCTTGATAACCGCGGTTCCATACCAGGTAAGGAAGAACTTTATTTCGCCTCGCAAAATGAAGGCCCCCGCCAGTGTCCCGAGGGAGTGCTTTTGAAACAGGTTCCTCCGAGTTTAAAGAAATCCGTTGCCGGCTAGCAACAGAGGGATGGATCAATCAGGTAGCGATAGAGCAGGGGGCAGAAACTGCTGGGTGCGCATCGATCAATGGTCTTGTTCGGCCGCGAGGCACCATCGCGATGGCTACTCCTTGTCCATCCGTAGTCGAAAACCGCCGCGGAGAAAAAAAGATAGAGCCGAGAGCGAAGCACAAAGGTTCGGAAGCGGAGGACGAACGGATATACTGTAGGTGTGAAGGGTATGGTGAGGTCTCATTGTACCCTATTGAAATATGGCAACGAGAAGGTTTATGCATTAGCGTAACGTATATATTTATTGAGTTCAGAACCGGCTTCCTACTCCTGGATGCGCTTAAGCCCTACTTCAGCGCAAGAATCTTCGCCACAGCCTGCTCCGCGGCGGACATGATCACGCCCGTGGGGTTCCCATACGGCAGCGACGGGATGATCGACGCATCCACGATAAACTATATAAATAAAAGAGAGAGGCCAGCCTTCAATACTCCAATCCAAAATAAAGTACATCAAAACGCACCAAATTCGTAGTATTGAAGACCTTGGCGTTGACGTCGACGACCGCACTGGCAGACGACGTCCCGACCTTGTTGGCGCCCACCCAGTGGTTCGAGAGGAGGTTTCCCTGCAGTGCACCGTTAGTCGCAATAACAAAAATACGACTTTAAAGAGGCACTGCTTACGTCAGCATAGGTGTGGACTAGAGTAACGTTCATTGGTCAGTCAAATGGCAAGCAGAGGGAGGCGGAAGCCGCACCAAAGTTGGCAACGGTCGTAGTGTTGTCGGGCGTGATGAGCTTGAGGCCAGAAACTGGCAGGGGGATGAGTAAGAGGCGAATATTCCATGTCAGTATTCAAAGGGCAGCGTACCATTTTTCACGCTCGCAATCACGTCGTTGATGGCGGTGACGAGCGTGACCTCGTCGACGGGGTCGGTGAAGTATGGCTGCACGAGGGGGACGGCTTGTAGGTTAGAGTCGATCCCGATGCGGCCGCGCGAGGTCAGACCCGTTGTCCTGCGGGCAGTTAGCCTAAAAAGGAAATTGGGGAAAGACGGCGGGAATACAGATATAGGGTGACGGCGAAGACTTGGCTACAAGTGAAGACAATGAGCGCTACAGTTGCGAGGCCACACGCAAGCCACGCACCTGGAGTTGAATGGGAAGTTCGTCATCGCATACGAGACTCCACCAGGCCGCACAGTGCCTTGGACCTAAGCCAAAGAATAAGCGGCGGACCAGGAGGAGAAGACACAACGTACCCAGCGCATCTTCTTGTCTGTACCCACGTACGAGCGCCAGAAGTTGAGTCTGCGGTGGGAGATGAGTTACAGAAAAGGTGGCGCAGTACAGGCACGTACTTGACAGACGCATCTGCATACACCCCAGACTGGCTCTTCAGATATTGTGCAGCGTCAGCCGGGCGTGGGTTCGTCCACGCATTGCCCCAGCTGTCGTATGCATCAATGGATGGATGCGTGAATACCAGCTGTAGCGGAGCATGAGCCAAGAGTGCGGATGCCAATGAGAAGGCGACTACTCACCGTAACACCCGGGTTGTCAGACACCTATGTAGATCCCTGGTCAGCCAACCTCTGTTGCACCAACCCAAGCAAAGCACGCACATTCATCCCCACAGGCAAATTGATCCACTGCGCCTGCGGCGGGAGGTGCGCCTTCGCCGCCGCGTTCCCGCTTCGCTGCACCACCTGCAGCATATCCGTCGGACCAATCCCGCTCTGGTACAAAATGCGCGACGTGCCAAAGGCGCCCGCGGAGAGGATGACGCGGCCGCCGGGGTTGATCGCGACAACGCCGTTGGGCTCGAGCGCCGTGTCGTTTGTCTGCACGCCGGTGATGGTGCCGCCCGTGCGCACGACGGCGGACACGGGCGTGTAAAGCTTGAGGGTGACGAGCGATTTGCGCGCGAGGGCGGTTTGGAGGTACGTCGCTACAGGGCCTGCGCGTTTGCCGCTGAGGTACTATATCGGGGAGTGTGTCAGCGTCGCGAAGAAGAGGTAAAGTGAATCTGGGCGGCGCACGTCATAGGAGCTGAATCCATACACATGCTCTTTGGCGTTCGGGTTATTGTTGATCGTCGTCTGGGAGTAGCCCTGGCTGTTGAGGAGCTGGCTCATCACGGTCGAGGACTGCTCGAGATAACGCTTGCCATCCGTGGATGGGTGGTCGGTGCTCGGAAGCCGCGCGGAGACCTTGGCGGTGTATTGAGCATGATTTTGCCACCCGGCAGGCCAGCCCGAAGCCAGCGAGAAGTCCGAGTCAGAGGCATACCAGTACAGGCTGTAGAAACTGTTTAGAGGGAAGGACGCGAAATGCAAGTGAAGGCAGACCCAGCATTGACGCTTCCGCCGCCGCCAATCAAGCATCCTGCCCACACCGAGATGTCTGAAAGTCAAAGCTTCAGAGAAGTTGCGAGAGGTCAGGTGCCAGCAGGCTCACCGTCGCACCACCAATACTACCGGAATATCAGCTAGGCCATCGAGTAGAGGACGCACAGCTCAGCTCACCTGATTAGCATCTCCGAATAATGTCTAAAGATAGCTGGCCTCAGCCGTCTGCGATCCCAAAATCTCGAGCCTCCCACCTCAAATGCTCCGGGAATATCAAACTTGGTTAACTACAGCAAGGAAGGCTGGATGAGAAACAATAGCCTTGTGTGGACGGACAGGACGCTCACGTTTGTCGGAATTCCCCAGGGTGGAGTGTAGGTACCCCCGGTCTGTGCAGTACTTGGCCCGCCGCGCTCCAGGAGAAGAACCTTCTTCCCCGCCTCAGACAAACGGTCTGCTGCAATAATACCGCCGGGGCCACCGCCCACGATGATATAATCATATGCGGCGCGCGCTGTAAAATCTTTAGAACCAGGAGAAATCGTCATTAAACCACAAGACATACCGAGACCAAACTCATTCGCAAGTATAGGCACCAGCGCGAGGAGAGCGCGTGATATCAGCATGGCAGTGAGTCGTCAATTAACGGAGACAGTCGACGCCTAAGAGAGTATCAGCACGACAAGGCTGAGGCCGCTGGACCTGACGCCCACCTTATATATGCCTCGTCCGCTCTATAATCCATCCACGATGGAGCCGGGCGCACACGGTGGGCGGTATGTGTTTCAGATTCTCCGTATGTCGGCACCGGGGACTAAGTGCGGGGCCGATGTGGGCGCGCTGGCCGCCAATGGCACCAGGTAAATGATGTCTTTTAGTTTCCCCAGATGGTGGGCGCATGAGTGATACCTCCCTGTAAGGAGCGTTCAAAGATCCACAGAGAGAGCTACGAGGGCATTAATATTGTCGATGCATATATATTCCAGTGAGAGTGCCACTCACCCTTTTGCCGCAGATGATATTGAGAGCGCATTCCATGTCATCGGAAAGGCTTTTGCGCACCAAATGCTGGAAGCCCCGACTTCGAGGCGAGAGTATCATGAAGTCCTCCTCACAGACCACCCGAAATTTCGCTGGCTCCATTCTGCATCCGCCACAAAACCGACATCGGAGAATTTTCACACTATCTCCATCGTAAACAGGAACGTCGCCGGTTGGGTGCGGGCATCCACGGGCCAGGAACATAACTGGAAAGTAGATGAGACTAGTCACATCGATGGCCGTTTGACAAGTCAAGTTGGGACTCTTCAATGGTCGACTCTTCAGAACGAATTGAGCTGCCGAACCAGTGAGCTCAACCACCGAGACCCTTTGTTTCATTACAAGCCCACACGAGCAGGAGCATCGACTGAATAAGACGTTGGTGAAGGGAAACAACAGGGAAGGCTTGGGGAGAGCAGAGAAGTTGTTATTGACACGTGATGAACACGCGTCCTGCTTGGCTGCCAAATATGCGCAAAGAAAACACACGCGAATCAATTTTTGTTGAATTTTTGCAAACTTTTTGTATTCTGTGGGGATCCAGCCAGGAAGTGAGCACGTATGCGCGTCTTGAACAGCATTCTGGCTCTCCAGAATCTCATTCGCCGAATGAAGGCAAGTACTGTACAACCCATGATGCTCATCCGGGTCAAAGCCTCGAGTTGACGAGTTCAGGTTCGCCTCATCAACCTCCTTCTCGTCTTCTACCTTTTGGCTCTAACCTCAGCCGCATCTCAGCCTGAGTAAGCCATCTGCTGCATTGTAGAGAACGTTTATATATATATTTCGCCCACCACAGCGATCATGACTACTCAGCCAAGTGCTACAACGTGGAAATGTTTTGCTGTGGGTCCGGATTCAAGACCTGCGACCACGGGAACTCTGTGTACAGAGACTGCGCGCGCGGTACAAAGTGTCGCGACAAAGCGAGTAATATCTTGTTCCTTGTGGCCTACTAGGTGACTGACGATGCGGCGTCCAGAGCAGATCGATCATCTACGACAAGGCCTATGAGCGATTGATTTTGTTCATGGGGGACAACCATGAGGTACAACCTTAAATTGCTGGAAGAAATATGAACAAGTGTCGTATGGAATCGTGAAATCGTGTATCATCAACTAGAAGTGTCATCGTTTGAATTGGTGATGTCTTTCCTTGGAAGAAAATATAAAACCGAATATGTGTACAAGTGAAAGTAACTCCTGCGGAGACCACGCCGGACAACCCTCTAAGTCCTTACGCTCAGTCCGTACCGTAGAACATATCACTGTATCACCCCAACAAACGGGTTGAAATTATACCACGAGCAGCTCCGGGTGACGAACACCGACCCAAAGCCCGACTTCACCGTCTGCCCGTTACGGATGATCTGAATGAACGGAATCTGCGAATCCTCCACCGGGAAATTGACCGAGCCTATCGACGCGCCGACCCCGCCGTTGAATTGCGCGTGGGTCGACCCGATGTCGAGGGATATCGTCGCGGGGGTGCTCAGAAGGGACATGGCGAACACAGCATCGGCAGGGAAGCCCGACATGCGTGGCACCCATCCGCCGCTGCAGGAAACGGATTTAGGGTGCGCACGGTACCAGAAAACTACGACGTCGTTCTGGAGAAATGTTGTTAACATTTTAATTAGAACATTTGAGCAGGTTAACGAAGAACCCACCGTGACCGTCGGCGGTGTTCCGTTCTTGTACCACGAGATGTAGTACTGAGCAATTATTCGCCAGGCAGCATGAGGGAATCCATTGATGTAGTTGGGTGCCGCCGTCCTAATTGAATTGTCAGCTGACGTTCTTCTCGCAAGCAAAGAACGAGCCCTAGGTCAACATTGGGATTTATATCCCCGATATAGTGCGATTCCGCTGGAAGAAATAAACCTCAGCGACCGAAGACTCTCAAACCCGCATGGTCCTCACCGTAGTCGTTCCAGGTGACTGAGGGTATTTGGGTCAGCGTAATACGATCTCGACGGGCAAAATGAATGACGCCTTGCCGATCTCAATGATATCAGGTTTCACATCCTGGATGGCCTGGAGCCAGCGGTAGTTCCACAAAGTGTCGCCAAGCTCCACCCAGGCATTGTTGGGGTCGATATCTTTGAATTGCCATGGAGAGACGGCTGTGGAATATCAGGTTTTAGAAGCGCCTGTGATGAGATATTTTAAGATGCACGCACACATGATATACGGACCGCCTCGAGTGCGAGCGGCATTGCGGTACGCGATGTCTGTATCTGTTGTGAGCGTGGTGTTCACATCGTTCGGCCTGCCATGAATTAACAATATCTCTTCATCATCATTCCAAATCAACCACGCACCACGACCACCAGTTGAAAAATCCATCGATTGACGGGAAGCTCGACAGCAGCGAATTTGCCTGGGACGGGTCTCTAAAACTAATGAAAGCAGGGGCGAAAGTGATCTTGATCCCTTCGTTGGCAAGCGAAGTTTTGATTGCAGCCCAAAAATCGTTGCCGTTGTCCTGCCCTGCGAAGGTGGAGACCAGGACACCGCCATTGTAGGTCAGCATCGCACGGCTGCTGGCATGTGCCGCAACTAGGGATACACTGCGTAGTATCAGCATTCAAATAAAAGCAGTATAAGTATGGTCGACAAAAGACCACGCACATATCGCTCGCCTGCCACGAACGAGACATATCGAAACTGAAGAAAAGCTTGAAGTCGGCGTTCTCGGCCGCTGGATTATGTTCAGAATGTGAACTTGTTTTTCATTGGTCGCCGATAGCACGTACCAACGAACGCAGTCGCCACGCGGTCGACTTCGTAGTCCGGAAGCGCGATGTTCAGAGCTGTTCAGTCGGAATGATGATAGGTTGATTGTGCTCGTGAATGATAAACTAACCAAAGCCATCGATGCCAGTGGCCTTCGCTGTGTTGATATCATTGGTCCAGTCAGATTGAGAATACGAGAACGCATTCTGAGCCATAAAGTGGGCCACCACAATCTGAGCGTTGGCTGAGAGTGCATTGACGGCTGCGATGGCCACAGCGGCGAGCGAAATCAGAAGCATTTCTGATTAGTACGAAACGGTGGGACTCGCTCGTAGAGGAGAAGGATAATGCAACGCGATCTTTTATTCGCATTTCGAGGCCTGGGAAGATCTCGCATTCGCATGGTAGTTCGTCGACCATCGCGCTTGTGACCAGCACGACGTTTCGGAGGTGCGGCTTCTATATGTTTCGTTGCTTCCAAAGGAGACGAACATACGGGTCACGATCCTCTTTGCGTCACTGTTTAATGCAGCCAGAATGAATTGTGGAGCCAGTTGAGTTGTCCAATCCTCGAGGAGCGCGATACGTCCAAATCCGGGGATTCCAGCGGCTGCTCTCGCGTGAGCTGTAGGGTCATGACTTTAGAAAGGAAAGGCGCTGTAGCAGGTAGCTCATCCGGTTGCAGATGTACGTGGAGGTCAAGAAGCAAGCTGCATCATGATGCGCCTCAGCCATCGCATCATTGATGCGGAACAACGGAGGCCGAGCAAACAAATCGAGAATTAAACCACTGCAGAAAACCAAGTAGTTGTTGAATTTATATCGGACACTACGCTGGCACTCCTGATGCTCATCTATAACCCGGAGGACGATAAAATCAATTACACGATGAAATCAGGGCGATACAATAAGTTGAACCCTCCTAACTCAAGCTGAACACTGTGCCTGCCCAAACGAAATATTATCGAAGTACGGGCCTGCAGGAAAAAGACAAGGAAAACTGAATTAATCTGGGACCAATAGAACAAGGTTCAGGGTAACGCACCCAAATGATTCTTAATCGAAATATGGAGCAGCGAGTTGCCCGTCGCGCAGTGTTTGTTGTCCTGCCCGGGGCATGCGATGAGATTCGTTTGCGCGCCGTCCGCAATGTGGATCTCGCCGCTCGAGTGCGCGAACCCGAGCAAGAGCGGGGGCACGGTTGGGACGGGGTCATTTTGGTTCGTCACGAAGGTGACGCCGACCTACAGGATGTTGATATCCGATAACTTAGTTGCAGTTGGATTTGAAAAGATGGAGAAGAGAAAACATGGACCCTGACGCACATTCGAGTCGAGGAAATCCGCCCATGCAGTGTTCCCTCCCCGCGGGAGCCCGAAGGTCGTGACGGCGACGTCCACAGACGGGTCGACGGCGCCTTTGATCATCGCGCCCGTCATCGTTGCAACTGCGGCACCTGGGTAATACGATCAGAGGGTATGAAAATCGATCCATCAGGTAATTAAAAGGACGCACCGAGGCTATGCCCAGTCACCACGACCTTTTTGACGCCCGTGCTCGCAAGCTGAGCCTTTACCCCTGCAAGCAGTCCGTCCGCGGTGCGCTGAAAGGTGTCCTGGAATCCGCTGTGCACTTTGGCGCCCTTCCCAACAGCCTGCGGAATTCGCGCCGTGTCGACGGCGGTCAAGAAAAAATCTGCGTCGTTTAAGATGGAAAGACTGGAATATGTGTGTTTCAAAACTGAGAGTCAATTGGAAAAGAATGGATGAGAATTACACGTTATCTGGATCCGTGCCTTCGTGGGCGACGACGAGGGATTGGTCGACTGTATCGTGTGCGATGAGATCTAGCCTGTCATGAGCACTGGTCATCGTCCGAAAAATATATGCACCCACAAAACGGGACGAGTCCCTGGTCTTGCGGCGAGGATATCAATCAGTCCAAATATTATACAAGCAGTGAGCCGCCGCACCTCCACCCGATTGCAAAAACTCCACTCCGTTCAGACTCTGACACGGCTCACCGCAGTTCCACGCTTTCAGCGACGCGCCCGAGCAATAGGCGGCTCGCGCAAATTTCGCCGGTCGCAGGAGTGTCGCGTTGACCGTCTGAAGTGACACGGGCGTGGGTGCGCCTGTCGCCTCATGTGAGGATGATCCAAAGCCAAAGATGGGTGCAGCGAGCGCCGAAGAAAGAAAAGAGAGAGAGATGAATACAAGCATAATTAGAGAACAAAGTGGCGCCGCCGAAGAGATAAAAAAACCCGAAGGAAGGAGAGGGAGAGGGAGAAGGTAGGCAGAGAAGAAACGGAACGAGCGCTGGCGCGGCTAGTGCGCTATATAGATACAAAATCGCAGGAAGTTGATAGCGGGAAGTATGAGGGATGAATGAAGGTGATTGACAGACGAGGCCAGCGATAGCAGGGTACAGAGATTTGGCACAGCCTGAGATGAACAGAATTGATGTCACATTTGAAGCATCGTGAGCGAGGTTCAGGGCAATTGCCAAAAAGGAAATGCCTCCAATGAGTGCACCAGTCCCTCTGCATGCCTCCCGGTTGTGTGTGTGATGATTTGCAATCCAAAAGCGGGTCGAACTGCAATCAGTCGAAAGAGCCCAAACTATGTTGCATGCATAGCCTGATTTGGTTCAACTTTATTTCCGCATCGGCCCACAAGGTGAGGCCCCGCAATCTCCGATGTTGGATCCGCCAGGCTGTCCAATTTGATCGTCTGGAATGTGGAGCACTTCGCCTTTCAACAGGGCATCGAATCATCGAAACGAGCTAAAGTTATCGGTACTTCTACTCGATGGACAGATGCATGATAGCGAAGGCAATATAGAAGTGCCAGCGCGTGTGCGTTGACCTATGGATAGTACCTGTGCGCATGGTGAGGAGATGAGCAAGCGTCTGAAGCTTTGTGAGCGAGCCCCTTCTGCTGACAGGAAGTTTAGCTTTAATTCGCAATCACGATATGAATCGGCTCTAGAATTGCGGAGATCAAGTGAGCGCGCGCTTCACAATACTTTCTACAGTGCTTGTCGCCACCAACACAGATTGTATGTGGTGAGCTTGATCCCACCTCAAGGACTCCACTTCTGCTCATTAAAAAGAAGAGAGAGCCGCCTCCTTAATTTTACAGCTTTCCTTTAACTGCTAATAACAGGAAGACTCAGATGCGAATCAAGCTCCGGGAAGCACCCCATTTATGAGGAGCGATGACCCAATTATTTTCCACCAATAAAAAGAGATGGACAGGCCTTGACATAATTAAGAAGCGCTGAAGGTTGGCTTCGTCAGAATTTGCAGTGTTGATCGTCAAGTTTTCCAACTTTCCGCATGGAGGTTATTATAACCTCTTCTTGTCTCCTTATCGTCGAAATACCGTTGAATTGGAATGGGAGCTCCGCTAATTATTCTCCAGGAACGTACATATCCTAAAATCTACCGCAGTGATGTACCTCTTGTGCCGCGAAGTCAAGCTGAGGGTTGGATTGTCAGGACCTGTGGGGTATCTCTCATAAAGTTTTCTGAGATTTGTCACGCCTTTGCACCGAGCCGGTGTTCATTTTTTGGTAACTGGCGTTTCGCTTTCAAACTTAAATCCCGAGAAGCGCCGAAAGTCCGAGAAGCGCCGAGTAGGCGCGATGCTGACATGGTGACATGTTACTCATGGTTCATCAGTGCTCGGCATCGCTTTCACTTTTTTCCCACTTTTTTCACTCTCATTTCGCTGCACATCGCTCTCACCGTCCATCGGTGCCTGTGGCCTTCGATGGACTCTAATACTGAATGGCCCAGGTTCTCGTATTTTCGTGAGTATTCTGCGGATAATTCAGTCATTTTAGCGATTTAGCGCCTGCATTAGCGCCAAGGTCGGATGGACCCATCATGATATCAGGCACCCTTCCACGCGAACGGTCAATCAGTCCGTTACAGTGACGCAGTGCGAAAATGCGCGCACTTGACTATTTGAAGACCAGAGTCCAGACGCCACAGTTTCTTGTCCCCTTGCGAACTTCCTCCAGTACGGCGACCTTGGGAACGATTCTTCAGCCGCAACATCGCCGCGCCGCGCTTTTCCGACCAGAAACCTGACTCAGGCGATACCTGATTCGCGCGACTACCAGGTTCTCGAGCAGTGGGTTATAAAGCAGCTATAAGCTCCTGGTCGAGATTTCCGAAACTCTATGGCAGCACCATTCGTTTACGTTCCAGAGGCCAGCTCCAGTTCTACCCCCGTAACCGCGTCGTATCCCAATCCCTACTATTCCGCACCATACGCTGGCCTCACACCTTTCCTTCCACCATCCCCCGTGCTCTACCCCTCATCTCCGTATCTCGCACCCTCCAATGGGACGGAAACCATCCCCGATACTCCGGAGGCCTTCAATAAGAACAGTCTTCCATGGCCCGAAGACATTCCTCCGTACGAGTCCCCATACATCGGGCCCTGGACACCACTGTCGCCCCGGAAGCGCACAAAATCATGGCAGGGGTCGGCGTCAGCACTGGGTTCTCCTTTCCTCCAACCCAAGGCCCCAGCTTTTCTGCATACCCAATCGGGGTACTCGACGTCGACGCATAAGAGAAATTCCAGGTCCTTGGGCGAGGAGAGCGTACCAGCGCGGCCGTCATGGGTCATCGATGCCAATCCATATCTGAACAGCAGCGCCCTCCTTTCACCCCACCCGCCGCTGCAGATTCACCCGTGGTTGAACGGCGACGCACCCTCGCCCATATTTTCCTTCGACCTCGCGTCATCTATCTTCGCGCCGAAGCGCCTCGCATTTGCGCACCCGCCAAAGTACGCGGCCGTCGCGTCCATCGAGTTGACCGAACCCGCATTTTACCCGCCGCGCACCACCCTACGCATCCTGCACCCGCGCCTTCCCTTCTGGCCCATCGACCTCGCCCTGCCGGAGGACGTACCTGCGCCATACGCACCCCCAATCGCGCTCGGCGACGTGCTTGTCGCGCTTTACCGCGCGCTGCACATCCGCATCGCATCGACGGACTGGGAAACTCTGAGCAGCTCAGACGCGCAGCTGGCAGCACGCGCTTTCACCCAGCGATGCCGCGCAGAGGCGGTGCGCAGCGGGGCGGCGCCCGCATTGCTGCACGATGGGGAGGTGGCGGAGCGGAGTGAAGGCGTGAAGCGTGTTGACTTCTTGCTCGGGAAGACGAATTTCAAGGGCTTTGTGAGGTTTCCTGGGGATCCCGAGGGCTGCGTGCGTCTTGTCGTGGCATAGGAATTTGCGACCAGTTGAAGGTTGGATTTGCGACGGATGGAATGCAGGCTCAGTGACGGATGATTGATCCTGACACGCCAAGTCGTTGTATTTGTTCAAAAGTAAATGTACACAAAAACTGCGCTCATGGACGCTGTTTCTTTACTCTGTAGTTCTTATTCTGTATACTGTGTAATCCCAAGCTTTTACGTGGCTGGTCCCAGAGAGGCTTTCAACCAAACGCCGAAACCTAACCATATCCTGTTCAACGTCTTTCATTCGAGCCGTCGCTTTCTCTATTGGACTTCATGTCCCGCTAAATCTGCAAAACCAAAGAGCTGTCGTATCTGTTTTTCGGTGACTCGCCCTACGCGTATCCCTGCGATAGCGAGCGCTGCATCGCATATTCGACGTCCAAAATGAATGTATTTCTACGGTACCGTCGTTCACTTACATAGAGCAAGTGCAGGTAAGAGAGAGGGGTCGCGGGATACGCTGCGCAAAAGGCACAGGCGGTCATCTTTTCGTAGTCCATTGTACAAACAGAAGAAAAATATAAGAATGGAGGTAGATTGATGAAACCCGAGTCCAACACCGAAACCAACACCACACCTACATTCAACCCAAGGATTTTTCCGGAACTCACCGCGCAGCATAGACGGGCGGCAGGTCCATCATGGCGCGGCTGATACGAATGCCGCTGTCGACGTGAACGACGGGCGCCCACGGCTCGTCGTCCTCGTCGTCCGCACCCGTCTCCGTCGTCGGGGTATAGTCGATGGAGCTCGCGGACTCACCACCGCGGAGCGAGCGGAGGAGCAACTCGTGCACGATGTCTGCCTGGTCTGGCGGGATGGGAACGCCGTTACGCGTAATTGGCGAGTGTGCATGCGAGTGAGAGTGCGAATGTGAGTGCGAGGGGGTGTGCGCGGGACTGTGGCCCAAGGGCGTGTGCGCCAGGTCCGCCCGGTTGAAGGACGTCATCGGGATGTGGATGTGCAGGTCCGAGCGCGCATCGGAGTACCCCGAGACGGAGGACTGCGCGCTGTGGCCATGGGACGCAGCGGTGCGCATGAAGGGCGTCGGCGCCTTGTTGGGAGTCGCGTCGATCGAACGACCAGCGTTGTGCTCCGACATGGATGGTGGAGTACGGAGCGGCCGTGGACGCGGCGGCGGCGGGCTGTCCTCGAGGAGGTTGAAAATACTGATTGTCCCGGAGCCGGTGTCGAATTGTTTGCGCCGGCGACGATATAGGAGGAGGAAGACCAATATGAGGACGGCAAGGATGACTCCCCCTACGACCCCTCCGACGATGGCGAGCACGGGCATAGATTTCTCGACGCCTGCCGTGCCGTCCGCTGTGGCGGGAGATTGCGGAGCGGGAGTACTATTCAGGAGGGAGGGTACGGCGCCGGACGGTCCTGGTGTTACGAAAAAGGGTGGGGGCGAGCTGACTGGAGTGGAAGATTGCCCAGGAGCAGGGGCAGTTGGGAACGGTGGCGGGGCCTGAGTCTGGGTGAAAGAAATAGAAGAAGGTGGAGATTGCGGGTCCGGGGTACTGCCAGTGCCAGTGGTATTCGCAGGAGCTCCAATAGCTCCAGCTGTAGGAGAGGCAACATTAGTCTGTCCAGGAGATGTCGATATCGGCGCGGCCGGAGGGTCATGATCAGCTCCGCCCGTCCTGCAGAGGGAGGTTTAAATGATTGAATGAATAGGATGTTGCACGGAAAACGTACGTGTAGATCGCAAAGTCAAATATGACTATCGCAGGATCAGTACCAGTGGTCTCGACAAGCAGGACATGATCGCCGTTGGGAATTGACGTGTTTTTGTAGACAATGGTGTCGTACTTGAAGGTACCGCTGCCGTCCGAATTATGCGTGAAGCTGCCGACGGAGACTCCATCGAGGAAAAAAGTGCAGCGCACGACACTGGCCAGGCCCGAATCCGCTGAGAAGTTGGGGATAATGAAAAAGACATAAATGGCCGTGCCTGGCTCCGTTGGTTAGCTACGAGCCACGGATTAGACGCAAACCACTGCCCACGTACCACTGAATTTCATGCGGAGTGACATGGTGCCAATATCTGCTAGGTACAGTGCAGCGGACCATGTATTATCGAATGCTAAATTGGCATCGGGGACGTCCGCACATCCAGCGCAGGACGACTGGTTAAACCATAGCGGTCCCTCGCTAGCAGGGACGATAGGGAGATACTGGACCTGTGCACCAGTGACGCTATCGCCGCGTGTATCATCTATGGTGCGATTGACAGCGCTGCCGCTGGCCAGGCTAGCGACGAGAACCAAGCTGAGCGACCAAAGAGCGGAAGGTGGGCCTGCGCAGCGCATCCTCCGAGGACGGGGGCGGCGGCACCTGGGGGAGTAAAATTGAAATGGGAATGGGAGGAGAATGGAGAGCCAGCGAGCACGGGAGCATAGGTGGCGACATATCTGGCAGATCGATGTAAATGACAAGGAAGACGAAGAAATTTGAACTCACGGGTTTCGAAACAGACATGAATGAACAAAGGTCGTATCTTTAGATGTGTCCGACATCCCTTATCGCCGCCTTAAATTTGAACGTTAAAAAACTTGCTGGCACCGGAGGACTTGAGAAAGTTGAGAAAAACAAAGCATGGAGACTTCGATGAACTCTATAGTACAATCCGGGAAATCTCGCATTTCTCTACCTTTCTGCACCGAGAGACAAGTTGAGACGACGATGAAGGCAATCATTCAAGCCTAACATATGATGAGGATGTGACTTGTCGTTGCTGGGGCTTTGACAGATGGACGCAAGAGTCAAAGAGGGTGGAATGTTTTGCATCAATCCCACGGTGACTCCCACGAATGGTTGAACGTGACCTCGACGCGACGCGTCGGGAGCCAAGCACAGACAATCAAGCCATTGTTCAAGCGAAGGAAACCAGCTCGAGACAATTGCGATGCGATGAGGATAAAGAAACGTTGGAGGAAAATGGACATTCAAGGCTGGCAAAGAAAAAGTATTACGACCTGACAACAGGTTCGTAAACAGGACAACCATCGAGCAATGGAAGCGCACATACCATGTGACTACTACTTGGCAGCGGGAGATACCCTCTCCGGAATCATGCGTCCGCCTCGCACGAAACTTTCGGAATGGACGCAAAAACCTTCCGATACAACTCCCCCCTGTTTTCTCCTCGGGCCGGAGTAATGCGCAGTTCCTTCAGGGAACAACCGGACTTTTGAATGAACGATTTAAGTGCAAGCACGGGGTTGTTTCCCAGGAAGGGATCTGGGACTTGTAAGGTGTGGAGCGCTGAGACGATGAAGATGCAGATGAGTGCAGGCACGTCTTCGGATTCATGCATGACTAGCAACGATTGCAAGCATGGAAGATGAATGTCGAATTGAGGGAGGTCGTCGTCGTCGCCGTCATCCTCCCAGCAGAAACTCAACTCGCAGTGGAGAAGGGACGTCGCCTGCTTTAAGACTAGGGCACAATCGTAGGGATGTACATGAGTGAGAGTGAGGCGGGTCAATTGTAACCAGGGTAAGATGAGAACGTCGAGACAAGCTTTGACTGACAGAACGAAGCAGAGGTGCATCGGCCAACGTAATGGGGACCTCGAAATTTTCGTCGAATGCCAAGGTCATTTGCCGGAGAGAGGGCATTGGGTCGCAGAACAGCGAAGAGACCGTCTCTGGCTCGGGACCGATCGCATCCAAGTCCAGGTACTCCCACCGCGCGCGATGTAAGCTGATTGTGTTGATGCATTTATTCGGGGGTTGGTCAAAATGTGCGACGTGCATGTAAATAGACAAGGGTAAGGAGCGGGAGCGTGCCAGCGAGGACAGCAGGCGCCGGTTGTTCCGTTCGTCGCTGTCATAATCCTCGAAAATGAGTGATATTGCTCTCCAAAGGGAGGGAGTAGCGAGGGCGGTCTCCCTCCAGATGCGACATATGTGCGCCAACACGGTCGGGGATGGAAAGCCGTTGGTATGTGGACAGCTGGGATAGGCTGGGAGGAATTGGAGGAAGATTTCGGATGTGATTTCGTTTGGCAGGGTCAAGACAGGGTATGCGTAGGAGTCGAGTCGGCGCTGTGCAAGCTCTTCATCCCGTCGTAGAGACAAGATGGACCGTTTGAGATCCAGAATTTGAGCTTCTATGTGTGCAATCCGTGCTCGTTCTGCTGCAGTCTATGGTGGAATTTTTGAGGATGGCACCGGTAGCAGAAGTCGCCATCTGTGGTAGTAGGTTGTTGACCAGCGATACATGACATGTGTGTCGATTCACGTCGCAAACTCCTTAGACTTGCTGAGCTGCCAGCAGCAAGGGTGGTCGTTTGGACGAGGAGACGGTACGGACCAACTCGGAACACCGCCACCACACGGGCCGTCCGCATCCGAGTCTTGCCGGTACTTTGGGCGGTGACATGATCCTACATCAGAAGCTCGACACACAGCCAGAACGAATGGATTTTGAACAGACTCTTGCAGTAAATATTCGCGGAAGCGATTCGTATAATTGACCTGGATTGACCGTATTATTTCTTGATTATTTCTTCGACTCGGTGACTATAAATAAAAGTGTTTGGTCCGTGCGCTCAAAAAGCTGTGAGACGGGCGTCTAAAGACGACGTTTCCTTCCATACCCCTTTCACTTACCACACTCAATTTCTAACATGCGACCCCAGCCGGATGGAAGCTCCAACATTTCCCACAACACATCCCAGTAAGCTGCATACAAAGTTGCAAGCTGATTGGCATATTCATTCGCGAATCGCCATAATGATAGGACAGCCATGTTTCATGGGTGCAGCAATGTGACAATAAACGGCGGGACTTTCAACGTCTTTCGAGGCGCGGATGAGTTCCCTGAGATCTCAGGTACTTCGGCCGCCTCACAGGACTACCCCCAAGGGGGAATCAATATTAAAATAAAAAATATAGGGTAGGACCTACCGTAGGAGGGGGGGGGGGGGGGGGTCTAGAAAAAGGGCTTAAAAAACTTTTTTACCTTCTTTTTGGGTTAGTTTGAAATAGCCCCCAAATGCTTTGAGAAGGCTTGAAAATGGTCCTTTGACCTGTCCACTCTCTTTTGAGAGTCATTCGAAAGTCATTCACGAATATTGATCGGAATTCCCTAATTGGGACTCGATCACTGCCATTGTGGGTGTAAACAAATTGACATTGACCTCCCTTCCTCAATTAAAAGATTTCTTGTATGAATTCTCATGCTCTTGGGTGATTTTGGGGCTTGCCTGAGTGTGTTTGAGGTAGGAATTCTGCCGGAGACAAGACAAATGATGCTGAGTCAGATATATAACATTAACAAATAAATGATGGCCGGGTGAACCGTGGGAAAATCCTTCCTCATATAGGCGGACGGGGGGGAGGGAGGTCCAGGATTTGGCCTTAAAAAACTTTCCGACCCTATATATGAAATTCGAAAGTTGATTCCCCCTTGACTACCCCCTGAATTTGAATGCAGTGCTACAGATTTTCGTTCCATCCGCGTGGGGGACCTTGATTTGCTAGCCGAGGTTGGCCGCTTCGACATCGTTGAACAGCGAGTTGTATGTCGACGTAAAACCGGCGCCATAATCCAACGGTACCGAGGTTACGGGGACCAGATGGATATATCACGCGCGCCTATTTGGAAATCGGGATATTGTGACTGCCGTGGTTTATGAGGGAAACAATTTCGAGCAGGTGTGTGTCATTTGGAAATGAGATGGATGAATCGTGCTCATGTCGTATCTCAAGCGGAAAGCAGAGGCAATAGAGGGACAATTCTTCCGGTACACAGAATTTTTCTTGCATTGAACCCTGCCTTACTTACTTCCTCCGCTAGTCACCCGAACCTCCTTCAGCTCTTTGGTGTAACAAACTCTCGCATGCTGCACGCTCTCGTCTACAACGATGGTGAGTGTTATACAATGCACCTCTTGGCTTTACTGCAGACGCGGTGTAACTCCGTGGTTTCAGAATTTATCCCAATTGGGGAAGCACGCTCACGGAGTGTGTCGCTCTTGAGCGCGGCACATTTCAAATATGAGACGGTGCGTAGCTGCCACTCTCCACCACGTGGGTTTATTCACTGTTTGGGTTGAAGTCAAGAGATTTTTATGTGCGTTGCACTCGGCCTTCAAACCGGCTCAACTAACATCAATTCTCAGTGCTTCCTCAGGTTCTGGAGGGAAATGACAGGGAATTGGTTGCCGAATACCATTGGCGACTATACAGAGTGGGTCCGGGTGTCTACTGGGCAACTGTGTGTCGAAATTGGCCCTGCGCAAGAATTCTCAACTGTGCTCGATTGGGACCCCGTTCCGACGACTTCAAAGTCTTTGAGAATTCCTCGTCCCCTGGACCACACTTCAGACGAGAAAGTCATCGAAATACTGGAGCTAGAAGACCTGCACCTTCTATTGTGCTGTCGTGCGGCACAGCATACGGTGGTATCGCTACATCACGGGAATGTTTTACTTGGATCATTATGGCTCATCATGGACGACGAAAATTCTCATAATAAAGCTACGGAATTGCTTCACTTGCCAACCGAGAGTATCATGGATGGTATGCTCTCTACCCATTGGACTTATGGGAACCTGCAATTCCGTTATAAATTTGAACATAAAACACCGAACGGCTGGACGCGGTAGGCCCAGATTTGACTGTTGAAACCGTGCAGCTGAGTAGTGGCTGGACAGGGTTGATCTACGTGAGCTACGTGAACTACGGGATCTGGAGCCCAAAAAGTATGGTCTATGTCAAGTGCATCATCTTTTTCGCTTCCTGACGTTTGAACCCTACGAAAGGGGTTCTCTATCAGCATGGTGGCTCTCACAGGCAAATTATCATTATCATCAAAACCCTGGTTCGCTGCCTAGTCTTTATCCGTGTTCCAGGGTCAATTAACAATCGTCCTGGCGACCAGCCGATAAAGATTGTGGATGTACGTGCTTTGATCTTCATCACCTTGAGACTCGAATCAAATCTTATGCAGTTCTCATCACTGGAATAAGGTTCTGCATCTCGGTTTGGCATCCCATCGACGAGATTTCACTGCGCGGAACGTTCATGGCCAATGCACCCACGGGCGACCTCTATCTCTATATATCTCCACCCTGCGTTGGAATACAGGACGGACGTGTGTCGATACAAATTCCTGCTGCATGCGACGCCTACTACTGGTCGCTTCAAAAGGACGGGACTGAGCGCCTATCTGAGGCGCAGCTGGAAGATCTCGCTCCCCCAGAAGTCATCTTCGAGGTGTCGGTACTGGGACAGTCGTGGTCGGAGCAAGAGTATCAAATGATACAACAATTCCACGCCGCCAAAGGTTTCAACCCATATAGCACCGACATCGCAACAAAGTTCGGATATCCACTTGCGATGCCATGGAGCACCCTGAACCAGTCCCAATTTTTCTTGAAGGTAAGTTTCATGGCTTGCCTTCAAAAGTGCTCCCGTTGGCTCAGGCTATACCTTAGTGGACACTCACATGCCGAAATTCGACACATTTCCGCGGTCATTTGAATACTGCTGGTACTGGTGAGTAATGAAGTAGATTTTTCTAGGAGTGTGGTTTGACAGCACTTTCATACCAGTGACCAGACTGTGAAACTCGCCAAGCGGGCTAGCCACTGGATATTCCGCTGAATATGACTCCTCCAGAGTCCCAATGTAAAGTTGTAACGGTCACAGGCCAGTTATTAATAATCCGCATAACGCGAAAACGGTTATAGACCTAGAGTTCGCAGAAGGTGGCAATCGTTGATCAATGTTAAATGTTGAACTCGCTCGGAGTCCAAGGTTCAGACAAACCTGAAGATGTCCTCTGAAAAGAAATTGCAATCCCAGAGGCCTGTACTCTCAGAGGCTGTCGATATGGTTGAAAATATTGCCCGTGGGCCGTCGCTCCGACTCAAGGTCTTCGGCGTCCTTGTGAGATCTCTCATGTACCCCACTGGACCAGGTCCGACATGCTCTAAGTTAGCTAACTCTTCTGCCGAGGGAAGTTGGAACCGGTCCAGGCCTTCGAAATTTCCGAACCGAGATTAAATTTATACCATACTTGCTCCGGTCTCCACGGGTCGCTCCTCCCGTGTCTTCGACTCCATGGACTCTTGAATGGCATGGGCCTGGGTAATTTGTGGTAAAGACAAGAGCCCTTTCAACTACATTACGGTGCGTAAAGAGGAAGTTCGAATCATTCAACCTGTCCGACGGCGCATGCAAATTTCAACGCTTATCTTGCGCTTATCACAAAGCCTTATTCATTTTTGGCATTCGTGGGCAATGCGCTTCGATTCCCTCGTTATTTTCGGCCGGGAATCGCGAATTATAATGGATTATTTCTTACCTTAACGGGGGAGTTTGAGCGTGTCCCGTGTCGATGCAGGCATCCTGAAAGAGTTTTTCCCAGACTCCCCACCGACACTTGGACACCGGTTTCATATACCGGACCATCGGGCCAGGGAAGACGGGAGAACCAAGATTTACGGCAACTTGACGCCAATCTCAACACAAAAGCGCCGATCAGGTCTAGCCTTGGCCTCAAACCACCTCAATCCTCCCTTGCTGTCAGTCCTCCTTGGACCTTACTTGGTCGGACGTGAGGGCTTTCAATGATTGGGCCCTCACAGAGCAACTCAGCCAAGTGGCCGGCAGGACCTCAACGAATTTCAACGACACACATGTCATCTCCCACCAGCAATTCGACGACACCAACCACGCCCCTCAGGCCTCGCGCCGATGTGCACACCCCGCTGCTCCTTCGCCGAGCATCAAGCGCAGAAGTGATTGCGTCGCAATACATGGGTTTCGTTCGCACGCCGACAGACAGTGGGGACGGGCGGTGCTCCGTCGGCCACGCCTCGTACCGGTCGTTCACCCCGCGAACGGAGGGAGCTAGCCCGTCTTATGCCGCTGAGAGCATCCCCCGCTTTCCGGGGCGTGTTTCCCTTGTATTAGAGAACTCTGGCAGCGTGGCGCGCGACCACCTTGCATCAGAGCGCACATTTTTGGCGTACGTACGCACGAGCTTAACCATTGCGTCCGCCGCTGTTGGTGTGTGTATAATTTTTGGAATAGGTTTCTAAATGTTCCTTCGTTTTACAGCCCTCGCGCAGTTGCTCACCCTCTCTGAGCGCATAAAGAAGCAAATATTTGAACCCCTTCAAGCTTTCGAGGTCTACGCCCGCCCACTCGCAGTCACCACAATACTTCTGGCGCTGTATGTGCTTTTCGTGGGTGCGGTTAAATTTTTTTCATAGTGCTAGCGGTGATTGCTGACCTTCTGTATGCAGGAGTTTCCCGCTATTTCTCCATCCAAAGCGCCTTAACGAAGGGAAACTTCCCTGTAACGCGCTTTCGACTTGGTATTATCGCTTTGGTGCTGGGTGGTATCGTAACATCCGTTTTCGGGTTGCTGCTTGCGGAGAGAATGAAGTCTCGGTGATGCCTCGTCTTACACTGTGGAATTCAACTCACCGGAAGGACCAACGGACCTATCATATACAAAGTAATTGAGGAGGACTTCCTAGGATGTGTGAATGTTAGCCACAAAGACGTTCAAGTCGCATGCTGTTTTCGAACTGGAGCCGATCGGCGATGAAAGTCAAGACGCGTCCAGTGGCGGTGTGCCGTCTCTTCTCCAAAAACCCTTCACCCATGTGGACCACGCGAGTATGATAAATCTCCGCCCCCCCCCCCCTTCGCTATTTAAAAATCGAGGATTTTTCCCTCTTTTCCTGACTCGCACCAGTTTTCCCAATCAAATAATTCGGGAGGCAAAATTTGAGGATTTTGAAACTGCATGATGGAAATTTTTGCTCGACCAGATCCTACGCGACGGGTGACCCCGCACCAACATTCGCCATCGACCAGGGGGTGCGTGATGCCTAGCAGTCAAATTGAATGAAATAATATAGGACTTGGTAGTTAGTGGGCCCAACCGATGTGTTGATCTGCAGAAACGTGGGACGCATAGATGTCATAAACAGTAATGTGGTCGAAGTGGGTGCAGAAAACCCGATGCGAGTCCAGTTGCTGCACTGTCTGAGAGGAAAGTTATGTATTTATACTTGAATTTCCTTTTCGAGATGTGAATTTGAGACGTAAAGAATCCATGTTGGAGAACCAAGTAGTGCGAAGCTGCTTGGTAGGAAATACTCGATTGTGTAGAATTAAATAGATCAGCGTTGAGAAAGCATGCATATCATACGCTCCCGACAGGTACCTGAAAATCCTCAATATACGCTGTGTGGAACATTTCTTTCATTGACCCCTGCAAGCAGCGTGAGCAATCATCCTCAATGAGAAAGGCAAAATCCGTGCAATGGTAGAAAAAAGGAAATCTGCACGTATAAAATGGGAAATCTTCACGCACCAACGACTGCGCCCGCAACACCGACGCCGACCAGAACTTCGCACGCGGCGGTATCACGCCCTTGGCGCGGCCAAGCAGCTGCAGATGCAACCAAATGGCGCGGCAGGTGCGCGGTGTAACCCCCTTCTCTCGGAGCGTGGAGCGCACCGCCGCTGCCGACGAGCGCATGAGCCACTTCCACCATTCCTCGTCGGTCTGGGCGGCGCGTTGTTTGTGGACCTTGTCGGTAGCGGCAGGCAGGCGCGCAGGGCGGTCGAGGCCAAGTTGTTTGCGCACGCCGCCGATGAGGACACACACGTCCTTGTGCGGGGAGCGGTCGGCGTGCCAGGCAGACTTTTGACACTGCAGGTTGAATTCAATATTGATAAGTTTTTTTCTCCCCAGAGAAACGAAACGAGCGAAAATTGACCTGGGTGCTGCAGTAGCTGACCACGCCGCACTGGGCGCAGAGCGTCGAGGTGGCGGCCATATTGGACGCGATGCTGCATTCGAGATTCATGCATCTGTGCCGCCGCGCGCTCATCATCATCTCGTAGCGCGCTTGGAAGTAGTCGTCGTTCAGCTCGTTGTTCTCCGCGGTGCGTGCCCGCCGTTGCAGTGCACCGGGGACGGTGAGTCGCATCCGGTCCAATATCGCGGAGAACCACTCCCGCTCGCGGTCCATGTCTGGCGAGTGCTGCTCCAGCAAGGGGATGAGCAGGGCGGCGACGTCGAACAGCCCCTCCGTCCATCCGCGATGGTGCGTGGCGTACTCGGAGTTGACTTGGTGCATCCCGTTGGACACCAGTAATCCTAGGAGCTTTGCTTAATCATCTCCTGTTGAGACAGAAGAACCAGATTAAATCTGTGTTGAATTAATCGGGTCGACGAGGGAGAGGGTGTGGTGCGGGAGCATTTGATCCTGGTTCAATCCCAGATTAATCTGGAGTTTAATCTGGATCAAACAGGCATTTTGGAGAGATAAAAAGCAGCACAGGAGAATCAAACTAGAGACCTCATGTGTAGCACCAGTACACAAATCCCTACCACTCCACCATTTGGTTGTTGACTCCAGTGAACATTTGCTTGCTACCACCCTTTCTATGACAAGTCTCAATTGTTTTGCTGGAATTTTACAGGGACACTACTCCCTGGCTAAACACATTTGGAGGAAAGATAACAGTGATAAAATGATACAGATGTCGTTGTAGTGGCCCTTGGAAGTCTATCTATCTTACGTAGAATACAATCTTTAACTGGGAAGCAAAATTTACTGGGGAGCGAAACACTATGCTGTTCAGCACCTTAAAGTACTCTGAATGACCTCAGATTATGGGATATGACTCTCCCCATTATTAAACTTATATTCACAGAAGGATTTGTAAAAAAAGGTTCTAAAGCGGTTGATATATTCATGTTTCTTCTAACAGCAATTTTCTATAGTTCAACTCACACAATGAAGACAGAATAGTGTCACTAATCCGACCTGAATGGATGGTCAGTGGGCGTTTTTTGGGGTCGCTGATCACGAATATGGATATCCAGTATGTCAAAGTTCCAAGGATGCATCAAAAACTGCAGCTTTGCGGTGTTTCACTTCTATGTGTTTGGTTAAATTTGGTGTCTTGGAGGAGGAGGTGGAGGATGTATTACTGTCAAGGTCCCTATAAGGAACAATCCGGCTCTGTACCTACGTACAACATGTCCTTATGTACGCTACAGAGGTCTACGGCCCAGTCGTTGTGACAACATTAGAAAAGAAACAGTGCGCAAGAATAACAACGAGTCTGTATGATGATACACAGCATTGCTATGAGTATGGGTGAGTAGAAATGTCAGTGACAGCGAGATGCCACCTCAGCACCCGCACAGCTGTCTGTATAATGATGGCAGTGTGAGGTGTTTTGGTTGTCCTTCCAACAGATTAAAGTGGAGCAAACAATTGGAAGTTGTTCTAGGAGGGGAGGTAGTAAGCAAAGGATCCAACATGTTCAACAACCAAGTGGCAGAGTGGTAGGGACTCGTGTACTTGGGTTAGGAATGAGGTCTCTCGTTCGATTCCGACGAGCTGCTTTTTGCTTCTCCGAAAGTGTCTGTTCAATCCCGATTAAACCCTAGATTAATCCAGATCAAAGTCTGGATTAATCCAGGATTGAACCAGGATCAAATACTCCCGCCCCGCACCCTCCCTCCCTCGTAGACCCGATTAATTCAGCACAGATTTAATCCGGTTCTTCTGTCTCAACAGCAGATGATTAAGCAAAGCTCCTAGTACTTCATTGGACACCGCGAAGCACGCACGGACAGATCTGCGGAAGAAATCGGCGGACATGGGCGGGATGGGGTGTTCGTGGAACGTCGCCGCCCCCGCTAGCGTATGGCGCATGTGCTGTATGACCTTGATAGAGGCCATTACCTCCTCTCCAAAGGGGTTCCAAAATCGCGAAAGGGCCCCAAGGAGATCAAAAATTTGGGATCCGACAGGGGATGCCTGTGTCCATCGTAGCAAGATGTCTACAAGTTGACTGCACGGCCGATTGTCGAGCCCAAGATCCGCGAGGCCATTTGGCCAGGGCTGGAGACGAGCTGCACGATTCGGCTTCCGAGGACGGAACTTTGCAGGTCTCAGTTCCCGCAGCTGCGCACAAATCATGTTGCAGAGGTGATCAATGAAGAGGTCCAGGCATTCCAGCGGCTGTAGAGTCGCTGGAGGTGTGGTTCCGCTGTGATAGATACGACAGCTGCAAGAGACCAGTTTCTCCTGCAGGGCCGTATGGGCTGCGGGATTTTCAGCCGTTAGGAGAAACTGCAACGCAGTGCGGACAAGCTCGGAGGATGGCTTCGCGTTTGCGCGACCCAGAAGGCAGCAGCATTTGAACATGGCAAACAAACAGCCTGTTTCGTGGTTCATCGGTGAGCGTAAGCCGGCCAGCAAAGTTTGTGTTTGCTGAGCGGTAGAGGTAGTCAAGGCCATGGTGGGAGGAGATAAGCGAAGACTGCCGACCGGTGATTTATAATGTTACCGATCTCAAAAGTGAGACATATGTCTTGCATATGTCTCAGAAAAACAACCCCGAGCCGGCAATAAGAAATTTCTGAGGTTACATGAGCTTATGCACAGGAATGAACGCGGCTCAGTTCGATGGCAGATGCCTCCCTCGACGGCGAAACTTCAAGCTGTCGAAATTTACAACTCCCAAACTCAGAGTTTCTGGCGCGTTAACATCAGGGTGGGCGTGTTGCTGGCGTAAAAAAGACGTTGGCCAGTCTCAGTGCGAGAAGTTGTGCACCGGAGATGAGTGTAGACAATAGTCTGACGTAGCCTAGACGTGACCTTAGTTCTAAGCACAGCCCGGAAAAAAATACAACCAAAAGCGTGAAAGTCGGCGGTAAACCCTGATACCCGGATAGCCGTCTATGGGCTTCAGGGCTCTCAGCTCGACGGCGAGATTGAGGTAGTTACGTCGCCTTCCTCTTGTTAGTTGTTCGATGAAATAGACCTTTACCTAACCTTTACCTATCGGGTTGAACGAAACACCGGTTCAATTTCTGTGAAGTGTGATGACGGTTGAAGTGGGAGATGTACTGTACGAGCTTTTACACTCTCAGTTCGTGCCTCGTTGGAATGGTTGCAGTGCTAGGCAGGCTTGTGAGGGATATTTTCCCGAGATATTTTCCTGAGAAGTTTCTCAAAGCGGAACATCAGTGAGTGATTGATGCCAGATTTTGATGCTTCTTTCTTTCACCCCGACCATTATGAACTACACGCTACAAGCGGAAACATTTCGAAAAGGGGGATCTAGCCGGACTTTGAAATCATCCTGAGTCTTATCCACTCAAATTCTCAATGCACACAGGCCCCAAGTTTGCTCTATGCGATTATCAGACAGTACTGACAGCTTCGCTACCGGGAAATCACCTCGCCGATTTCCAGAACGAAATTCACTTCGGCGGACGAGAGACCGCCGTTGCGTAAAGGTTTCCTACACTCAGTTACTTCCTGGGCCCCGGCGTTCCTAAGCGGGACCGGCCGTGTAATACTACCTACCTACCTACCTACCTACAAATACCACCTCGCTCTTCAGGGTGTCGTATATGAACCCACCCACGGCCGTCGAACACTTCATCCGTCGCCACCATGTCCCCATCCATCATACAAACTGTATTTCTTATCGGAAGTGGTTACGCCGCAATCACCATTCTGCGCCGTATCTTTCGCCGCTCTGTTCTGGACCTAATCCCAGGGCCACCGGCCAAATCTTTCCTCCTTGGTAGGTCAGCTGTACAGGTTGGACGGAATTTCATCCTTCCACTGCAGGAAGCCTTCTTGAATACCACAACCCTGACGGATGGGAGTTCCAACGACAATTGGAAGACAACTACGGTGGGGTTGTTCGAATTCGGGGGCTGTTTGGTGTGCGCGACACATCCCCTCAACTCATTAGTAGAGGCTGACATGGCTGGACAGAGTTCTGCGTTATTCGTGTCGGATCCCGTTGCATTACACAGTATCCTGAACAAAGACTTGGATATTTATGAGGAAGCACCCATCGCTATCAGGTGCGCGCGACTGTTGGCCCGGCGGCGCCGAGTTTCTGATCTTCGCGCAGCATGACCTCACTGATGTTCGGGAAGGGTATTTTCTCTTCCATGGGCGAAGAGCACCGCAAATTCCGGAAGATGATGGTCCCGGCGTTTTCCACTGCGAACCTGCGGGGGATGATGTCTCATTTCTACGACGTTGCGGAGAGGGTGCGTTGCGCAGTCTTCGATATGGTTACTGGTCTGATATTCTACAGGTCCGTGATGGATTACTCGCCCCTCAAGTCGCCGTGGGACCTCAGGAGGTAAGTTCCTAATAGTTTCGCTTTTGAAACGTCTCATAAATTCCGCCCAGCTCGAGATGGCTTCCATTTTCACCCGCACATCGCTGGAATTGATTGGCCGATCTGGACTCGGCTACTCATTCGACCCACTCGTTCTCGACTGTCCGAAGAACGAGTACGCGGAGACAATCAAGAACCTTTTGTGTGTATAGTGAATATCCGACTGTATTTTTCAACAACTGATCGTTCTACAGGCCAGTCCTCAGCAAAATGCCCCTTGTCTTCCCCTTCGTCCCGTTCGTCGTCAAGATCGGGACGCCAGCCTTTCGTCGATGGGTGCTCGACATGCTTCCTTCGAAATCCCTGCATCGCCTTCGGGACATGGTGGATTTGATGAACGATACGGCGAAGGAGATTCTTGCAGGGAAGAAAGCGGCACTAGAGAGTGGGGACTTTGAATCGCAGGAGAGAATGGAAACGGGCACGGATATAATCAGCATTTTGCGTGAGCCGTGTCCCTTTGCGCACTTACATTTGCTAATCTTGACTTGCATTGTTTCAAGTTCGAGGCAACCTGACCGCGGACGAGTCCACTCGGCTCACAGACGACGAGCTCTTGGCTCAGACTTCGTGCGTCCAGTTCCAGATCGCTCTCTAGCAGTGTAAACTCACTGCAAGTCTGCAACTAGGGCAATCATCTTCGCGGCGATGGATACGACATCTTCTGGCCTCTGCCGTGTCTTCCATGTGCTGGCTTCCAAACCAGCCGTCCAAGAAAGGCTACGCGCGGAAATTATACACGCTACCGCCGACTCTGACAATGGGCACTTGGACCACGACGCGGTCGTGGAGCTCCCCTACTTGGACTCCGTCCTGCGCGAGACCCTGCGACTGTGCGTCGAATCATCATGTACTTGCTGTGACCGCATCCAGCTCAAGTCATCTTACCGGTAGGTACCCTCCCGCAGGGCCCTCCATGGTGCGCGAGACGATAGCGCCGGCGGTTCTTCCACTTGGGACGCCACTTACCGCGACCGACGGGAGCACTCTTTCGAGCATTCCGATCCCCAAAGGCACGCCCGTGTGGATCGCCATCGCAAAGGCGAACCACAACCCAGACATCTGGGGTGAGGATGCGCTGGAATTCACGCCCGAGCGATGGGTCAACGGGCGCGCCGGGAGTAAGGACGTGAAGATGCCCGGCGTTTGGGGCGGCACGATGACGTTTATTGGCGGCGGGCGTAGTTGCATGTGAGTTTTTGATTTAGGGACACATCCTGCCAGTGTTACTCCCTCTGATTCTTCTTTCTTTCCTCGACAGAGGGTTCAAGTTCTCGCAGCTAGAAATGAGTGCGCGATTATACCTTCTCGTCCATTGTTCTTTACTGATCATCTCGCCTGCAGAGGTGGTGTTATGTGTATTGTTGCGAGAGTTCAGGTTTTCTTTGTCGGACAAAAATGTCAGCTTCCACATGCTCGGCGGAATAACTGGGCCGACGGTTGGTGGAGAGACCGGGATGCCGTTGATGGTCGAGAAGGTAAAGGCATAAGAACCTTGTCGGATTCGGGAATAGAAAAATGAACTTGATGCCATTTGTCTTCGTCCCCAGCTTGGATCTCTGTCTGTTCTTCATACATTGGTGAGGCCGGAGGCGCTTCCATGTCGCAAATCTTCCTAATCGGCCCGGCGTGTCTGGGAAAAAAAAAGTTTACTATCTCTCTTCAGTACAGCCGGCTTGAAGGACACGATCTGCAAATTTCTAAACTTCCTCAACCACTCGAAACCTTCCAATAGCAAGAATTTGGATGTGGTCCTCAGTACCGTGTCGTTCAACGGGAAGAAGACCACCCAAGCTACACAATGTTGACTCAAGAGTGTCGCAATTTGGACAGGGAGGTCCGAGTCGCATCGTCAAATTGAAATTCGTGATGCGCCTCTACGGTCCGCATCACGAAACGGCAATTCGCCCCATCGGCGCATCAGCTCATTTTCATGTGTGGGCGCGTTTCTGCCCCGAAAGCAAACTATCGTGGTGTTTGCGTCCAAACGTTTGCTTGGATATTGGGCTCCTGCTCGCACGTCCCGACCAGAAGCCAAAGAAGAGGCGGAAGTCGAACGAAATAAATCGTGTCAATGCATCGTGAGGTCCAGACATCGTGAGGTCCAGAACTTCGAGTTGATTGAATTTCCTTGCTAACTCAAGGCATAGCAGTCTGACCAACACTTCATCAAGGATTTCCTGGGGATGTTCGATACCATCGTCTCCATGGCCATCTGAGGTAGAAAACCAACCGGGGCCCGCGGTTCAGCATAAAATCTTTGCGCTGTACCGCAGGCGATAAGTATACACGCCTTGATATTGAACCTGGCCGTCGCCATCAGGGAGGTTCGGCCAAAACCGAACATCAGTGATTGATGGCGGTGCAAGATTTTGAGTTCTTTTCTTTCACCCTGACCGCGCCCTGAAGCTCTGGGGAATGAATCTTCCGCCGGGCTCCCATCTCTCTGGTCAACATAGCCTGGTGGGATGTCCACGAGAATCTCAAAAGCGTCCGGTTTTCCTTACCCTAACCAGGGCAATGCGCACAGACCCCAGACATTGGCCGATCAGGATTCAGAAGCATTGTTTTTTTTTTTTTTTTTTTTTTTTTTTTTTTTTCGTTTTCGGGGTCTCAAAGTTGTCTCAAAGGACTTTATTTTCCAAATTGTGGCAAAGTTCATTGCCCTCAGCTAAAATTGCCTGCTGTGGGGTACCTATCTATCATAAAAAAAGCTTCTTGACTCACTCGGACTCGAATCACCGTTGTCTATCTTGTGCTCTCGAAATCTCCCGGGGTGTAAATTGCCTCGACTAGCAAGTCTCGCACCTTTTGTCTCCATGGTGAGTGCCGGCCCTTTTCTTCTGCTGGGATATTCGGTGTGATCGTGAAATAGAGCGATATATCAATAGACAGCGAGTGGGTCCACTTCGTTTCGACTAAACATTAAACACCGCGACGACCGTAATGGAGCACAGGTATCATAAACCCTTCGCTTACGACCTCGACGAGATAAATAGACGTGATCCGTGTAGGTGTCGAGCTCTCACTCTCTACTAATTGCCACATCCGACATTCTTCTTCCCTGCTTCCCACTAACCATGTTCGCCGCCCAGGACTTCATGCATGCCAACTTCCAACACGAGATGTACGATGACAGCGATCAAGGAAGCGGCCAGGACGACTTCAACGACGTTCCACCTCTTCTGCTAACACCGACGGTGCTTCTCGCGAATCGTGGGCGGGAATTGGAGGTGGCGATCAACGGGGGACACACGGATACGAGAACCTTCATCTCCTCGCCGCAACCCACCTACGACCGTGGCGTGGACGAGCATGTCCTCTTGCGACCAGTGAAAGTTCGCGCTGTCTCTAACTGTTCAATAACCTGTCATTGATCGGGTCGTTTTTGAAGGAGGAATTTCCTCAAGATCCCAGAAACTTCCATGAAGGCTATGGAAACCACCATAACCTTCATCCCCAGACCACACAGCCGGACTATATGGTCGATCCATATATGGCCTCCAACCTGCAGCACCCATCATGCCAGCAGTCGCAGGCATACACTGGCATGGAGGAAGACGTGGACACAGGCTTCAGACACACCGGCCGGCCGGGGATATACAGCACGCATTCGTCTCCAGGATATCTTCCGCACGATGTAAGCTTTACATCTTTACTGCGTACAAGGAGTCTTTCTTGAACTCATATATCCATGCAGCTCCCGACTGCAATATCCAGGTTCGAGCACACGCGGCACCACTCTGGCGATTATCAGGGTATCAGCCATGTGCCCTACCACAGCGGCGGGCGCTCCTCTTTTTCGTCTGTCAGTTCCTGGGACACATACCCCGAGCCACCGACTCCCTGCCGCCCATCAAACATCCAATCACGTCCGCACAGCCCGTCCCATGTCTTCAACGCCTTCGGGCACTACCCGCCCTCGGGCGAGCTGCGGCATATCCCCCAAATGTTCAAAATCAAGACCGAGAAGAAGAAGAGCAACGGCACGAAGAAGCAGATGATGGCATGCCTCTTCTGCCGCGAGCGCAAAATAGGGTGTCTCCGTCCCCCGGAGGACGATCCGGACCAGACTTGCAAGTACGTTTGTTTGTTGCGCTTCCATTGTTGCTGAATGAATGCTCATGACCGCATCTTCTTTGATTTTATTGCAGCCAGTGTGCCCGCCGGGACAAGAAATGCGAGTATCCCACCGAGTCGCGACGCGGGCAGCACAATCGCAACCGCGCTGCGAAAAATCCGTATCCGGTGGCACCGAATGTGCACTCGGTGGTGGCCAACACGTACCCGGCCGTGGGGAATCCGTATCCGGAGGTGGCGTCCCCCAGTACGACTCCAACACCACCCACGCTTTCGCTTCCAGATTCTGTCGAGCATCAAGCGGCGCCGTAACTCGTTCATATTATTTGTACATAACCCATTAATGTCATGCAGTATCGAGTAATTTGCCTTTCTGGTAGCATGTCAAACTTAATTCTCGCTGAGTCGATCTTTAAGCAGGTGCCATGAGCGTCCTTCCCTAAAAGGATTCGCCGTCGCCTGCCAAATTTGGATTTCCTGTTTGACGTTTGAAGGACGGAATCGGGCGGTGCCCCGTGGCCACGAGCTGTCCGTCCACTTCTTACACGAGGGTAAACTTCGCCTTCAAACACGAGTGAAAATAAGCGGGGGGTTCCCCGATCACCAAACCTGTTGTTGCCAAAGAAAATCGACGTTGTATTATTCAATTAAGAAGGCGGAGGGCGGGCGGGGATCACTCCCGACGTTCTGGCGCTCGCTTTGTGTGTAACACTATACTTAAATATAAAGAAACTCGAGGGTTCCATATTGATTGCCGACTTTGGGGGGCAGGACGACTTCGGGTTTCCCGGTGAGTGCTCAGCGCCCGGGCGTTGATGTGGTGTGGCAATGGTGTGGAATGGTGTTGTGTATTATTGTGCAGCCCAACAGAAAGATGTTTCGAGTTGACGTCTAATGCGTCGCTGTACAGTATGATTTAGGGTGCAGGAGAATGATATGGCCACCATCTAAAAACACATCTTCAAGGGCTGAAACGCGAGGTAGCGCAGTAGGCAATTATATCGGATGTGTGTACCGCCCTTTGGAGTGAATGAAGGCGGAGTAATATACTTCTTGGACAATGAAGTTATTGTTTTCAGAACGCGAAAGAGCTCCGCCTTCTTTGTGAATAAATGCTCACTGGAAAAAGAGGCGAGTGGGTTCACGGGTTGGTTTGTATGCATTATCGTGAAGTGATGCTGTGGCCATGTGCGTGAGGGAGACTTTAAATTTACCATTTTGTTAAACTTGCCCGATTGACATCGGGATGGGAATTCCTGGACCAGCCAGGCGCATATCGGAATATTTATGAGACAGATAGATCCGCAAGCGGATCCGAAGAGTTTATTCAAGGCGGAGAGACTACTGTAAGGGGTTCAAAAGGAATGTGAATCATCCGTACAAGGGACTGAGTATGAGTAGTGTGAGTGTATGCATATTGGAGTGGAGAGTCAGTGGCCACTCGAGCGAGGGGAGAGTCAGAGCGCGGGAGTCCTGGAATGGCGTGGACGAGACAAAGTCGACGTGGTAGTAAGCGAAACGAATCAGCTCATGACCCAACGCCGCACGGCCTCACAGCTGCCTACGTCGGGGTGGAGGAGAACGGAAGAGAGCCAGTGCTCCAGTCCGCGGAGGCGGTTGGCGAGGAAGGCGGCGCGGTAGCGCGCCAGGGGAGCTTTGGGCGGGAGTTCGGGGACGAAGGAACGTTGGGAGCGCTGTAAGTGTCGAGTGCGTATGTGGCGGTAAGTTATCGCGGGAATTTTGAGCCGGTAGATTGTTTGCGGGGAATTTTGAGTGGGCGGGCATCCGGGCGACAAAGGAAACGGGAATCCGGGCGAAAAGGACAATGACAAATAATGCCAGGAATTGCGGAGTCGAGAATGAAGATGGGGAGAACAAGATGAGCCCCAGAATTAATACAGGAAATGAATTGACGCACCGGTAGAGTGCGCAAGAGCTGATGCTCGAGCGTCACAAAATCGCTGTAGCGCTTGTGTGCATGTATGAGCGTGCCCTCCTTCGTCTTCATCACACAATCGTATACTAAGAAAAAATACCGGTTAGTTTCGCACATGCATTCCATTCCATGCTCGGTTGAACTCACCGACGTATGCCCCACCCAATGCATCACCCAGCCTCGTCCACCCGCTGATTTTGACCTCGCGGGCAAAGACCGTGCTGTCCCCCGTGCTATCGCCCAGCCAGATGTCGTTACTGAACACGCTCGGGGGCCCGATGGGCGAGTAGGATCTCTGAGGTGGCCGTGGCTCCGTCGGCGACTCGTCCTACATAAAAAAAATGAGAAAAGGAACTGTGAATGCGGAATCTCTTGTACGACGAAGCACGCACGAAAACGAGGTCATCATAGAGCCGCGACTCCTCCTCGACGTCGATTCCCTTTGGGATGATCTCGAGCCTGCTCTTCGTGTGGGAGAAGGGGTGCATCTGCGCGGAAGACATGGTGGCAGGAGAAGGGATCGGCACGAGGCTGTGCAGCCCGCAGCTCTCCGAATCGGATCAGCGGCGTCTCAACACGATCAGCTGATTCGGCAGTGGTGATGGGAAAAAACGCGTAGAGTGGCCACTGGCAATTGCGGTTTCAAAAGCGTGCGAGCGGGTACTACGGTAGACGCTACCTATGTTAACAGAACTCAAAAGCTGGGGAGATGGGATCCATAGGTAGCATCATCGCGTAACAAATGGACCTCTAATACTATCGGTTCGGGTGCCGAAATCACCCACCGGTAGACTAGCAATGTTATGGCTGTAATAGTGTAAAATAATTCCACTTTGTAACAACCTGTTTTTAACATCAAAAAGACTCTGGCTCAAACTGCATAGCGAAAAATTTGAGCAGGTTGTACATTTCGAAAGAAAAAGTTGACTGCGTGATGTGTAGCCCTGGAATCATGAGACCCTTTAACCATGTTAGGTTGGATTATACATGGGTTCATCGCTACACCTTAACCGGAATCCCGATATGGATTCTGGCATACGCGCAAACCACTTCTCCTCTGCACCCCTGGATTTTATATCTTCCCTTCCACTGGCCGGATCTCCCATTCCTGCAACCAATGATGGATCTGTGAAACAGGATTGGCCATCCCTGTTGATGCAGTCTCACCGTGCCCTAGGTCCACGGTTCCATTTCTATCCCCTAAACTTTCCGAGTTTGGGTTGTTCCCATTGACTCTGAAACACATAGGCTGTGGGAAGTGAATAACAAGGGAACTAAGTAGTCTAAGCTCAAACTTGTTGATCCTTTGGCCTCGAGGGCAAACCAATGAGATTGGATACCCACCTGGGGACGTCCGACCCATTTGTATGATTTGGATAGAGTATCAGACTTAGATTGGACTTAGACCTTCAGCAGTGCGACTTTTCTTCTATTCAATTGTTGGTTGGTACTCATTCAATCAAAGCCATCAAGGTTGCTACTTTTATTTCAACAAATGAGGGGTGTGCACCTTTTCAAACACAAATAATATTTTTACAGTATTACAGCCATACAATGTGTCCAAAAAAAATGGTAGTCCCCAGATGAAACGGAAGGGAAGAATGGGCTCAATACGAAGCGAAAGACGAGATATCCAGCACCCGGAACAAATGCAGATCGCAGTACACAGCTGGCCTATTTATTTTCCCACGAAATTCACCTTGGTTTTCAACACAAGAATCCGGGATTCCGGTTCATTCCCAGGAAGTGAGCAGAAATCACTGACTGAGATGACCGAATGAATTGTCTTGTGGACCTATAGGTTTTCGTTTATTGCCCAATAAGTGCTAATTGCAAATTATGCTTTTTTTACGTCGTTGCAACTGGAGAAATATAGGCCGCATACACGGGTCCAAGAACGCCCCAAATTCAAGGGATGGTTGTTTCCATCCATAAGTCACATTAATTTCCCTTTTCTCAAGCCGCAGACTTCGATGGGCCGACACATTGGAAGACTTGAGAAAGAAATTCAGTCCCAACATGCAATGGCGACGGAAAGAAACCCACAATCAACACAGAGCGGCAGGCACGGCTCACATCCCGTGCATTGCGGCGGCCAGTAGTACTGCTGGCTACATTCGTCGAGCTGCAGCTCACATCCCTCCTTCTTATTACGCTTGCAATGACAGCTGGGCTCGAAACCGCAATCTGCATGGACATGAGATGGGTATTAAATGGAATGCGCGGAAGGAGGGACTGTACGCACAGTTGCGCTTGGTGAGGCTGGTGGTGAGGCTGGGCGCCGCCTGCACGGCGGTCCCAGCGAGCACGGCGAAGGCGAGGAAAGAGCGAGCGAAGTGCATGATTGCGACGTTGACTTCGCCTACACGTCCCCCTCTTTATAGAGATTGAATGAACTTACGTACGTACACATCGGACTAGGTAGATTACTAACCAAGACGCTCGGCTTCCCGTCCAGTGCAACTCAGACTTCAAATGCCGCATTTTTACGGCATTACGCCCGCACTTTTTTACGGATCATCGCCAATCCATTCCGAAGTAGATCTTTGTTCACCTTTCCAGGTGGTAGCCCCGTGTGTGGGCTCCGAGGTAGCAGAATTCAACCATCCGGCTCACACGGACCTGTAAATCACCCGTGCCCAACTGTATCGCTTCCCGCAGACTGACTGACACGCATCGTCGGGACGCACACTGACACATCATCGGGACCACTCAACAGAGGTCCGTGCCTGAGGTAAGACAGGTGAATATATTCGACAAATAAATTGGTAGGAATAATTTGAATGGATATATGTTGAGCTGAAACAGATGGCCTTCTCTCAGAATGAACTACAACGTCGGGTCTGGCACTATGTCGATGTCGAGAGCAGAAGGAGGCAATTTATTTCTCAAGACACACATGACTGGCAGAGATCAAGGAGTCGGCAAACGAATGCTCGAAGCAAGGATAGCACCTCGATCCAAACAAGCCCCGCACTTCGCGGCTAGTACTGAATTCTTTTACATTTGCTGAATGCCGAGGCACATCTCGTCTTTTGGTTCGAACAATTTGGAACTCGGTAAATAAGTATGCATTTTGGCACATTTTTGGCATGGACATTGCTTAGTTTTGTGGGCGCCTCGGCAGGATCATCCTTCCCATGTTCAGTTTCCTGGGCCGACGGCGTAGACATCGTACTGCGAGATGGTTATAGTCTCCTTGCGGCAGGTTAGTAATCGCACCTAAGTTATACGATCCTCCACGCTACATAGATGCGAAATACGCGGTGTCGAATACATAGGACGACAAGCCCTAACACGGCTCAATCCAGCTCAAACATTACGGCTGGTCCGGGCATATTCAAACATAAATCAGCAGATTTCCGCCTTTTGTCCCTTCAACACTGTAGTTTGTAACTTTCACCCATTTATTTCTTCACAAACATCCACCACCCAACAACCGGCCGGACGGTGTCATCTTTCCCCAACTCCGAGAGCTGAGCATCCCCGCTAGAGCTGACGCGGGTTCCCACCACACCCGCTGCCATCACGCAGTCTGTCGGCCCGGCATCCGAGAGGAGCAGGACATCAACCTCCGCGTAGCACACCGGAATCTTATCCTTGTCGACCTCATGGAAGCGCGTGCCATCGAGCGAGAGCCCGCCTGCGTTGTACGGTACGTTCCCGCCGTAAGTCCTCCAGAAATGCGCCGCTGAGAGAGACTCGGGGACGTAGTTTGCCGATTCTGGGGCGTCCTGGAATTCATATCAATGGAAGGGCGCCATTGTAGACAAGGGAAAACCAGGAAGAGTACTAACCGACTTCAGCGTAGGACCCAACCAGGCCCCGCGGTCGCTCCAGACAGAGAACGCCGTGATCCAGCCGGAGTAGAAGTCGCCCCCACTGCCGCCCCCCTCGGAATGGGTGACCTTCTGCCAGAAATCGACGTTGCTCTGTGCGTTGGGATCGTCGAAGGCCGCGACGAAGCGGGAGAGGACGGGGACAAGGAGGTGATACCAAGCGATCGGTTCCAGCCCGTATTCCTTCAGCTTCTCTAGCCGCTGGAGGATATCCTCCCAGTCACTTTTCTCGCCCTCCAGCGTCACGCGGGGGATTCCACACGTCGTCGGGTCGAAGACGTACTCAAAGTACGACTTGAGCGTCGCCATCATAAGTATTGAACTGACGGCGGTATCCTTCGGCGTGGTGGTCGAGAAGGTGGGGAGAACCCAGGCGCGCAGAGTGGGGTCGACGACGTTCCTGTGGATGATGTTCACCATCTCGCGTGCCATGGTCCCGAAATCATCCATGTATGTCATCTCGACAATGAGTTGCCGCTTGCCCTCGTGCCCGACGAAGTTGGCGCGCAGCAGCTCGGCATGCGCGTTGACGTAGAAGTTGAACTGGGCAAGGATGGCTAGCCAGACGTCATCGGGGCGGAGGACAAGCGCGTGGTGCTGGTTGTACGCCAGCATGATAGTCTCGACGAAGCCGCTTGGCTTGGGAATGATGTTCGTGATGTGGTCTTGGTCGTACGGAGCTTTTGCAGCATGGTCATTTGAAACAGGCATATTGCCTGGGCTTGGACTTTGTGAGGGAGCGGTAGCAGGATTTTCCATTTTCTTCCTGAAGAACAAGCGGCTGAAACGCGACCGAGTCCTGCCTTGCGGGGACACAGCACTGGCAGCTGTGGGCCTCAATACATACAAGTCAGTAACTTCAAAAGCATGTTGCTTCAAGTAAAAATGCGCACAAAAGGGGAATCGACCCGTCCTCTGGTACTGCAAATGAGGATCCCACAACTTTCCCCGCCTTTTTGTATTGTGGCGAGCAAGCTACGGCAAGTAATTGTCTTGGGTTAAGCCCATCGCTGTCCAAACCTGCGACTGGCTGCGCTGAGTGGGATGCAACGTTGAAGGAGACAGGCATGGGGCGGGAATCAAGCAGGACGAGGCAGGACGAGCCAGAACTTAGAAGCAGTGCACATCGCAACGGAATAGATCGTCCCACGTAGAACCTGATGGTCCGGATGCTTTCTTTGGCCCTTTTTTACCCGAAGGCTTCACAAAGATATCGAGGCTCATCGGTCTTGAGTTTGGCCTTTCCGTTACAGTTTCATCGACGAAGCTGAGGATGAGATGATAGTATGAAACGAAATATTCTGTAGGACCGAGCAAATGATGGAACATCGCCGAAATGCCCGAGGCGCTTGCAACGAAGGCAAAAGACAAGTTCACCGACTCAGTTTCTGTGCTTGAGAAGTTCATTGACTCAAGTAGCATGATGAGGTATGCGGATGGGACACTGGGGATGAGCTCTCGGCAGGAATATCTAAAATGCTAAAGCAACATCGACGCGCAAGTGGGACTCGGATATACGGTGGGAAGAACAAAAAAAGAGTGAATGGTTCAAAGGGCGTCTAAGTGAAGTCCTTTTACACTCGCGAAGTACGCGTTCCAATCCCGCCAGCTAGCATTGTGTCAATTAAAACGAGTTGTGTCAGGCAAAATACAACGTACGTGTCACCGGACGGTGTATTAAATGAACTCGATTCTTCGCCACTCGTCGTTCCAATAGCATTAGGCGCGGTGGCGAATAATGACGCTGAATGAGAACATCGAGTCAGACTCGTGGAGAGGCAAATAGAGTGACAGGTACTCAACCTCCGCAGAATCAAATCCGTACATCAATTCCGGACGCCTGCTTCGAAAATTGCGACTGCAGCATGTTATCCGATTGGAGACCGACTTGTAGAACATCATCAAAAGAGGTGTAGATGTGTAAACGACTGAGTTCCTCGGTATGGATGGACAGAGAAGATACTAGATGATCGGTTTCTGGAATCGAAAGCTGCAGCGCGTCGATCTTGTCGACGACTGACGGGACCTTTGATGGACCGCCGATGAGCCGTTTGCCAAGAAGATATGTTGACCCATTTGAGACTTGAGCCGAGGGTTTTCCGCCCTCTTCTTCTCTGGGACGCTTCAGTGAGGGCGCAGCTGCCAGTGGAATATATTTTCCCATATTCAGCAGCGCAGAGATAACATCGCCTTTTCTGCCAGCGGATCGCCATCTAGGCTACTTGAATGTGCGAAGAAATATGCAGGCTTTGGACGCAGCGTCGCTCGTACAAACGTAGACAATTTTGGACGTCCGCCGTTGCACGGCTGAAGTCTTGAGGACTTCGACATTGCCGACCCCCAAAGACCGCCCACACGTCGATGAGCAGAACGACTGCAGCGTCGAAGAGTGCTGTCTGTTAACCTGTGAGTAAACGAAGTCACCGGTCCGTTGAGAGTCATCTTGCTGCATTCGCGCAGATAGCGAGCGAATGAAAACCCTATATGTTGTATTCAGCTTCAGCTACGGTACGCAGAAGAGACGTGACACTAACGGTGGAAGTTGAGATTTTTCCTGGAGCCGGGACTCTAAACGGGCGGTGTACAAGTATTTATGCTGCAACCGGTGAGAAGGCTGCGTGCGCGGCGTCGGGTGGTACAGACCGTGGTAATAGGTGGTATAGCTGGCGTGCACGATCAACTACCCGCGAAGTAATAGGGAGGGAAACGTACAGAACGGCTGATTGGTCGAAGAAAATCTAAAAGCTCGAGTTCAGTACAGAAACGCGTAACGAAGACGGATATCAACCTGATTTTCCTGCTCAGGATCCCATCGCACTGCGTGTCTTTATTTAGTTCGAGGTGGAAAGATTAGTAGAAGTACGCATACAATGGTCCGCGAGCATGTCAACCCAGTTGTTCAGGTCTGAATGACCAGGAGGCCAGCGTCGAGGCCCTCTGCGAATCTATACCCATTGGGAATCAACCAGGATGTGAATAAAAGCAGGAGACATTGACGAAGGAGACTATCGTATCCCGGCATTTCGCTGACGTAGGCGAGAGCGTAGGCCATATTCGTGAGCGCGCGAACGGTGCTTCGGCTCGACTGGCTGGAGCTATGAACATTTGGGTTTTGATGGGTGCTGCGTGTTCCTGAGCAGTAGCGGGGTATTTTGATTCTGAGCGAGATTCGAAAATTGACATCGTGATTCCGGGCCGGAATTCCTTTATTGCACTCGCATTATATCTCGGCAGCAAGTTTACAATCGACGTGGTCGAGATCGACCGTCAACAATATGAAACTACCATCGCATCTCCAGATCCCCGCTGGTCCACCACCATGATTGTACCAAGGGCATCGTCCAGCGCTATCCAAGAATATGGGTTCGCAAATGTGGCAAAATCCCTAACATCCAGGTCGAGCTCCCGCAACGTTGCGTGCGGAGCCGGTGTTGCGCGGAAATGCAACAGGCCTAAGCAACTTTCATCATCCGCCCTCTCCGCCGCAAAAAGAACGTATGTTCCGGAGGCACCAACACTCATATGCGTTATCTGGCCATCGTATTCGTAGGAATACCCTGGTCCGAAATGGATATGTTCCCCTTCGAAGCACGCAGGCCAAAACCGGACCACCGAAACGGGCGGACAGTCTTCGTCCTTCAGAAGTGTTTCGCTGCTCACCCCAAAGACGCCGTAGTCGGGGCTGCACAGAAATATCGGGTGGTTGTGAGTCTTGAAGGTCCGTCTACCCACCCTCTGAGAGAAGGAGGGCACTGAAGGATCACTGAGGAGCGTCACGGGGGGATTCTGCGGGGCTGCAGACGGCCTGGCAGAAATACGATGAACGCTGTGCGTTGGAGCACGAATGTTCTTCTTCGACATGACATATATATCTCCGCCGTGTGGCAAGCAGGCCAGTTGTCTCCAGCCAATCTAATTCGCTTCAGTAGCTGCGCAAGCTTCATACGCGAGGAAATGGCTCACCGATAAGGGTACAGTCCAGACCACTGAGTTAGACTGCATGGACCAACAGACAACCATTGGAGGCCCCTGTGAACACAGTCCCATAATCGTAGAACTGATATAGCAGACGGCCGGGAAGCGAAGGGCCGTCATCTTCGGTGATACAGTGTAGGAGAAGGAGACGTGCGCCCGGTCGCTATAGTCGATGCAAATTGCCACCAATTGATCAATACGGCTTGTTCCTTCAACACTGGTAGGTGTTTCACGAATGAATAATAAATAATTGTTGAAAGCCGACGGGAACATACACGATTGCAGAACCGATTAGGGCCTTGCCCTGGACATCCACACATGGTTTCGATATGTTGAAGTGGAGGTTGGGAATCTCAAGCTGCGCCACTCGACAAGAGGTAGAGATGTCCCAGCAACTCAGCCTCCCTTCACCGTACACCACCATGAGATTCTCGCCCGGGATAAGCCGGATAGCCTCAGCGGGCTCAATAGCGAGCGTTCGGATGCTCGTAGGACGTGGTTGGGGAGACTGAAAATTTTGCATCAGTCGGTGAACCCGTTGGACGGCGGTTTGAAGCTCCTCAAGAGACAATGATTCGCGGTCGGCCTCTTTGTGAAAAGGAATCGGTTGGTTTTGACGTTTCTGTATGCGGGTAAGAACATTAAGCCAGAGAGTCTTCTGAGCTTGTAGCCCGCGAATGCTGCGACAAGTCTGTGAAATATCATTAAAAACAGCATAGACCGGCTTTTTTGACGCACGGCAAGTAGGCTCATGAGATCCACAACATCGAGCTGCTGAGCGAGCTCCAGAAGCACGTCCTGGGGAAGCTCGGCCATAGACGACATGGTGGTAAGCGCAGAGAAGTCGAATGATAATCAGATGGAGGTTATGAGGCTTTCCAAGCCGGGACAAGCCGAGACAGCTGTTTTTAGATTGACTCCACATCTTCGGGTATGAATGAACAATTCGCCACAGCTGAACTGAAGCTGTGAAAGTACAGTCGACTCTGTTATAACCCATACCCCTCTGTCACAGGAGAAATTATGGGTTACCACAGAGTATGAGTTGTGGCAGAGTCACATGAGGTCTACCAATTTGTTTATTTTCTGAAAAGGTCCAATGTTTTGAACATATTATTGCATGTGGTTCATATACATGTATAATGTGAGTGCCATCATACCTCAGGGTGTCAGATCGTCTAAAAGCCAGCTCAAATGAATATGGAACCATGATTTCTGATCTTCAACTTGTGCTTGACCTTCCAAAACAGGCAGAAAATGTGTCCAAAAATTGATTGTGGGGCTATAAGACATATGCCAAGATTTAATGACCTCCTCCCAGCCAAAAATCATTGAAATTACCCCTCAGAATCCACAGAAATAGCTATAAATTATGGGTTCTGAGCCCTCGAAAAGTATGGGATATGGAGTACCAGAGACTTATGGGTGCTTTTACTGAAGTTTGGCAGTAACAAACTTGGTTATGCTGAAAATTTATGGAGTACCGCAGAGTATGGGTTTTGACAGGTATGGCTTATAACAGAGGCGACTGTACACGATGATTGTTTGGTGGGGAGTAACTTACTGTAACGTTATGAATATCGGAGCGACTCCATAATTCCCTGCTTGTACTCATCTTGACCCAGCTACCCAAACCGTGCTCTGAATCATATGTGATACCAGACTGTTCTTCCTCGTTCGCGAGTATAAATCCAGCTGTTCCAAGGACCTACTCCAGTCCCGGAAGATAAAATTGAGATGACCTTAACGACAATCCTGATAACGATTTCCTCTACAGTTCATTCGCCGAACAACTCTGCCCAACTTGAAATTCCCAATGCTTGATCAGCGCAGCACCAATACCGACTACCACCGAGACGACGCTCCAGATGTGAGCAGACCCTTTTCCGCCGCAGCGAAAAACTTTTGTTTGATGTAATTTCTGAACGTTTCTTGGCGGTATGACCGTGCATCGACACAGTGAACCCGTTGCAGCCTCGGCAATGATCTCTCCAACTCCTCCAGCAATAGCACGTAGGGCGCCGACTCCATCGGCCACTGCCCGGACGGTTCATTTGCGCTAGACGCCTTCCAGTACAATGACACGGTCAAGGATTCGAGCGCAGGGGTGCAGGTGGATAATGCTGCCAGCACTGGCTCAAGGGTATCCGGCAATGATTCCTCGACCAAGCGAAATTGGAAGTGCAGGACCTGCAACGCTGGTAGGACGGGGAGATCGAAGGCGTGAGGGAACAATACTGAGCGAAAGTTAGATGACAAGCATATGACCCAACTTCCACGGACGCACCGTCCAGGAGGTGGAGATGCAGATCCTCAAGGCACGCGTTGAAGCTCGATTCGAACATGCACCGTCGCAGCAGGGGTATCACCGAAGGTGCAATAAAACACAGCCTCAGCTTGCGAAGGCAATTGAGACGCTGGTGCATCCCAGTAGTCACGAAGTAAGACTCGTGGTTCTGGAGAGGCTCCAAGAGGGAGAGCTCAAGCTCCTCGATAGTGGATGTTTGGGGGACTGCCGGCCGTCTCGTGGTCTGTCGTTCACTGGTGGATCCTCTGTCATCGCGAATACGGCTGCAAATGAGGAAAAAAACCCGGCAGAAGGATACCGCGTGCGCGACGACTGACAGCGGCACATCTCCCATATTCTTCAAAGCCAAGCTTTGAAACGGAGGCCGGCTACACAGTTGTCGGATGAGGGATGCAAGGTCGGAAGGCATCTTGCTCCAGTATATATTGGATATTTCCAATCGTTTGATGGTCCGAGTAGCTCTTAGAACACCTATGACTGAATAATAGTCAGGCTGTGGCGTCGGTGGTCGAGCAATCTGGACTGAATAGTCCCGCCCAGATGTGAAGTCAAGTGTGAGGTCCTTAACATAATTCCCGAGATGCGGAGAGTCGCCGAGGACAAAGAAGAAATTTTGGAAGGTCGTGCAGCTTGGGTGTATACCGCCACGTAGATCTCGGTATGCTGGAATTTGGGAGTCTTTTGTTACGAGGCCGACCCTCGAGAAAAGGCACCTTTGGGAGGATGCACGCAGGACGGAACCTGTGAGAGAGCAAGATTTCAGGGTATCTCTGGACTCCACTTGTTCGACGATGATATCGAGCAATTCGGGTGCCAGCGAGATCGACATGATGGTAAGAGAGGTGTTTCGTGCGACTGATGGCATATTTGATGGTGGGAAAGAAAGGAGAAAACGGACGTTTCTGACGTCCTTGGGCTGGATATCCTGCCCAAAATTGGATTCAAAGTCAAATTGGTCAGTCCAGTCAATTTTTTAGGCCGCAGTGGTGTTTCTGTGCGACGCTCTTAGACTCTAGAAAGAAAAGGCGGTTCGGGTGATTGCTATTAATATTTGCCGCTTGTCTTTGGTTGAATTGGAACGATGGGTATCATGTCGAGGATATTTCTTATTATTGGGAGAATTCGCGTTTAGAAGCGTTCAGTTGATTCCTCTGTGGCCTGGCAACGGATGGATTGTCTGGTAAGCCGCGAAAAGTGACTTACATTTGTCAGTCACAACGTGTGCATTATGTTTGTTCTACTTCTGCATACATTTCAAGACGAGACCCCGTCAATTGCAAATCCTCATCAACCTAGTATACATCTCCGCAGATCGAGTCTGCTATTTTACACCAACCCATGGAAGCTCGCGAACGGGTCGTCGCTGTCCGTCACCTCGGGTATTTCGGTCATACCGCGGATGCTACGCGCAACCTTCGGGCCTGCAACATGCTCGATGAAGGCCAGCGCCATATCGGAACCTACGTGACGATCAAATTCAATAAACAAATTGATCGCGTTGCTTGAAATCTCACCTGCAGCAACGCCAGAGCTCGTCCACACGTTGCCGTCAACGACCCACCGCGCCTTGGCAACCCAGGTGATATCCTTCGGGGCCGCAGCCTTCATTTGCACGCGCATCAGAGAAGAAGTATTGTTGAAATAGGGAGCGACGTACCACGATGGGATGCCAATAGGCCTTGTTCGTCGTGGCGCGTTTGCCCGACAAGACACCGGCTAAGGCAAGCTGGAACGCGCCGCCACATACCGACATCACGTATTTCGCCTTGGGCGCCTGCTGGGCGATGAACTTAATCTCGTCCTGCGGGATTTTATTCAACCCAGAGACGTAGTCACTCGGGCCTGCCAATCATCCAGTCAATCGGCCGTCAAAACGCTTTATTTTGAGCGGAAGCTTGCTTACCAGCAGGAACCCAGAGAATGTCGAACTGCTTCCCTTCAGCGAGGGCGGCCGCGTAGGTCATGGTGGGGTTGAGCGTCGGCGCGTTCTTGCCCAGGATGGAAACCACAGGATCCATGGTGGGTGCGAGGTAATCGATCGTCACTCGGACGGGGCATTCAGGCGCCAATGAGCCAAACAGCGGGTGGTCCGCGGCGTTCAGGCTGCCCAATAATTCGACTGGTGTGAACGTAGTGTGAACATGTTGAACGTGCCCAAATAAAGAATGGAAGAAACGTACTTGGTGTAATGAAATCGGAAAGGGTGACCTCGTCGGAGATGCAGACGGCGACTTTGAGGAGTTCGGGCATGATGGTTCAGTTCAAGTGGGGATTGCGAGTGGTGTTGCATCTTTAGCCACTCGCGATGCTCGTCAAATAGGTCTCTGCCCTCTTCGCTTCCAGCAGGTACACGCACGACACATCCGCCGAGGAATCCGTCGACTGCGGAATCATGGGGTTCCGGGCTGTGCAGCGGGAAACGGGTGATCTTGAACGACAGGAGGTTTGATTTGCTTCGCTCCGCAGCATCAATAATCGGTGTCGGGAGATTATCAGTAGATGGAAGATCCGCGCTGTAGTGTAAGATCCGCACCAGTCCGCACCGCCGCGAACAAGATGCGACGCGGATCTTCTATGGACAATTGTGCATTCAATCGGATAACTGTCGGGGGTCGAACGCGTGGTCTTGAACGACGGTCAACGGTAATTGTCGACGCGTTTTGATACATCACTCGTAACGCGGCCTGGAGCAGCCGCTTCAAGTTCAACTTTGTTCAACTGTGTTGTGGAATCATGAATGAACGCACTTATCCGCATTGGGCCACGGCGATCAAAAGCTTCTCGGCGTCGTCTGAGACGCGAAGAGACGACGAGCAGGACTAGGGTAGAAAAATATCATTTCTGGACTGTCAACTGATAAGTTGATGAGCTGCAAGAAATACCGCTAGAGCAAAGAATTTACACGCGCGTAATCAAATAGCGACGACGGCGTTGAAAAATGGCCTCGCGGCCCGAGGTACTTGTTCAAAGTTCACCCGGTGCAGCCGTGCCTGATTCAGCTTGTGCTTGCCGTCCATTCATATTCTCCAACCCCGCCATCCCCGATGTCTGAGAAAAACTTTCTCTCCGCGGTAAAGCGCTGGCCAATGGGAGTGGCGCGATCCCCGAGTCATTCCCCGAGTAATGACGGGAGCAGTGCGAAGGAGTTGCGTGGAAACACGCGCGATGCCGTCGGGGGTGACGTGGCGGGATGGTGGCGACGGCATTATTGTTGCTGACGCAGGTAAATATGGCGATGCCGACGCGGCGCGGGTGGTGACGAGGAGGGGTACGTATGTGAGCTGACGAGCGGTGGACGCGGCGTTAAATGGACGGGAGAACGAGGGGGAGGAGGGAAGTGGGGACGGTCGATACGGGCTGGTTATCGGAAGCAGATACCTCGACCAAGGATCAGCGACGTGCTCTCGTCACAGGTAGCCATAAATCCCCGAAGTGGGGGAAAACTTTGAAAAGTCCAGAAATTTTGAGAGTTGCGCTGACGATGATAAAGACAGGTTCCAGCTTCGTGAGGACTGCGCTCTCGCGTTCCCCTGTCTCTATCTGTATCGGACACCCGCGGCGGAAGATGGTCCAAGAGCGAAACGGGGCAAGGATAGGAATGCACCGAGCAGCGTTATATTCGCCCCGTCGACGGCGCGCCAGGGCCCCGCAAAATCACGTCACCAAGGCGTGAGGACGGGTTATCGGCCGAGTGCATAGCAGCGAGTCGTATTCTCAGCCCAAGCAGGTTTTGCGACCACCAACGAGGAGGGACAGAGGGATGCGAGCACTAGAACGCATACAGGGAGGTGAGTGGGAGATGTGCAGGGTGACGTGGCACTGGAAGATGGTGGGAGGAGGATGGCTGGGCAACTGCTTGCCGAGACTTTTACGCGGGATGCTGATTGGCTACCGATTTGGAGGTTCTCCGGCTGAGACAATTACGCTGTGTTCCGATTGGCTGGGAATCAGTTGATCTTCCGAAATTACCCGAACTCATCTCGAAGGTTGGAAAAGAAAACAGCCAGACGGGTTTTCCGACCAATCAGCTGGGTCCCCAGAAGGGGAAAAACGCGAAAAAGAATGCAAAAAAGAGAAGATTCTAAGAAATTCAGGGATTCTTGTCTCGACCTCAAGTATGTTGGAGAATACGTGTAACCTTCTGTTTTCATGACTGTAGTTTGTTTGAAATCATGCAGTAATCTACTGCGTTCCAATTTCAATCTGTTCAAAAATGAAGCTACCATTGAAAACCCTCTGAATTTGGGCCCTGGAATCACGAAAAAAAAATCAACCAAACGCTGTTTCAGTCACCATCTTATCTGCTGCCGTGGATGTTGCCTAATGGGCACCAAACGACCCAAACTCGGCGCCCAAGTTGATTGGGAAAAGCTGTTTTTTCGAATTTCGGGACTGTCCCACGTAAGGGAAAGGTTTGGGTGTCCCATAGGCATACTACACGGATTTTCTAATAGGAAAACTTCTATGCAGCGAGCACAAAACATTCGGAACAGAAATCTGTAGTTGAAAAATAAAATGACTACCTGGGAGTTCATTTTGAAAGTCTTGTAAGGAGTACAGAATAGAAGCACGAATGTACGAAGCTGATTGAAATTACGCATATAAATTCTATCCGTTTGAATATCCAGACCTGTGTGAACTGTGTGACTTTGGGTACCTGTCTCAAATTTGTTGCCAGTGCTTGAGTTGCATCAAGAACATGATTTTCGCATTTTCCCGTGTGAGGGGGATCCAGCAGATTCATTGAACTGCTCATCCGAGCTCAAAAACCAAAAAATCATGCCTGTACTGTTAAAAAACGATGAGCGGAGCAGAACTGTGACGTAAGTTAAGTGCAAGTGATGGCATCAGTGCACTTAACTTTGACGGTAAAGATTTCGACCAATCCACGATTTTATTCGTCAATGTTTTTCAACTTTTAACATCTTTGCTACTCAAGGGCTCTGCACGAATATTCTCAGCATTTTTGGTATGTGGGGGAGCTCAGAAACACGGTGCCGGTTATGTGCCATCAGTGGCTGTGTTTAAGTGCGTTAAGTGCACCCAGCTGATCGATCGGTAAACCGCCAGAGGTTTTCCGACCAATCAGCTGGGTCCCCAGAAGGGGAAAAACGCGAAAAAGAATGCAAAAAAGAGAAGATTCTAAGAAATTCAGGGATTCTTGTCTCGACCTCAAGTATGTTGGAGAATACGTGTAACCTTCTGTTTTCATGACTGTAGTTTGTTTGAAATCATGCAGTAATCTACTGCGTTCCAATTTCAATCTGTTCAAAAATGAAGCTACCATTGAAAACCCTCTGAATTTGGGCCCTGGAATCACGAAAAAAAAATCAACCAAACGCTGTTTCAGTCACCATCTTATCTGCTGCCGTGGATGTTGCCTAATGGGCACCAAACGACCCAAACTCGGCGCCCAAGTTGATTGGGAAAAGCTGTTTTTTCGAATTTCGGGACTGTCCCACGTAAGGGAAAGGTTTGGGTGTCCCATAGGCATACTACACGGATTTTCTAATAGGAAAACTTCTATGCAGCGAGCACAAAACATTCGGAACAGAAATCTGTAGTTGAAAAATAAATGACTACCTGGGAGTTCATTTTGAAAGTCTTGTAAGGAGTACAGAATAGAAGCACGAATGTACGAAGCTGATTGAAATTACGCATATAAATTCTATCCGTTTGAATATCCAGACCTGTGTGAACTGTGTGACTTTGGGTACCTGTCTCAAATTTGTTGCCAGTGCTTGAGTTGCATCAAGAACATGATTTTCGCATTTTCCCGTGTGAGGGGGATCCAGCAGATTCATTGAACTGCTCATCCGAGCTCAAAAACCAAAAAATCATGCCTGTACTGTTAAAAAACGATGAGCGGAGCAGAACTGTGACGTAAGTTAAGTGCAAGTGATGGCATCAGTGCACTTAACTTTGACGGTAAAGATTTCGACCAATCCACGATTTTATTCGTCAATGTTTTTCAACTTTTAACATCTTTGCTACTCAAGGGCTCTGCACGAATATTCTCAGCATTTTTGGTATGTGGGGGAGCTCAGAAACACGGTGCCGGTTATGTGCCATCAGTGGCTGTGTTTAAGTGCGTTAAGTGCACCCAGCTGATCGATCGGTAAACCGCCAGACGAGGCCCGAATTGATCAAAAACATCTTGGATGGGAGTTGCGTTGTATTTTTTTTTCGACTTGCCACTGTAGCGACAAGAAAAAATTGCAACCTCAGACAATATTTGCTTGTACCATTCAGAACACCCACCTAACCGAAAAATCGAACCTGTCGTCCTGTATTATCTGAGGTAGTTCGACCTTGTTCAATCCTGCTGAAGATATCAAATACGCGAGCCCCTGGAATCTATTTTCCCGGGGAATGTCGGATAACTGTGAAGTTTGAACGGTCGCAATTTGATCTGGACCCGAGTTGAAAACCCCTAGGTAGGTTACTTACTTCCAGCATCCCGAAAAACATGATTAAATCACTCTCGAACCTCGGTTTCGGATGGAACCGGTCGTAACACTATTAACGCGCCGAGACTCTGATTCCTTCCACAAGGGATCATAGACTGGCTGCTCAGTGCGGCGCAAGTCAAGTATATATGTCATTGGGATTCCTCTGTCTATTCATACCCGCTGTATCTACGAGAAAACATGGAGGGAGTTATCAAGAGCCAACTAGTGCCAGCTCACTTCCGATCATTGATTTAGACGAGGCTGTGTATCGGCCAAGTGGCGAGTCAGACTGTCAACGGCATGTTGAAACACATGTATAACCACTTCTTGTGAATGCTAAATGATGGCCTACTTGACTACCTCATGCAATTTTTCAAGACGAGATTGTTTCTCACAAGAGCCAACCTATTACGAGCTCGTTCCTCCACTGCTTCTTCTTTAGGAACTCAATACCTAAGTTATAAGGGTTCGACCTTGGCAGCTGACCCGCAGGAGAGAGTCCTGCAATATCAGACTATTGCTTCATGTTGTCGTGTGGTGCGCGGTGCACAGCAGCGCGGTTACAAAATCCGGTTCGTTCCGGAGGGATTAAGCTGAAGGACTTCCCGCACCTCAACTACATAATGTCGAGCTTAAGTTGATTCTTTTGCCCCTTGTTCGATTCTCTTGAAAACAACTTGTCAACGCAACTCGTCTATCTGAATTGAACCACCTCGTCTGTATGGAATTATTCGGGAAGAAACGGCTGCGCACGGCACCGATTTGCCGATCCAGCTGCTGACTCAGACTTCAGTGACGCCGAAGTGACGCCTTGCGACAGACCTTCACGATGGATATGCCAGTTTCTCAAGAAATCGAACTTCAAGTGCGTTCTGCGTCGCAGCAAGGTGCCTCCGACGGCTCTGAGGGGCTTGAGGGTGGCCACGACGAGGAACACGCGGTGGCGGGAGACCAAAGACCCGGAGAGCTTACTTTGCCCCCTGTGGAAGGGCGGGAAGCATGGATATTTGTTGCTGCTTCATTTTTACTCGAGGTAAGGACAGTTTCTTGTAGCCCACCCTGAACACAGCTCTGAATTGAGCATGGCTCTCCCATCCAGCTCATCTGCGTTGGCGGTGCATTTTCATGGTCTATCTTCCAAAACTACCTCACGCGATCGGAATCCGGACCCTTGAGGAATGAATCGGGCGTCACAGTATCGGCTATTGGAACGTTGCTGCTGAGCATGTTGTATTTCGCGCCTCCGGTCATTGGACCTCTTTGAAAAGGTATCCGGATTTAGGTGCGTAAATTCTATGTTCTAACGAGATCTCATGTATTTATCTACTTCTGTAGCGGGTAAAATTAGCATAATGGCTCTCCTTTTCGCGGTGGCCAGTTTGCTAATTGCCAGTTTTGTGCAAACGGCCCCAGTACTCCTCGTTTTTGTTGGCCTGTTTCATGGGATTGGAGTTGGGGTTGCCACCAGCGAGTCAAGTTCTGGTTCTTCGATAAGCGCGACTGACCCGAAAATTATAGCTCCTTATATTACATATGTTCCCCAATGGTTCACCAAAAGACGCAGCTTGGCAAACGGGATCGCTTTCAGCGGTGCCGGAACTGGTGGTCTCATCTACCCATTCATCTTCCCCACCACTCTCGACAAGCTCGGTTTCGCCTGGACTCTCAGAATTTGGTCAGCTATCCTTCTTGTCGGCGGCGCCACGGCACTTTATTTTATCAAGCCTCGATTGCCAGCAATCAGGCCTCGAGCGACAACGAGGGAACACAGCCGTGCCGCAGCTCTGAAGCTAGAGTTTGCGTACTTGTTTTCACCATTTTGGGCCATGAATGTAAGCAAGCATGTTGCGAACCTCGGTTCATGCTTGGTTGACACCTCAACAAAATGGGCAGGCGCTTTTGACTTTCATGGCCAGCGCAGGGCTTTTTGCAGTCTCCTTCTATTTGGCAACCTATTGTAGCAGTCTGGGTCTCAGTTCGGCTGGTGCGTAATGACTTTCGGCCAGGAGCCATGTGAATCTGATAGATGAAAATTAAACAGCCACTAGCGGCGCTGTTGCAGCCTTCAATGCCTCAGGTCTCCTTGGAGAGATTTCGATGTACGCTTTACACACGAGCTCCCCAATTTTTCACTAATGTTTGGATGCGGACCGATTATACAGCGGGTATGCATGCGACCGTTTCGCATACCCTCTCGTAATTTTATTCATCGGAGCGATTGGAGGACTCTCTACATTCCTTCTACTGGGGTTCGCAAGAAGCCTCACAACGGTTGTCATCTTCACACTGCTTTTTGGGTGGGCCGCAGGCTCCTGGCCCGCAACGTGGTCCGCCTCTTGCCTCGACATCGCCCGTCTGCGTAAGATCCCCATCGCCAGCGTTACGCTGAGCATGATTTTTGTCCGCGGGGTCGCTGCGCTCATCGGTCCGCTCGTTGCCGCCGCTCTCTATCAATCCGACATGAGGACGAACGCGAAGCTCTTTGGGTCGTTTGGCTTTGGTCCGCTGATCAATTTCGTGGGCTCGTGCATGCTGGGAGTCGCCGTCCTCGGAAGCGTAGTTGGGCTTACGAGGAACAAGATCATGTATGGCTTCAATACTACGGTCCGCTCAGAAGCGCTTTAAGTGCAGGAGCATGGTGAATTCTGACAGCGACATAACCTGCGGATCTTCGCATCCACCCATATCCTTTACCATGTCATGACTAGATTATTGACTAAGTACGCGAGAAACTGTGTTCGCGGTCACTGATATTGACAACTTCTCACCAATAACTGGCGAAACACCATTAATAGGTACAATCCCAAACCTACACCCTATTTCAAAATATACGTGTTACCCCTGGAGTTGGCCAAACACTTGGTGCGAGGAATATAGTAACTCCAAACTGTTGAATATCACTTCAAGTTCATGTGTTCACACCAACCTTTCGGTACGTACCTCCTCGGTGAAAATATGTTAACGAGTCGCGTAGCTATTCAGGGAGCATACTATATGTGTGTCAGGGTATACAAAGCAGCACGGTCTAGAAGTTCTGAGCCAATGAAAACTTTAAATGCTACCCCATCCTTTGGCTGACTTCATGATGTCTGGGATTTGAGATATCTGTTATGACATATATGACAGTACAGAGATGAAACTTGAAAGGGCGGGCGGGGTGCAGTCTACGCCGCTGCAAACTATTTACAAAATTCACATTAGGGCCTCAAACAAAACGGGGCGGATTTCGTCTCCGCTCTTCTTCAAGCCGACGTTCTTCCTCACGCCATGCACGGTCCTCTGCCATTTTCTGCAGGGATAAAAAAGAAAATAAAACATAAAAATACAGTGAGAGATTGATACCGCTTTCAACCCTTCGATAGCCTGCAGAATGGTGTTCAACGTCGCTTCGGAGACTTTGTCAACCTGTATTGGAAGCGATGAGCAACAGAGTGAGGATGAATTTGGTTCCAGACTCACGGTTTCTCCAGTGCCCCCCACTGAACTGTTTGACGCGCTCACGCTCCTGCTCCTAGTCGCCGCGGCGGTCGGGCTGAACCCGATTCCTCAGCTCTTCACACAGTTCCCTAACAAGCTGCGAGCCAACACCCAAGCCCAGAAAGAAGTAGATGAAGCGAAAGCGGGACATGTCTGAGTAGATGGTGGTCGCGAGTGGTGAGATGTCGTGCAGCTGTGGGTGTTATTAGGTCGGCCGAATGACGAGTTCGCTCGGCTGTCTCACAAGTCACGTCAATCACCGGCAGCAGCCTAATTGGGCGACGTGTTCCGCCGCGGCCCGTGGGTCACACATGACCGCAGCTGTGACACACCTCCAACACCAGGGTCCAGAGTCCCAGTGGCACTAGGGCTGTCCACCGTCCCGTAAACGGGGACGGCCGTCATTTTCAAACACCGAGACGGGTGCGGCCCGTCACAAAAGCGGCCGTACTTTCAGATCTCACACTGGTTGAACATTTCAAGTTTTTCAGTGAAAAAATTGATTGGTGAAAAGTAGTTTGAGTTTTACACAAATTTTTCACTGAAAAAGTAGGTGAAAAACTTGAGAGTTTTTCAAAGATTTTCACTTTTAAGGTGAAAAATTTAAAACAAAGTTAGAAAGTGGTGAAAAAGTTTTAAAAATTTTTCACTCACCTTTTCAGTGAAAAATTTGTGTAAAACTCAAACTACTTTTCACCAATTTCTCAGTGAAAAATAAGTATGGCTGTAATACTGTGTCATAATTATTTGGCACACAGGTACAATTTATTTCACTCACCTTGGGACTTATCTGCAGTAAATCACTCCACCTGTACTCAACCTGGAATTATATACCCCACTCCGCTGACTCCACCAAAAAAACACACACCCCTACTTCTTTAGAAAACACCCCACCCCGATGATGAAAATAAAACACATACCCTTGATCTTTCTTAAAACACACCACTGTTGTTTTCGAAAAAAAAAACACTCACCCAGTAAAATCAAAGTGACACTGCTTTAATGTACTTCAAAAAAAAAAGTGCACAGGTAGGTCCCTCCATACAAACAAACAGAGAGCGCTAGCAGGCTGATAAGAGAACTAGTAGGTTTGATGGATATGATCAACGAACGTGGATGCAGCGGGGGGTTACATTCGAGTAAAACCTGTAAGGAAAATCAAGGGGACGAAACACTGACATGACGGTTACACAAAGTGCGACCATAAGGTCTGATTCAAGAGTTGTGGTTGGATCTTGGATCTGAGTCAGGCCATCTTCACCGGAACTCACTAGTCAGTTATATATATATATATATGTGTGTGTGTTACCAATGTTCATTTCGATTTTAGAACTCTCTCTTCCAGCATATACTTATTCCACCGGGGTCCCTCAAATTGTTGTCCGGAGGGATTCCTGGAGAGCCACCGAGCTCAACTCAGGCTGATCCTTCGTCTCCCAGTCTGACTGTCCACTCCGATTACGATATAGTGCTGAAAGGTATTTTTCATTCCTCATTTTACCGCTATCAGGGTCTGAAATGTCTTTACTATTGACCTGTAAGATTGTATGGTTGGTTTTAGCTTTGAGTGCATCCCTTCAGGTGCTTTACAAGGTAACTTGCGGATTCACTTGACCGCGACCAAGGAACTTGTGAACTTGGCTGTAGCTGATGCCCTCTGATGGCAAGTTAGTTGGCTTGATCTAACTTCAAGTTACTTGGAGTAGCTTCATGTCACTTGAAGTAAAGTAGCATAAAGTTGAATAAAGCCAAGTAGAGCTCAGTAAGTGTATGTAAAGCCAAGTAACAGCAATTTTAGTGTACTATTCTGCCACCCTGGCTGCCTGCCAGAGACACTGATATGAGGAACCTTGCGTGAATTCAAGTCCACAGAGCTCACAAATGTGCATATCCTCCTGCAGCACAGTTGCAAAACCGGCTGAATAGCCTCCGAGAGTCCTCATTTTAGTTAGAGACCGAATGATGGACTGCCAATTGGGATTCAGGAATGAGATATTGGAAATGTGTCACAAGAGATTACAGAAACAACAGACAGAGAAATACCTGAGTGCCTGCACTTGATTTTTGGGGACAAGGTCTGATCCTGTAAGCACTTGAATAGTTCACGATGCACAAATCGGAAATCCCGAGCTGAGATATTCCCAACAGGATGTATGTGATTTATTCAGAGACAATGTTGAGTGAAAGGGTACTGTAAGAGCTTTGAACACCTTTTACAACAACAGAGACCTGTGAATTGCTAAAGAACAAAGGGGACATTTTGGCTGGGAGCAGAGTTTAAATCAAGTGAATTTCGCCATGCATGGGAAAACTTAAGTTAACTTTCGGCACGGCATGCCGAAGGGGCGATCAAAGTTAAAGTTAGTTTTAGGTTTACATAAGTTACTTTCTACGTACTCGTCGCGTCCCGGGCCAGCCCGTGTACCGCCCTACACCGTTTCATTATTTTAATGGACGCTGGATCCGGATAAGAGGCCCTTGCATTCGATTCTGTTGTGTGAGTAACCCAATTTACTTGCTCAGCTATCTGAGAACTGAATCATACAAGCAGCTCGGGTGTGGTGCACGGCGCACCGCAGTTTGTTGTGGAAAGAGGAGCAACGAAATCAAGCTGCAGACCGGGGTTCGACTTCCCGCACCCAAATATATGGGCAGAGACTCCATTTTTGCTCCTCCTCCCTTCCTACATCAGATTTCGTCAATGGTTTCTTATGCATACGTGATTGTATCGGGAGTAAAAGGTCACCTTGTCCACAGATTTGTTTTTTTTTCGCAATGAATGGTTGCAGTCGCGATGTGCTTTTTGATAAAGAGGAATGTTCAGGCAAGGCCTCACTTATTCAAGGACCAGCTGCAGTGCATACATTTACCAGGGTGTGGTGCACAACGCACGGCAGTTTCTTGTTTGAGAAACAAGATTGATGTAAGCCGCAGGCCGGGGTTCAACTCCCCACACCCCAATAACCTCTGTCGTCCTCAGTTTTTTTGTCCCCGCACTGCCTTTCGAATCAAACAATGTATTGTTTTGTGTTGAGCACATACAGCTGATAAGCTGACTGACTGTATGCATATGCAGAGTTCATAATTTGTTGGACACTAGAACGATCAGGACCCGGGATATCAATGTTGTGCATTGTGAATATGATTCCGTTGCCGTGCATTAAATCGATCTCCTTGTTCAGCTATCCGGGAACCAAACTACCTCGGGTGTGGTGCACGGCGCACGTCGGCCTTTCTTGATGCCGAAATAGAAGACTTAAGCTGCAGATCGGGGTTCGACTCCCCGCACCTGAATATATTGGCAGACACTCCATTTTTGCCCCTCCTCCATTCCTACTTCATTTCGTCAATGGTTTCTTATGCATCTGTAAACATTGGGAGTAAAAGGTGAGGTTGTTCAGTCAGGTTTTTTCTTTTTTTTTTTTTGCCATGATTCTGCAGGTCATCATTCATCGTGTCTGGCGCGCGGAGAGTTGGCAGACCCGGTTGACTCGACGTACGTACTTCTTTGCTCCCTGTACGTAGTTAGGTTGTAGTTTCTGAAGGGAAGACAGAGCACCGAAGTATACATTTACCTCGGGTGTGGTGCGCGGTGCACAGCAGCATTCCTTTCTGAAAGCGTGGACAACTTGAGGCTGCATACCCCAGGGTTCGACTCCCCACACCCGAATGCTTGAGTTCCATGCAATCTTTTTTTAGAATCCACTCACTCCATTTTACAGCGAATGATGTATTACGTTGTGTTGAGCACATATTGTATGGATGATAAGATGACCGGTAGGCCGACTGTATACGCAGAGCATTGCGGAACACTGGATATGATTTGCTTCGGGCCTGGGATGTACATTCTGCTTTTGATCCTGTTTTTTCATGGCCAATTTTCTTGCTCACCTATCGAAGTAGATATGTGTTGCGTTGAATGAACACAGACAGCTGAGACATCTGCACGGACTGTATAGTGCATGGATTTGGTTGTACTATTTCAACACGGCCGCAACTCATGATTATACTGGACCATGGATCACTGGATGGGCATCGTTTACAACTGATTTCCTTACTCACCCATCCCAGAACCGAGCTATACCCCCAGCTTGGGTGTGGTGCACGGTGCACAGTGGCATTCCTTTCTGAAAGTGTGGTTAACTTGTAGCTGCAGACCGGGGTTCGACTCCCCACACCTGAATTCACGGCGGCGATCAAAATCTGTTTCCGTGGGAAATCTGGCGAAGAACTATAAAAATACAATTTCCCACCCATTTGTTTTCCAAAGAAGAAATCGAGAAACATTCAGAATGTTTCCTGCCAAATTTCCGGTGGAAACAGATTTGATCTTCCCACGGGAAAAATCTGAGAAAACTGCTGATTGGGAGGCTCCTTGATCGGTAACCACCATGTGGCCAGGATTTCCCACGCTCTCGAGCTGGGCAAGGAAGGTCGGCGCGGTACCCTACACCGGAGAATCCTCTCAATCACAGACCATACAGTCGATAGCCTCCCATCGCATCAGTTGTACACGAGAGTCGGCCCTTTTCCACCCCGGGAAGCCACTCAGACTGGAAACGAAGTCTCGGCTTCTCCATTAAGCTTGACGATCTTACCTCCAAAAGATCCCGAGGACACTCCGCCGCCAAGGTTCCTCATAACTAAAGGCCGACGTTATACAGTGCCCGCCATCTCTGCTCGTAGCCACCCCCCCTACAGAGCCACTGTGTCGTCAGGACCCTCGGGCAATCTCAGACCACCGCAAAAAGTAAAAAGAACGACCAAGGATTGCAAAGGAAGGAATGGAACAAAGGCGACAGCGTGGGCTAAAATAGTCCAGGACAACGGCTACGCAACCCACGCGGCGCCTGAACACACTGCACCGTGAGTGTCGGAGAACCCTTTTCGGCAATCCTACCGCGTGTACATGACGTAGGTGGTTTTCGACCTTCGATGTCAGGAATCCACCTACAAAATGAGGCGGAGGGATGAAAGAACACGTTCCCGAATGAAAGAGCTTGCCATCTGATCAGATCAGTTGAGACCGAAATAGAGCGCGCTCTGTCATGAACGCCCACATCCTCCATCTCTTTGTTCTCGGGGCACATAAGTGCCTCGGGAAAATGTACAAACCTTACCTCCCACAAACCAGAAATACAGAATGACCACTGCTGCCCCCCGTACTCGTTCCAACTCCAAGACGTCCACCACAACGCCTGCCCCCGTGGCATCTGGACCAACCCTTGCAACCCCCGCGGATGTCGCCTCCACCGGTTACCCAGACAAGCCAGGAGGAAAGGGCAAGACCCCTCTCAACGCCTTCCATTTTAGCAAGAAACCCGTGGCGAACACATACAGTATGTTACCCCACCAGTGGATAAACCACAAATAACACTCTTCAGCTGGCTCCTCGACCGCGAAGGAGAAACCTCGCACCAGCACTTCCACGACCTCCACCCGATCGTCGAACTCCTTCGGGGTCCTCAGCGCTCTTGAGGAAGACCCAACCCTCAACAACGACGAAGACGAGCTCACAATCGATGAGCAGGTTGCCCGGGAGCTGATCGGAGCAGACCAACTCGATGCTGCCTTTGAGGCCGAGAGGGCAAGCCAGGTGCGTACCTTACCCTCCGTGAAGAGCTAGTCTGACAAAACGTAGGATATCACCATCGCTTCGGACACCCCCAGCCCTGCCCTGAGCTCTGCGAGCTCGTCAGCCTCCGCCACCGGCAAAGTAGTGAAAGATAAAGGCAAAGGCAAAGCGACTACTGTGCGTATAAAAAAACCCTGCCCTCCCAATCGTAATTGACCCCGACAACTACAGTCGACCCATACCGATGTTATGAAGGAGCTTGCCAGGAAGCTAGCAGGGCGCCCTTTCCATCACGTCCCAGTCCCGGTTGTCACGCCTTCGTCCTCCTCGGTCCCGTGGTCCGCTGCAGTAGTCGCCGCCATGGGGAAGGAAGCTGCAGAACCCACAACAACTGCCACACCCGCCACGGCCGCTCCGCAGGCCGAGTCCACCTCGCCATTCCTATCCCCTGTGCCTCCCCAACTGGAGTCCCGCGACGACACACTACCGAGTGCTCGCGTCCCATCAGCCACTACCCTGGCATCCACCCCGATCCCTACCGCATCCATTTCTACACCATCGGTCGGCCAATCCCGTCCCGCTGTTTTCAGCCGACCCACTGCAGGACCCTCAAGCTTTGCAGCTGCGGCTGCAACCCCCTCTGCCCTGTCTGCGCCAGTTACCCGACAATTATCCCTGTCGCCCCCGTCGTTGCCCCCGCTGCTCCCGCTGCCCCCATCATCGCACCCACCTCCACTCCTGCTGCCCCTGTCATCGCTCCCATCACTGCCCCCGCCGCTCCAGCCATTGTCCCACCCGCTGGTGCCGTCGCAGGGGGTCTGATAGCACCTGCCGCAGTACTCGCCGGTGCGGCTCCAGCCGCTGCCCAAGGAGGCCTTGCACCCGCGGCCCCACCGCCCCTCATGCCAGTTCCGGCAGGAGGTTTTCCCCAGGTACACGGGTGGAACGCGAAGAACATGTTTACCAACGTCTCAGACCGTACCAATATTGCCTGGACTGGTCTCATGGGCGACAAAATCCTCGTGTATGAATTCGACGGCTCTCATCCTCTCGTGGTCCCTCCGCCTGCAAACTTTTTCGAACGAGCGAAGAACACCATCGCCCGCCACTTTGCCTGCCCCGCGCCCCTCATGTGCCCAGCTGAGCCTGCCGTCGACCCGACACACCTCCACGAGCCGCCCTACATCCACGTCCTGAATAACCTAGCCCAGAACAACCTTCAGGCCCTCATCGACCGCCAATTCTGGTCGTTCCCCGATGTATCTTTCTTTGCCATGCGCTTTCCCCCGCCCACAACTACATTCGTCTGCACCCTCGATGGTCTCCTTTTCGAAAACACGCAGGAAGACGCTGTCGCCGTTGCAACCACTGTCGCCATCACCATCCGCGATGATCCAAAGACGCAGTCCTTCCTGACCCGTGTACACGACAACTACCCGCGGCGGGTATCGACCCCATGACACACTTTATCTCCACCCTCCGGGTCACCGCGCAAGAACTTACCAACCCTGGCGGAAGCACCCGTGTGGCCTGGGACGTCACCGCCGAGCCACCCACCACCGACATCGACCAGCATAATGAGTGGCTGGCAACCATCAACGACATGGTCTTCCACACGCCAATGCACTACGTTGGCAAACCTATCGTCCCTCCCCTCAACTGCACTCGCTGCATGTCCCTCGGCCACCCCTCTGGCCGTTGCTTGTTCCCCAACCTCCCTGGCTTCAATGGCCGACAGGTTGCAAGCACTGCAATGGCACCCAACGTCACCCCCGCCCCCGCTATGCCTGCCCCCGTCAACAATAGTCCCGGTGCAGGCAGAGGAAGAGGCGGGCATGTACCCCGCGGCCGCGGAAGCCGTGGGGGAGGCCGTGGTGGAAATCGTGGATGTGCCCATGGACGAGGCTTCTGAGCTTCGACCAGAATACATACATACAGCTTAGACTTTGATACATGATTTGCATATTTGTACAAGCGGCTCTCATGAAATAGAAAATGATCTCTAGACCAAAACATGGTATCAACCTTGAGGAAGAAAGCGAGATTGTGACGACCCCATCAAATATAAAAATCCTCCAAAAGTAAGATAAATAAATAAATAAAAAAAGAAAAACCCTGTTGTCACGTCCTCATCTGAAGGAACCCAACGGTTAGCGCTTCCCTGTGTAGAAGGCACCTGGGAACTGGTCTAAATCTCGCACCAGGCTGCATGAGGTGCAATGGACTGGCTCAATTACCTTGCACTGAAGCCTCATAGGCCCAAATATACCGGCTACACCGCACTGCGGGTAGAGCGGGAAAGCCCAATGAGGCGGGCCGGTCTCTGTGGAAAACGGCAGATACCACAGCCTAGCAGCGACCAAAAACGGCAGCCTTTTTAGGCCAGGACGTGCCGTGCCGAGAGGCTGAAGTCCTTGAGGAAAGACTCATTAAAACTAGCCTTCCGTGTAGTAAATGAGAATAGTACTCTCCGACATTGTCCCCCGAGGTAGGCGATTACGCCACGGCCATGGGATAGGGCCACCCGCTACCAGACTATGGTTGTAAGTCTGGCTGCGTCAATAGGCAACTCCTCCTTTTAATTTGAATGACTCACATGGAACGTTTGATTTTGGTACCGGCAATAGGCGTCCCTGTAGTTCTGGAGGGGGGCGCGGTGTATCCATCAGCCGCCCCCACAATGAAGGAATCAGAGAGATTGGTGATGGAGCCCTAGCTGCGGAGAGGAATGTTACTGGCGTGAGACGGTCAACTCGAGTAAGAATGAGAAATCAGGAAACCCGCGATGACTATAACACACCGGCCTCCGCAAGCAATATAAACCCTTCACAGGGTCGTAGACGGAGATCTACAGCGCAACCTATGCGCCGGGGTACACAACCACCCCAAGACAGGATAGAAAATCCTGGTGGCCACCCAGGCACTAGTGGGACCCACCCACCACAATCCCAAGGACGGTCCGCTGGGATACCGCGAGACAACCAACATGCACCTGCATTCTTTGCAAAGAAAAGAGAAAATCAACAGTTAAATAACCCACCTATAAGTCGTAAGACGCGGGCGCACATTACACTAGCAGCGCTAAATATCAATGGCCGTAAGAAAGACTCTATTTCACACCCCGACCACAAATGGCACGCATTGAGCTGACTAATGTTTGATGAGAAGATTGGCATGATGGTGGTTGGGGAAACGCACTTATCGACACAACAGGCCCTCAAAATCCAGGAAGACGGGTGCCTTGGCAGGAGGATGGAGATCTTCCACTCCCCGAACCCGGAAAACCCCAGCACGAGAGGTATCGCTATAGTACTTAATCGTGAAATCACAAACACTAAAGGCGTGAAAGTGCACTACCTAATCCCTGGGAGGGCTATACTAGCCGTACTCCCCTGGCACGGAAGGTTGACTCATACGGTCCTCGGGGTTTACGCACCAGCAGAATCTATGGAGGAGAATGAGGCTTTTTTGGGACGAACTCTCAAACCTGTGGATGACTATCGACCTCCCCGCCCCGGACTCAATGGCAGGCGATACCAACATTGTTGAAGACCCCATAGACCGCATGCCGCAAAGGCGCGATGCAGAAGGGGCTACGGCTGCCCTGGCCCGCTTCAAGCGCCTTGTGGGCTTACAAGATGGCTTCCGGAAAGTCAATCCTGACAAAAAAGCATTCACATTCACGAGCAGCCGGCTGACGCTGTCACGGCTTGATCGAGTTTATGTTCCCGAGGACCAGATGAGAAACTACCGTAACTGGAGGATCAGCGATGCCGCAGGAGGATTAACAGACCACAAACTAGTGTCGGTAGAATTGACAGCACCCGGTTCCCCCTACATTGGCAAAGGGAGATACATGATCCCGCTTTTCCTTCTGAGGGACAAGAATTTCATGGATTTTGTGATTAATGAAGGGACCTCCCTCGAAACCAAGATAGCTGAAGGAAGAGAAGATAAATCCACGATCCAGGTGGGTTTCAAAGACTTTAAGGATAAGATAAGGGATTTTGCACGAGAAAGAGCCAAAGTCGCAATTGGAGCCCTGGAACAGAAAAAACGAGCCCTGCAGGAAAAACGGGATGCAATACTGAAAGAGCCGGCTGTCGCCCGGGAAGAAGAAGATCTCCCCCAGTCCCAGGAAAACCTGGAAACCCACCTAACCCATGACGACTCAGAAATCCTGGACATCTCGGACGACCCGGACGGCGATGATGAACCAGAGGAGACGCCCTCTACTGCCTCTATAATAGCGGCCATACAACACAGGATAGATGAGATCGTCGAGCGGCAGAGAGAACGGAAACGCACGGAAACCCGCATTCGCTGCCATACCGAGTTAGACCGAATAACGAAGTTTACTGTTCGGCTGAGTAAAGAAGCGAAACCCCGAGACACTATCTCGTACCTGAAACGCACGGATATCAGCCCCTCCCGGGGCAGCAAGAAATCCAAAGAAATGGCAGAAATAGCCCGGAACTATCACAACGACCTGCAGACTGATGAAACCGAAGTGGACCCGGAAGCAAAAGAAACCGCAATAGCGGAGGTCCTACAAGGGCTAAGCTCGCATGAGAACGACTCGAAAATGCAGCAACTCAAAACAAAGCTCACAGAAGCGGATATAGTCTTAGCACTACACCAATCCTCGACGGGCACCTCTGCAGGCATAAATGGCATCCCGACCGAGTTGTGGAAAAAATTACACGAGGTTTACCTAGTAACGTCGCGTGCAAACGAGAAATCTGATCAACCTCCCCGACCGGCACTCAATATAATAAAAGTACTCACGACTGTATACAACAGCATTGAACGCGATGGGGTTGTCCCTGGCACCCAATTCACCACAGGCTGGATGTGTCCGATCTGGAAGAAGAACGACCCTGCCGACATAGCCAACTATAGGCCTATAACAGTCCTGAACACAGACTATAAGCTCTTTACGAAAGCACTCACGAACAAATTGTCTATAATAGCACCCTCACTAATCCACCGCGACCAAGCCGGCTTCATGAAGGGCCGTAAGATCCTTGACCAGATATATCTAGCAATGGAGGTGATAGAATATTCGGAGGAAGAACTGCAAGATGGTGTCATTGTCGCTCTCGACCAAGAGAAGGCATACAACAAAACCTCACACCGGTACCTGTGGGAACCCATGAGGAAGCGTGGAATCCCTGAATGCTTTATAAATACGGTCCGGGCCCTCTATACAGATGCCGAGACTCACGTGGTTATAAACAGCGAGATCAGCTCTGCGTTCAAAATTACGAGAGGGGTGCGACAAGGAGACCCACTCTCCTGCCTGTTGTTTAACCTGGCCATAGAGCCACTAGCACACATGTTAAGAAAATCAAACCTAAAAGGATACTCTGTTCCCGATGTGCTTGAAAAGGTTGTCGTCCGGATGTTTGCGGATGACACTACCGTGTATCTTGATAAGACCGACAGTTTCGAAGAGCTGCAGTCCATCCTCGACAAATGGTGCCGGGCCTCCAGCGCAAAATTCAATGTTGGCAAAACGGAGGTTATCCCAGTCGGCTCACCAGCGTACAGGGCGTTCCTGCTTGCATACAGGAAATTGAATGACCTGGACGGCCCCATCCCGGATAATATCCACATAGTACGAGAAGGCGAATCAGTACGAATCCTAGGCGGCCACGTCGGAAATGGAATCGATGACTTTGTAATGTGGACACCTATAGTAGAAAAAATAGATGCCGCCCTTGCCAGATGGGAAGCTCTGCACCCAACGCTGGAGGCCCGATGCCAGATCGTGCAAATCACGATAGGTTCGATGACCCAATATCTGACACAAGTAAATGAAATGCAACCGCAGACGGTAAATCACCTCTTAAAATCCCAGAGGGAATTTATGTGGGGGGGGAAATTGTCCCCAGTACAACGCGACATGTTGATGGCACCCCGATTGCAAGGAGGCAAAAATATGCTCGACCTGAAAGCCCGGAACGATGCGCTTCAAATTATGAAGCTGAAAACGTACCTAGACCTAGACCACAAGACACGGGCAACCTGGTGCTACCTCGCCGATCAGCGCCTCCGGAGGATGGTGACGAACCCCGACGGCTTCGATACGGAAGCACTGGGAAACTGCTTCATGCAGAAATGGAAACCGAACGAGAAGAAATGGCCAAAGCGTCACCGAGGGATGCTGCGATGTGCAAAGAAGTATGGCGTTGAGTTTGACACGGAAAACCCATCACAGGAGATTAGGGGAGAAATACCTCTCTGGCACCATCTAGCGGAGGACCCCGAGAAGAGACAGACAAACAACTCCCCGGCATGCAAGTGCCTAAGGGAAAACCACGGTGTCCTATATGTGCATGAGGGGATGGCCATGCTCCAAAGGCTGCGAGACGTTACACACCGAAGAACGCCCAAATGCAAATGTTCGGCATGCCAGGACGACAGACGGTCCCGGGGATGTAGAAACCCCCACGCATGTATCATGGCTATAGAAAGAAAGTTAGCCAACCTGCTCCCGAAATGGGCGCCATCCTCCGTGCCCGAGGTGGCCCAGGACCCCAGGAAGAACAAACCAAAGGAGAGTTCAAGGCTCTCGCCCAGATCTCCTCGATTTCAGACGGATTCCGGGTCTTCACAATGAAACCTGGGAACAACCCGGATTACATACCAGACGCAAGGCCACCACGAGTCCCTACAACCGATGCAGAGGGTATCACAGTATTTGTGAGCAGTGCCGCGCGGAGGAACACAGACGGAGTAATGGGGAGGAGGGCTGTGGTACGGTCCCAGCGACCCACGGAACCAATCTCTCCAAGTCTCCCCAACCCAGCCCCAGACAGCGCTATCCGTGATGGCCGCCTCCTGCATGGCCGGGGACCAGTCAATCCCTCGAGACCAAACACTGATAATCCACACTAAGAGCCCTGCACTGCGAATAGCCATGACCGAGCGACTCCAAGCAATGGAAGACAAGGGCTGGATCGGAATTACGGACCGAGAATCCCTGCCTGCTCTGGCAGGGGAACTGAAAGCAAGAACTGCCCAGTCAATCTTCAAGGATGGTGGGTCAAGCATCGGCCTCTCCGGAGCGTTGACGCTGGCAATTGAAGGAGCCCGGGATATGGAATCGGCCCGAATAGACTTCATACTTGAACCCTCCACGGAACTGCGAGGTGCGAAGTTGTCAACGTTGACCCAGGCAATAGCATATGCTGGTATTAGGGAACTAAAGACGACCACATCGCGGAAGGCGACGGACAACAATGTACAACAAGTACAACAAGCCGTAAAATCGGGCTTCAACTATGTCCCGACCCCAGCCCAGATCTGGACAAGTATTCGCACAAAGAACTTCTCTCGCCAAGTGAAAAACTTCTACTGGAAGTCCATGCACTCTGCTCATCGAATCGGAGCCTTCTGGAAGCACATCCCAGAATGTGAAGAACGCGGAACATGTCAATTCTGCGGCGAGCTGGAAGACCTTGAGCATATTACTCTGAAATGTCGGCGCCCGGGCCAGACCCAAATATGGGCATTAGCAAAAGAGCTCTGGCTGAAAAAGCACGACGCCTGGCCGGAACTTTCACTCAGAAGCATCCTCGGCTGTGGCCTGGCCACATTCACGGACGGAAGGGGCCGTAAACTCCCCGGTACGATACGCCTATACCAAATCTTGATCTCTGAGTCCTTCTTTTAAATATGGAAGATCCGGAATACCACGGTCATCAAGCGTGCAGGCGAACCACTCCCAGAAAACCAGATCCACAATCGCTGGGTGAATGCAATGAACAAATGTCTGCTCTCACTGGTTGAACATTTCAAGTTTTTCAGTGAAAAAATTGGTGAAAATTATTTTGGGTTTTTCACCAATTTTTCACTTGAAACATAAGTGAAAAACTTATAAGTTTTTCACCACTTTTTTCACTTTGAAACAAGGTGAAAAATTTGAAACAAACTTTATGTTTTTTTCACCAAAAACTTGAAACATTTTTCACCACTTTTTCGACTTTGAAACAAGGTGAAAAACTCGAAACAAACTTTATGTTTTTTTCACCACAAGTTTTACAAGTTTTTCACCTACGTTTTCACCTGGAAACGTAAGTGAAAAACTTGAAACATTTTTCACCTATGTTTCTATCACATTTTTCACCAATTTTTCACCTGAAACATAAGTGAAAAAGTTATAAGTTTTTCACCACTTTTTTCACATTGAAACAAGGTGAAAAATTCGAAACAAACTTTATGTTTTTTTCACCAAGAATGTTTCAAGTTTTCCACCTAGGTTTTCACCTGAAAACGCAAGTGAAAAACTTGAAACATTTTTCACCACTTTTTCGACTTTGAAACAAGGTGAAAAACTCGAAAAAAAACTTTATGTTTTTTTCAGCACAAGTTTTACAAGTTTGCCATCACTCGTAGTTTTTAGCTGGTGCAAGTGACTGATGTGATGTTAGCCTTGAAGTTCATTCTGGTGAATCAGGTGAAGTGTGAGGAAATGTACTCTCCATTTCTGTGCACCAGACTCGAAAAAAAAATGGGCCTAGGCGAATGGTTTTTGCAGTTTTGGTCAATTTTTCAGAGTTGATGCCGCCGCCAAGCCGCATCGTTTCCGCTTTCGGTGTCACCATATTTCTGGAATCAGCCATAATTCCTTTCAAAGAAATGACCACATTGTAACCAAATCCAGGATGAAACCCAGGCAAAAATGGCTTTGAGCCACAGTAAATTGATGCTGCAAAGTCCGCCTGTGCACGGATTTGTCTGCTGGGAGCTGGTCTGGACCTCTGCCAATCGAACGCAAGACAACAAATCCACAAAGAAACAATTGCAGCAGAACCAAATCCAGGATGAAAATGACACATCTTTTATCATCTTTTCCTGGCTGCAAATTGTGGTGGGGAGTACGTATATATGGTGAAAAAAGTTTCAAGTGTAAACGTAGGTGAAAAACTTGAAACATTTTTGGTGAAAAAAACATAAAGTTTGTTTCGAATTTTTCACCTCTTTCAAAGTGAAAAAAGTGGTGAAAAACTTATAAGTTTTTCACTTATGTTTTAAGTGAAAAATTGGTGAAAAACCCAAAATAATTTTCACCAATTTTTTCACTGAAAAACTTGAAATGTTCAACCAGTGTCTATGATTGCAAACTAACAAATGCCGCTAAATACGGCAAACAAGCCTCTATCAACCCTGTACTGGTTACCGAGGCTTGGACCTCAGTCCTCCTGAAGGAACATCAACTTCCACAAGACTGGATACGGCAGACCCGGGTTTTAGTGGGTATTGAGCCGAAAACGTCAAGACCCCCACCACGTCCCCGCCCACCTGGCAGACGAGGAAGAGGGAGATAGGCTCTGAGTCCCACACTGTTATCCCCCGTTTCGTGCAGAAATGCATTCCCCGGGCGGTGGCCGTGTGTACTGAATTTTCTTTCGCTACAACTACGCCGGAGGGTCATGACCCTCTGTTCCTTACGCAGTCTAAGAAGCTAACCAATTGTTCATTGTCTTTACACTGATATCGTACCACCAAAAAAAAAAAAAAAAAAAAAAAAAAAAAAAGAGAAAACTGCTGATTTTTCCTGGAAAATTACTATATATGGTCATTCCTCAGGAAACATGCTTTCTTTTTCCTATGGAAATTTCCGGCCAGATCTTTTCCTTTGGAAGAACCTTGCCTTTTTCCCCCAGATAATCTGCGGGAAAAAGTTAGCAGTTTTCTCACTTTTTTTCCTGTCGGAAGATCATGTCTGTTTCCAGTAGAAATCTGACAGGAAAAATTCTGAATATTTCTTAATTACTTGTTCGGAAAGATCTGGGTGGGAAACTATATTTTATAGTTCTTCGCCAGATTTCCCACGGAAATATATTTTGATCGCCGCCGTGATTGTCGGACCCTGTATTGAACTTTTTTTTTCATTGACTCACTGCATGTATCGCAGTAAGCTATGCGCTCTGTTCCAAAACAGTTGATAAATGGACTGTATCTAGCTCCTAATATAAACTGACTTTATAAGTATACTATGCAGAATCGCTCATGACTGGGATGTTGTATTCCGTTGCGTGAAACCGATTTTCTTGCTAAGCTATCTGGGAACGGAATCCCACACATAGCTCGGGTGTGGTGCACGGTGCACAGCGGTTTCTTATGTAAGGCATACAAAGGAAATCAAGCTGCAGACAGGGGTTCGACTCCCCGCACCCGAGTGGCCGGGTTCTTCCTTCTTTTTTTTTCATTTTTATTGTCTACTGATTCCATTTTGCATCGAAGTATGTATTGCGTTAAGCTGACTGCATGTATGCAGAACCCATTATTATATTGGACGCTGGATAGGGGGATGGGTTTTTGTGTGTCCGGTTCCGTTTTTTGCAGCCGATTTCCTTGCTCATATAACCAGGAACTGAATCATACAGGTACCTCGGGTGTGGTGCACGGCCCACGGCGGCTTTGAATGGAGTGATTCCAGTGTGATTAAGCTGCAGATCGGGGTTCGACTCCCCGCACCCGGATAACACTGTTTGTCGTCCTCAGTTTTTTTTCCCTTTCGAATCAAACGATCGTCGATGTATTGTGTTGCGTTGAGCACATACGGATGATAAGCTGACCGGTAAGCGGGCTGTATATGCAGAGCATTGCGGGACACTGAATAGGATTTACGTAGGACCTGGGATGTACATTGTGCATTGTGCTTTCAATTCCGCTTTTGCAGCCGATTTCCGTGCTCATCTATCTGAGAACCGAATGATACAAGTAGCTCGGGTGTGGTGCGCAGTGCACGGCAGTTTCCTGTGGGAAGGAGAAAGTTCATCATAACTCAAATTGCAGACCGGGGTTCGACTCCCCGCACCCGAATAAGGCAGGTCGAAGATCTTCTATTTTATTTCTGCGCCATTTTCTTAATAGCTTGTTGAAAAATGTCCAGCTACAGCCAATCACTGGATGGCTTGCAATTGTTGCTGCTGAACAAAAAGACTCAGTAGTAGAAATTTGGGTTGATTTTCATTGCAATTGGTTCATCCTACAATCCTTCATTGGCACGCACTTCCCTATCACACAAGAGGTTCTCCTCCTTATTCAAGGAACAAAGTACCACCATCGCTCGGGTGTGGTGCACAGGGCACAGCAGGACCGGTTGCTAAGTATGTTATCTACTGGCTTCAGCTGCAGACCGGGGTTTGACTCCCCGCACCCGAATGGCTGAGTCTTCCCTTCCTTTTGTCTCCCGATTCCATTTCGCATCGAAGTATGTATGGCGTTACGCTGGCTGTATACACTGGTTGAACATTTCAAGTTTTTCAGTGGAAAAATGGATGAATTTTGTTTTGAATATTTCCCCAAGTTTTCACTGAAAGATTTGGTGAAAAACTCGAAACATTCTGGTGAATTATTTGAAATGTTTCAAGTTTTTCACGATTTTTGGACCTAAATTCAAATAATTCACTAAAATGATTCAAGTTTTTCACCAACCTTTGCAGTGAAAACTTGGTGTACCCCACACCCGAATAAAAGACTCGGGTCGAATATCTTTATTTCTGCGCCATTTTCTTAATAGCTTGTTGAAACACGTCCATCTACAAGCAATCAGATGGCTTGCAATTGTTGCTGCTGAACAAAAAGATTCTGCGAAGGAGTTTGAGTCCATTTCCGCTGGCCACAATTCAATCACAGAATATCCTTTGGTTATTTAGGGAAAGAAATGTAAACTCACCTCGGGTGTGGTGTACGGCGCATGGCAGCGTTTCTTATTCCCGGTCTGATGGCCACGCTGCAGACCGGGGTTCGACTCCCCGCATCCGAATGCTTCTTCCGGTAAAGCTTTTTTTTTACTCCTTGCTCCCATTTTTTCCTCCAGTCGATATTGGGTGCTGTGCCGAGCTACAAACCGTTCGAGACTCCAGAATATGCTCAGCTGAACCGCCTCCGGTCATTGTGCGGCATATTCAATTCCTTTGGTTATGCGGGCAGTTATGTATGGTCGTAATGCCCCGCTTGTTAGGACCGAAGTATGGAATATTGTTCGGGTGTGGTGCACGGCGCACGACAGCCTTCCTTCACGGCTTCTACGTTGTATGTAAGCTGCAGACCGGGGTTCGACTCCCCGCACCCGAGTGGCCGGGTTCTTCCTTCTTTTTTCTCCTTCTTTTTTTGTCTTTTGTCTATCGATTCCATGTTCCATCGAAGTATGCATTTGTGGCGTTAAGCTGACTGCATGTATGCAAAGCCCGGTATTATATTGAACGCTGGATCTGGATAAGAGGCCCTTGCATTCGATTCCGTTGTGTGAGTAACCCAATTTACTTGCTCATCTATCTGGCAGCCGAATTATACATGTAGCTCGGGTGTGGTGCGCGGCGCACGGCAGTTTCCTGTGGGAAGGAGAAAGTTCATCATAACTCAAACTGCAAAACGGGGTTCGACTCCCCGCACCCGAATATATATTGGCGGAGACTTCATTTTTGCCCCTCATCCCTCCCTACCCGGGATGTGCATTGTGAATCGTAAACACGATTCCGTTGCGTGGACCCGGTTTTCTTGTTCAGCTATCCGGGAACCAAACAACGCACGTACCTCGGGTGTGGTGCGCGGTGCACGGCGGCTTTGAATGGATTAATTCCAGCGTGATTAAGGTGCAGATCGGGGTTCGACTCCCCGCACCCGAATATACGGGCAGAGACTCCATTTTTGCTCCTCCTCCCTCCCTACCGCGAATTTCGTTGATGGTTTCTTGTGCATCCGTAAATACATCGGGAGTAAAAGGTGAGGTTGTTCAGTCAGATTTTTTTTTTTTTGCCATGATTCTGCAGGTCATCATTCATTGTGTCTGGCGCGCGGAGCCTCAGGTTGAATTGAGGTATTTTTGTGCTCACTGTAGCTGCTGAATTCAAGGGAAGCACCGACCAGCAGCGAAGTATGCACTTACCTCAGGTGTGGTGCACGGTGCACGGCAGTGTCTTGGAAAAAAGTGGTGGCTTTGAAAAACCCAAGCTTCAGAACGGGGTTCGACTCCTTGCACCTGAAATCAATTTGCTGATGTATGCTTTTTACTTATTTTTCTTTTTCACTTATAATTGCGTGTTGTGCCAAGTTATCGTTTCAGTTAAACCGCTGAAGACTCTCTGGAATACTCTCAGCTAAACTGCCGGTGAGTCCGCTGAGTCTACAGGATGTTCAAATTTTTGTTGGCTCTCCGATGCATGATCGGAAGGCTTTCAAGGCAGCCTCACTTATTCAAGGACCAGCGGAAGCACTTACGGGTGTGGTTCGCGGTGCATGGCAGTGTTCCGTGTTCCAGGTCTAATGAGTACGCTGCAGGTATATCGGGGTTCAACTCCTCACACCCGAATGCCTCAAGAGTTTGTGTCCTTTTTTCTTTCTTTCATAAGAAATCTGTCTAATAAGATGACTGTATGCTTATGCAGAGTTCATAATATATTGGACACTAGAATCAATGTTGTCCATTGTAATACGATTCCGTTGCGTGGACCCGGTTTCTTGTTCAGCTATCGGGGAACTAAACTACACACGTACCTCGGGTGTGGTGCGCGGCGCACGTTGGCCTTTCTTGACGCCGAAATAGAAGACTTAAGCTGCAGATCGGGGTTCGACTCCCCGCACCCGAATATACGGGCAGAGACTCCATTTTTGCTCCTCCTCCCTCCCTACATCAAATTTCGTTAATGGTTTCTTATGCATACATGATTGTATCGGGAGTAAAAGGTCACCTTGTCCACAAATTTGTTTTTTTTTCCCGCAATGATTTCGCGGGTCATTATTCATGGTGTCTGGCGTCCAGAGAGTCAGATGTGGTTGACTACGTACTTAATCTTTGCTTGTTGAGGAATCGCAGAGGACCGAAGTATGCAGGTACGTCGGGTGTGGTGCATGGTGCACGGCAGTGTCTTGTAGAAAAGTGGTGGCTTTGAAAAAAAAAAACCCAAGCTGCAGATCGGGGACCGGGGTTCGACTCCCCGCACCCGAATATGTTGGCAGAGACGCCATTTTTTGCCCCTCCTCCATCCCTACCCTTTCTTTTTCTTTCCTCTTTTTTCGCGATGATTTTGCAGGTCATAGATTTATTCATCTTTCGTGGCGCGCGGAGAGTTGGCAGACCTGACTGACTCGATGTAAGCAATTCTATTGTTTGTCGTTGGCAAATTGCTGAAGGAGTCACATAGGACCGAAGTATCCATTCACCCCGGGTGTGGTGCGCGGTGCACGCCAGTGTCTTCTTAGGATGATTGAGAAAGAAAGTCTAATTGCAGACCGGGCCCTTCGACTCCCCGCACCCGAATGTTGCCTTGGAATAAATGTTTTTTTGGTTCTGCTTCTTCTTATAATTATTTGCGGATCCGGTTCTATACAGTAGCTAGGTTGTGCCTTGCTTCTTGTCGTCGAACCGCTGCGAGGGACCTGATACATCATCATTCTGGACCCGCAAAAAATATTGCCATGCCGCTCATGAGCCTAAAAAGTTTACATGCTACCCCCAAACCGGCATAAGTATTCTCGTCGCCGTCCGAGCTGCCCGCCCGAAGATACACATACACCCAAGTTCAAGTTGAACTGTTGTACGAAACAAGATAGGCCATCGCTACGCTCCGGCCATTGGAGAATTATAGGCTTTATTGCAGAACGAAGCCGAATTCAATGAGGCAGTGTCGCTTGGGACGGAGAGGAGGGGCGGAAAAATGAAAGAAAAGCTGGTTCAACTTCTGAAGCGGAACGTTGTAACAGCGAAATACGCACAGTGGATATCACAGGGCGATAATCCGAAATTGACGGTAATTTATAGCTGGAAAAATTACTGCGGGACTACAGTCTCAGCTTTGCAACCTGCGGCGCAGTTTTGGCGCAGTCGAAAAAGTGCAGCTGACTGCACTGCTAACAACAGCTGCTGTTCAAAGTAGCCCAAAAGAGAAGCCAAGGAAAATAATAGCTGTTGGTGAGAGTAGAATGCCAAAGACAGATGTTTGGCTTGTCCTTGGCTTGGTCTTGGCTAGCCTTTTGAGTGAATCAAAACTGATGAAAGGTAAACACTAGACTCGTGAACACAGTCGACGTCCACTCGCTTACAATCTCACACGGGGTGGTCGACGGATTGGGACAGCTAGCAAATAGATACAACATCAGTAACAACAGAGACAAAATATTGATGCATGTGAAATCGGGGTAAGCTCGTGGACGGACTGGGCCGGCTCGTCGCGTTTTTGGGTGATGGAAGATTTGCCCGCCATTTGAAGCGCCGGGACTTAGAAGAAAAACATTGAAATCACCCAAAATCCGTCCCCAACTCAAGTATTGTACCAGGGATAATTTTTCCCACTCTATCTTTTACTTCAAACGAGTTTTTTCACCGACGGAAAATATAGATTGACTTCTTTGAACCGCCCACGGGAACGGATAGACCCAATGTATTGTATGAATAAAAAAAAACGCGTGTTGGGCGCCTTAAACGCGTCCGATTCAGCAACTTCGGCGGGGCAGTCCAAACCGGGCTCAATATGTGGCTGTGCTCGCTTCGTTGGTTTCCTCCAATTCCTCGCGTATTCGTGCATTTGGGCCAGAAACAATATGATTTCAACTAAGGTAGATTAAACGAACGCGTTACTGAGTGCCTACATGTCCCCATCATCGGAGTCCGAGTCGCTACTGTCGCTATCGTCGAGGAACCATTCCGGCACATCATCCATGTCCAACTCAACATCACCTTCGTCGAGACGCGTCAGCGTGGGCGAGTCGGCAAACAAGTCTTCGTCCGGCTCTTCGACGTCATCTTCCAGCTCTTCGTCGCTGTCGTCCGGTACCATCAGCTCAGGTAAGTCGGAGTAGTCTTCATCGTCATCCTCGGTCTGCATGGGAGCAGAGTCCACAGGTGGCGCATTGGGATCGGCGATGAAAGCGTTCGCGTTCCCAGAGGTGTTGATGAGTGGGAGCAGATCAGCAACGGGCGTGAGATGCCGCCGCTGACGCAAGGTTTCGAAGAGCTGATTAAACTCTTCGAGTGGAGTTGTTGAGCTGCCGTGAGTAAGTGCAGCGAGGCCTACAGATAGCACATCGGGGACCGGCTTCTCATCGTCGTCGAGAACGCGGCCCTCCTTCTCGACGTATACCTCGTGTTCCGCGAGGCTGGCCATCAGCTCGTCGATGTCGGCTGCCAGATCCGGGGTAGCATGTTTGGAACCTTGACGCGCGCCGAGGTCGCCGTTGATCTTGGTCGCGAGTTGTCGTAAGACGTCGACGCAGGGAGATATGAGCGCTAGCCAGTCCCACGAGTGGCCCTCTCCGTCCGCTTTGTAGATTTTCTGGAGAATTCTGATTAGAGTGGGACATAATTTAATCATCGAACATGCCTTGATCCAAAAATTGAGGTGCTCTTGTATGAGGTCGATCTCAACGAAACAGTTGGCTTTACCTTGCGGGTTTCCGACCCAATTTTGCACAATGATAGACCTGTGGATTGATTGGATAACCATTCTCTGAGTATGAGCGAATACTTACCGAAGTTCCTTCGTCCAAACACAGATAAGATTGTGCAGCAGATGAAGCATCTCGTGCGCATACTTCGTCCGCCCGTTGCCCCGATAGCAGAATGCCCAAAGCCGCAGGATGATCAGTATGCGACCGGAATCCCCCGCCTTGATTGCGTCGGCAAATTCACGGGTGAGAAGCGCGTCGCGTAAGAACAGGATGGCATTCTCATACACCATGTCGCCTTTGCGGATATGCGGCGGGCTCGACTTGCCCGCGTCGTTGGCATCCTTGCCCGCAGCCTTCTTGTCAGCTTTGATCTTTGCGTCACGGGCTCTCTCGTCTGGAATTCGACGTTCCCGCAGCTCCTGCACCCGGTCGGCATCAGCGTATTCGGTGTAGATCTTCTTGGCGTGCCCGACAAGCGTGGCGAACGAGTCGATGGACCGTGCACAAGCGTCCAGCGAGTCCGTGCCCGACACCAGGAGAAGGCAGTGGAGAACGCGTGCATACAAAGAAACCATGATCAGATCACGGCATGTACGGAACGGTGGCAGCGAGGTGAGCGTAATCGGCAGTCTGTCGAGGACGGTGTTGTGGAATCCAAGGCTGCCAGGGCTCCGAACGTGGGGTCTGCCGAAATGTGTCTCGAGAACGCCGTGGCAATCTGCAATCTTCGCGTGGAAAAGGCCCGGCATCAGGACGGTGTGTCTCCAGGCGTGAGGGCCGCTTTCATGGCCGAGACGTACATTGAGAATTGAGCGCTGCCGGGCGATGGTCAACTGGTCTCCTGCGATGATTTGGACATACTTCGCATATTCGGCGTCATCCGGCTTGAATCCCAGAACCCGCATAATCTCCTCGATAACCTCGACGTTCCCCGTGATGGAGCTCTCGTCAATCTCCATGGTCGGGAGTGGATGGAGCGGGGTTTTGTGCACCTCAATAACATCGGCACTCACGGGCTGAGCGGCGTCCACGTCAGCCTTCCACTTCTCGAACCCCTCGCCGCCGTGCAGAACGATGGTGCGCAAAATGGTGTGCACCATGTTTTCGATAAAAAATGCTGTGTCGGTCGCATTGAGACTGATATCGTCGACAGTGAGCGGGCGAGCTGCGAGAATTGATTTGTCGAGCTTGGAAGTAAGTAGATCGCCGAGTTTGGCCTTGTGCAGAGGTATAAGTGTCGCACATGTGCCATTCTCCTGCGCACCTGTGCCCGTAATGTAAGAGTTTATTCTGGAGGGTGGAAATGACTTACTTTTGCGTCCCAGAATCTGCTCGGCAATCCGATTCATCAGGTTTACGTTGTCGTAGACCAATGCAGTCACCCTGGTAGCTGCAATTGCACGAGTTGTATTCATGCAGGCATCGCGAAGGGCGCTGAAAAGACCGGCGGTACGAGCGCGTTTGCGCTTTTTTTGCTTCTTCTTCCCTTCCTTGTTCTTACCCTTGCCCTTGCGCTTGCCTTTCTTTTTCTTCCGCCCGGCGAGAGGGCTCGCATCGCTATCGTCATCGTCGTCTTCGTCATCCTCGTCCAGTACCGGTGCCAGCTCAGGAAGATCATCGAACTCGTCGGGTGCTTGCGGGTTCTCGTCTGCGGAGGGTGCCTGAGAGAACGTAAATCAGGTCTAAAAAAAGCGGCCAATGAGAAAAATACTCGCAGGTGCTTCGTCTTTACTGGCAACAACACTCCCATGCGCGATGATACTGCTGTAACCGACACTAAAGCCATACAGTCCGAGTACAGAGAAGTGTTGTCGTTGACCGCCAGTGGCTGCTAGGTACGTGCTCGTCACAGATTGGGCGTAGCTGTTGCGCTGACTCGCGCCGCGTAGAAGGGTCAGCGCAGCAGTACCCTTCATCTTCGACCAAAATCAATTGGTTGAACACAGTAAAAAAAAGTCGAACATACCAGTTCTTTCTTGCGCATGAAAGCGGGCGTCATTTGGGCAAGTTGGCGAGAGGTTGTTGAAAACGCGTCGAAAATTGCGAACGCATGCGGCGCTTTCTCGCGTAAAGTCTGGGTGAGGTTTGTAAGACTGAAGTCGAGGAAGAATCTCTCGTTAACGGTCTTTTTAGCCTTGCTCAGAATACCTGAGCGCGTGATTGAACGCGCCTCCATAGACACCTTTTTCGCGACGTGTTGTGTCGCCCAGCCGTCCACGAAATTCCGTGAAGTTGTGGGGTACTGAGAAGACGTCCAGTACCCGAAAATCCGCTCCACCAGAGGACGTTGTGCGAAAAAGCCTTTCCACCTAACATCTGTCTGCAATTTGGTCCTCGGATCGAAGATGTGGTCCATAAACTGAGCCACGGACAGGTCTGCGGCATGCAGGTGGTCCAACACATCGGTGAACACACGCCGACGTGCTACCTTAGCATCAATAGCATCCTGCGCGACCCGCGCCAAATCATCTGCGGAAGCCGTTTCCTGCGATACAGGTTTCAGTGGGATACGGTACACAAAAAAAACAATTACCTGCTGAATTCGGTTGGCAGCCACTGTTCCCCACCGTTTCGCCTGCCGGCGCGCCTCGATGATCGCTTTCTCAGCGCGAGGCGACAGCATATCATCGCTGGTTGGATGCTGGACAGACAGTCGGGGGGATTCAGCAGGCGGGAGCGAAGAGCTGCGCTCCCCGCGCCGGAAAATCCTTTGCAGCCTGTTGTGTGCGATCGGGCTTGAATCGACAGCCGCCAGTGCTGCATGAAACGATAGCAGTCGGCCATGGCGTTGAATAGGGGTCGAAGTACCGAATTCACTGCCAGAGGAATCGGAAAGCGGGTCCGGCAGGTCGGAGGGAGGTAGTCGGCCGTCGTCGGAAGCGTACCCGTCTGGTTCTGGAGTGTCCGTGGAGAGAAGGGCGTAGCGATTAGCAGTACGAGCACGGGGAGGCATTTCGCCGGATTGGGAAATCACCCCTTTCACCGTCGCTCTCTTTATACTCCCACCATCTCTCGCCTCAAAAGCCCCATAGACATCCCGGTACATTGTTCCGCCCCTCTGCCGCTCCCGCTGATTTCCATTCTCAAGATTCAATGGCCCCTCAGACCACTTCAATGCGTAAACACGGGCAGACCCCCAAAGTGCGGCGTGCACCACGGGCGACCGCAAAAATCACTGCAGAGCAACTAGAGGCTATTAAAAAAGAAGTGGATCTTTTGCCGGGACTGATTCGCGCCAACTATACGAAATGGACCGATGGCGGCAAACCTTTTCAGCTCAAGTGCATGGGTGCACAGAAAATGGGCAAGGATTGCCTTTTGCACGCGGCCACTGGGTCTGGAAAAACTGGGATTGCCGCTGGCCCACACCTCCTCCCATCCAGTAAGGGGAAGGTTACATTGATGGTCTCGCCGCTCCTGTCTCTGCACGATGAGCAGGTACATGATGAATTCCAATTCAATGATCAGAAATTAATTTCCCATAGGTTTCCACATTTCGAAATGAATTCGGTCTGAAGGCCACTGCCATCAACAGCTCCAACGGCGGGTGTACAAAGGAGATTATGGAGGTGCGATTATTTTCAGGAGCAGTCAAATACGTACACTAAACTCAATTCAATGCAGAAAGTTGTTTCCGGTGAATGGCAGATTGTGATGCTCTCTCCAGAGATGCTCCTGTCCCGCCGATTCGTCGACGGAGTACTTCGCAAGCCAGCGTTTGGCTCCCGCTGCCTGTCCGTTTTTATCGACGAAGCCCACTGCGTGTCTCACTGGGGAGCTTCTTTCCGCAAAAAATATGCTTCGATCGGTATTGTTCGCGCATTTCTCCCTCGCACTACACCGATTATTGCGGTTACTGCGACCCTTACACCCCGTGTACGCCAGGACCTGGAAGTCAAGCTCCAATTTTCCAAGGACTACCTATTCGAGAGCATCGGGAACGATCGCGCGAATGTGTCTCAGGTGATTCGCTCCATGGAGCATGCCGCGAATTCCTATCGCGACGTTGATTTCATGGTCGACAAAGAAATGAAGACGCCGGAAGATGTAAAATTAGCCTTCCTATATACTGACGACATCAAAGACGGCAGTAAACTCATCGACCACCTCAATGCCCGTGTCTGTCCCGCCTATCGTTCTCGGGGCCTGGTTCGTCCTTACAACGCGGGGATGTCGCGTCAGTACCGCGACCATGTAATGGCACTTTTCAAGGCCGGCATTGTCCGTATCCTCGTCTGCACGGACGCCGCAGGCATGGTGAGTCAGTTATTTACTCAAACCTATATAGACTGACAATTTTGTGGTACAAGGGATGTGATATATCAAATATAGAGTTAGTGGTGCAGTGGAAAGCACCGCCAAACCTGTCCGCGTGGGTGCAGCGTGCAGGACGCGTTGCTCGCGGGAAAGGAATGCGAGGAATGGCCATTATGATCGTCGAAAAGTCGGCCTTTGAGGTGTCGCCACTCACCTCTGAGACTGCCGATAATTCCGCGGCATCTGCCTCGACTCGCGGACGCGGACATGGGCGTGGAAGAGGGCGGGGTGGACGCGGCGGAAGAGGGAGACGGGGCGGCCCGAAACAAGGAAAAGACTATGCTGAACTGCATGGGCAGAAGCGCGGCTGGTTCCGAGCAACCAACGACAAAATTACAGCACTCAAAGACTCCGACGCAGATATTCCTCAGGATGCGCCGTCAGAAGGGCTGTATGCATTGATTCAAGCTACGATCTGCAGGCGCCTTATACTTATGCGTATTTTCCGCAATCCTCCGCTGGGTATGTGTGACTCGTCTCCACCTTGCAACAACCCGATTGACCTTGTTTCATTTTTGCAGCGGCGGACCATAACCCGATGACATGCTGTGACATATGCAACCCGGACCTGTTCGACACTGTGCGTCCCAGTAAACCTGTCAAGGCGACACGACAAAAAGGTATTCGCAAGGGGCCCGTGGTCGACTCCGTTCGCCAGGCCTTGTTCAAATGGCGGCGCGAGATCAAGCAGATGCATTACGCACATGCTCTTTTTGCACCGCATGCCATACTCGACGATGCGACGTGCGAACTTCTAGCGTCCATCGGTCCTATCGAGACCATTGAGCCGTTGCAGCAGCTACTGCAGTCGAGCTGGTCGCGCTGGACCGAGCTCGGAAATCGACTTTACGCGTATCTGCACAACCTCGAAATCCCGCCTCTGCCTCTGCCTGCACCCTCGACTCGTACGAAGAAGCCAGTGCCCCCATCCACAGAAGGTTCTGCATCGACTGCGGTATCGTTCACTCCCTCCGGCCATCCTCCCACTCGCACAGCACAAAGTACTTCTGGCACAAAGCGAAGTCATCCCACTCACAGCACCCCTCGCGACGATGCGGCACGTTCGGCACAACGGGCGCGTACTTCGGCATCAGGTAGCGGGAAGCGCGTGCACTCTACACACAGCACACCGCGCGACAATTCTGCGCCCGCTGCACAACGTCTCCGCATCGCAGAAAACCCTCCGCCACCTTCACTTCCCCGGCCAATTCCGATTCCAGCTTACCGCGGCTACGTCCCAGTGTCTGGAAATGTTTCGCGCCACGCTTCGTCTTCCCTTCAACAAGCGCCTCCGATACCGCAGACACCCCAAACACCCACGGTTATGCGCCCAGCAGCTGTGCCATATGCCAGCTCCTTCCCTTATCAGTATCCACAAGGCTTCACAACCCCTGGACCTTCGACTCCGGCCCCATCCACGTTGCATTTTTCACCGTTTTCGATGTACAATACCCCCGCATACCCTCACCATTACTCTGCGCCTCATCCTGGCGTCAATTTTGGGTACCCCTATTACCCACCAAATTCATACTCTCCCATTCCGAATACTCCGTCAGTACCAGACAATATGCGATATAATCCCTACGCTAGTCTAATGCACACCCCCTCACACCCGCCGACGCCTCACACCGCAGCCACTGTGCACACGCAGTCAGAATTGGCTGCATCACCAGAGCCGGCACAGCCACATTTCAATCCCGATTCGGACACATCCCCCGATGCTCATTAATTCTACGTGTCCGTAGCACAAAGCACGCGTTTTTATCATTCCATATCGTGTATATACTCTATCGCCTCCCCCTGCGCGGTTCAATACAACCATTTATGTTTTTCGTCAGTAAGAAAACCGATTTGAAGGAAAAGATAGAGCATCAAAAATAAGCCATGGTACAATGATTGACTTGAGGACAAAGTTTCGATGTTTTCAACGTTTTTTTTCTAAGTCCCGTCGGTTCAAATGGCGGGCAGATCGTCCATCACCAAAAAGTGTGACGAGACAGCCCAGCCGGTCCCGGGTTGTCATCGAGTTACGCGAGATCGTAACAAACCGGGCCGGGTGGGGACGAGCCTAGGTAAACACAAGCCCGACATCTCATTAAGAATACGAAGTATACATTTTCTACTGATCCGACCCGACGGCACGCGCAGCCAAGCTCAGCCACACTCTCCAAACTCAACCACACTCTCCAACCATCAGAAAAACTTTTTCACTCGCTCGATTGGGATGTCCAATGCGGCGGCAACCGGCAACCGTTGTCTCCTTGCGATATTACTCCCTTTACAGGTTGCTTTGTCAGTACTAGTTGCGAGAGTCTCCTTGCGTTGCGATTTCCCACATCCTCGTCTCAGCTCGTCGCGGGTCTCGCACGTCTCAATCTCAACCTCGCACTCCTTGGGCCACATCAACAGACAACCCTCGGTCCACCCTGTACGAGCGACACCTCGACTCGGATCTCCCCTCCGCTCGCATCTACAACGGAGAGACACAACAACGATGACTGACCACGGCACCCCGCCCTCCATCCCGACCGACCTCCTCCCGTACCAATCCTACACCGAGGACCCCAAATGGCAGCTGCGCTTCTCCGCGATGTGGTGCGGCGCGCTCGGCCTTTGTATACTCCTCGCCTTGCCGTGGTCCTTGCGGCTGCGCAATCTGAAGGACAGTGTGTGGGGGCTGGGTGGCGTACGGGTGAGGGGGGCGTATGAGGCCGTGCCGAGCGATGATCTCCTGCCAAGTGGAGAGGGGAATCGGAATAGCAGCGGTGAAGGAAGAAACGAGAAGGCGGGGGGAATAACGACGGCGGCGCGCGTTGTGGCGAGCGTGCGCCTGTGGAGCCCTCCCGGGATAACGCTCAATGTTGGACAGAGTGCGTGTTCTTTTCTTTAAATTTTATTCCATACCATTTACTCGTCCCCCTTCTATCCCCTCTATTCATCCCCCTTCTATCCCCTCTATCCCCTCTATTCATCTTCCTTCATTTATTTTGCTTCGAACTAAATATACGAATATGCGAATGCTAACTCCTTCCACACAGTCCTCATAATCTCCGGCTACGCCGTCTTCGCGCTCGTCTGCATCGTCCTCCAAGCACCACTCATGGAGAATCCGAATCGCGCAGGTACTTCAGATTTATTTGCTTTCTCACCTTCCATTCGCTGTCTCGTCTTTCATTCTCTCTCTCGCTCGCCTCATATTCGCTCTCTCGCTCGCCTTATATTCGCGACGCTAGTCTTGCTACTAACCCCTCATTTTCACTCTGCAGGCTTCCTCGCCCTCGCCCAACTCCCGCCCGTCTTCCTCTTCGCCGCCAAGAACTCGCCGCTCACCTCGCTTTCCCTCTTGTTGGGACCCGGGGTCGATTACACGAAGTTGAATTATGTGCATCGGTGCGTCTCAAATTTTCTTTTTTCTTTTTGTCTTTTTGCACAGGATAGCAGTACTGAATAATGGTGAATGGGGGATAGATGGTCCGCCCGCTTCCTCTTCCTCGGCGCCGTCGTGCACGGCTCGCTCTGGATCAACAACCACGTCGTGCGTCTCTTTCCTTCCGTCTATTTATTCCTTCCCATCTCCCACACTCCCATCATCAATCCAAACTACGAAATAAATAGTTACCGACAAATCATCACTACCGAGTCGAAGTCGTGAATACGTCCTGTGCTATACTAACTCCCCCTCCACCCACTATGTAGGTCTGGTCTCTCCCCATCCTCGGCCGCCAAAAAGAATCCTCCGGCATCGCCGCGCTGGGGTGCCTCTGCGTGCTCGTCCTCACGAGTTTTGGGGTCGTGAGAAGGTGGTGCTACGCCGGGTTCCTCGTCACGCACTTCCTCGCCTTCCCCGCGTTCTTCGTCACGCTCTGTTATCACACGATATACGCCGCGCCGTGGATTGTATGTTCACTATCTTGACTCGTGATTTTTTGTTTGTTTGCTGACTCGCTTCGGTCACAGTTCCCGCCCCTCGCGTTCTACGGGTTCGACGTCCTGCTGCGGGTGTTTAGGTGGCGCGTCGTGGTGGGGAGGGTGGAGGCGAAGGTTGGGGGGATGAGTTTGGTGAGTGCTTGTTTGCTTTCTTTCCCTTCTTTTTACTTCAAATCGTTGCGTTCCGCTCTGCGCACCTTGCTTTACTTACTTGCATTTCGTCATTTACTTGCATTTCGTTACTCCTCCCCAATAATCCACTCCGTTTCTCTGAATTATTCCCTCCATCGCTCCGAATTATCTGCTACCTCCGTCCTCCCGCGTCCCCGATTCTTATCGCGTACCCGAAACTAACTTTTCTTCTTCTTCACTCGCAGATCCACATCCCCCTCGCACGCACGGGATGGCGCGCGGGACAGCACGTGCAGGTGCGCGCGCTCATCGGGGGGCGCGCGTGGGAGGCGCACCCGCTCAGTATTTGCTGCGCGCCGCCGGGGGAGGGGTGTATGATGGGTGCGTCGAGTTTTCTCTTTCTGCTTCACTTTTCTTTCTATTTTTGTTTTGTTTTCGTTTTCACTTCTACTTGACTTCGACTTCACTTCCTTACGCATTCTTTTCCTGTTCGCTGGTCGCTGTTTTATATGCGGGATCGCCCACTTCAAAAGTGGGCGATTGATATATATCGTTCCTTTCTGGCAAAGCGAAACGGCCTTTTCGTTTTCCCGCAGGGCACGCACGTTTTGTGTTTCGTTCTCCCTTCCCGTTGTCCCTCTTTCGTTGAATTTATACATCCTCCCTTATTCGCACTCTCTCCTCACCCTTCCTTCCTTCCTTCCCCAATTTTCAGCCCACTTACCCTTACTCACACTTCTCACAACTCGCACCGCAGGCCCAGACAACGAGCCCCTCGGCATGCTCCTCGCGGCTCGTGCATGCGGCGACTGGAGTAACGCGCTGTACGCGTATGCGCAGGTGCCGGTGCTCGACTTTGATGATGATGATGATGACTACGATGATTCTCCTCCTCCTCGAACTGTATCCGACGCCGAGAAAGCGGATACGACAGAGAAGCACCCCGACTCGCATGGGATCGTTGTCGAGAGCCGGAACACCACTCCTCCCACCCCATCCTCGATTGAGGAAGAGAAATCAATGAACAAGGTGAAGCCAAACGCAGGCCGCCCAACGCACCTCATCCTCGACGGGCCCTACGGCGGGCCCACCCTCCCGCGTGCGGGCGCCGGCTTCGAGACGGTGCTGCTGTTTGCGGGCGGGAGCGGGGCGACGTTTACGTTGGGGGTGGTGGATGAGTTGGTTGGGAGGTGTGTTAGGCGGGGAAGAGAAGGAGGAGAGGTGAAGACGAGGAGGGTGGTGTGGTGTTGGTGTGTGCGGTCGTTTGGTGAGTCGTCTGTCTATCTCCATTTCTCAATTCGTTGCTTGCATGAACGCGTTATACACACGACACACTGGGGACGGCGTGCGTGTACCGTGCGATTCAAACCTCATTCCCTTCGAATATCTCGTCCTTACACCATTCACCCTTCGTCTCCCTCCATTCCACTCTCCTTTTTTCCCTCCATATCACACAGACACGACGCTAACCTCTCCTCCTTTGCAGGCGCAATCAACTGGTTCGCACCCTACCTCCTCCAGATCGCCACCCTCGCCGCCCTTCCTTCATCCGGCATCCAGCTCTCGATACGGATATACGTGACGTGCCTGTGTGATCCCGGCGCGGTGCCGGCGATTCCGGGATGTGTGGTTAGTGAGGAGCGGGTGAGGCCGAGTGTGCAGGGAGTGTTGGGGGGGTTGCTCGGCGACTCGTCTGCGTACTCCTCCGCTCCTTACGCTTCTGCGGATCCCGCGTCCAAGGTAGTGGGCGGCAGGAAGGAGGGAGTGAAGGGGGAGCCGGACAGCGAACGCACGAGCGCGAGTGTTAGCGTCGAGGAGCTAGACGCGGACCTCGATCTCGAAAAAGGCAAGAACGACGGCTACGCAGCGTACACACAAGGCGCGGGCGGCGTCGCGGTGTTCGCTGCGGGCCCGGGGAGCTTGATAAGGGAGGCGGGGAATGCGGTTGCGAGGGCGAATTTGAGCGCGAGGGGGAGGAGGGCGGGCGGGGTGGAATTTTGTGCGGAGGTGTTTACTGTTTGAGTTGTGGGAGGGAGTTCGTTTCTTCTTGACGATTTGAGATTGGATGTACTTTTACGAACTGACTACCTGACTTATACGCTGACGAAATTGAACGGGATTATGAATGTTGAATTATTGTTGCAGGCAAGTTGGAGGTTCATTTGGTTCAACGAAGCAAAGCCTGCATTGGGCTAGTTAATGGTTGCATCGTTCTTGCTTAGCATATCCGGTGGGAATGAGGTGAGGTTTTCGAGCTCTAATGCGGGAGCCTCGGTAAAGAACAGATATATTGAGGGTATATTGTGGGATGGAGATGACGTCCAAATTTCAAATCGTGTCAGCCAACTTACCATCCGGAATATTCTTAGTTGAACCCTGAGACGGCTCGGACTATTCAAGAATTTCAATTCTGTTCAGTGGTTGGGCTCACCCAATCGATCGACTTCGTGCTTCTTGAAAGATTCACTTATCCCAAGACCAAATTATATATGTATCTCGGGTGTGGTGCATGGCGCACGGAAGCGTTCCGTATCATATCAGTCAATTCACGTCACGCTGCAGCTCGGGGTTCGACTCCCCGCATCCATATTACCAAAGATTGTGAATTCTTTTGTTTTTCGACGAACCAATTCAGCACGCACCGTAACCAACTCGGAGCCGTCACCAGCTTGATACCATATCTCAGCGACACTCTACCAGGCTCTTCCGGATCGCCCTACCAGTCGCATGACTGATCCGCACCTCACATTACCCCGTCCCAGTCCGGCGCTCAAATTTCCCGACCTACGCTTTCCCCAACCCCATCCACGTTCGACCGGCTCTTAGCGGCAGCGCTGGATGCAGGTTGACAGCTTTATTTGGGTTCGGTTGAGTTCCGGCGCGAAAGTTGAACATGCCAAGTAATCCGCTGATTCTCTTTCACTCGACGACCTCGAGGAGAATGAGCTCCTGAAGCAGATGCAGATTTGGTTCTACACACGAAAAGAGTGCTTCTTGAGTTTCTCGTCGAGCCGCCGCAAAAGAATTCGGGTCGAAGGCGTCAGTATTAGCTAAACAAAGCAGAATAAAGGCGACGTTGCCGGCGCAATGGGTGTCCGTATGAGCGCTGTATAAAATTTTATGGGCTTCCGATGACCCTGACCCACCAGGCCTCGACAGTGTCCGACTATCTCAGCCGTGTATGGGCGCTCTTCTAGGTTCTCAGCGCCTTTGGTAATATATGGCTCAACTTCGTTGATTCACTGTAAGCTTGGAATGAGTTGAGCGAAGGCCATAAGAACGGGCCATAGATCGGTCCGTTAAAAGCACGGGAAGTAATTCGGTTGATACAGTGCTTCAATATATGAATTCGTTCAAGCGGGTGATGGATCAGTTATGCTGCGGTGCGTAGGTAGGTTTACGCGGAGTGTGCAGAGATCAAGACGCCAAAATTGCGAGTTAAAACTGATAAACACTTACTGATCGCAGTAGCCAGGGCAGTCTGTTCATGCCTACTCAACCGGTCTCCCTTCCGATCCCCTGGCCAAATGAGGCTCTTCGGAAGTAAATATTGAACGAGGGAATGTTCCGAGTAGAAACTGACTAAATTCAGAGTAGTACTACTGCTTAAATACAACTGGATGTGCATAGCTATGTGTCCATAGGAATAAATACTAGGTAACTGTAAGTAAGTGCATAGGTAAGTATCAAGGATACAGAGCTGTAGGTAAAGAAACGGAGGCGCGTTGAAGGGAACGCGCCGAGTCCATAGGGATAGTCGCCGGAGTGAGGTAACCCGGCGACGCGTCGGTTTGTATTCCAACACTCCCCCTCAAACCGAACGGAGTCCGAGGGCGGAGGCGAAGTGCTTTGCCTTGATGCTCGGCAAAGCCTTGGTGAGTGTGTCGGCGACCATGTCGTTGGTGGGGCAGTAGACGAGCCGAATTGAGTTGTTTTCGATCACGTAGCGGATGAAGTGATAACGGATGTCGATATGTTTTGTGCGTGCGTGAAATTGGCCTATGTCGGAATACGCGAGCGCGATGGCTGACTGGTTGTCGCCATGCAAGGTGATGGGATGCTCGAGTGGGCGGAAAAGCTCGGAGATGAGCTGGCGGAGCCAAAGTGCTTCCTTCGCGGCATAGGTCATCGCGACATATTCGGCCTCGGTAGTTGATAGAGTTACGAGCTCCTGCTTCTTGGAACTCCAAGAGACCGCACCACCGTCAATAATGAACGCATAACCAGAGATAGCGCGCCTGTGTTCCTGGGACATCCCGTCCGCATCCGAAAATCCTTCCAACCCCCGTTTCCCCGCGCCGTACGTGAGGCGCCAATCCTTCGTGCCTTGAAGGTAGCGGAAGACGCGTTTGACCGCTTCCCAGTGAGCGGGCCCGGGGTTGTCAAGGAACCTTGATAGAACCCCAACCGGAAATGCGATGTCGGGTCGAGTTCCGACAGCGGCCCACATCAGCGAGCCAACAGCCTCGCGATACGGGATGCGCTTCATCGCCGCGATGTCGGTGATGCTGATAGCGCACTGCTCGGTGGTGAGCTGGACGTTTGGGTCCATGGGCATTGCGACGGGTTTCGAGTCAGCGAAATTGAATCGTTGCAAGATGGAGGTGATGTACGACTGCTGTGATAGCGAGATCGTACGCGCTTCGCGGTTCCGTTTGATTTCGATGCCGAGCAACCAACTGACGGGCCCAAGGTCCGTCATCTTGAAGAGCGCGCCGATGCGCGTCTTGTACTCCGTGAGTAGCTCGGGGGAACTGCCGGTGATGGTGCAGTCATCGACGTGGATAGCCATGATGATGAGATGGCCGTTATCGCGCGTGTAAAAGATGGCATGGTCAGCCGTGCACTGCGTGAAACCAATCTCACCGAGAGAGCGGCTGAGTGTTTCGTACCAGCGCCGGCCGCCTTGCTTTAAGCCATATAACGCTTTGTTGAGCTTCAAGACGTGCGTCGCACGGTCTGCCGTTTCGTAACCCGGAGGTTGCTCCATAAAGATGAGCTCCTCCGGATCAAGCTTGCCGTTGAGAAAGGCGCTGTGAAAGTCGAACATGTCGACATTCCAATCGTTGCGAGCGGCGATGGCGAGAAGAAGTCGGATGGAGGCGATTTTGGCGGTGGGAGCGAAAGTCTCGTAGTAATCGACGCCGTGGATTTGAGTGAAGCCGCGGGCAACAAGTCGTGCTTTGTATTTGTCGATTTCGCCGGCTGCGTTCTTCTTGACGCGGAGAACCCATTTCGCGTCGACGACGTTGCGGCGAGAATCTGGCCTTTCAACGAGATCCCAGGTGCCGGCGGCCTTAAGCGACTCGAGTTCCGCTTTGATGGCCGCTTCCCAATGCGGCCAGTCCGATCGCCTCTTTGCTTCCTCCAACGACGACGGGTCCAACGCCTCCGAATCTGACGTCGCAGCCGCTAGACCGTGTTCAAGAATCGCCACCATCTCCCAGTCATCGCTGAGCTCTGCGCTTGCGCCAATCTCCGGTCCATCCTCGGGTGAGGACGGTGTTCTCGCTCGTGTGCGCCGGAGATAATCCGCTCCACTCTCTGGAATGCGCGGGAATGGCTTGCGAGTGCGAGTGGAACGCCGATGCGGTTCCGAGCCCTCGGTTTCAGACTCGCTCTCTTCGAAATCCGAACCAAGAGGGTCTGAGCGCGCAAGTTTGCGCCTCAACGTGTCGATGGATGGTGATGCGGGAAGCGACGTTGCGGCTGGTTTGGGTGGAGTATGAGGTGGAGTCGTTATTGGTTCCACCTTGACGGGTGCGATAGGTGCAGCGGGAGGATTGGGTGTTGATGGAACGGGTTTTTGGTGCGTCACAGGGTTTTGATTTGCAGACGAGGACTGATTTGCATCCTCCTGCTCCCCCTCAAACAGTAACTCGGCTGGAATGGGTACCAGCTCGTCGTCCCTGTCGAGTTTAACGCTCCGTTCCACAGCAATACGACGCTTGCCTTCGATATAAACCCGATGCCCGCTGCTGACTTCATCAAAACCAACCCAGCGGCCAGTTTTTCCGCGTCCATCAAGCTTGGTGTCTTTCGCGTCGTGGATCCACACCTTCGCGCCGAACTCTGGGAGGCGTCCGAGGTCAGGTTTCTTGCCGTACACCATCTCGTATGGTGTTTTGTTGTCCAATGCCCGTGTTGATGTACGGTTCTTCAGGTATACGGCGTGCATCACGGCCTCGCCCCACAAGAATTTCGGCAGTCCGCTGGCATGTAGCATCGCGCGTGCGCGCTCCACCACCGTGCGGTTGAGCCGCTCCGCGACGCCGTTGTGTTCGGGTGTGTCGTGGACGGTGAAACTGTGCTCGGTTCCCATTTTGGCAAGGTGAGCGTCGAATTCGTTGCTCCAAAATTCCCCGCCGCGGTCTGAGTGCAATTTCTTGATTTTGACACCGAATTGCACCAGCATCCACGCTTCGTACGCCTGATACGCGTCGAATGTCGCGTCCTTGGTCCGCTGCAAGTACAAGCGTGACCAGCGAGTATGATCATCCGTGAAACTCGAGTAGTACTCACGGCGGTTGATCGTCTCCGTCGGCGAAGGCCCCCAGACATCTGAATGAATCAAGTCTCCCATCGCCTGTGCGCGTTTCTCCTTGCGGACTTTCGCAATGGGTTTGCGCGTCATCTTCCCATAACGGCACGAGTCGCAAGATTCAGAGTTACTCCGGAGTCGAGATCAGAAATAAGAAATAAGAAATAAGAAATAGATTTGCGTGATGTGATGCTGATGTCATGCGTGACCGTAGCGGCCCGTAACCACCGGGCGATAATCTCTCTATCTTGTACTGCATCTACGCCCTCCCCTGCATGGATAACAACCCCCGGGACAGAGTGCGATGGGTGGTGAGTGTTATAGCTGCTCTGGTGCAGTATCTTGTCCTTGGGGTGGCCATGTACATCAGCCCACAGTACTTCAAGAGTGAGATGCATACTTCTGCTCTCTCTGGCCGGGCATGGCTCAATGAGCTACTCTCTGGACATCCCGACAGAATATATATTGCCCTAGGAATGCGCCGGCATGTTTTCCTTGCCCTTGTTTTCCAAATTCGGGCCCTCGGATACATGGAAGCACAAAATGCACATATCCTACTGGATGAATCACTGGCAATCTTTCTGTACACTTGTGTCACTGGGCTGGCCATAGACCATGTGGCCGAGAGGTTTCAACACTCACATACAACAATATCGGAGTACAACTATTTTTTTATTCACACTGCCGAGCCTAATGATTTTGAAGGCACTTTCGAAAGATCCTTGACATCTTTTGTGGTGGCGAATTCTACAAGAGATATGTTCGCCTACCAGCTGCTGATGATCCCATTCCAGAGGCCATCCGTAGCAATCCCAAATGGTGGCCATACTTCCGAAACGTCTTGGGTGCACTTGATGGAACACATATAAACTGTTCTCCGTCAGCCGAGTTCATTCATACAGCCAGAAACCGAAAAGGCGGTGTTACGCAGAACTGCCTTGCAGCAGTCTCCTTCGACATGCGCTTCTTGTTCTTCGTTAGTGGCTGGGATGGCTGCTCGGCAGATGCCTCTATGTACAACAATGCACGCCTCACCGGTTTCACAATCCCCCAGGGCAAATGCTACCTTGCGGATGCAGGCTTTGGAATTTGTGATGCCCTTCTCATCCCCTATCGAAGTACCAGATATCATCTGGCGGAATGGGCACGGTATGCTCAACGGTGAGTAGATTGTCCTTGGTTACTGTTGTGCTTAACCTGAATATTTTATAGCCCGCAGAATTTCAAGGAACTTTACAATCTACGCCATGCATCTGCGCGTAATGTTGTTGAGCGCATTTTTGGGGTGGTCAAGCATCGTTGGACCATCTTGACTCGTGCACCTCATTATGATATGCGGACACAATCCAAAATTCCGTCTGCCCTCATTGCACTGCATAATTTTATTTTGGAGCATGATGAAACAGACCTTGACCGATGGCTCGGAAATGCAGATGCACTGGACAATCTCATGGGCGTGTACCGTGACGAAGACATTGATTTTGGACGACTTGCGACGTCGCTGAACACCACAACAGCAGAGAAGCGACGGGCAGAAAATACCCGGGACCGCCTGGCTCAGAAGATGTGGGATGACTACCAGGAATATCTTCAGAATGTGATGGATCAGGATTATTATAATGACCTAGAGCCCGAGCCCTTGGACTAGCGAACCAATTTCATTCTATGCAACTAGATTTTGTTCTATTTGACTCAAATTCTACGAATGGTATTTAAAAACGCGAGATTAGAATTTTTGCGAGGGTCAAGCGACCATTTGAATCTTTTTCGGCAACGTAGGCATCGGCCGTTTTTGGGTCCCCACCAAAAATGAGGCTGAGGATTGCACGCTGTTCATTAGTGATCACGTTGGCCTCCTGATCGTCCTCTGCAATCTTACGCGCTCTCGTAACCTGCTTCGTTGGCGAGACAGCAGACGACTCCTTCGGCATAAAGCAGTCACGGAGCGCAGTCCCGATGTTGTCGACAGACTTGCCAAGAGACAAGATCGCGTCAGGACCACTGGTCTTTCCGCGCTTGTTGCCCCACGGTGTCTGGATATCGTCGGAGGCACTGCGCTTTGTGCCCACCGGTGTGCTGGGGACAACTCCCTGAGATGATCTGTGCGATGTGGATACGGATGTGGATGAGGGAGAGGAAGAGGTGAGTGTCGACGGAGCTTGTTCAAACCCGAACCCTTCATTGTCACCGAACCCAGAAAATGCCGGCTGCGACCATTGTGGCGGTGGCTGGGTCTGCGACCAGTCAGTGAGAGGCTGCGACTGAGAGAGGTCGAAGAGCTGAGAGCCAGGGTTGAGGCCATCATCGTCATTATCGAGCCGTAGGTTCACTTGAGCTGGCGACGACGATGGCGATAACAGAGGCTGTAAATGAGCGGCAGGAGCATGGACTGTCGGAGCGGGGGTATAGGCAGGATTGTGGACGTTGGCACCCTTAGCCCGAGTCGGGAGGATATCGTGAATGGTGTCGAAGAGGTCCCAGCCTTTGTAGGCAAATGGCTTGAACACGGTGTGCGCCTTGGAGAATGCCTTCCATGCCTCGATATTGTCATCATCGACGCTGAACCCATGCTCGCGGTCGTACGTCCAGCCCGATGCGCCGGGGTACTGCCCCTGGATCATCTGGAGCAGTGCATCGTGAGTTTTTTTCATCTGTGACAAAAAAAAGTCCGTCAATTGTATATGTCGTTGGAGCAGCGCCACGCACCGAGCCCCAAACACCCTTGATAGAGGCAGCCGTCTTTGGCGCCCCTTTTTTCGGCGGTCCGCGCCCCGCCATGAAAACCTCCGCCTCCTGCAAGCATGTAGCGTCCCAGCTACCACCATGTCCAATTCGGCTCTGGATGGACTGAAAGAACTCGAGGAGGGCGTGTTTGTCTTCGGGATCAGTTACCCAGTCGCATGTCGGGGTGTTGGGATTGCGGGGCATCTGAACGACGCGTCGACAACGAAGAAATAGCGCGCTGACGCGTCGCGGCGTAAGAGAAAAAGTGTGGGAGCGACGCAGTCACGCATGACATCAGCATCACATCACGCAAATCTATTTCTTATTTCTTATTTCTTATTTCTGATCTCGACTCCGGAGTAACTCTCAAGGTGAGTCGAGTTGTCCAATTTGATTCCAGTGACGATTCCATCCTTCACCAGACGTTTCGCAGCATCCGGTGCAATGTGACCCATGCGCCGATGCAGCTCCTCGATGGAGATAGTTTCGATGGCGCTCGCGGCGGTGATCCCAGCGTCGGTGGTCGAAGGGTTCTGGACGCGGTAAGTCCCGTTCATCTTGTTGACAACCCCGAGGAGCTTCTGTTTTCTGTCGAAGATCCTACAGAAGTTGTCGCGAAACAGCGTTGAGCATCCAGCATCAGTGATTTTACTGATTGAAACCAAGGTAAGTCCCAGTTTCGGCGCGTACAAGACTCCCTTGAGGAGTATGCTGGCGGTGCTTTTTCCATTCGGGATGCTGATCCGCATGTCGCCTTGACCGATAGCTTGGAAGCTACCGTTGTCCGCGGCGGTGATGGATTTCGGAGGAATCGACACATAGTTAAGGAACTTGTGGCGGTATGGGGACATGTGGCGCGAGGCTCCAGAGTCGTAGAGCTCTGTTTCGACGTCGGGAGAGCCCGCCTCGTTGGCGAGCATTGCCGTATCAAAGGACGAGGTAAGTCTTTCCTCTTCAATGTCCTGTTGATTGCTGATCCATTCGTTAATGGATATCTCAACCCAGTCGGCAATGTCCTCCGTGAGGTGTTGCGGCGGGCGGTCCGGCCCATCGTGGGCGGTGCTACGACGAACGTCGTCATCGCACTTGTCGTCAGAGTCGTACGCAGAGAGAAAATCAGGTGAGGACTCAGCGTCACTGTCACCCATGTCGAGATCATCCACCTCCGAGTCCGATACGCTCTGCAGGTCCGGCATAGAATCACATTCACTGTCCGAGACACTTTGCAACTCGGGCATTGATCCGTCGTCGCTCTCGCAATCCGAATCTGGTTCCTGAAGGAGTTGCAGGAAATAATCGACGCCATCGAGTTCCGAGGGCGTGTATTCGATGTTATCCGTGTCGCTAGCGTTTGCCGGTGTGTCGTCCAGTTCCACATCCGAGTCTGTGCTGACGGTGCCATCTTCCTCATCGAGGAAGTCTTCATCGTCATCGTAATCCGATAGCCAACACGTCGCAGTCGGTTGCGAGGTGCTGGCATTGCCGTTGGTGAGTGAATTCCACTCCTCGTTGAACAGCCGCAGGTTATTCTCGACCTGCGCCATCCACACGCCGTCATCATCTTTGGCGGCGTTCGCATCCTCGCGTGCCTTCCCCTTCCCCTTTCCCCGTGGTCCTTTTCCTTCTTTTCCTCCGCCTTTCGCCCAACAGTCGGCCTTTACGTGGCCCTTCTTGTGGCAGTTGTAGCACTCCACATTGGGCTTCGACTTGCGGCCGCCCTTGCGATCTCCCGCGGAGAACGCAATGTCGTTATCGTCCTTACGGGACTTCTTCTTTAGGGCGCGGCGATCGGCCTCCTCGTTGAGGCCGCGGATGAGGTCGTCAGGGCCGAGACTCTGCGCTAGCAGCGTCGACGTGGCCGTGATCGCAGACAGGTACGGGTCGTAGGAGGGCGGAAGCGATCCGAGGATAATGGCGGTGAAGTTTTCATCGCCCGGGTCGGCACTCATGCCAATGAGATCCGTGCGAAGTGTCTGCAGCTTCGCAAGGTGAGTTCTAACATCCCCATTCTCCGTGCAGCGCTCATCTTGTAGCCTGCGCCGTAAATCCACAGTAACCATCCTACTCTTCTTTTGAAATTCCTCTGACACCTTTTTCCACAGTGCTGCCGCCGTCGGGGCCTTATTGATCCGCAGGAAAAGCGAGTCGGGGATCGTGCTCGCGATGGCCTGTTTGACGATGGCTTCGCCGGACTTCCAGGTTTTCAAGTCCTTGGCGTGGGCCTCGAGTGCGGTGGCTTCAGCTGTCGTTGCTGGGCTGCCAGTCGTGGGAGCGACAGGAGCGACGATAGATTCGTCGAGGTGATCGGCAAGTCCAGCGGCGTCGGCGGCGTAGCCAAATCGGCTTTTGTAGACGCTCCAGTTGGTGCCGTCGGCCTCGCACTTTGGAATGCGGAGGAAAAAGTCGCTGAGTTTCGAAGTGGTAGTCGACATGGTGTACGCGTAGTAAAATGAAGAGTTTGTTGACAAGGATGTGTGTGGAGAATTTAGATTCGGGCGGGGCCCATAACCTATTGAACGAGGGAATGTTCCGAGTAGAAACTGACTAAATTCAGAGTAGTACTACTGCTTAAATACAACTGGATGTGCATAGCTATGTGTCCATAGGAATAAATACTAGGTAACTGTAAGTAAGTGCATAGGTAAGTATCAAGGATACAGAGCTGTAGGTAAAGAAACGGAGGCGCGTTGAAGGGAACGCGCCGAGTCCATAGGGATAGTCGCCGGAGTGAGGTAACCCGGCGACGCGTCGGTTTGTATTCCAACAGTAAATATCTACACCGGGGGTTGCTACTGCAAGAAGGTGCGCTCAAGTCCCAGCTAGCTTGACTCGTGGTGATAAAGAACCATGTGTATGGTGTGTGTATGTGCCTTTTAGTTGCGCTACGAGTTCAAACATCCCGACATCTACATGCCTGCAATTGCTCGATCTGCCGATATTTCACTGCAGCTATGTGCGGTGGCTTTGCTCGTCCCACACCGGTATTGTACAATCATTGAGTATAGATACGCACGTGCTCGACGCGCCAGTAAGGGCAGTCAGAGTAATCAGACGATTAAATCACGATTCTGCAATGAGAATCGAGCAGAGCCGTAGCAGAATCGTTTCCAATTTGACCGCCCCGAGATTCTGATACGATCATGCAAAGGGGACGATTCAGCAACGATGAACCCGCAGGCCAGAATCGTTGGGAGAATCGTGAATATTTGTCGAATCGCCTCCAGAGCCGATTCTGCGCGATTCTGGTTTGACGCGATTCTCCCATGATCAAATAAATTCAAAATCGCGCCGCAAACTTGAGCAGAATCGGCTTCTCTGACTGCCCCTTCGGTCTTGAGGACAAAGAAACCCAATTAGCTTCTCCTCATTCTTCAACCTCTCCTGCCCGGCTACCGGTCGAAAAGAGCTGCACTGTCAGAGGGAGGCCTAAAATAGTATGCATAATATATGCTAGGACAAAAGGAAACAGGTTGTCTGCATTGCACATAAATGTTCCATACAAAACTACTATAACTAGCACTGCAGTCTCAAAAATATTTGTGTGTCTCAGGAAAACAGCCTAACCTAGACTTGTGTCAAGTTCAAGGGTCTGTATTTATAAGCTTCTGGATCATGATTGACAATTCATCGACTCCCCAATTTTCTACGTGGTAATGCACATTCATTGCTCTTGTTCAGACTTTCTTAAAGTACTCCCTGATCTCACTCAGATGCTGCCAATCCGCACGCAAAACCTTGCCCTCGTGGGTTTCCTTTCCTCGCCGTTCTACATTACCCATTCATTTTATGATAATTGCAACGGCGGATTCCCTGGCCGGCATGAGGAATTTGCGCAGAATTGATCTAGTGGACGCGTCTGCTCTGTATGGTCGTGCTTGCCGCGAGGCGTCTAGCGGCAATCGTCACGCGATTTCTATATAAGGTGAGTCACTTTTCGAGTCACTTTTCTTTTGTTTTCGTTTCACCACGACCACCATCGAGATCTATGGCTCTCTTCCAAAGCGCCGATCTGCCGGATGCGCTTGCGGCAGCATCACGTATTGTCCGTACCCTCACTAATCTCGAATCATCTACCGACAACCTCGACTCGGAGTCTGCTGGTTCTGCAGGAGAAACAGTCCAATCTTTCATCCTCGCCAACAACACCGGCGTTGTCGGTTTGAAGGAGAAACTCACAACTCTGCGGCAAGTGGCAGAATGTCTCAGTCTGAGATGCGATGAACTAGAACACGAAATCAATCGGACGCTGGTATCACCCATCTCTCAGATTCCCCCGGAAATCCTTTGCTATATCTTCACGCTGGCGTTGCCACCCCTGGCAGTTTACTCGCCATCTATTCCCATCAATGGTCGACGACGCTGGCACGAACCCTGGGATCTGGCTGGCCCATGGCTCTTCGGAAAAGTGTGTCAGCACTGGCGGACTCTTGCTCTATCATTTCCCGGTTTATGGTCCTCTCTCCTGCCGTCGACTACAATGTCACCGCGCCAATCTTTCCTTCTAAACCAACAACTTGTTCGCTCCGGCCAAGCGCCCCTCGATATACTGCTTCGGTTCACGTCAGGCGGAAACAGACGAGAAGCCTTCGACCGTTTCCTACACAAGCTCGTCGGGGAGTCCCACAGGTGGCGGACGGTGCATTTCGAGCTCGATGCGGGGTGGCGCCCCCATTCGGAATTCATCGCTAGAGAATTAAGGTTTCCGCTTCTCAGAGAAGTGGTATTTAGCGGGAGAGGCGTCCCCCACATCAAGAACTACGATTTCTTTCGCGCTGCGCCCAACCTCCGCAGGGTCGTCCTCGGAAATCCACGGGACGTCTCCATGCGCCAAATTCAACTCCCGTGGGCGCAGCTCACGACATACAAGGCCACATACCGCGACCCATCGACCCATCTCGGTATCCTGTCCCAGGCCGTGAATCTCGTCGAATGCGACATCGGCTTTCCGACGGACTCCATGGATGAACAGATCCAACTCAGCGGTACGGTGACGCTGCCGCACCTGCGCCGTCTCGTCGTGACCAACGATGTCTTCCTGAACTGTCTCATTACACCGGCGCTCACAGACCTCTACATCCAAGGCACCGTCGTCCGCGCGTTGCCGTTCCTCCACCGCTCTGAGTGCGTGTTGACGCGGCTAACGCTCTTCATGTGCGACGCCAGCGACGCGGACATCTTCCCCATCCTGCGCGCAGCTCCCGCGATAACCACCCTCGCCATCGATTTCGCTGGGAAGTCCAGCGCGAGCGACGCGATCATCTTCGCGCTCACCGTCCCCTCTGCCTATCGCCTATGTCCCAATCTCACATCGCTCTCATGGGGAGATCGCAACGACGGCATCAACCGTGAGGCATTTGTGGATATGGTGGAATCGCGATGGCGGGTGCCCCGGCACGGTGTTTACCGACAACTGCGTTTCGTCGGCATATACCTCCAGCGTCTGGGCATGAAGGCGAACGGGCGGCGCCTGGAGACGTTTGCAGAGGCAATGGACGTGGTTATTTTGAATGCTCACAAGGGGACGCTCGTGATGGAGCGGTGGCGGGATTATTGAGCGCGGGAGGTGAAGCTTTTTCCCAGACGGTTTTATATTTTTATCTGACTGCATGCAGGTTGTCCATGTGCTTGTCAGACGAGTAGATATCAAGTGAGTGTTTGTTTATTCAATCGACCATGCCATGACCTTCTCGTTAGCGTTTCATGATCAATATCTGTTAATGTTTTCTTACATTTAAACCGCTCCGTGCGCTAGCGGCTGTTGGAAGCTCTTACGCTGTGTTCCGTTATCCTCCTGCTGCAGCCGCCTTTGTTTTTTTTTGATGGGAACGTTCGTCGTGCAACTCTATTGGAACTGGCGGGCCGTCGGCTGATGCTATAAGCGCGGGGACACTGTTCGCGATTACAGCCGTGGTCTCCGTGGTCTGAGAGTGTTGGACCCAACCAGTAAAAGACCGTACAACTAAACAGGAGCAGCTATGTTTCTCCCAACCCCTCATCTACCAGTTGCACCTGAAGCAGCACCTCAGTCAGACTATCTGTGCACGAAACCGGGGTCGGAGCGACTAACCTGTAAGACGAAATGATATCGTTGAAAGGAGCATTCACGTTCCCGTTGGCATCAACCCAAGACACGCTGAAGTCCTGGATGCCGGGGAAAGCAATGGGTCCGGACCACGCGGGAGTTCCTGCGCCGGAAGTGGCGCAATCGTGAGCGCTGTGCAGAATTAATTAGTGAGTGCTCGGGAAATATAATAATAAGATACGCACTTGAACAGTTGGCAGCGCTGGCCTTTGGTCTGTTGTTGACGCAAAAATTGAGGAGATATTTCACAGAACAGAATGCTGTAGACACCCACCAGGTCCGAAGCTTTGATTGTCTAGGTCCACGCCGAGGTTGCAGCCGCCATTGAATGCACCGGTGATCCCGACGCAATAACCAGAGAAGAAGGCGGCGTTGCACATGAAGCTGTGAAGGCGTCATCCAACATTATACAGTTCTCAAAATAAAATAATGGGCGGACGCACACAGTGCCAAGGGTGCGCTTCTCGACATCCTGTGTACATTGTCACTTACTTGAAAAGTTGGAGATATGTAGATACACTTGCGATGCTCGTCTCGTTCCCAGACATGTACTCCTGCGCGTCGACAATTTTGGCGACATTGGAGGAAGGATAGCCTCGGGGGAAGCTCAAAGCACAGGCAGCGCCGCACAGAGCCAGTAGGGAGATGCTAAACTTCATAACTGAATGAGGCTGTGGAAGATCTGCTTTGCGAGAGAGGGCTCGAGATGCTGAATGGTGGGTGGATTCAGAAGAGCTTTTATACTGTGTCTGTCAATTTAATTCTGCACGACAATGGCGTGTGTGATACTGCAACTGAAGGATTTTCCAGCGCGAAATGACAAGTACTACTCTTCCTACCGTATCCTCAATATCCTCAAGGTGTATTATGGCTAGTCAACATATTTCCAAGCAAATTGCGGTGATTGGAATCGATTACATTGTACTATACACCTCAACCCGTTCGTTGTGAATACCATCGTCGTGTTCACTCAGCCTGCGGCGAGGCAATCGGTGAACCAGAATTGAATTCACTACTACTACTAAGTAAGTAAGAAAATGTCCGTCGGTCGTAGTTAGCGAGAGTATTTGCAGTGGTTGCAGAGGTTGAACTTCATCATGAAGCAAATGATATCAGAGCACCTGAACATATCAATCAGGACAGCTGAACGACAGCGTGCCGCGTCCAGAACGGCAATGAAAAGCTGCGCTCAGAACGGCTGAACGGTATGGAGCGCCCAGTCCTGGTTCACGTTGTTATCCGGGACGGCGCAGTCCCAGAGTTGGATCTGTGGGGAACAACGGGTTAGTAAGGAGTCGTTTTACAAAGAGGGAACAAGGCAAGCGAGAAACAAGGAACCAGGGAAAAGAAGAAAGTATGCGGAGTTATAACGAGGAAAAGCGGGAATAAAACCAATCAAGAGAAACACGCACGGGGTTCCCGATGGTAGAGTTTCCGCCGGTCAGGTCCAGGCACTTGCCAGTCCCCTTCCACTCGACCTGCTGGCGGTGGATGGTGAACAGCTGGTTCGTGTTTCCGTCGGCGCAGGTCCAGATCTGGAGCTTCTGTCCGTTAGCGGTGGAGCCGTTGGGCACGTCGAGGCCTGCGTAAAAAGAAGGCGAATCAATCAATCACTGAAAGTAGAGAAAGAAATTTAGACATGAAAGAAACGTACATTTGTTGCCGAACGTCTTCAACTGACCAGTGAGCGGTGCAAAGGGGGCGGTCCAGTTGTAGTTGCCGTCAGGGAAGCCGCCGGTGCCGGTGGTGTCGACGCCGCATCCGAGGAGGACGACTGCTGCGCCATCGGCGTTGTTGGCCGCGCCGACGCAGAAGGGCTGACCGGTGACTGTGCGCGCATCCACCGCAGTTAGTCAGAGCTCAGAATGAAGATCGAAGAGCGCAGCGTACTCGGAGGGGGTTGAACTTGCGCTATGTTTGCACACAAATCAGTCTCACAGCAGACAGTGGGGAAGACGGGGCGACGTACGGTTACCGCCAAGGATGATCTGAGGACTGCAGGTTTAGATGGTTGAGTTTTACTCGTATTTCGAAAACCGCGACAACGCGCAAACAAAATAAACTCACCCGCCAGAATTAGGGTTCGGCGCGCTCCCCCATTGCTGGTTGGTGTTGCCACTGCTGCAGGTGTAGAGCTGCAGCGGGGTCCCGTTGGCGATCCGCCCGTCGGTGAGATCGATGCACTTGTCGGTTCCGCTCCACTGGAACTGGGCTCCGAGCGTATTGACCCATTTCTGGTTGGGTCCGCCTGAGCAGGTCCAGATTTGCAGCTTCGTGCCGAGAGCGTTGGCGCCGTTCGGGACGTCGAGGCACTGTGGAGATGCGAGTTTAAGACTGGTTGAATGAAAAGGAAAGAGGGGAACACGCACCTTGTTCCCGAAGATGGTGATTGGGCTGGGCGCGGTGTTGCCCCTGATGGCAAAGGTCGCGTTCCAGTCCTGGAGGTCGAGTGCCTCGGTGTTGCAGTCGTGAATGACGACGGGTTCACCGTCCGCGTTTTCGCCGACGCTCAGGCAGCCTTGGATCCCTGCATTGAAGACTGATGGAGCAGTTAACGCAGAACCCGAGCAACATTTAGTAGCAGCGCACAAGAAGGATTCTGGCTTCGAATCTGATTAGCCGAGGCCGCAAGAATGAAGGCCGAGAGGGCGACGATGCTGGAGGAAATCATGATTTCGTGGGGTTATGAAAGAGAAGGAAAGAAAGATGAAAATTGACCGTTTCTTGCCTGCCGATTTATATTGAGACCGATGGCGGCGTTCTCTGGCCGAAAGGGACCTGACCGGCAGTGGCAGTACCCCCCACATGCTGATCGTGGCAACGGTTGTTACGCCATCACAGTTCCTCACAGCGCGGTTTGCTCGGTCCCATTCAACCGAGCCTGCCGACTGCAATTATAGGACCGTAACTGATTCGCATTTGCCAATCAGGGGTTCAAACGTTTCAACGAGGTTGTTCGAACGGAGCGTGTGAGTATCTCACAATTTCAACCACGGCTTGCTATTTGAGGTACTCAGGATAAGTAAAAGTGCGAGGATGGCTTTTATTCAGGCATAAGCATTCTTCCTTGTCGAATTACCCATCCAAAAGACTCAGTCCTACTCAGTCACATGCACACATGCGATTTCTCTACAAATGCTCCGGGACTGCCTGTATTTAGAAAGCCTTGCGCATGGTCCGTTACACCGGCTTAGAAATAGACACAATCTCATGGCACTATAGAGTTGATTCTTGATTCTGAAAAGAGTCAACGTACGAAGTATTAAGTCTGGCGCGGCTGATCCGACGGCATGAACAGAACGGATCATGATGCTCGCATCACGCATCACGGAGGCCTGCGACATGAACACTTGAACTTGCACTGAATACATACTTACATTATAATACCCCGAGTCCCCAGTCAACCCCGATTCCCCGGACCCCCAATGCCATCGCACTCTGCTGTAGTGGTTACGTGTTTACTGTATTGGGATTGCTGTGATGCAGAATGCCATCGACTTACTTATCACATGTAAGGGGCCACTCAAACGTTGGTCAAACGCCAAACCCAGGCGAAAGAAGAAGTAATGGTTGAGCGGAGTGAAGGGTAACCTGCACCAACAAATTCTCAGACACGGCCTCCGCATCACATTAGAGGTGTGTCCAATGATGAGGCTTACACTCAGGAGATAAAGAAGCATACTGAAGAGGACATCATGAAGTGCCAAATATATATGGCTTCTGGGTCGCCAACCCCAAAGGGAAGAAAAAGAAAACTGGTGAAACCGTAGTCGAGTGCGAGTCGAACCCCGAGCCGCAGCTTGTTTTCAGGACTTGTGAGGAGATGTCATGCGCCGCGCAGCACACCCGAGTCTTGGACATATCATCGGTTGTTCAAATAGGTGGAGCTGGAGGCTTGTGAGCTGAAAGGGCTGGAGAAAGAATTGGAAGCGCATGGAAAACATTCATTGAATCAAGGTAATTCTTGTGACTGACCCGCAGATTCGCTGTTCGAGCAGGACACGTATGTTGGTGGTGATTGTGACTCAACGATTCGTCGTCGTCCCGCAGCATTAATGTTGCTCAGAGAAAATGGAGCAATGAAGAATGAAAAGAAATTCGGCCTATCCAAGGCTGTCTCAGTTTGGTGCTGTGAATGGGAGGTGAAAGTGATCACGGAGAAGTTAAAGTGGCCGCGAACAATAGGAATCTGGCACACTGAATACTCACGCACAGACCGCACGAATCGGCAAATCCCGAATGACCGAGTGATTGGTTGAAAATCATCCAGTTAAATTTTACGGATTGCGACACAATGTGAAACGAGTCTGCGTGTAGTATTGACGCCATGGGTGACGCCCAATCACTTGACACTACGGTGACGCGGGTGGCGCGCTGAAGCCATCGAATTTAGACGGATGCTCGAAACGGATCTGGCTGATTCGGGCTGATTGGTTGAAAGCCGTCCGGTTGGATTTTATCGGATAATATTGACGCGAGGATTTGACGCTCAGCTGGGTGACGCACAATGTTAACACCCGCTGACGAAATCCAACTGACGGACTTGACGCAATGGTGACGCCAGGGTGGCTCCCTTAATGCCGTCCAAATTCAACGGACGCCCGAAATGGGACGCACGGACTCCAATATTGCATCAAGTTCGGATTTGAAAACACGCGTCTCGACCAATCCCAACATGAGTCTTATCCATCGTCCAGATTTAATTGGGAGATTTTAATTTTAACACTCAACGTGCCGTCACCGGCGTCATTTTCTTTTGCCTCATTCGCCTCAGGTGAGGTATCTTTTTGAAGTTCCGACCGTCGGCGAACAGGTTTACTATTTAAAAAGCCATCCGATCCTCTATCGCACCATATCAGAAACTTCCCGTCTCCTCTCCCGAATCCAACTAAACCATGTTCTCTGTACGATCCCCTCCCTTTAACCCTCTTTTATGTCGATTCTCAATCATTACTCCCCAGACTACGACCACCCCCGTATCTCACCACTGTGGAAGCAGCGCCTGCAACTGCGGGACCAAGTGCGCGCCTTTTTTGTTCATGGCGGTACGGTGCCAGAGATGACCTTCCCCTCTAGCTGCGGATGCAAGCCCGGAGAGTGCAAATGCTAAATTACCGTCACTTCGATGGCGCTCCTTGCTATAAATGTGTGTACCACCAAATGTACTACCATTGAGCAAATATGTGCTCAAGTCCCAACATTTCTTGTAACACATTTACATAATCCGATTTGTTGAGCACGCTGAGTTTTGCGTTTATCCCACGATTGGCGAAAAGAGTTGAGAGCCAAGGACATTAGGGGAGCTCAGACACACAGAGCGGCTGTCTTGCGTTCTCTTCATTTGCTTTAGGCGTCAGTAAGGGCCATTGTAGATACTTCCCTTTTTCTTCCCCGGCTGGAATACTCCGCAGCAGTTCTGAGTATGTGTTTCGCTTCCACGCAAACAATTTGGAAAATCGTCGCTCCTTTAGCCCCGGCCTGGGATTCGGAGACGTCTGTCTGCTTTCATTACGCGCAGACGAGGCCAAATTCCAAGTTTCAACGTCTGGTGTCTTCGGTCCACCCGGTACTACTTTCATTCACGCCCCTGGTATTTCCGCCTGGCCCTTCAATGCAGCTGTTTGCAAGTAACTTCTACAACTAAATCAATGCTCCCTGGGTCCACGGCCGTTGGAGTAGCGAATTAAGTAGCGGGAGGATTCTGTAGAAGATCAAACCAAGAATTCAAGATTGAAGGTGACTCCCAGTCGGAAGTTGAACTTGACCTGTATTACGCGACAGGTTTTTTTAGTGGTGCTGCGTCGTGCATTATTTGGCCCAAAAAAAAAAAAAAAAAGAAAAAAAGAAAAAACAGAAAGACAGCAGAGTCGGGTATCCGTAAAATTGCCGGTAAAGCGCTCAAGTCCTGGCCGGGCCGCCGGGGGACGCCGCTGATCCGATCCCATTCCGATCCAAACACGACCACACGCGACGCTTCCACTTTATTAATTCGCCAAGTCCCCGACGTGTCATCGGCATTACACCGCCGACTCGCACTGCAATAGCAGGGCAAGCCCATTCATTTAAGTTGTCGGTTCAAGTTGGACTTGCCACCGTTCTTATGACGTCGCAGGAGTGAGGGCTGCGGGGCCCGGGCCACTGCAGCGCAGTAATGAAAAGAAAAAAGAAAAATAAAGAAAAATAAGGAGGGACAAACTATTTGGTGAGGCATAAGGATTGAATAGCTGCTGAATTCACAGCTTACAACCACTGAAATATTTTGAACCAGAAAAAAATGAGCGCCCCATGAAAGACAATGCTCCACAAAATAGAATGTTCAACGCCTTTCCACTTTTCCAGTCCTGTGACTTGATGCGCATCAAAGTTCATATTGCCTCGAACAGCCTGCAGTCGTTTCATCACCACAATTTCTCCATTTCGATACTTGTGCCAAGAGAGAAACTTCTTGGTCCTGGTATATGTTTTTGGTAAATCAGAATGTAAAAAAAGCCTGAAATCTCGTCAGGGAAATGAAGTACATAGCCACGACTGATAAAAAACAGCCCCGGGCATGCAGAGATATACTTCGCATTCTTAATGAGATGTCGGGCTTGTGTTTACCTTTCATCAGTTTTGATTCACTTAAAAAAGCTAGCCAAGACCAAGCCAAGGACAAACCAAACATCTGTCTTTGGCATTCTACTCTCACCAACAGCTACAAATTTCCTTGGCTTCTCTTTTGGGCTACTTCAAAGAGCAGTTGTTGTTAGCAGTGCAGTCAGCTGTGCTTTTTCGACTGCGCCAAAATGCCGAAGGTTGCTAGTCTCGGACCAAACTCTCATGACATCCCAAAATGGGAACCCTGTCATGAGAGTCTGGGCTTATCCCAGGACAATAGCCGTACCATTGCGGTATCATTTTTGATCGAATATTCCCACGACCGCAAATGTGTTCTACTGGACATTCTCACAGCATGGTACCATTGTTATCATTCAGGTGGGGTTCAAGGTTGTTGAAAATTGTGGAAAGGGCCATAGATGCAACCGAACATCGATTTGTACTACTCTGAGTTACCGGGTGCACTGCCACAGCACACATGTGACATCGGTCGAAAATAATGTTGCAGTGGAAGCAGCAACAAATTTGGATGGGGTGATACCTAGGAAACACTTTGAATGTGTCCAATTATTAATTTGAGGGTAATTCATGCCCAGGCTCCGAAGCAAATACCAGAATTTGCTTACTCACACCGTGGGAATATTCGATCAAAAATGATAGCGCAATGGTACGGCTATTGTCCTGGGATAAGCCCAGACTCTCATGACAGGGTTCCCATTTTGGGATGTCATGAGAGTTTGGTCCGAGACTAGAAGGTTGCAAAGCTTCACGCTGTACTTACTTAGTCCCGCAATAATTTTTCCAGCCATAAATTACAATTTCGGATTCTCGCCCTGTGATTCCCCCTGTGCGTGTTTCGCTGTTTCCACGCTCCGCTTCACAAGTTGAACCAGCTTTTCTTCATTTTTCCGCCCCTCCTCTCCCTTCCAAGCGACACTGCCTCATTGAATTCGGCTTGGTTCTGTAATAAAACCTCTAATTCTCCAATCGCCGGAGCATAGCGATGGCCTATCTTGTAGCACATCACTTTCTTCCAGCAACAGTTGAACACCTGATGCATCCCACGACGAAACGTTCCGCAGTGATAGCTGAATTCAATTACACGTAGCTTCGTGCATGCATCAAATTATGAACCTGTGTACACATCCCATGGCTGTCAAAGTTGTCTCCGCTGAGTGATGCGCAGCAGCGGCACTGCAGCATTAGATACGCCACATGGTTCCCACACTATATTTCGAGCATTCAGTCAGGCATTGTCCAGTCAAGTTAATATGGCTGGGAGAAAGCAGGCAACGGTACCAGAATTCCATTCACTTACTTATCCTGCAGAATCTGAAATGGTACTTGTCTCTGTTTGCAGAAAAGTTTCATTCGGCCTCTCACAGCCTTCAGCGCTTCAGCTGTTGGCCGGGATCATCGGCATTGGGAAAAGGATGCTGAATCAATGCTGAATGCATGAGCATCTCATCGTCGTGGCTTCACATCACCCACGTCCCACCAACGTCGAACGACCCACCCACAATGGCTCAAGGTAGCGCAGCGCCCCACTACTTATCTCGCCCGTGCTAAGTTCTCCGGGCGTCAGATCTGGAAGCTGCTTTAACTCGAATCGCCACTCTGCTCGAGAAGCAACAAGGAGACCAGGCAGTCAAGGATACAATACAAATGTACTCTGGCTTGTCCGTTGTTGTGCGTACCCTGCGTGTAGTGGTACCGGTGGAGCTGAATCGATGCCAGGCAGCCTTCATCGCCTCCATATCGCTTTCGTTCCTCTCATACACCGTGGCCCTGGCCCAGATCAATGCCTTAAACAACAGCGCACTGCTCGCTCTGTATTTCATATTCCACATCACCACCGGCGGCTCACTCTTCATCGCTGGCTGCACTGGGCTCGTCGCAGTAACGGCAGGTGCGGGACACCGTCATTCCCGGAGGCGCGCGAAATATCGGCGACTGGGCGGCGTCGTGCTCGTTGTCGGCCTATTTCTCATGCTGTTCACGATGCTTGGGGGGCTGATTGTCCTAGCAAATGCACAGACGGTGGACAACACGCCTGTGGGAAATGTACATCTTCGTGCTGCCATATTGTATCCGTTACTTGGATGTGCGGTTGCTGTCATGGTCATGCTTTCGTTCTGTATGGTTTGGTCGGGGAGGGGTTCGTGATGGGTCCATTGGCTGGATTTCGGACTAATGTGGTGCGTAGTTACTGCCATTTTTCCTGCCGCGGGGTGAAATAATCAGTAGCAGTTCCGAAGTCATAAATTGCATCTCTTTCATATCTTCGTTCAATCCTGCGAAGAATTCTATCTTCATCTATGCGCGACGGAACGTCAAATTTCACACTTGAACGCTTCGTTGTCTTCGTTCACCCGGGTATTTCGTCAAGTTCCATCACACCCTGTGGGATGGAGTTGGAACCTTGGAGTTGGAATCTTGATGCTGATTCGGCGTTGGGGCCGGACTCTGACTCCGCACTAAAATCAGTGCTACCTGGATCTCGACTCTACACGGCCGCGGCAGGAGCATCGAAAACAATACCCGGCGATTTCGTAGAACTCAGATGTGCGGTTGAAACTTCTCACCCGTACGTGAGGCGCGACAGGATTTGGAATCGATCTACGTCATACGTGCAGAAAAACGGAGGAGTGAGGACTCGAAAGAAATTTTGGTCAGCCGTAGAAGCACTGAAGTGCGGGTCGAGCCGAACTCTGATCTACAATGTGGTAAGTACTCGGGCCCTTGCCATCAAGCTGCACCGTACACCGTACACTGCGTATATTTCGAAGCTGGCTGCAGATGCATGAATGCACTCTTCATTGAACCAGAAGAATGATACTAATACGGTACTGATTAAACCAAGTTTGAAATAACAGCCCAAACTCGAACACCTATGTTCTGCTTTCAACAAGCGAGGCACGACCTCGAAATGTCGAAGCGTCTGGCTAAGAGAGACTATGTTCTGCTCCGCCTGCATCGCGGCGTATCGACGTTTTCGAAGCAAAATAGAATCAGGCAGAAATAAAAATTGGCCGGATTGACGATTTACCTGTGGGGAGTTGAACCCGGGTCTGCCGCATGCATACGATCTCGCAGATCGTTGTGCCCCACACCCGGTTTGGAGGTGTAAATCGGCACTAGGATGAATCCAGAAATAGAGTCTAGACATGCGGGTATCCGTGTAAAACGGGTTGGTCAAGCTCCACCCCGCCATCTTCAATAACATGCTCCGATTCAAATCGACGGGAGAAAATCCTGGAAAATTTGATGCTACCGGTTCTTTGAAAGATGGCGGATGTCCTATCATCAGCATATCATCATCGTATACGTATTTTGAACTTGGATCTTGGTTGAAATATTACGGTCGTCCCACCTAATTGATTCTTGTCCTCGGAGGATTGCTCTCAGCTCCATAGTCCTCATCTTGGAGTTGGATTGCATCATCGAAGTTGGCTCGGATCGGAGTTGTAATGTCGGAGTTGGAGTCGGCATCGCTGTGGATAGGCGACTGGCCACCGGATGCTGACACACCCCGCCCGGACCCGAGTTGGTGTAATGGCTAAGCTGCCGGAGGCACAGGCGTTCACGACCGACTTAAGAGCAGATTTTTCTCCAGAAAATTTTCAAGCCATCCTCTCTGTTAAAACACCATCTCCGCTTTTTTTGAGGTGAGCGCACGGTACCCAGAACGTACCGCATAGAACTCAACAAACAAATTCCCACCAGTTCGAAACCCTTCATAGATCCACACAGGCAGGCGCTTTCCATTTTCACCAGTCCGACATGCCTTCGAAACACTCCGAGGCAGAGAGGTACTTCCGCAGCTGGCTTCATCAGGTCCAGCCGAAAGAGCGCCTTCTGTTCGTGACGGGGACACGCGCTGATTGGGGGAAACTTGAACCCCTAGCGAAAGCAGCAGCAGAAGCAGGCTACTTGACCGATTTCTTCGTCACCGGCATGCACATGCTCGAAGATTACGGGATGACGAAGGCCGAAATACACGAGTTTGGACGATCGCTGGGAGGTGCGGGGATTTGCGAGTATGTCAACCATCGCCCCGGCGATGATCCTACCAGCATCCTAGCAAAAACAATTCTCGGCCTTCGGGATTTGGTACAGCAGGAGAAGCCCGACATGCTTATCGTGCATGGCGACCGCCTCGAAGCTTTCGCTGCTTGCACGGTCAGCGCTCAGCTCTCCCTCCGCTGTGCTCATATCGAGGGCGGCGAAGTCTCCGGATCCATCGACGAACAATACCGCCATTGCAACTCGAAGTTGAGCACGTACCACTTCGTAAGTTCCGAAACGGCGAAGCGGCGAGTTCTTTCCTTCGGCGAGGATCCCAGCACCATCTTCAACATCGGATCTCCGGAGCTCGACGCTCACATCCACGAAAGCGGCGTCACGATTACCGAAGTCAAAGAAAGGTATACCATCCCATTCACTGAATACGGCATCGTCACTTTCCATTCTGTAACGTCGGAGACGGAAACGATTGGAGCTCAGGCAGAAGGTCTTTTCGACTGCCTCACCGACAGTGGGAAGAACTTTGTGGTCATTTTTCCCAACAATGACCCCGGAACGGAAAAGATACGCGATGTTATCATGCGTCTCGATCCCAACCACTTCCACTGTGTCCCGAGCTTGTCGTTCAACCACTTCTCCACCCTTATGAAGGACTGTAAGGCGGTCATTGGCAACAGCAGCGCGGGTGTCAGAGAAACCCCCTTCCTCGGAATACCAAGCCTCAATGTTGGGACTCGGCAGCACAATAGGGCAGAGAAGGCAGCTTCCATCACCCACGCGTCTGCATTCGACAAAGCAACAATTCGACAATTCCTTGACTTGACCTGGGGGAAAAGTTTTGCTCCAGATTATGGTTTTGGCCGGGGGAATGCTGCGCAGGATTTCGTAGACGCGCTTGGTTCTGAAGAATTCTGGCAGAAAGACCTGCAGAAATGTTTTTATGAGCAGCGTTGAGGCGCCGGCGTAGTGGATTTGATTACATCCAGTTTCCGAGTATTTTTATTCTCTTTCCTTCATCCATAATACTTCTGTTTATTGGTACATAAGTAGAACATAATTTAGGTCGGCCGATGGCATACGATGTAATAAAAACCTACCGTTTCCTCTTGATTTCCTGTGGTGTGCAAACTCACCTTTATCTCAGCGCACGTAACCCATGCATCCTACTTCAACGTATTTGAAACTGGAATGCAGTTCGCGGGAAGGGGAAAGCGGAGCGTGCACACGTGAAAATTTAGTAGGACGGTGGGAACCTTCCGCAGTGGAACGCTGCGGCCGAGCACAATCCTGAGATGCGGCTCGAGACAAGCGCGAGATAAAGAGCCGGGTGCTGATTCTGAATGCTATGGCAGATATCCAGAATGAGGGTGCACGGCGCTTCGGATTCGGCGTTGATCTGTTTTTTGGTACGTTTCCTTGATTTGTCTTCGACTTTTTGACCACCTCTCGAACCTGATACAGCCGATGTAGTTCCATACTCTCTTCAATGAAAGTGTCTCCGCCTTGCTCAAAATGTCTCGCCGATTGGCTACGGCTGTGGAAAATGTAGACTCACCAAAGACGTGATAATTGAACATCGAGCTGAAGTTCTACGTGCCCGAGATCCCCGAATTACGTCAGAATTAGCCCATTTCCAGGACGCATGCATGCATATTCCCACTTAGAGAGCCTGCACAGAGCAGAGTCACTTGCCCACAGCCCTCCTCTGTGAGTTCAGTCGCTGCCAGTTCACAGAGATTGCCATTATAAGTAAGATACACGCGCCACATGAATGAGAGAAACCCGTAACATCTTGTAAACCAAATTAAACGGAAACCCATATCAACTCTCTCACTGGAACTCCGGAGCGAGCTCATCGTAGGCGGGGCACAGGGCTTTCCACTGAGTGGTCTGTATCTGAGACTGGGGGCCATTGATGTTAGCGGCTGGCGACTCTCCGAAGACGACCGCCAGACCCGCTTCCAGATGCCAGTCAATGTGGCTGCGCGAGAAAAAACAATCAATCTCCAGTTATGAGGATCAAGCAGAAGATTTACCAGTGGAGGAACCAGGCGCCCGGGTTGTCGCTAAAGAATCGGAAGGTCATGTTCGGGCCGTTGACTGGTGGGGCGGTTAACTCAGAAATCGAGTGGGTCGAGTGACTGAAGTGGTACCTGGTACAACATCACGCCTCGCAGGATTGATGTAGTTCGGGGTGGTTTGGCCGCTGGGGAGGACAATGTCAAAGTTGTGCCCGTGCACTGACGGTGAGATTAATCAGCTGGAAGCGGCGGGAGGAACAGAACCTTACAATGGAAGGGGTGCGCTGATATAGACGTCAGTATCGATGCAGAAGGGAGTAATAAGAGAGCAGGTTACTCACCGCCCGGCCCAGGAATGCTGATGTCGACGATCTTATTCGACTCTAGCAGGATCCTGGAATGACAAGGCGTAGATAAGAGGTCTCGGATAAGTAAAACTGCAGGACGTACACTTGCTCTGACGGAAGGAAGTCAGCCGGCTGTTCAAATCGTTCAATGTCATTCCGGAACAACTGGGCTCGTAGTTTTACCTTCGCCGCCCCACTGAGCAGCTGCAACAACACAGGGAGAGAGGGCGACAAATAGGACTGGTATTCGCATCGTTAAGATTTCTTTCCCGGATGGATTGGAATTAACGCACGATTCCGTTGATATCGAAGAACGGCGAGCCCGTAGTTTGGCTGATTGTCAATACCTTGGGGATGTCCGCCGGCGCTGACCCAAGTTTTCCAGGCTTTTCGGACGCAATCGGCTAGGTAGTAGTCACGGCATTAACATTTGGATCCTGTGAAAAAGCTGGCTGTATCCCACATGCATAAACGAATCGTCGTATACGCGGCCGGCGATATCTTTAGTTTTCGGCTCGACAGCTGGGGCGCCCTCGTATCGCAATATGGCGAGGGTGAGATTCGGGTTGACTGACAAACGTGAGTCAGAGGCTGAATCATAACAGTGTGCAACTTTGAGAACATACAGTTCGGGTTGTTGTTCGGGTTACCTCCCACGGGGCTATCAACATTGAAAGCGTGAACAAATGCGCAGCAGGGGTAACACGGATATATAATTACAACGCGCGGATCTGTAAGATCTGTCAGTTACGATATGGGACCCGGTTGACTTCCCGCACCCAATAGTTGACCACGGTCTGGTTAGCGTTGACGATGAGGGAGACGCGTTGGGCTAAAAAGATCAGTTTTTAAACGACAGAACGGGCCACGGGAATATCCCACCCACCAGCATAAACATCGATTCTTTGGAAAGGTTCAGGATCGTGCTCCGTCCCATCAAGCTCCATCACATCTGCAAATACAAGTCATATCGGCAGTATTCAATTTCACATTGGAGCGAGCGTACCGAATGTGTGATTATCGAAGGAGACTGTCATGAAGGGGCGGCATGACAGCGAGAACACACGGAACCTTATTCGCTAGTTAGATAGATGAAAAGTAATCGTACGCGACTGCGCACCTGTATCGCAGGCCTTTCTTCACCGTGATCACAGCATAGTCCACTTCATCGTATATCAGTCAAACTGCTGGGAATAAATAAAGAGGCAGTGTACCGAGCGGTCCTCCGTTGAAGCGACTAAGCAATGAAGAGTCAGTGCTGGATGAATGAATGAGAGGAACCAGCATTTATTTACTGACCCCTTGCCGTTGATCAATGCTGCATAAGAAAACATACAGTCAACAATCGGGCCCATACGGAGTGTGGGTAGGTACTTGCCTGAGTCCTGTACACTACAGTACAGCACCATGCATCGGTTCACAGAGTTCACAAGAAAATAAAATGTACGTACGGAACAATGCCGGTCTTGAAGAAGCTGTCTTGTCCCGCCGGCGCCAAAACGTCTGTGTTTCAAGGTTGAATTTAAAAATTAATCGTCTTCTGGAGAACTCACGGTACCAGTCCGCAAGCGTGATGATTGTGCTGTCTGAAACCGCGGCAAATGTATCAGCGGAGACGGGTCTGATTCAAATGGGATTACTCGCCGTCGTCCACGTCGCTGTAGTTGAGATGTATTATCAGTGACACTCATCTCGGGAGTCGGAGCGGGAGTCGGAGCGTGGCAAGAGGCTCACTAGAGATGCTTCAGTGGATCATCGGGATCTGTTGGCATTGTACGTTAACGATCCACGGCTTGAACAAACCGACTGAATACGCACCATAGACAACGAAGGCGCCTGAAAGATAGTATTACTATTGTGATATGGATCTCGTTTGGCGAATCAGTTACCTCTCAACCCGTCGCAGTATTGTGTGGACAAATGGGAGTGGTACCAATAACTGTGCAACAACCACACATGTCAGAATACTCGGCGCGGAAAGGCCGGTGTAACGAACTTTCCAGTCTGTCCCGCAGTATCGAAGACGTAGTCAAAGGTGGTAGATGGCGCAATGGGGCACTGGCACATAAATGCTTGAGTCTGAGGAATCGATGTATGCAGTTTTTTGCCAGTACCTGGTTGACAAATCTAACATGCATTCAACTTTTCGAAAGGGAAGGTGTGTGGAAGTCGCTTACGAAGGCCCATCCATACCAGAGGTGCGCGCTTGGAAGAAACCGTGCCAATGCTGGAGAGAATTAGCCAAACACCGCAGTGGTCTCGCGGACTCGTTACAATGGAAGTGCTTCTGCGCATGCCAGGATCCGTCAGCTGTAACGGATGTCAAATAACCGTCGTGTTGAAGGTGGTAACACCTACCTTATTGTGCGTGTGGATCACAACGGAGTCGCCCTTGTTTAGTTTGAATGTCGGTCCAGGGAAGGTCCCATTTGGAACAACCGTGCTAACAGGAGGATAGGTTGAGTTGACTGAGAAAGACGTCGCGCCCAACAGCCGAGCAACCTACCTGCGCTTGAAACCATCGGGACAGAGTTGGGCGTTGACGATGTCGAGATTGAATACCTTCTGCTCCGAGATAGTAGAGGGAATAAGTGCCAAAGCCGCAAGAGTCGATAGGATTAGCATCGTTCGAGAGAACAAGGACGTTAGCATTACAGAAGAAAGGTTCCTGCTTTTGTAACCGGATTTCGGGCTGCCGCTTGATTAACTGTCGCGTTGAAACTTATCCTTCCGCTCGATTAAGCGCTGCCTTGGATCTCCGCATGGAGGAGAGAAGCCGCCCTGAGAATCTGTTTGAACAGATTCAGTTCGATTGATGGGGAAACGTTTCCACCGACATGGGCACACCTACAATAATGCCCACTTGGATGTTGCGGCTTTGACTGTGAAACATACCACCGCCTATGTATACAGGATCGCAGAACGCGGCGCAACACATCTACCCGTTAGTCGACCGTCTGCACAGCCTGGGCCCGAGGTAAGACCATGCTCAACCCGATCGAACGGAGGCTCACTGAGGGTCTGTAGACCGGGGGCGCCGTCGAAGGAGCGGCGTGCGTGCGGGCGAGAAGGATTTTTCGACAGGGAGCTTGGTGCAGATATCGATGCAGGAGGGGAAACGAGGAAAGGTTTTCGCCGACATGGAAATGCCGACAATGCCCACTCAAATAATGGGGGTTTGAATGTGAAACATATCTCCAAGGAACGAGGTGAACCGCCCATACAGAACCGAGTCAAGAAAGGATGATCCAGTCAAGACGGGACCTACAAATTTAAAGGCACGTTAACTCGGGTAGATATTGGTACCTATAGCCTGAGAGGTGATGAGCTTCGACGGAAGTACGGATCGTGTAAATCAGGGAAGGAGAGACACGAATTTATGCGTCCACTGGACAGCTAGGAAACACGAATCTACGTGTCGATTGTACTTTTAGATTCGTGTGTGTGAGGAAGAGCATGCGGTTCTGCCGCTCGACCGCCTCGGCGGCTACGAGACCTGGGAAAACGCACCATAGGTTGGCTCTAAACGGTGGATAGCACCTTCCCAACCACCTTGGAGGGAGGGCTCAACCCACACCTCAGGCGCAAAAAAAGCTTCTCCCACCACCGGAAGTACGGATCGTGTGAATCTGGGAAGGAGAAACACGAATCTATGCGTCCCTTGGACACTTGGGAAACACGAATCTACACGTCGATTGGACTCTTGAGTTTGTGTATTTGAGCAAGAGCCTGCGCACGGTTCTGCCGCTCGGCCGCCGTCGGCGGCTACGAGACCTGGGGAAATTTTATAAACACACCACACGTCGGCTCCGAACGGTAGATCGCACCTTCTCTACCAACCTGGAAGGAGGACTTATCCCAGTTGGCGCGCACCTCAGGCGTAAAAGGAAGAGCAGTATTATCAAAGGCTGGGACTGAATAATGGGCGTCGAAGCAACAAAGCGCCAAAAACCAGCGGGCTGATAAGGAAAGTAAGACTTGAGAAGCCACGACACCTGCGTACCCTTTTCTGTTGGGTCACCATTAACCTCCGGACATGACCCTCTGCCAACCTGAAGCTGCTCGTGCCTCCCGTCCAGATGTCTCGGAATATTGATACCCATCATGGCGAACACGGAAACTTGAAGGATACAGACGAGGAGAACTGGCCGGCAGCATGTAACTAGCGGCGCCTGCCCAGAAGGCCATAGGACTGAATGCTGAGGGCGGTATCGAGCCAGATGAGCGAGCCTGATAGTGAGAAGTTTGGGGAGAAGGCAAGGAGAAGGGAGAAGAAGTCCATCGGGAGATTGCGGATCATCATGATCTACGGAAATCATTTGTCGGGTTTTCCAGCCGACAAGTCCCGACACTTGTTCCGAGTTGTGTCTTTTGCATTTTCTTTTACCGGGAGCTTATTCATAATCCTTCCCTTCGATCTATCACATTTATAGGTTAGAAAAAATCCTGAAACATGCAAATCAACTCTCGCGAGGTTCCCAATTGAGAAGGAAGATGTAGGTCTTCTACTGATTCAGATCTCCAGGAGAGATATCGCTCCGAACTACCAAACATACCTTATGAGCACACGTATTCGTAAAATCCTGTTCTTAGGCAGCCCATTGAAAAAATTGCGCTCGATCAAGTTCCCACTCCGTCACCAGTCAGCCAACAAAATGCCTGGAAGGCCGTCAAAGACAACTTGATAACAGCCACAACATCATATCGCTTTCTAATGCGGGAAAATCCATGATCACGGTCTCTAAGTAGTGCCCAACATGTGCATTGAAAACTTCTCGGGCGGGAAATCAACATGCCCGAAATCACCGAACCGCGGTTTTACCTGTAAACATCATATGCCTGGCGTACAGTCATGATCAGCCCCACCGATTACATATAACATCGCGAGCTAGTATGTTATAGTGTCCATTGATAAGAGACTACCGATTACAACGGGCAAGATTAACATCGGTCAGGGCCGTTTGCTGCGCTGGTCATGCGCGGTCATGTACACGAGACTGGAGGCGGCACACTAAGTCGCGCCTGGTGGGTTCCCGCCGGAAGTCTGGCAATAGCACACATTAGTTTGAGATGGACTTCCCCAGCGAATTAGAAGTGCATTGCAGATACAACCTGGGAGCTCAAACTGAGTCAATATGGTGCAAGTCTACCTCGTCTTGGTGTCGTACTTATCAAATTCAGCCGGACCTAGATCCTCGTAGCTACAACCTTGTGGGCGGCCTATCATTCGAAACAATTTCCTTGGGGATATATCATCCAAGACAAAATGTACTTAATTTGTGGCCACTTGAATTACTTGAATGACGTTATAAATCACGTTCCAGAGCACTCCTCGTTGGCAATCTAATTATAAATGGAGGCTCCATTCAGAGGTCGATTTCGCTTTAATAGTGAGCGTCGATTGCGCATCTCTACATGAGCGCAGCGGCTGTCGCAATGATGTAGGCGTTTGAGCGCCTTAAAGTATATATAATTTCTGCCGCCTCCGTACGCGTCGCTGCGGCAGGACCATTATAACTCAACTATCTGCTTCTTGTGGCCTAGCTGTGTCCCCCAAGTGCCCACACTTCCGCAGTGGAGTGGCATCTTGGCAAATGATTTCCCCCGAGTGCCACACTTCCGGAGCTTGTTGGCAGATGAGTTCCCGCCGCTGGGCACTGACGCGTCTTCTCGGCCAGTTATTTTCTTGATAGCTGCTAGGACCAGAATCCTATTTAATGTAATGCGAGGGAACCCTGATGCACAACACAAATTTGAAACTCTCAGCCAACATGTCTAAAATCTTCAGTATCGCTGTCTGTGTCTCAGACGGAGTCACACTCTCCGATTTCATAAGTCCAAGTACGCCTGGTTGTTTTGCGTACAACATAGTGCCTGGTGCTCACACCGGATTGGCAACCAGTCGAAATCCTCTCCAGCCTCAACAACGGTGACCACCCCGTCCTAGGAGCCGGTATGCCCGAGGTCCCGTTCCGGGTCGCGATTGACTATCTCGCACCCGCCATGGCGCCGGTGGTGTCGATCCACGGGCCCAACGCGCCAACCTTCAACCCCACCCTGACCTATGCGGCGGCTCTTGCCGCTGGGAAGCAGTTCGACATCATCTGGGTGCCCGCAGGTAAACTTCCGCTCATATGGCTGTAACGGTGATTTGACTGAACAATAATACTGCAGGTCCGATCCCGAACTTCGCCACTGGAGAACATGCCATTCCGGAGGACGAGATCAAATTCTTGGCGCAGCAGGCACCCAAGGCCAAATATGTGATGTCCGTGTGCGGCGGGGCCTTCCAGCTTGCCTTGGCTGGCATCCTGTCCGGGAAACGTGCCACAACCAACAAGGCCTTTTACCGTGCCCTCGTTGTAAGTAGATATACATGCATTAAAATTGTTTTTCAATGCGCCTGCTAACACATTTGATGCGTCAATGAAGGCCGGAGCCCCTAAGGATATTAATTGGGTTGCGAAGGCGCGGTGGGTCGTCGATGGGAACGTGTGGACGAGTTCCGGCGTCGCTGCAGGTGAGACACACAACCAATCTTGGAGACAATTCAATTAATGTTTATTAGGTTCCGATATGGCCTTGGCCTTTGTCGAACATCTCGCAGGAGCGAAGGTCGCGCGCTACATCCGTGGCACCATCGAGATCCCTGAGGTGACAGAGAATGATGACCCGTTCGCCAGCTTCCATGGCTTGGTTTAACTTCACAGGCTGGTTCATTGAAAGGAAGGAGGTTGCAGTGTATCGAATTGTCTATGTTTTCTCTTTTGAATTGAATTGAAGTTGAATGCGCCAAGTCTATCAAAAATGGACAGAAAAAATGGCCTTCGCATCAAGGATCGCGGGTCACACTCCGACGTACCACGATACCGTCCAAGCTGAACACCGTACGTACGCAAAGAGGGCGACGAAAGAGGGAAAACGTTTCCCGAACCACACTTGGTTGGTGAATCTGAGATGAGGGAATAAAAAGAGGACACAAATTATCGAACAACTGATACCCAGACCTAGGAATGATGAATGAGTCAGTGACTATGATTCCTGAATCAGGATGATTGTGATCAAGAAAAATCAAGAACGGACATTTTCATTGCAGCGGCGACACAAGCGTCCACGCCAACTCGGGACGAAGCTCCAGCTCGCGCAAGCTGGCCCACACGTCGGCATCAAGTCGACAGTAACTTTTCCACTGAGGCAACGCGTCAAGCTCAACTGTGTACACGCACTCAGATGTCAAGCGCAACTGGATGGAAACCAGATAAATTGTGTCCGTGAAGCAGAGGTGGGAATGCATGTGAAGGACATTGCGCTTCGGAACAAGGGCGGGCGTGTCGATATCGGGAACATGCGTGAGGAAACGGAGGAGGTCGTCGGTGATGAGCACGGCGTCGACCCCGCGAGTCTTCACCTGCCCATGTTCCGCGATCGCCAGCGGCGTACGAAGAGCAATGGCGTCTCGTTTGCAAGCGGGGCAGAACGACATGGTGGTTTTGAGAAAATAAAAAGTCACGCGTTACCATCAGTGACGATGAGCGTCCAAACAAATCAAAGTCAAATAAAAGCTCAATAAAGCTCAAATCTGATATCATCAAGAAGCCATCCTTTCTCAACCGCTCTGAATTCAATCGTAAAGCTCACGGCATTCTTCCAAAAATATTGACGAGCCACTGAGCAGATTACGCTCCGGAGTTCAAGCTGGCAACGTTCAACCCAAAGTTCAACCTTAGTTCAACCTGTTGAGTAAACGGTAAAAATCCACAGAAATTGCAGAAACCCCACAGCCTAGCAGTTTTTAGTGACTATTATCATAGAGGACTGGGGGTTTGACTTGCATGGCGGTCAAATAGAACAAATCTAGCCGCCCAAAGTTTCACCAAGTCCCGACCCGAGGCCATCCGTGGATCCCGCAGTCTGAGGACATCTCAGTGCTGTACAGCAAACAGTGGCACCCCTCTTCTGAAGGTCTGGGCATAAACTGATTATGATCCAATATCCAATAACCTACAATGGAACTAACCCGACCTTTCGAGGGGCGCTGTGGTAATTATGGTGATTTTTAGAAAGGAGGACTATTTTCTTCAGAAGCTGCTATACCTCCTGTGTCCAGCGTTAATACAACGTAAGTATTCACGGGAGGCGTATAAGGCCACTGAAAGTATATCAAGGGAGTGGCTGATTCTATCCCCCCTGACTCAGTTATGATGACCCCAGACAGAAAACCGCTAGCTTTGCCCGGCGTGCGTACCGTACCGCTCCAGGTCCTGGCCCTGGGGCTTTTGCGCACCGGAACAGCGTGCAAGTGTCTGGTTTCGCGTCTGAGTGATACTGGCGGTTGACAGAGTATATAATATCCAGTTTTGAAGAATGCCCTCGAGATATTGGGCTACATACGGACCAACCACATATTTGCGATAGCTCCTAGCCCTGGCCAGCCATATAGATATGTGGACGGCAGCGATAAAAGCCGAGTTTTTCGGAGAGGGAAAACCGTTCAGGCGGGAGGAGTGGGATCGATTGCTCGGAGACTGCCAGGTAGGCGACTGCACCCCTCTGAATTAGATGTAGCTTTGACTCTATGGAGGCAATATCGGACACTCCTCACATCCCATCTCGGAAGAACTGATGGCGATGTACCCAGACACAAAAAGTAATCTTAACAACCCGCAGGGCAGCCGAGTCTTGCTGGTTGTCATACAACGCCACTTTGGCGGAGTGGATGAAGTCAACCCTGCCCAGCGACTGACTGCGTGGCTCGACCCCACCTTTTCCGGGAGATGTACTTCAACCGGGTTTGTCTCACGCTGCTCTTCAAGACGGAGGTCCATAACGTTATGGAGGCCGTTGCGAAAGAACGGTTCCTGGTGCATTACGACGAGACACGGCGGCTGACTTAACCGAGTCGGCGCCTCGAATTCAGAGTAGCGCAAGGTTGGGAACCGCTGTGCCGGTTTCTGGGTAAAGAGGTGCCAGCGATGGACTTCCCCAGAGTCAGCGACAACGCAAATAAACCAACATCTGGTTGCCAAGCGTCGTCGTGTCCTTTTGAATTTTACTTCACTCATAATAGGACCATTGTGCGCGGTAGCTACTGCCGCGAGCATAACATATATGTTAGCTTGCGAAGCGTGAGTGTGGGTAGTTACTACTTAGTCGCGTCTGTGTATCACGTAAATAACTCAGGCCCTGGAGAAACTTGATTATGTCAGTGTCCCCCTGGTGCATTCGTGCCTTTTCAATCAAGCATGGAAGATAATTATCATGACCCTATTCAGGTCGAAATCTGACACGATTCTTCGGGACACAAAATATTCATCCTGAACCGCCCCATCGGGAATTCGAACTGAGGTTTTTGAGTTCAACCCTCATGGTGCTTGGGGTACATACTAGCAGATGCCTAACGCGAAAAATAAAATCCTCTCGGTAACAATCCTATGGGCAGCAGGCTATGATATCAGCCTCTTCGAGGAGGAGGAGGAGGATGTATTTTACTGCAGAGGTCCCAATCAGGAACAAGCAGGTACTGTACCAACGTACATCGCATCCAAATGTACGCTACAGTCGTCTACGGCTCGATCGTTGTGACAACGTAATTACTTCTTTCGATAGTACCTACGCCTCTCGCGACAAAACTGAATAGACGGGTAATGGTTCTAATTAGCAGGAAGCCTGAAAGCGACAGGGAAAAAGCGAGGGATTTCTTGATATAGTGCGAGGACGTTGAAAACATACTTCTCCACCCATTGGATGAGCTTCCCTGACGCTATAAGCCTGAGCAAGAAGTCGTAGTTGGACATCGTGCCATACAAAGCGAATAGTGTCGGATCGCGGGTGGAAATGCCGTCAAGGAAGTCAGAGCGCAGTATAACAAGCCGCTCCTCTGTGTTGCAGTCCAAGAGTGCGTGTGTTTCGTCCGCGACAGCACCCCTGCATAATCTGCACAATCTGAACTCGCGTGGGACCTTGGCCCTATATCGGGCGGGATAACGGAGACGCTCAACGCTCAGATTGTGGTCCCCAAGCAACAGGCCGGTGATAGCCTTGCGGTGTGCAGGTACAGCAACCATGTGAAGATAGTGACGGAGTCGACGCGTGACGAGTCGAAGGGACTTATCAGTATCTAACTCCACACCGTGGTTGCGTATGAGGTGAGTTTTGACGAGACGGTCAATATCGTGCTGCAGGTCAGCGTCTGCGATGGCAATGACCTTCTTCTCGATGGCTTCGATAGAGTCCGTGAAGAGTACTAGATCATCTGCCGTTACCTCGATGGGCGTGGGCAGTCGCCTGAGCATGATAGTTAGATCAGATGCCCAGCCTGGCTGTCCTTCGCAAGTCCTTCGCGTAACAGAGCCATAGAGTCGAGTAAAGCGTCACGAACGACACGGCGTTTATCGTCAATCTTCACCATGTACCGTAGACGACCGAGTGCCAGAAGCAGTCGTCTGATGCGGAGAATAGCATTGATACCCAAGCCAGTGAAATTTTCACATAAAATGACCTCGTTCGTGTAAACTCAAAGAATGCATGGACAACAGCACACATTCTTGAATCCAACTCCAAAACTCCATAAAGAGGTCAGATCCGCTTCAATGCGGATCCATCATTTCGTAGCCCAACATGATGCAGAAGGTTGAATAATCGGAAGGCGCTTGAGCGGCTCTAAGCATATACTTTCCGCCGCTCCTTGCGCGTCGCTTCGGCAGGACCGTTATAACTCTACTTTCAGCTTCTTGTGGCCCAGGTGTCCCCCCGGTGCCACGATTCCGCAGTTGAGTGGCGTTTACAAGATGTCTAACCGTTGCTGGCCAGGTCGCTGCGTCTGCCGCTTCCGCGTTTGCATCTGACGTGTTATCTCGGCCTGGTGTCTGCTTGATAATAGCTGCTAGAGCCGGAATTATTATTTAAGGGTAACGCGAGAGCCCGAATATGAACCACAATTGCAGACCCACTCAACATGACGAAAACCCTCAGCATCGCTGTCTGCGTCTCAGATGAAGTCACACTGTCCGATTTTATAACTCCAAGTATGTCTGGTTGTTTTACGTACAACATAGCGCCTGGTGCTCACATCAGATTGGCAACCAGTCGAAATCCTCTCCAGCCTCAACAACGGCGACCACCCCGTCCTAGGAGTTGGTATGCCCGATGTCCCTTTCAGGGTCGCCATTGACTACCTCGCGCCGACCATGGCGCCGGTGGTGTCCATCGAGGGGCACAATGCACCGACCTTCAATCCCACTCTGACCTACGCGGCGGCTCTTGCGGATGGAAAGCAGTTTGACATCATTTGGGTGCCCGCAGGTATGTCTCTGCAGACGGCGTTGGAACAGCGATAGGCTGAACAATTGCAAATAGGTCCGGCTGACTACGCAACTGGACTGAACCAAATCCCCCAGGACGAGATCAGATTCCTCGCGCAGCAGGCACCCAAGGCCAAGTATATAATGTCAGTGTGCGGCGGGGCCTTCCAGCTGGCTTTGGCTGGCATCCTATCCGGGAAACGTGCCACAACTAACAAAGCCTTTTACCGTGCTATCGTTGTAAGTGGACATACATGCATTGTCCTATCAACATCCCCAGCTAATGCATCTCACGCGTCCAAGGCCGAGGCCCCAAAGGATATTGATTGGGTTCCGAAGGCGCGCTGGGTTGTTGATGGAAACGTGTGGACGAGCTCCGGCGTCGCTGCAGGTGAGGCACGCAAACCGATCTTGGAGGCAACCTACACAGATGTTCGTCAGGTTCTGATATGGCCTTGGCCTTCGTCGAACACCTCGTAGGACCGAAAGTCACGCGCCACATCCGCGGCGGCATCGAGATCCCTGAGGTAACAGAGAACGACGACCCGTTCGCCAGCTTCCATGGCTTGGTTTAAATTCACGGATTGACTCCCTGGAAGGAATTAAGTCCCGGGTTAACAGCGGTGAATCGTTTACGTTGATTGTAAATTGAAGGCGAATATGTCAAGTGCATTAACAGAACAAAGTGAGGAACAAACCAGCTTTCACACTAAGGATCTCGGTGTATCCTCTGTTCGTCGACGTATCATGGTACAGCCCAACCTGTCCACCAAGAGTCGATGAATGAAGTAAAACATTCGCCAGCCATACTGTAATGATTTGGTGAATACTGTCTTTTCTGGTTCAAATAGACGATCACCGGTCACCGAGGTGGCTGTCAATGATGAACTTCCGCAACTGTCATGGTTCACTTGTAGAGGGGGTGTCTGGAAGAGTTCTTTTTGCAAGATATTGTCTGTCGAAACTTGAGTCCGGTCGAATGTTGAACTCGGTTCAAATGGGCACGGGTCGCACCCCGTATCTCTTTGAAAGAATGAATGCAGCATATGAGCGAATAATAATTTATACACTGGTGCCCACTGGACCCAGGAATCATGACAAAAATCTGGTTGATTCTAATTGACGGACAACATCTTGCGAAAAGCACTCTTTTGGTAAGTGAGCTTGCAATATTCCGGGGTTCAACTACGGCGCTTTGGCTTCGCTTCACTACACAATAATGTGGAGAATCCAGCTTTTAATAATTCTGGAGAATCTCAACCATGCCACAGAATTACTACGCGGGAAAAATATAGTTACCTGGTGGTCTGGAAACGTTCATCAGGAAAAACCCAAATTGGTAATTATCTGATAAATACTGCCAATTATCTGGACACCCAAGTAAATGTTCATAACGATGTATTCAGATGTAATTCATAGATAATGTTTGGTAATATCATCTATGGAACTTAAGTAATGGTAATGTATGCATGCCGATCTGACCACGGATTGACATAAAACTTGGTGCACTGCTCCAGGACAGTGTCACTTTTCCATTCCCGCGGAGCGACCGGTCCAAATTCCGGGAACAATTGAACACTGCGCCGAATGTTACCGACAGGAATAATGCTGGCCACTCGTTCTGCTGGTCGGGAGATTTTGTACATCCCATGATTTGGATCAGGCCTGGGCGGAAATTTTGAAAACCATTCGACGTAGGCCAGGTGCTCCGATGGCTTGTCACCGTCACCGAATATCTGTGCTAAAATGTGCTCGGAAAGGGTAAACACAACGCGTACTTGCCCCACGCGGTAGCCTATGCACAATCAGTATGGCGGAATCAATAAATCAGACAGGCGGAACAGACCAGTAACACCAGAATGCTCGCCAGTCCCGTCGTTGACAATTACAGTATCAAATCGGCCACCAATAATCCGCCCGTGGGTGTTGGTATACCCAGGCTTGATGTGAACTACATCGAGGGTGTCAATTGCGCCGTTGCGTCCCAGCGGATCCTCATTCCAAAATTTGATTTTGTGAAATGTTGAGAGTTTGCGGAAGGGAACGAAGATGTCGTTTGCCGCGGTTTCGATTTGACGCTTCGAAAATTCTGGATTCTGGAAGCCAACTACAAAGCGAGCAAAAGCATCGTGGAAGTAGGTTGCACCATACTTGGTTTCCAAAGCCGTGATAGGAACACCACGGGCAGAGGGGAACTTTGCCATCTGCAGATGGCGATGCTGGAGTACATCAGGAGCACGCCAATTCGCATTCAGAACAGTGGGTGCGGGCGCTCCGGCGCACCGCCAGCGCGTGAATTTCTCGTGTCGGAAAATCTTTTCTTTACGTTCCAACCACAGCGTCATCTGGAGGTATTCATCCTTCCGGTTGGTGGCCCGATATGCGTCTTTAGCGAGGTCAATATGGAGGCGTTCGGTATATTCAGTATTGTAATTGTCCATCGTCCCGTGGAGTTTGAGATGGAGCGGGTAGTGAGAGATATTGTGGAGTTTGGGAATGTTGAAGTTCTCGCGAATTCCGAGGTCAATGAATATGGATTTATTGTCGTGGAATTGTTTCAGAGCATTGTTGAGACGAACGATGGTCTCTGATGAGTGCATGGGGTATTGAGCGAGATATAAGAAGTCGAGTGCTCCCTTGACAGCACGGATGAGACGACCAGTTGCTTGTCGCTCCGGTAAACGAAGATCGATGAGCAGCCCCAAGAGAATTTTACACATTTGACTGTGTTCCGTTCCGGACACTCGCGATAGTGTGGTGATTCCCTTTAAAAACAATCGGGTATTGTGGTTGGGCGGCATCCGGCGACAGCGAGCGTCGATTTCAACCGCGCCGAATGCCTCTGTCACCCACGCCACAAGGTGTTTAATCACTCCCTGGTACAATTGATGAAGCACGTCCGAGGTGATGGATAGATAAATGTTGACGTATGGGAGATCCTCCCAGAAGGGATGATAAATTGGCTTGATGCCAGCTTCGCTACAGGCACGCGTGAACACCGTGGCATTCCCGTCGGCTTTTTTGAGCGCCTCCAGAACCGCCAAGAAATCTCGAGGTTCGTATATGTTTCCTCAAAATTTCCGAGCTGGTCGCGAGGGACAGGGCACGTTGAGCACTCTCCGGTCTTCACTCCCCCTACAAGTGTCTGCTCAGGATAATCCCCCGCGAAGATGCTGAGGATCGGGTGACAACGGCGGACAACCCCATCTCCGCTCGCCATTTGGACTCCGTCAACCCCAGCCGCCCGCAGAGGGCCGAGAATTTTCCGCATGCATGCGTGGTAGAGATTTGCAACGGCTCACCGTCGCGCAGCCGTCACCGTGATATGGTCCAGACGACTGGTCGGAAGGTAACCAATGAGAATATAGGCATGACGCGAGGGTTTGCGTCGGATATCCTTCGGGATATTACCAATGGTCATGTACACGGGATACGCTGCTTTGTTTCGGAACATGGTTGTCTGAGTTTTGTCCGTCGAAATGATAATTGGAACCATTGTGGCCCCAGGCTTCCGTTTCTCAAGACTTTTCTACGGTTTTCAGTTAGCGAAAATTGGATGCAGCGTCGGAAACATTATTCACCTGTGTCCTCCACCAGAATTCCGCTGTGTGAATCTCATGGTAGAGTCGAATTGTTTTGTCGGCATCTGCATAGTGACGCTCTGGCGCAAATACCAGGTCCTGGGCAAACTCCGGATCGCCGTAGAGCGCCCGAACACATTCCATGATGGGACGAAAATATACGTCGAAGGCCTCGCCACCGACAACAATCTCCTGGCGTTTAAAAACGGGACGCCCACCCGGAAGCTGAGTATCAATGATTTTATTGAGCTCTTGGGAATTTTTATATGAAAGTCCCAACGCCTCGGTGACCTGAAATTCCATTTTAGAACAAATGCCAGGAATCAATACTTCAAACAACTCACCCCATTGATAGACAATAAGTCCGTAAAAGCTGTCGACGTAGACCCACGGACTTTCGCCCACCGTGCAATTTGCCAATCGATCTGACTTTTAAACGGCGCCCACGGATTATCGTCCACAGCGGCAAGCGCACCACATCCTGGGGTATTGATACATCGCGCCCTCTAATCAGAAGCGGATGCCCGATGTATCAGCGCCTCTAACTAGAGGAGCTGGCGATCCATCGCGTTAGAATGCTTGCCTATTTCGGTACGCAGCCTCCAGCGGGCTAGCAGGGTGTTGATGGCGACGAGCAGTGCGATGTATCGCCTTAGAATGCTTGCTGTTTCAATCACACGACGTCCAGGGATGGGAGCTCGCTGTCGAGCGCGTTCTCGACGTTTGTTTGGCACCAGTATTGATCCACAACTCATCATTGCGTAGATTAGATACCAGTAGATTAGACGAAAAAGGAAATATCTATGAAAAAGACCGAGAAATAAGTACGGTAACCTATGCGTCTGGTATGTCTATCTATTCCTCGCCAGCAGCGGCTGAACTCGGGTGTACGGGTACTGCAGCGGGTGCCCGCCTCAAAGGTACTGGTTGCTCATCCAATGACTCCTCAGGTAGCTGCGTGTCTTCCTCCTCGCCTTCGTCCTCTTTGGGTAAGAGACCCAGCGCCATTCTTCCCATGCTGATAAAATCCGGTACGTCTCTCCAATCGTTCTTGAATTGGGCAGCCAGGCTTCGGAGGCGCCCTGCTTGTCGTTTAGCATATGCTTTGTTGCCCTCTTGATAGGCTCTGTGCCTGGGAGCGTAGGTGATGTCGGGATTCTCGTCTACCTCGTCCTCCGGCGCTAGCGGCCGTGTCCCAATCAGATCCTCCCACCACCCTGCCTGCCACTCTAGAAATTCCGGTATCCGTCGCATTTCCTCTTCCACCAAATCCACCTGCTCTTTCTGGCGCATGAAACGAGCCCTCGTCTTTGCCCAGTCGATTCGAAGTGCTGGGTGTGCAAGTCGTCAATACTTTGCGCCATCACAAACAGGGTAGCCTTACCTTCGCTCATTCCCCGCTCGCCATCCTCGTCCTCCACACCGGGGCTTATCCATATCCACGACATGCTCGCCTTCGCCTCCTGCCTTGCCGCCTCTGCGGCTCGTTTTGCGGCCGGCCCCTTGCGCTGGAGCATCTTCTTGCGCTCTGGATCCTGGAAGAGCGCTCGCGGCATCCCCCGTACGTCCGCCGGCAGCAGAGGTCGCAACGCCGCCTCCCACTCCTTCTTCTTCAGCTGCCGTCCCAGTGCTACAAGTGCCTGTCGGGCGGCGCGATAGCGTGCGGACGAACGCCGAGTTTTCTCCTCGACGGTTTCGATTTTTGTCTGACAGCGCGTGTTCGCCTTCACTCCTCGCACATATCTGTCTTTGAATTTGTAGAGGTGGGTACGGACGAGCAGTTCGTGTCGAATATCGTCGAGTGCCTCGTAGCCCTGCGCGACGCGAAGACGAAACTCATACTCATAGAGCTCCACATCGCAGTCCACGCGTCCCTTGATACCCGATGGGAGCCAGAGGGCCATATGCTGCACCTGGATCCCCGGCTGCGACTGTGTTGCCGCGATTCGCGTCCGAGCGCGGTCCTCTTCAGCGCGTAGGAGAGCGACATGCGGAATGAAGCTGACTTGAGCATCCATCCAAGTATGCAGCTTTCGCCGCAGCTTGTTCGCCCGCTCGGTCATGGTCGTTTGCTGTTCTGCTGTGGGGTGGTTCCCGATGCTCGCCATGTCGGACCCAAGATTTCGTCTGAGAAGAGAACAGCAAAGTTAGTAGACGTGCTACGGAAAGACAAGGATCAGCGTACTGGAGTTGCTCGAGCTGCAGGCCCATGCAAAGCCCTCTGCTTCATCCTCGTCCATCTCTAGCTGCACCTCCTCCGCCATCTCCCTCCTTACATCCAACATCGTCTTCGTCTTCACCTTCGACGCAAATGGGTTCGGCTTCTCATCGTCCTCCTCCCATGCCTCGACCTCCGTCCTCCACTTCTCCAACGTGCTCCCAGCGCCCAAGTTTCGCAACGACTGTTCGAGCTCCTCGAGCTCCACACTATTCGTGATCATCTCTGGCACACACTCCATGATTTTCCGCAGCCCCCACTGCCCTGGAAGAGAAAAAAAAAACGGTCAGCAATCAGACGAGGCCCTCACGAGGTTGCGCTTACCAAAACCAGTAATTATCTTGTGATTCCAGTCATTGAATGCGTCGTTGATAGTATCACGACGCATTCCAGGGCCCATCTCCATCGTGCTAGTTGCCAAAGGGTTCAGGTTCGACCACCCGCGCTCTGGAGCCTCGCCATCCGTCATCCCGACATAGCGCGTGAGGTGGAAAGAGAATAATATGTTACAAGCCTCGATATGCGCAGGGAGGTGGAACTTTGGGATAAGGAACACGCAATATTGCTTCCCCTTGACAAAGCGGACCTCTTCAGGGAATGTCTTCATGCGCTCCCATAGGTTTTTGTGCCATTGACATGCGATGTCATACGACACGTAGAGCTCAGAGATCTCACTGCCGTTAAGCCCCATGAAAAACAGATAATCCATATTGATGTATCTTGAATTCGGAACACATTAGTGACCAGACGATTGTGCTATTCAATACAACTGACCTCTCCCCGAGCTGTAAATCACCCACAGAGTTGGGACGCTTCATATTGTGGCGGGCGCAGTCGACGGTGGCGATTCCCGACGACGCTGTCCCGCGGGATTCACGGTCTGGCTTGTCGACAGCGTCATGCGCTACGCAGGTGCTCCGCTGTCTCATTCGTCAGAGTCCTCCTTTGTGAGTCTTAAAAAACACCCACGTCCTGTTTCGTCTTCCAATTCTTGGCCAGATACGAGTAGTACGGTGCGATACTTCCGTAGAAGGACCAGCCGTCACCCAAAGAAGGGTCCTTTTCTTCGCTGGACACCTTCTTTCGTCGCATGCGGAAATTGGCGTCGAGCGCTAGGAATAACGCGTATAAGTGCCTGTGAAAAAAGATAGATGAGCCTAGGGCATCCTGTTCATCCGGTCCGAACTCACCTTTTCTCTTTCGCCGCCTTTTTCCAGTCAGGCGGCAGATTCTTGCCGGGCTGAGGGCAAGCGGGGCACAGAAGTGCACACTGTCCCGCTTTAGTACCAGCCACGCCGGTCACATCGTGCCCGCGTCCGGTACGTTTGAGCATCTGGAGATGCCGCCACTCACGGGCCATCCGCAGAAACTCGTCGTATCGATCCTAATGCTAGGTCAATTCTTGCCCTTCTCTGAAACAGCGAAATTACTCACCCGCACTGGCACCGTACCCGAGTTATCACTCTCACGCTTCAGGCTATTATAGAACTCTTGTGCCGAGCACTTTGACTCGAGCGTCATCAAGTGAAACCGCCGCAGAACCCGAAAGCTCGAGGCGCTCCGCGGGGACTTCCCTGTCGCTGGATACAAACGCGCACGCAATAGTTGGATGTCGTGGGGTTGCGCTGTGGAGCAATTGCAGAAGTCGAGATTCACCTCGTGAATGCCGTGGGTGTCAATGATAACGAAGTCGTCGTCCACGGCCGTTTTCGGTAAAACGCAGTGTCCCCGTCGCCCTGGGCCGAGCTTGCCGTGCCCCAGCTGTATTCACAAGCCCAGCGCTTTCAAAGTCGTCTTCTCAAACATCTCATTCTGCCACACCTGTGTTCCGTCAGATACGAGTCTCATACCGGATCCGAAGAGAGCTTACCTCGACGCGATGAAAGGGAGAATCCACATGTTTAGTGACAAGGCAGGCTTTGCAGTAAAGGTCGTCCGTGAAACAGTCCTTGCATCTGTAGATGCCAGGCACCTTCTGACACGCAAGGCACATGGCGTAGTCGATGTATTCATTTCGTCCATCGAGCTGCACAAGCTCATCGAGGTACGTCTGGGGTTTTTTCAGCTTGACCCACTCCTCCAGAGGCCGATCCTGTAGCGGCGGGGGGAAAAATTAAGTGCAATCCTTGGTTACAATATCGTTGACGTACCGAGCCTCGTAGCGCTCGCGGCTCCTTCACCAAGTCATACACAGGCGCCTCTTCCTCCTCTTCCAGAATGCTGGTGTCATCGACTGACTTGCCCTCCCACCCCGTCCCATCCCAGGACATGTGCAAAGACGGCGGAACATCGGGTCTGAGGGCGGGCGCCACGGCCTTTGGCTTGGACGGTGATGCAGTGGTTTCGATCAAGTTATATTCCCGCCTTCTTCTCCCGTGCTCGTCCTGGTGGATATGGCGCTCTGCGATGTAGTTGTCTTCCTCCTCCTCCTCGCTGTCCGTATCCGGGAGAACTGTGTGCTGGACGCCTCCCCTGGCCATTGGAGTTAGAACGAGACCTGCCAAGGATGTGTCAGAGATAAAAACGCGTGATTTTGCAATCGCGATGTATCGCGCTGAATCACCCACCTCATTCTCCCTCCCAACATGCATGATGATTCTCCCCTCACCACCGGCACCACTCCTAAAATCCAGCGTACCGTCCTGCAGCGCCAGCTTATTCTCCTGCAACGTCGGCAAGAACAAGCCCAGCTAGACGAAGAGGGTCGGTCAGTATTACCCCACACTTCCGCCGTCCCTGAGCTCACATTTTCTACCAGAAATCGTCTCCAACGGGCTCTCGCTTTGCGGCACAACAGCAATGGCAGCACTCCCACACAGGCAGCTGCTGGGATGATCGATCCTGCAGATTCTACTGCCGCGTCGCCAGTTGTCGTCTCTATGGACGCCAATTTCTCCCTATCACGGAGACCCCCCAGCGACCTGCAAAGTGGGGAGCCCCTTGACCTATGGTCTTACAGGTAAGCACTGACGTTTCCCCCCTAATACGAGCTCACCTCAATACACAGAAACTTTCTTGCACTTTGTCGATCCCCGAGGACAGCGATTTCATACGACATCGCTTGTCAGTACGATCGCAATCTGAGCATTCGCTGCAGGGCATGCCCGGATCCTGGAGCAAATCTCCCTGCCGCGTGGTCAGGCCCTCCCGCCGAGTCGGATGAATCTAGCGAGGATAACGAATGAATGGGATTGCAGGAGGGGTGACCTGTTCGCCCGTTAGTTGCTGCATATGTATCTCGATTGTAACTCACCTGTTTGTGTGCGGTCGGCGTGAACGAGACCTGCACAAACACGCCACATCGACCAGCGACACCGATGAATTGACACGACGGCGACTGACTGCTTTGGGAACCAGCACACGTGATCAGTCGTGTTAATTAATGATCTACTCGGTTTTTTTGTTTCAACTACCAAATCCCAATTACTTCCACCACTGTCCAGTCTGTCCTTACTCCTGCGACTTTCCTGGTTCCAATTTCTTGATTACCACGCACTCGACGTCGCCTACTGTAAATTCCCGCCAATAACGCCTAAAACGTTGATCTGAATCTTTGGAAGTCGTTGCAACGACAGGATCTGTTGATTCAACAATATCGACATCTCAACATTGCCTAAAGCAACTACTGTACGATGCCCGGACTACTCCCCGCTGGATCTCCCGCTCGCCCGCCTGGCCCTGCGACGTTCTTTCGCAGTTTTCTTCGCCCACATCAAGTCCAACTTTGCCAACAGCGCTTCGGTACAAGCGCGCCTCGCTTCCTCCTCTCGCTGCGCCGCCGCCGTTCGTTCGTGTCTAGCCCGTTCATCTGCCTGCTGCTGCTGAGTGGGTCCCCTGGTGATGAAGATGTACTTGCGCCGATTCGCCATTGCGCCTGCGCGGAGCGCCATTAAATGGTCCAACCGAGCTTGACGCGCTTTGACGCGCTCCCTGACGGCGGCGCCTGGACTGTAACCTGGCGGGCATTGGATGCGGGGCGGAGCCTTGAAGCTATTCACCCATTCCTCCAGGTGCGTGTCCATCTCGCCGTGAAGCACACCTGGAAAAAAATTAATCCCCAGCTCACAGAATGCAGTACAGTGACATACGACGTTTCATGGCTTTTCCCTCCGGATCTATCTGCCCTTCCATCCAAGCTTGACGCGCTTTGACGCGCTCCCTGACGGCGGCGCCCGGACTGTAGCCTGGCGGGCGCTGGATGCGGGGAGGAGCCTTGAAGTGATTCACCCATTCCTCCAGGTGCGTGTCCATCTCGCCGCTGCACGTTTTTATGTGCAGACTATGGAGTAGAGAAGTGGGAGGGGGTGGAAAGGGATTGACTGAGGTGCGCGTTTTTCCATGCTAATCACATCATTTTATTTATCATGCGCAGCCAGATCTATACTCCGAAGATCGTGCTTCCACTCCGCCACCGCCGCCTCACGCGCCTGCTTCTGCATCCGCCGCCGTTTAATGTAGCTGCGCGCGCCTTGCCGCCCGTCGTCAAGTTCCTGCTGTGCATCGTTCTCCCCACTAGTGTTGCTTTCCTCTGACCGCTGTCCTTCCTGGTTTATTTCCTCCATGTTTATATCTGTACCTGTGATTAATTTTGGTCGCCAGGCACCTTCCGGATTTGAGAACACACCTGCGTGATGCAGCTCCACACGGCGTCGTCTGCCCGGACGCTCAGCGTCGCCGCCATCCTCTAGTTCCTCTTCTCGTTCCCGTTTCTGACCTTGTGAGTCGTCCTCCTTTGTATTATTCGTCTCCCGCCAACGTTTCTGGCCACCGCTCGCAGAATCCTCAGCGGAGTCTCGCTTGCGTTTGCTGGTATTCGTGGGCAAGGGCATGTGTAATTTCCAAGAGATGCTCTGCATCAGATTTGCGTCGGGGCATCTACCGGTATCTCTAGATACGGCGCGATGTATCGCCGCGATTCATCGCAATTGATGGATTTCTTCGAATTCTCGCAACAGTTTCATACTTGATTCGGGGTAGCCAAGGCAATTTACTCGCATGTATCTAGGGACCATATTTATCAATCAATCTCCTCGATCGGATTCAGCGAGCGCATCCTGGGCTATTCAGCTTCCGGAGGAGGGTGAAGATCTTGAACATACCTTTTATCAATTCTAGCCAGACGATCAACGCTGAGGGGAAATTAGACACCGGGAATATGCAAACGGCGCTACGTACCAACTCTCCGGACGCGCTGCAGGTGCGGTATCCCAGTTCGCTTGATATTCAGCTGCATTGAGAAACCGCCTACCCGGCGGCATCTCCATCGGGTTTTCGAGCATGCTGGCTGCAAGGGCCCATGCGTCTCGTGCGGCCTCTGCATTGCTGGGTATGGTCAGCAGGCAACACAAAGATAGCCGCAAGGAACTTCACGTTTCCGGCGCCGCAATTAAGATCACAGGGCGTTGCCTTGGGAGGGTACGCTCCAGGTACCCCAAATCCCTAGGTAGTATAGTTTTGTTAGTACAGTAGTGAGCGTGAAGAAGAAGAAAAACAAACCACGTCGGGTCTTCCCAGCGCGACTTGGGTGATTCATCCTCTGAGGGCGGGCTCACGGGGTTAGACAAAAAATCACCCAATATGGCATCCATCGCCGCATCCCAGCCCGCAACCCAGGAGGAATCCTCAGCTTTCGCTTCGCGTTTGACTTGCTTGGACTCGGGTTTGACTGGTTCGCATTTTACTGGCAATGTGTTAGCAGTGTTAGCACAGTCAGTATAAATCCGAACCCCCCACCATTTACTTTGCGCTCTTGCTCACGATCAGCCATTTGGACGGAAGTAAGGAGCGGCCGAATGCCAAGGCCAGAATTCATCTCACACATCAGATGTCCGTAAGCCAATTTATTTTGTCAGGATATTCTATCAGGAGCTTTTCCTGGCGGCCCGACGTACGACCCGCGAGGTCGGAGGGATCCACTCATTTGCCAGGCGTGCGAGCTCAAAAGTGACTGCCTGCGCATACCGGGTCGAATAATCTACATAAAGTTTGGCGTCCAGAAGCTGTTTGTAGTGCGACGTCGTGCCGCAACCGCAATAATCCATCGAAACTTGATGGTAGCCGGTGTGGTCCAGGACGAGGAAGTGGTTTTCGGTTTGCGGCAGGGGGCATTCATCACGGGCGGTATGTCCGCCGAGGCGCACGCGGAGCCCACAGTTTTGCAGGGTGTGGCCTTCGAGGCCATGTGGCGACCGCATCTATTGAAAAAATTAAGGGAAACAATTTCAAGCTTGATAAAAAAACATACCTCGATACGATGGAACGGGTGTTGCTCATGCTGTTCCACCAGGCACTCGCAGCACATGAACTTGGCCGCAAAACAGTCGAGACAACGCAAGGTCGGGCTGACGCGTGGGCAACGAGCGCACTCCTTGGGTATGGCCGGCAAGGGCTCGGGTTCCAAGTCGCGAATGGCGTTCAGCAGAATGTCCTGTATCAAAATCTCAATGAAAGAACGGGTTTGAAGAACGAGCCCCACCCGATGACCTGGATCCATGGTGGAGGGAGCAAAGAATACTTTTGGCAAGTGCTTCAACAGTCGTAAACATACGACTCGTATCAAATCACCCTTCTGACCATTCCTCAGCATGTCGGACTCGATAGAGGATAGAGCAGAGCACATGCCTCGACACGAGACACTGTTGGCGCATCTCGAAAAATTGGATGGCCCCTTTCGAAAGAAGGTGCAGTCTGCCCATAGTTGTGCCGCAATGAGATTTTATTAACATCCTTTCCTCAGCTCATAGCGTTGTATCTCAAACGAGAGCATTTATACCGCCGCAACATCGTTCACTGCAAGGGAACACGGGATGCGAGCAGGGCTGCCCAAGAAATTGCTGCTGTCGAGACCAATATTCAGTGCCTTGTGGTGCGGAACCGAGTGTGGGGGAAACTATTTCGAGATCTTCAAACATTTGACTTGGATTGTCTTCAGCCAGTCGCACAGCGGACGGAGTAAAGTATGAGTATGACCATGTATTACAAAGAAGTAGAGCTACGTCGTTGTCTTCCCAAAAAAAAAACATCTCGAGACTGCATGGCGTATCAGCAATGATATCCGGCGGTGAAAAGGTTGCATACCTGATATGCATGACTGAACCATATCATGATATGCCCTGTTTTGCCTTGTGCATGATGCGCCGAGTTGCCTATATAAGACCATACGTGAGTCTAAGACTATACGTGAGTATGGCTTCAGCGAGGCATTCTGGGGGAGGGCAGGTGTGCAGACCTGTGCAGAGCTCCGGACGAAGAAAAGCGTTGCAGAGAGGCGGGGGACACAAATCAGAAGGCCATCGTCCTAGAGTGCAGAATACATCAATAAAAACATTAGGATGAAACGGTATGGGGGGTGGCCTGTCCGGAATTCGGACACTATCCAGCCTGTGGTAAGACCGAAGGACGTCGGCAGACCCGTTCTCAAAGAAGGGATGGCATAACACCCAGATCTGGCAGAGAAGCCTGTGGAAGGCTCAGAGAAGAGAGAACATGGGAGGAAAGGCAAATAATACACTCACATGGAGATTGGCGCCGCAGAGTCGGTGTAGGACTATGAACGGCGACGTGGTCGGGTACAAGTGCGGTTTGATGGCTAGAAGTCACTCAGTCACAAGTGACTGCAGGTTGGTGAGGAACAGGATGAACATTGAATTGAGCTCGTTCTTGAACACAAGAATAAATTCTGCGAACGTCACGTTTCTCAGACCGTCCTGCCGTTTGGACGTAGGCAAAAATACCGAATTTCGAAAAATATTTTTGATCAACACATTCTAACGGTCTCCGTGCCGGTGCATATTGGATCTTTCCGACTATCTTATAATCCCAGAGGAAGCGGAAAAATCAACCGTCGACGGCTAGCAACCTCACGACATGTGAGCCCCGGTTTAAAATGTGTGAATTTATGAGAAACGACTTGCATGCACCGTATGGGGTCTCTAATGCACTTCCTAAATTGTGAAAGGGGTGTGAAAAGATACAAAATTTCAAGCCAAAAAATATTGTATGCGTAGTGCAGGCGTTTGCGGTAGTTGTGAATGCAAGCTGAGGTGATGAAGATGGCGCGAAGGAGAGAAAAGTCACGCAGTCACACATGTCACGGAGGGTGAGGAACACAAAAATTTACCGAGTGAAAACCCAGAACGATAGATTATATTATTCTGAGGAGAGAGAAATATTACAGATGTGTGTCCTAACTCTAATCCAGAAGCAATCCAGACAAACTGTCCCTAAGGAAGCGGGATTGGGTTGAAAGTGTTCAGACGCCGGGATTTGGCCTAAATAGTACATGCAATCTCTTGTTTTCGACCACCACCATGTCAACCTCGGTGAACGCTGAACCTAGCACAGACGAAGAAATTGAAGAATACCACGAACGGTGAGTACTCTGGCACTTTTATTGCCTTTGCTAGTCTGATGATAGGCAGTTGGGAGACTAAACGAGCCAAACGAAAGTGTTCGCGCGCTCAAGCCAGTGCCCGGTATTACGCGAGGTCAGTGCTTTGTTTAGCATCTTCATGTTATTTTTCTTTGAATGCCGAAATGCTTCTTATAGTCACCCCGAAGCTAGAGAGAAGAAAAGGGCTAGTATTGCGGAGAAAAGGTGAAAAAATGTCGAAACAATTGAATCAAGTTGCAAACCAATAACCATCTGTAGGGCCGCTGAAAAAGCTAGAAGGCGGCGTTGGGATCCTCCAAAGCATCCCAAGCCTTCCCTTAGGTATGTACATCGACTATGTCATGAGGCTCTCAGTAAATATGTGACCTCGATGCAGGAAAGATTCCAATACGCCGATAGACTTTCCTACGCAAGATCCTACTCGAGACACCTCCAACATCAAGGGCAAGAGAGTCCAGCATGTATCTCTTCAGTAAGTACAGGGCGCTTTGGATTGCAATACCGCAAACCTCATGCATTTATCGCGTTACAGTGCAAGCCAAACTCTTTACGAGACGCATATGGAGACGGGTAGATGTCTCATGTGCCAAAGCTCGAAATATTGTTAACTTTTTATATATTTACAGGTGCCAATCCACGGTCGGAAGATATTATGGCGGACTACAACGACTCAGACAGGGAGGCGTCCCCTGGACAAGGCCTCAGTCTGAATCGTCCCGACGAGGAGACCGCTGCAGCCGAAACCCTGGCTGGTTTCGCTTCTCTGAGCAATGTGCGCAACATTTCTGCCCCCCGAGATATGAGGGAGGGAGCTGGGGATTCTACAACCCACTTCCAGTCTGAAACTACGGCGGTCGGGCAGCGGGCAGGGGCACTGGGCGGTGACGAAATGTCAAGTTCTTGGTATGCCGTTTCGCTTGATGATATCGATGCTGATACGCGGAAACTCTATCTGCAATTTTCAGTTCTTCTGATGTGGACAAAACTTCGCGTTGCACCCATAGCTCGCCGGTGCGGGAGGGCGCGGATAGGGCGCAGCCTGCCATTATAATTTCTATCGAGGCTGGCACAGGCACAGACACTGCAAACCCGGACGCGTATGTCTCTATTTTGCCAAGGACGTCCAAGCACTAATTCTCCGGGTACTAACAGTAGCCCCGAGGAAGCACCTGGACGCACGCGTGTTTTTCGGGGATATCGCTACATGCCATCCGGCCCTCCTCCTGATGTGCGCCCCGTGAACGAGCCCAGGCACCCAGCATTGGAGCCGGCCCAAGGCATTTGTGGGAACTGCAAGACCGTCGAGGCTTGCGAGGCGGATGGGGACGACCAGGAAGGTCTCTGTGCCAGGTGCTCCGACTGCCAGATGGAAAGATTTCTCTGCTGGGATCATTTTAATGGCGTGAAAGAGTGGGAAGAGCCATGGCTGTGGTAAAATATTTACTCCTTTGCATGCAATAAATATGACAGCATGGTCGTCTTATCCACATGAGCACGGGAGGGTTTTTCACGGACAGACACAATATATTTCAACAGCGGGCAGACTACATACTACACTACGCTTGGAATGCTGTTTAATTTCGTGAGAATTGTGGACGGATAACATGAGATAACACACCACGAACTAGGCCTGAGCGGCGGGAGCCTCAGCGGCGGCGGGACCAGCAGCAGGAGTGGCATCGACGGCGGCGGGAGCGATCTCGGTCTCGGGGATCCACTTGTGGACGTGCTTCTCGCCGTGCATGTAGCGATAGTAGAGGAGGGAGGCCTTGCGGCCACGCTGCTTGCTGCGCTGAGACCCGGGGACACCATGGACCTGATAGTCGGCTTGCACGCTATGGGGAAATGGTCAGATTTTTGAAAACAATGGGCAGGCAAATACTTTACACGCTGGCGTAGATGCCGGGCTCGCGCCCAGCGATGACGACGTGGTAGGTGAGGTCATCGCTAGTGCCGGGGGGATGTGCAGCATCGACCTGATCGGGGGTGCGCGCCTTGACTTCGATCCAGACGATGCTGGGGACTACTTGGGTAAAATCAGATAAGGTAATTGACACGCAGTGAATACGTACCAGCATCGGCAGGAACTCCCTCGGCGGCAGCAGCTGCGACTGCCTCGCTGAGAGCAGCAGGGAGTTGGGCTGACGGAAAAAAAATTAGTTTTTGTGGGCCGGAAGAGTCAATAAACCGACCTTGCACTTCCATGCAGTGCTGAGCCATGGCCAAGGACATGCGCGTCATGCCCGTAATGAGCGAGGCCAACACCTCCAACTTGCGTTCCGAGCTGGAGGTGTTGGGCTCAGTTGCGGGAGCGGCGTTTGACATGGTTAAGCTGTAGTGGGGGGAGTTGAGACGTGGGGGAAGTTAGGATGGAAGAGATCAAAGCCAGGACGGGTTTAAAGGTGCGCATGGTGATGTGGGAGAATCAGATAGCGTGATAGTAGCACAGGGCATCATGCGGCCGGACGGGTTGTTTGTTTTGCGTTTGCGTGAGCCCGATCTGGTTGGCCTGAAATGGGACGAAAATGATGTGTAATTATTCTGTCTCCTTCACTCCGACTTGTTGCTTGCCCCTCAAAAGCTGAACTACGACGATGACCCCGCATCGCTGGACCACAGATGAGCCGTTCGAATTTTTGGCGTCACAGATTGCAAAATACTTCCACGAGCAAACGCAAGGGACCCAAATCTCCTTTTTCAAGAAGTTGGATGAAGCCTGGCTTCGGCGCTGGCCAGAGGAGGCTAATCTTGGCCTGCCCGCCCATGAGTCTGGTGTTCCGCTCGGGGAGGCCGACGCGCTCCGACTAGCCACAGCAATAGAAAAGCGAAAAAATGTGAGTGCTGCAGGAGGACGCGTCAGTGACGCGTCCTTTTTAGAAACATCTTATGTTAATCTACCTTTAACAGCAACTACGCGTCTGGTTTCGCAATAATGCTAAACCGCCCGCGACACGGGAAGTCGGAGCTGTACCCAAAGCAACCCAGGCAGACTCGCTGGCTGGGGGGATATGGCGAGACACGTCGCGTCACCGAGATCCACAGCTGGTTGAGATATACCAGAAGCAGTACCCAGATCGAGTTGATGCGGCACTGGCAGAGGCCGGGTTCGACACGCTCCGGCGCACTCATCTGGAGTGGATGCCGCAGGACGGCGAGCCAGACAAGAAAACGAAGACGATATTAAGGCAAGAAGCGGGGGAACGGCTGCGCATGAGGAGAGCAGCGAGTCGGAAGGCATTTGATGATGAAACGGATGAGATCAAAGACAAAGTACGAGCGGAGCTGGCGAGGATCAGGGCGGAGAAGTTGGAACCAAAAGCGGAGCAGCCTCTGACACCAGCATCTGTACAACTGTGAGTGTTTGCATGTTCTGGTCGCGTTCTGTATTGCCAGCTGAAACGTCCATTTCTGCTTCAGGTCGCTTGATCAGCTGGAGGCGATCAGTCGACTCATTTCATCAGCATATCTTCAAGAAAACTGGATGGGTGGGATTCACTATGCTCGGAGGACCGAAGCCCAACGCGGGGGGCGCGTTGGGCGTCGACGTGTAAGTGTCGTCTGGAAACAATTGGTTCGGTCACGTGCTTATCTTCGCTTTCAGCTACTCGCTTGGGAAGAGCCCGGCTGGGAATTATTTCAAAGATTCGCACCCGAACTGGGATACGGGTGTTGGCGCTCTTTTCTCCAATTGGGTCAGACAATGCTTCCGTATGTGGTATATTTCCTGCGTTCAAAATGAGTACTGATTTTTCTTTTCTTTTCGACAGCACGCAGTGTGCGAGATGCAATGGCACTTCCTGAACCCGATGATCTGCTGGACGGCCTCATTTCCATGACAGATGAGCCTGATCCCGACGGCGAGACTCCACCCTTGCGCAAAACAAAGGCAGTGAAAAAGCCGTCAAGAGTCAAGGCACCGAAACGGGGCAAAACAACCACCAGCCCCGCTGGCAAGAGTACAGCTGGCGAGAAGATAGTGGCCTTGTCACCTACTGCGCTCCCTGGACCATCTACCTCGGTGGAAGGTGTTTTACCTTCGCGTTATGGTGGACCACCGCCCCAAACGACTCCTACCCATGTCTTCTCAACCTCCCCAGCGCCCACTGTCTTTGTAGGCCCACACGGATCTTCTACTGGCGACGCATCACATTTTGATCGTCCAAACATGCCGCCCACGCTCGATCCCAGTGACAATGGCCCCTGGAGCAATGTGGGTGGCCAATCAAAGGTGTTTGGATTGCAAGACCCTTATAATGACAATCGGGAGAGTGGCCTGAGAGCGTTCGAGCTGGCCGGTGCTTCCGACCCGACCTTTCCAGATGCACCGGGCATGGTCTACAACTCGGTGGTAGACCAGCATGGAGAACCCCTCATCGACGACGCCTGGCTCGCTTTGATGGCAACGGAGGGCGGGGGCGGTTTCGAAAGTAACCAGAATCTAGGGGACAACGGAAACTTGTGGATTGACGCCGCTGGACGCATGGAAGGTACGTAGTACTGGATTCCAATATTTCATTGCATTCTAACTGATTTGCGCAGAAAACTTGATGATGGGCTTCGGCGCTACCCCGCCGCGCTCATTCTCGCCCTTTTCATCTCAGCCCGACCCTCCATCGTCATCTCACTTACAGTTCTTTGAGTCTTCACCACCTGCTGGACCGCCGTCTGCTCCTTCGCCAGTTCTTTCGCCGCCTGCTCGACCACCACTTGCTCCTTCGCCACCTGTTCCTTCACCATTTACTCGACTGCCGCCTGCGCCGCCTGTACAACGTCCACTTACCGCTCCAGTCGCCCGGCGACCTGGGACTGGAAGAATGAGGGCCCCTGCAAACACGTTGCCGTTGCCGCCACGTATTGCACGAACCACCGATATTGCAGCGTCCACCGCAGCTTTGCAGCAAGCGATGCTCGCGTCGCATAAAGTGAATGAAAATGAGGACAGTGAGGATAGCGGTGTGGAGAGAGGGATAGAGGAGAGCGATGACGACGACGAAGAGGTGCCGCTAGCAGGGCCCAGTTATCCGCTGTCGAGACCGATGGCTAACCCGCCGAAGCCGTTCAAGAAAAGTACCCAGAAGGCGGGAGCTGTTGGGCGTGGAGGACGTGGAGGGCGCGGAGGGCGTGGGGGGCGTGGAGGGCGCGGAGGGCGTGGGCGTGGAGGTGGTGTTGCAGTGCCTGGGCGATCACGCGAGAATGTGGCAGAGGATGAGCAGGAGCAAGAGGAGCAGGATCGGGAGGCGGAGGAGCAGCCGGAGGATGTCACTGCCAATGCGCCAATCCGTCCGCAAGCTTTCCTGCAAACGTATGATGAGCACGGCATTGCAATACCCCTACCGCTTGGCACGGTCGTCAACGAGGTTTCAGCGGCGAGAAAACGTGAGCTCCTCCAGTTGGCGAGGGAGAGCGACAAACCACCGAAGCGGGTGCCACGGAAACCGAAGAACCCCCTGCACAATCCCGACGGCAATACGGACCTGGTGGTTTTACCAAGATTGCCGGGCGCGCCAATGCCGCCGGTACCTCAATTGGGTCGCCCAGAACGCGCAAGGCGGCCACGAGACCCCAACGACGATCTGGCGTTGCTGGAGGCGCTCGGGGCAAAGAATCGGGGGGAGGTCGAAAGCAAGACAAAACGCAAGCTGACTTCATCGAATGACGCACCACCAAGCAAGAGGTCAGTCAAGTCCCTGACTTTGTTTCTCTCATTAACAGAACGTCGTACCACAGGGGAAGAAGGCGATGACTTTGGAAAAGAGCTCGTGGGCGTTATCTGGAGTCAAATACTTGTATCGTACTTTAGCCTGTGATGGACTTGCAAGTTTCTTTTTAAAATGTTTGTGGGTGTGAGGGATGCGGGGTTTCCTGAGCCAAGTGCAACTCCTGTCCGCGAGCGCTTCGCCGAGTGGTTGTTCTGCCGCGGGCATACGTTTTGACGAAACGCCATGTAGGCCGGTTCGAAACCGGCAGAGGGCTCGTGGCCTCCTTTTTGGGACATCTTTCCAAAAGACATTCCCTTTCATTTTCTTTGGCCCAGAGAGCAAGTGTCATGTTTGTGTGCATGCAGGAAAAAGTAGTAACACAGAAACGAATCATCTTATTCACAGGAAGGCTAGATTTCACAGGAAGGGTAGATAAGTAAATGGCAGTAGCAACGGACGAGAGTGCAGTACAGAGCGCGGTGACAGGTCAATACGTAAGATGTGAGGCACCGACAGGGTGATACGGTCATCGGAGGAATGATAAAGAAGGGCGGAAGGCTGTGCGATGTGCGGATGCACGGAAACGAACGCAGTGGGCGCACGACGCGAGCTGTGTGCCTGAAACTCCGGGTGAACGAGGGGAAGGGTGGGTGGAGGAGAGGGATGTTGTCGACTGGAGGATGAAGGGGTGGAAGACAGCGGGGGACGGCCAAATGACGGACGCGCGAAAACGAGCACAGTGGGCGGACGACGCGAGCTGTGTGCCTGAAACTCCGGGTGAACGAGGGGAAGGGTGGGTGAAGGAGAGGGATGTCGTCGACTGGAGGATGAAAGGGTGGAAAACAGCGGGGGACGGCCAAATGCGCGAATGCGCGAAAACGAGCACGGTGGGCGCACAAGGCGGGGCAGGAACCCAAAACTTTGTAGGGTTGGAGGTGGGGACATAGGGCTGTGCTGGGTGTGCGGACGAAGCCAGCTATGGGACAAGTGGCGAACGCGCATAAAGCAGCGAAGCGGGAAAATGGAGTGCAACGAGGCTATAATAATGCGGGAGAAGGTGGAGGAGACGTCCACAGATGACACTGTGTATGAAGCAAGGTAATTGAGCAGCAGTGGGGCCGTCCTGGGAGAATGGGCAGCAGGCGAGGGAAAACGAATGTAGATGGAGTGCAGCTGGGGCTAGGAGTACGAAACTATGTCGGGACCTGGGTGGGATACAAATGAAAGCCAGGTAGGAGCAACAGATCAATCTGGTATAAGGGCTGGGAGGCGCAGCGGGCAGCAGCGAGGAAGCGCATATGGGTGTAGCGAGTGCTAGGAAGGTACTGGGGGCCTTAAACAGGGGGGGTTAGCAATTAGTTGTGTAACATAGTATGTTGACATACGGAGAGTGCAAGAGGACGATAGGGAGAGCTGCAGTGGCGGTAATGCTGGTGGGGCGGGGTGGATGCCTACGGCTTCTAGCGGGCGAATGCTGGTACATAGAGACCGGGAGAGTGTGTAGGATCCATGTATGAGGGACGAGGAGAGGTTTCAGACAAGAGCCGGCAGCCACTGTGAGTAGGAGGCTATATGGAAGAAGGCGGAAGAGAGAGACTGTGATCATAACACGCACAAACAACACACACCTGCCACTAATTGTCCATTTTGGCACGTTCACTCCTCGCGAAATACTTCACTGGAGGCTCTGTAACCTCGTGTGCACCCTCGATAATATCCAATTCATATGTACTAACAATCACTAGGTGCAGGGAGCCCTGGAAATATGCGCCCAATTTGGCAGAGGGCGACGGCACAGCCACGCGCTCCCGCCCCACCGTCAAACTGGCGCAGCGACGCCGCCGTCCAGCGGTGGGCGCCCCACAGACCAAATGATTGCGCGGCAGGTTAAGCGAACCTAAACGGGTGAGTCCTCTAACGCGATAGATCGCGAGCTATTCTCATTAGAAGGAGTGATGTATCGCAGGTCCGCTTCTCGCTGAAGCATCGCGATGTAACAAAACCCCAGATACGCCTGTCAGGGTGAGTTGATCAATCTTAAATTCAAACTCCGGCCCCGCCCTTTGCAATTCTCCGAATTGTACCAGTCTGCCTATGGCACCCGTGCTTGCATCGGGTCAGAATCCGTAGGCAGACTGGTTACGAGTCTACCAGACGCGGTAGTAACAGGCACCTGATTTTTGTTACGGCATTACTTTTCTCTTTTCTTTCTCTCCAATCTCTCTGTGCCCATCATCCCCCACTGAGAACTTCGACTCCGACATGCCTAACCTTGGTCGATTCTGCTGGGTTGAAGTGGATGATATCAAACTCCCTGAATATGCTCCCCGGCAGCTACCGAGTACTCTTCCGATGGCAGGGAGGCGACTTGTTGGGTACCTTCAGAAGTGAACAAAGTGAAGTGAACCACAAATTCAGGAATTTTCAGCTGCCTAATTGTGTATGGCTCGTAGAAATTTTCTATACACTGGACGGATCCGAAAGCTAGCCGTGAAAGCACCTTTTATGGTTTCGTGATGGTCGATGGAGTCAACTGCGGAGGCAGGGAGTTAATCCTTAACCGAGTGGGTTAACCCGGACGATGGCAAGGCACTGGTCATAGGGACAGTGTATCCACCTCACCTACGAGGAGACCCCACTAGGCCCACTTCTTTTTGCGAAACAAGAGTTTACAGGTCTACTACAAAAATTATATCTATCGCATAGATCTAAAATGCTTTTTACCCCCAGACGACGACACTTTTCTCAATGCGCCAACTTCACGCGATCTAGGAACTATCAAATTTGAACTGCAACAAGTTGTGTGTCGTAAAACGAGACCCAAGCTGAGGCATTTTGCGACGCTTCCGCCGCAAAAGCTCCATGAACGGTCCAAGAAGGCTATGGGTCTTTGTATCCAGTACGTGATATTTAATTAAGTATCCTCATGTTAAATCTGAGCCTCCCTTCAGATTCGGCTCAGAATTCGGCACTTATAATGGTGGCCCGAGCACGGATACAGTTGTGCAAGATCTTGCAGTCATCTCCTTCAAATACCGTCCTCTTGGTGAGCTTTTGGTCCTATGCCTCGAGTCACCCTAACAAGTACCAATACGTGAATGACAGAGCTATTAGAAGTCAATGGAATCGCTCCCGCAGATAAACCGCGTCTGACGCAGCGACCCATCGCCGTTGAAGTCATCTCTGACGACGAAGAAGCGATCGCGTCGAAAATCAAAGCTCTTCAAGTGCATTTCAGTAATCTCTGCTGAAATATTATCCTAATCCCTCAAACCAGGACCAGCTTGCTGCTTTGCTTGCTGCTGTCCGTAATAAAAAGCCGCAGCCCTCGAAGCAAATTAAAACAGAGATCAAGGCTGAAAAATCGGTTTTTCTACCTGGAGAGGTGATGTATCTGACGTGACCACTCATTTCGTTTTTAGCCCTCTCTTCCTTTGCACTACTGATGTGTTCCCGTGTGAACTCGAATAGACTCGAATGAAGACTATAATTAAACCTGCACGCTGATCTCGGACCGCCTTCGATCTTCATCAAACTTCTTTTTAAGAAAAGCAACCGGAGGAATTATAATAAGCGATCCATATATAAATGCGACCTACTCGTGTCATCTTCTTAGCCTCCTCCGCCTCACTTTGCCCTTTTCATCCACCAGTGCGCAAGTCGCCTTTTAGCCTTGAAATACATTCTTTCGATCTCGTTCCTTCAACCTCGATCGTCATTCATCAGTCAAAGGTCGAGATTCGACCAGCTTTCAACTGCATTTCTCTTTAAACGTTTCGCAGATGTTTTTTGCTCGCTTCATCGTTTTCATTTCGGCGCTTTTCCTTGCGACCATCGCCAATGCCCTTCCTGTGAAACCCCGCGCTTCGGCTTTGAATGTCGCGAAATGCACCTCGCCGGCCACCAAGCTGGTGACGCATGATTGCAATGTTGCCCTGCTCGGGGTGAGATTCCTTTCCTCCATGTTTCTCTTTCGCACCCACTGATCGGATGCTGCAGCTTGGAGGAGGAATTGCGGGCGCAATGTTGGTTTTCTTCCCACCATCATCTGTATCACACAGCTAATCATTTGTTTTAAGCCAATTCCTGCGCGTAAACGCTGCGTCCACCTCGGCTGTGAGCGGGACCTGCAGAGTCACGGCAACCGCGGTCGACGGTGGTAAGCTGGTCATATCGCCCAACGTCCGTGCCATTTTCTGACGAGGGCCAAGGAACCACGGTCGACATCAGCAAAGGTCGCCTGGAAGGGCACGGGTCGCCTAACGGTGGATTCGAGGTGAGCTTCACTTAATGACCGTTATGAAGCTCGCCTTATTCTAATATATCCCGCTCTCTTCCCAGAACCTCCTTACAGCATGCGGTGCTTCCCCGGGATCCATGGTCATTGGCGGGGGATCCAACAACGGTGGAAACATCGAGATCGCGATATCTGCGGCCTGATAGCGTCGCTGAAGAGTGTACACAGGCCATTTTTTGTAAAGGCTTTATTTCCTCACCAAGGCATCAATGGAGATATGCTCACTTCATCGCAAAGATCAGAAGCTCTGTGGTTTTGAATATACGTTTCGAATTGGACACGTCAAAGGTGATTTCATGTCTACAAGTATCCAGACTTAAAGCATATGTTCGTGCGCTTGGTAGACTCAGGAAAGTCACAAGCCTGGGACCGACGACAACGGGGCACGATGGGCTGCAAACCCGCTCCCAGGAACTATCTACGAATTGAAAAAGGGTTTGGAGAAAGGTAATTTAATGGGAATCCCCCAGTAAATGCTGCCCATTCACTAGGCGGGACGTCAGTACGAGTTGACAACGAATGGAACTAACAGAACGCACGTTTAGAAAGAGGCGGTGAGCGGTTGAACAGTTTCGGAACCAACGTCCGGACAAGCAGTCACAGCGATGTCTCCCGCAAGCCGTCTGAAGCCCGTCCCTGTCTGGCCCAAAGCGTAGCACGGCGCTCCCTACCGACCGCTGCACGTTCATCGAACGCCCTCTAAGGTTGTGCTCGCGTGAGTGTCTCGGATCGCGCCGCCGTCGGCCTGCCATTCGTAAGCTGCTTGTCGGTAGCGAGACGAGGTCGATCTGTGGGAAATAGTACATCAGCGAGAGGGGTGGGGTAGACGCATCTCGGAATAGCAACCCTATGGGAGAGAGAGAAGGGTCAGGGAGCACGCCAAAGGAAGGGGGAAAATCGTACGGAGAGAAGATGGTGGTCAAGAGTAGAGAGCGGTGGGCCAAAAACGTGAGGTGGCTGACATATTTATACCAATCTCGGCAACCTCCCGGCAGATTCCGCTAAGTAGTATAACAAGCTTAAAGAAAAGCCTAAGGCCAAGTCTTGGACAGTTTGGGTCCCAATTATATCGTACTAGGCTGGCACCGAGACTGACTAGGACCATTGGCTTGGCACGACGCGTCAAGAGCGTGTTATGATGGTTTATTTGGGGCTCCGAGTTCCGATCAACAGCAGATTCAACCAAGGTTTCAACCAATACTTTTTACGTTTTCAAAAAACACCGAGTACCACATATAACGACGTATTAAGACCTATAAAGACATGGCCGTTCCGACGTGTTATTCGCGCACGATGGTTTGGTTCAGGAGAACTGAGTACGATAAAAAGCAGTTTAGTCTTCGGTTCTCGCCGTACAAAAGTCTGACTAGCTGCTGTAAGCGGTCCGGTACTAAGGAAGGCCTGCACTACTCCGTACGGAGTGAACGCAGCTCGACGCAGGCAACGCTTGGATGTCATCTCGAGAAATCATGGTCAATGTATGCGTGCCTTGCAAGCACGGGTGTTCTTCAAAGGAACGAACGTAAACTTGAAAGCAGGTCCGGAACACCCGGAGCAGGTCGGATTGACGCAAAACGAAAAAAAAATCGTGAAGATCGTGTCGGGCTGAATATACAAACGTGAGCGTCGAGACGAGGAGAGACCCGAAGAACCCAGAACCCACCAAGCTCAAAAAGCGACATCATTCAGTAAACAACAAGCGTATGTAGCGTATGTTGAGACGTGTCGTTAGTTGGAATCGTCGTCGTAGTCAGAAATCTCGGACTCGGTGTCGTCTCCATCTGTGCTGGCATCAGAAGATTCAGGCGACGCGACGACAAGCGCAGATTTGCTACGGCTGGTCGACGGGCGGGATGGCGACTGCAGGCGCGTGGTCGCCACCAACGGGACGGTGCCCTTGCCCGACGCAAGGCGCGCGGACTGGCGGAGCTTGCGCACGGGGCGCCGGGGTTTCGCGGTGCGCATCGATTCGGACGTCATAGCGCTGGGAGTGACAGTCGAGGTGGTCGTTGGGGGGTAAATGAGGAGCTCTGCTTCGACGAGGGTAAGAGACTGCGGGCATGGGTCGCCGTTCTCCATGACACAGGTACCCTTTTTTGCGTGGTAAATGAGCCCGTTCGGGTTGAGGTATGCCTGGAGAGGGATGTTCAGTCACTGATGCAGAGAAGGAGATGCAATGCGCACTTTGATGCATTCGGGAATCTGGGCAGAAAAAAAGCGGTGGAGTTGAGTATGTGTCTAAAAAATCAGGACGCGTCGGCTTACCGGACAGACAAACAGCTTTTCCCGCCCTTTCAGATACAGAGGCGGCTTGACGAATGACGAAATGGGTGGGGGGGTGCTTGGGACGATGTTCGGGTCCAGATCAGCATCGTCCACCGGCCATTCTGAATCTACTTGCGGGTCTTCTATCTTTTCTAACGCCTCCGTCTTGTTTTCGTGCTCCTCTGCGCTCAACAATGCTGGTGCTTCCTCCGTCGGACTTTCCGTCTCGCTCACTAGCACTTTGTCGCCTTCACAGTCCTCGAGCATAGGCGCATCAATGACGGAGAACCCCATCTCGACTTCCCCAACGCCAGACGTGCTTGCCTCGAAGACAGTGGGTGTCAGAGGAGCAGGGACGGCCTCGCTCAGGGCTGACAATGCGTTCGCGCCTCTGGTCCTCCGTGCGACGATGGAGCGCCCAGGAAATCGCCGGCGGAGAGAGGTGAGGCAGAAGGGAGCCGGGTTGCGCGCCGGGAAATCTGCGCCACAGTGGCGTTTGGCCGGCGGCGAGCGGGGGCGCTCAGAATCCGACTCTACGATGGCCGCGTCCGCGACGGGTGGTGGCGGCGCCGGCGATGATGCGGGAAGGGGTGTCGCGGCTACGAGGGTAGCCCGTGTCAACGGCAGAGCTTCGGGATCGGCATGAGGAGGAGCTGAAGGCGAAGGGATAAGATCCACGTCAATGACTTCAGCGTGGGGCGGAACACAGCGTTGTTGTGGGCGAAGGGGGATAGGAGTATGAGTTATTAGCGGCATAAGGAGCGGGACGACGAGCGCTGGTGGAGGACGATAAGCATCGCCGTACAGGTAGCTTGGGCCCAGCGCATCGGTATAAGTACTCAAGTAGGATGGCGGCGTCAATAGGTTGCAAGGCAACGCGCCCTCCTTCGACTGGTCCATCCGCAGCGTTGGAGGAATAGCGACGGGAGTATAAATCTTATCGCGTGTCTGTGCAGACGGGTAAGAGGAGGCGTCAGAGCCAGAGTCGGATGAGGTGGGAGATGGAGACGCTGAGACCGAGGACGAAATTGAGGACTCGGAGGCGGTAGGAGACACGGGTGGGATAGTGGGGAGCGGCACGCGCGTAAACAGATGTTTTTTCCGCGAAGAGAGCGGCAGAGGTGGTGGCAGAGGTGGAGGAGGAGTAGCGGGATACACAGGGAGCTGAAAAAATTCGGAAAAAGCGGTAGATGATCCTGAGCATGGCGCAGCGAAAGGAAGGTTGGCAAGCTCGCTGCCTTCGTGGTAATTTTCGAGGTGGTCGAAAAGCTCGTGCAAGTCCGATAGCTTCATGTCGCAGCAGCTGAAATTAGAGCACTGCGTCCAATGTTATTCATGTTAGCGCCAGAATAGACACGGATGAGAGTACGCACAAACTCGCGTTCGGTCTCGATATCCATTGTGAGGCACGGTATAGACGAGGTAGAGAGGCAACTTCAGATGCGACGAAGACGGGTATATATACCATGCTGGAAGCGAGAAAATATGAGCGGAGGAATATGTCAATTGTGATATCAGGGATGCGCGTACATTTTTGCTTGACACAAGTCAAGCTCCAGGAGACAGCGCATCAATATGGAACCCAAGCCGCCGCGCAGACTCCACGGATCGCGACCCAATTAGACAGCATAGGTGTAGAAACAGGTTAGACTGAGTGATTGCGGGGTGTGAAGTTTGTGAAGGGGTGAAGAGCAAAGTCGAGGTCTGTTAAAACCGGTCCGGCGAAGAGGCATCGAAGATTCGAAGTCGTTGGCCTAAGAGCTTCTTTCTCGACGCATGGGTGTAGTGCCGCCATTGATTAAAGATGAAAAACCTCTCCGGAGCCTCAAAAAAGCAGATTTGTACACACCCATCTCTCGAAAAGAGGAAGATGTCCACCTCACAGCTTGGCTCAGAGCCTCTCATAAGTCCATTTTGCATACGATCGGCGTTTCCAGGGCAGAAAGTCAGTAACTCGGAATGCCAGCTTCGAGGTAATTAGAAGGTAGTGAACCGAAAAGCCACGCGGATCCTCCGGTCCAGCTGCAATGCAGTTTCATCTTGCAGATATTGCGCACCCTAAAGTTCGACCTTAAACTCGAATTTAGATAGTCGGCGCTGTGTAGAAGGAGACGAAATCGCAAGAGCCAAACCAGTGATGATAATTGAGTAAGTGAAACTAACCCGAGCCTGTCGGTGGCATCCAGCGAAGTCTAGACGTGTAAATCTGAATAGATCTGAATTCGGCTCAGTAAATGCTACCGGAGAGAAGAATCACCTGGATCCTGGTGAAAAAGCTGCCCGTCCGTTGCAGGGCAGCGTATCTGCAAAGGTGTTTGGACCCATAGTGATTGGCCCAACCTCCAATGTGCGACGTGAGGCCTTGTGCAGGCGTAATGGTTCGCCTTTCACAAGACCCATTCCCGGTTTGTTCCCGGTGGCGGCCTGGCATTACTGTTGTGAAATGCTCCGAGTCTGCCAACAGCGACTCGGAGTTGACGACAGAAAGCGTTACGTAATGCTAACGCGTTACGTAATGCTTGATCGGAACTCGTAGGATGCGAGTGTATGGCACATATACTGTCCAATAAGTACAAAAAGTTGAAATGACACAAACCTTGAAAAAAAATGTTGAAATGACACAAGAAATATTGAGATGACATGACAAGAAAAACTGAGATGCAGATGTACGGCAGGTAGATGAAATGACACGTCAGAAGGCCATTAGGCTAACAGGGACATTCGAACCAACCCGGATTGCACATCAAGTCAGGGATCACTTCGGCATCACAAATTGATTGCCTATCATGCCGCCTGGCCTTGGTATTCAACTCAGTTCCAGTTCTGTTGCCTTCACCATTGAATTCCAGAAACATGGAGACTGGTAGCAATGATGAGGTTGATGTAGTATGCATTCATAGTGTCCTGATTTAGCCGTCAGTCGCCATCGTTGTTGGTAGCAAGGCCTACATGCCTCCTCTGTCTATATACAAGGCAATGATTATTTACCTACCAGGTAATAGGCCCCATGAATACAAACATGACACCCAACGGCCCGACGCAAAACACCATAAGGTCAAGCGACAGTTAATCGTTTTCATAGCCAGCTGATGGCATCTGATGTGATCAAGCACCTGGAAGTGTGCAGATACTTCGTTTCTTTAACGAGATGACGGGCTTTTGTTTACCTTTCCGCATTTTGATTCACCCCAAAACCAGCCAAGACCAAGCGAAGAACAAACCAAACATTTGTCTTCGGAATCTTACTCTCACCAACAGCTACAGCTTTCCTTGGCTTCTGTTTTTGGGCAACCATCGCACTTGAAAGCTGTTGAATTGAACAGCAGTTGCAGTTAGCAGACCATCACATGGTTAAGACTCAACTGGCTGTTGAACAGTGCCATTGATCAGCTGTAATCCTCCGACTGCGTGAAATTGTGCTGCAGGGCGTCAAGCTTGAGGCTGTACCTTCCCGCAGCAATTTTTCCCGCAATAAATACCCAATGAGTTGGGATTGTCGCTCAGCCTTTTTCACTTTGTCAAGTGCCGAGTTGGGCCGGAGCGTAGCAAAGGCCTATCTTGTGCCATTTCAACTCTTTCCTTGCGGATGCTGCCATTTCAACCATTTTCGAGTTGCTGTCATTTCAGCTTTTTTTGACTTTGACCATGTCATTTCAACTTTTTTTGAAGTAAATATCATCTCAATTTTGTCTGATTTATTGGACACTATATGGCCCATACGAGTGAGCCAAATAAACCACCATAACACGCTTTTGACGCGTCGCACTTGTGATAACTAGCATACTAGGCGCGTGTTCTCCAGGACAGGAGAACAAATCGAACATGGAACGCTTCGTTCAGTAGCCATGTCGCATTAAATTAATCCGACCAGGTTCCAACGCGTCGATACCTTGAAATCCAAAGTCTTCCACAAATCTACGAAGCAGCTAGCTGAATGACGGAGAAATGGTCCGTCCGCGCCCCGCCGACATTGTTCGCATGTGGAAGGCCGAGAAGCCTGAGCACATGGTCTCGTTCGAGACACGCTGGACTCGCAAGCGTCATGTTTCTTCGTAAAAAAATGCTATGATCCCGCCGCAGGATGCCCGCCAGCAGCGCAAGGGCGACATAGAGCTGGATATCACAACTCCCTGGATTCTCCAGAAATGGTCTTACAAACCGATTGCGGGCTCTATACGAGATCCTTTCCCGAAATGTGAGCAATCTTCGAGTTTTTCCTTCTTGGGACCGGACTTTGTGGTTTCTAGGGGTACCAGCGCGCGTCTTATCAATTTACCCTACCAGTACTCCACTCCGATCTGGTCTGTCTAGCCACAGAATGGCTACGAATCCGTGACAGGCGCAGTCGGTCCAATCCGCTCCGACAATGCTCGTAGCCTCGAATCGTGGTGTACGAACGCGACTCGTGAACGTTTTAACATCCTTCACGTCTCCTTCGCTTTATGTGGCGATGTGGTCAAATTTTGTCGCTATTGATTGCCTAGTTCCTAGGCCTCCATTTCTATTCAAGGTCTTTTCCGACGCATTGGTAGGTCTCGTCGGGTCCAGCGGGGTTTCACTTTCCTCCATATTTCCTGAACGATTGCCGGTCAATTAGTACAATCCCTATAAGCGCTAAGCATCTTTTCCGGGCGGCGATCAATATTTATGGCGGTGCAGTCTTTTTGGGTTCCACTTTGAGTACATATTGGCAGCCTACGGAAAGTGAGTGTCTATATCAAATCCAGGGTTCTATTTTCATCTCACAGCTGCCACTCGTTCATCCTCTTTCCACCATCGATATCAGAACGCATTATGGCCCCGGGAAAATTGCGATATGATCACTGACACGGATCCGCCCAGAGTGGCGAATCACATCGGTATCCCATGCGTGGTGGCTCCAAATGCCCGCCTTATTTCAATACTGTAGTCATAATCCCGACGGAGACCGTTATTTGCTCCATGCTGATTCCGCAATTAGTGTTTGGTCGGATCCATCCGTGGCACTGTACTCCGGTGTCTGGAATGGAATGTATTCATCTCCGCGCATGTTCATTCCGTCCGACGTCAGGGACGTATAAATAAAATGAACGCCGTTCAAAGATTCGTATATAAGAGCGCGGTCTATCGCACTCATATTGATCTTAGTAAGAGTGCCAAATGCCGCCTTCCAACCCCTCCAGTTTCCTTAATTTTATCTTCCTCTGCCTCGTATTCGCACAGGCAACTTCAGCAATACCAACATGTCCTGACAGATCCGACTCGGAATTTGATTTCGTTGTGGTTGGGTCCGGTGTCGGTGGAGGGCCTGTTGCTGCTCGCTTGGCAGAGCATGGCTTTTCTGGTATGAATATTCCAGCGATCTGTTAGATAGAGTTACTTACAATCTTATTTCCAGTGCTTGTTGTGGATGCGGGTCACGATGTTGTCAACGTTAATACAACAATACCTTTCTACTTTGGCCGTGCTGTAGAGGGTTAGTTCATTGCTCCTCTGATTTGGAAATTCTCACGGTTGATTTTTCGCAGATCCACAATTAGAACTCAACTACACATACGATGAATACTCCCCGGGTTCCAAATTTTGGCGAAATAATGCTTGGTGTGTCTCCAGTCCTTGAGCTGCAAGTAATCATCGGAGCTTATTTCACAGGTATCCGCGTGCACGAGCATTGGGTGGATCGGCGGTAAGTCTGGGTGGGGTGTTATACACCTGCGTGACTTCTTACGTCGAATTTTCAAGGTTCACAACGGCTTGGTCAATAACATAGCTGCTACGGAGAGCGATTTAAACGACCTCGCTGCGATGTTTAATGACCCGACGTGGTCGTACAGAAACATGCGGAACTATTTCAAGCGCATAGAGCATAACTTGTATCTCAATAAATCGGATCCGGATCATGGTTTCCATGGATGGTTGAAAACGAGCCTCAATCCCGCTTCCATACTTGAAAACCCACAATTTGCAGGTGCGATTCATACATTAATTTTATACAACGACATCCTGACGGCGGCCCTCCCTCCATTCTAGATGCCCAACTGCTGGACATAGTGAACACGCTGGCGACGTCTGCGCCTAGCATTGATGACATTAACAGTGTAGCCAGCAATGCAGCCATTGGTGTTGGTTCACCAAGCTATACAATCGACGAGCAACACAATCGATCCTCGGTCCACGACCGTCTCGTCAAAGTCAAGGAATCCACAAAAGGAAAATTACATTTCACTCTGGATACACTTGCGACCAAAATCGTGACTTGCGCTTCTGGAGCCGGAAGGCATCCAACTGCGTATGGTGTGGAGATTGCGCCGGGAGCTGCGCTGGCTGTGGCCAGTAATTTCAAAGGTAAACGACACTTGAAAACGGAACTCGTTACCGTCCGGCACGAAGTTATCGTCAGTGCTGGTGTGTTCCAGTCGCCTCAATTGGTCCGTATTTCGAGACACATCCCCAGTTATTTTCTGAACAACCCTCAGCTTATGGTACTTCGATTGGATTCAATCCGAATTTGAGACTCACAAGATCCCTCAGCTATCAGGAATTGGTGACCGGGATGAGCTGCTGAGGCATGGCATCGAGCCGATTGTTCATTTGCCAGGCGTCGGCACAAACCTTCAAGGTATCGCAAATATCCCTTCTATCCATTCATCAGCTAATGATAAAATATAGACCATGACGAGGTCTCCAACGTTTGGACCCTGAAGCAGAACCATACTGTGTTGAGCAACTGCACAGTCCTCTACACTCCAGAGGATGATCCTTGCCTCGAACAGTGGACCGATACCGGTCACGAGAACATATATTCTTTCGGGCCCACCTTATCCATGGTCATGTCCAGAAGCTCACCCGACCTGGCTGAGCCAGATATCATGACCTATTGGGTTCCCGGTGCTTTCCGTGGTTTTTTTCGGGGGTTTGTGGATGAGTTTGTAAATATTCACAACGCAATCACGGCCGTCGTCCTGAAGGCTCACGCATCATCCCGGGGTGTGGTTCGTTTGACGGGAAGCCACCCTCAGGACGCTCTCCGCATCGAAAAACATCACTTTGAATCCACCGGAGGCCGCGAAGACATTGTTTCAATCCGTGAAGCAATTAAAGCCGCGCGGAGCGTTGTAGATCACCCGAACATCACCATGCACGTCGAATCGCAAGTTTTTCCCGGCCCGGATGTTCAGACCGACGAGCAAATCGAGGATCACATAATGGAACATGTGTTTGGTATGTTTTGAACTTTGAAACGGTTCCCGTATAGAACGATTTTCCAGGTCACCACGCTTGCTGCACTAATTCGATAGGCGCTGATGACGGTGCGTTTGTTAGATGTGGTCTCAAAATAGTAAAAACTGAGTTTGTGATGTTTATAGATCCGAACGCGGTTCTGGATGGCAATTTTAGGGTTCGGGGAGTCAAAAATCTCCGGGTCGTCGACATCAGCTCGTGGCCGAACGCCCCAGGTTTTTTTGTAACGACGTCCACTTACATGGTTCGATATATTCTGGTTTTTGGGAGGTAGCTGTATTCTGACGATATTTCAACCTTGTTCAGATCTCAGAGAAGGCCGCCGACGTCATCATTGCTGCACACCCACGCAAAGATGCTCTGGTGGTTCAGGCTGACTATGAACACCTTTAATTTGTGACGATGGATTCTCCGAGTCGAGGATGTTTGTTGAAGACAGACAAAGATGGAAATCGATAATATTGTGTTTGCCATTATGGATTACGCTGAAACTGAGTGAGGAAGTCCCCCACAACCTGAAAGTATCTTTCACACTCTTCAAAGAAAGGCATATGGGTGCTGGCGCGTAACTGGACCCACTTGGCCTTACGGATGTTGTGGAAGAAGGGGGCAACAGCGATATCCGGTGCCAGGTCGTTGAGGCCGTTAATGACCAACGTGTGGCACGTTATGTTTGCCAGCTCGTCGATAATGGACCAGTCCTTGAGATTTCCCGAGATCGTAAATTCGGACGGTCCGTTCCTTTAATCACTCCGTTCAAGTAAGTCTTTTCGAGAAATGAACAGAAATAATATTGCTCACATGATAAGGTAGAGGCGGGGATCATTCAAGAGGTCTGTGAACGATTTCAACAAATCCGTTGGCCAAGGTCGAAGCATGCACAGGTGGGTCTCGTTAAAACGTTGCACGGCGTCCTGATAGTCCTGGGAATCTATGACTCCCGTGCTTTCATGCTCCTCGATGATGGAACGAGTCCCGCGGGGAAAAGACGCGAGTAGCGCATTCTTTCCTCCAACCCAAAGCTTCGTCGATGCAGGGGAGTTCGTGAGAATGAGGCACCGCATTCCGGGCGGCCGTCTTCTCGCGGCATACGTAGCTGCAAGCATGCCGCCCCATGCATGGCCTAGCAGCGAAAATCTGTCCACCACGCCGAAGTGCACCAGCACAATATCGAGCTGGTCCATGAAGACATCGAGTGTCCAGAACGCGGCAGATTTATTGGGGTGGGTGGAGCTCCCGCAGCCGAGTTGGTCGTAGAAGATGACCGGTATCCCCCTGCTTGCGTGCAGTTCACTGTGAGGTAGTGTATAGGAGTGGGAAAACCCGGGCCCGCCGTGCAGAACAATTACAGGGCATGCACCTGCTTCTATCTCGCCGACGACCTTGTACCACGTCCGGAGCGGTTCGCCGCCGACTGTGTGCTCAATGTGTCCTGTGTCAATTGCAACACTCGGGACAGTCTGCGAGATCTGGGAGTCGGGATCGTCCATGGGTTGGGTTGACTCGGAGGGCACGAAATTGAGCGGAGGGTCGTACGACTAGAAGGCTCCTACTCTAGGTTAGCCTTTGCAGTACGTCATTTCAGGCAAATAAAATTGGACATAGGCATAGTTTACAGCGTAGTAGTAGCCACTGTACTTTCAATCGACGACATCCGTGCCCTCCCAAGGGTGGTACGGCGGAAGATCGGGCTGCCCACGATTGAAATCCGCGTCGTACACTAACGAAATGAGGAGTCCAGCGGAAATGAGATCAGCAAGATGAGGAAGAATATCCTCCTCCATGGGGCGTTCGAATACAACGGAGAGGCGCTGGAGGGGAGCGCCATCGTCGGCGCGTCCTCGGATATAGGACAGTAATTCGGTGTCTGTGAGTTCGGAACATCCGTTGATCTCAAGAGTATTCAGCGCAGGAAAGTGGGGCGGGCCGATGAGGCGAAGGACCGCATCGTCAACTGCGAACGTCCCCTCCCAGAGATATGTTTTGGAGGTGGTTATCCGAAGCGTCTCCAAAGAAGAAGGAAACATCCTGAACGCGAGCATCTGGTGTAAACTGCGCTGCGAGAATATCCCTTGGATGGAAAGTTCCCGCAGCGTACCAGTTGTGGGAAACAATGACATGGAGATTAAACTGGCCATAAACTCGATAGACTCGAGACAGGTCAACGCCGGGAGCCTCATACGCTGGAACAATAGCCCTCCTATAGTATGGTCGTAGCAGGCGACACGAAGGGACGTGAGATGGGGAAGGGTCACAGAATCATCGGTGATTAATTCTGGATCGGAGGACATTATCACCAGAGTGCAAGTCTCGAGGTTGACACAACGCCGGAGAATCTCGAGAATTATATGACCGGACCAAGGGCCACTGTCCTTTGCGTAGCTTGACCCCAATTCCAGACGTGTGAGTGAATGCCAGGAAATGGATGCTGCATCGATACTGGAGGGAATGTTATATAAGGAGAGGCTGTGTATTCCGGGCGACGCCAAGAAGGGGGTGGAAAGCACATCGGGGTTGTTGCATCCAAATGTAACGGTCTTTAAATTGGGGACACCGTCGGGGGTTAGGGCAGAAAGCGGCTGGGAGAACCAGTCCATCTGGTACATGTAGTCGGGCGTTGTAAATTCAACGGCTTGCCATCGGTTGGATACCTCAGCAAGGACAGAGAGCAGAGGCGCGGCACTGGCGGCCTCTGAATCCGCCAAGCATGCGGAAATCGCAATGGAAAGCGACAAGGGCAGTACTCCGGAGCGGGAAATCCACCTTTTGGCCAGGAATAAGATATCCTTGAGGCGGGGTTCGTCGGGGACAACAATATGGAGTGATGTCCATAGTCGGGGTGTGCTGAGAGCAATGCTGCGCCAGCCGCTACAGACGTGGCACAATAAAAGAGGTGCCTCTCGACTAGAAATGATAGCGTTGTGCGTGGAAGGCAACGAGGATATGAATATTTCACGGAGAGCATCCTCGGGCAAGCGGCGAACGGGCGACATCAATGCGAGATGGGCATCGATATCAGCCGCAAGGTCCTCCCGCCTGTGTTTTAAATCGGAAAGATTCTGTTCCATGTGTGTTATTTCCTCGTCGAGTCGAGCAAGTTCTCGTCGGGGCTCGACAAGAACGTGTTCTGTTAGCATGCATTCATGAGGCGTTGGAACGAGATTTGTATGCAGGAGGCGTTTGACGGGGGATTCAAAAGAGCAAGGTTCTGTAAACAAGTGAAATGCAAACCCCAGAAGATTAGGTATCCGACTTACTTGTGTTCGGCATTGAGGACTGACTTGTGTGTGAACGTTTGAGCTCGATGCTGAGGCCCTGAGGGCGAGGTTGATGTTCCGATCAGCTGGGTTGCTATCTGGCAGTGGCAGTGCTGCTATCTGGCACATTGCCCATTGCCTTAGTTTCGGGCCTCCACAAATCCTGAAAATAATGTATGAGACATTAGACTGAGATTGGATAGTATTGGATGCTTCAGAATTTTAAAACAGGGTTACACAGTAATGTTGCAAAGAAAATTACATGCTGCCAGATAGCAGCACTGCCACTGCTATCTGGCACTTTCGCCAATGGGCTCAGTTTGCACCCTTCTTAAATCGCAAAAATAATAGGACAGATACTGGATAAGCATTAAAGAGGATATGTGAAATACCACTCAAAACCGGCACTGTAACGAGACGGCGGTGTGCCAGATAGCATTGATCATGATGCACGTGGCTTTTGCTATCAGGCTCTCTTCTGGATTTCAGCCTCAATTCCTATTCCAGCTCCTGCCCATCGTCTGTAAACGCTTCCTTGGACATACAAAGTTCATATTGAGGCATCCAGCTCAAAATATCCTTGAATCCTGCTTTCTCTTATGGACTGAACAAAACAAGCGGTGAAAATGAACCCCGGAAGTCTCTTACTATGTATTCTGCTTCCAGGAACATTCCACACGAGCTCGGAAAGACATGGTGGAAGGTTTCGTAAGTCTTGCTACTCCGTGACCGAAATCTGTGTAGAATAATTTATGCCCGGTCGGGATCCATCTGAATCACGGCCGGATGAAAGACATGTTCTGAATTCCCACAGGTATTGTGAGGCACCAACAAAATCTCTCTATCCACGGGTCTGAAAAATCTGCACACTGATTTTGTTGCTTCAACCATCACACAGAAATACCGGCCAATACAGCGCACCACAGCACTCAAATCCCGAATTTACGCGAGGCAAATTGTCAAAGTCATCCAACGTCACAATTACTCGGCGCGAAAATACACAATCTCCGACTACTCCAGTGTGTTTTCGCGTCGCTTTTGCTGCCGAGATTGCTGTTGAAGTGTAAGCATCGAAGGCTTATATATTTGACCAACGCTGAGTCGCGGCGCGAGGAACATTGAGGCTCAGAGCAGTGTGTGAGGTTTATTCTGTGTACTTGAGTTGTGTATAGCGATGGAAAAGCATATTACCTCAATGGCACTGAAATTCTCTATCTCCTTCCTTTTTCGATTTCTTTTTCGCTTTTTCTCGTCACGGTACCCAGTACATTGGAAAAAAAACCGAGGGCGAGGCTTCGGAATCGTAAATGAAAGTGCGCAGCAATGTCACGCTGCAGCCAAATAGAGAATAACACACGTCGGCACATGTCAATAATCCTTTTCTCTTCTCCCCATCACTCTCAGCGGCAAATTCCTTTATTCCCTTACCTTGCAACTCTCAGACCCGTCTTCGGTAATTGGAAACGGGTTCCACTGCAGTTGCGAAGGCTCCCCGAGTTCAAGTCTCGAATGCTCAATTTCCTGTACTCTCTGTCTTAAGTCGACGCCGTCCTCCTAAGGCTATGCCGACCTCGGACTTTATTGCTATGCTCAGTTTGTTTTTAGTGTCAAGACGCAAACAAACTGCGAGCTAACTGCCTTCAGTCGGATGAATGTCCTCACACGAGCTCAAGAGACTCGTGTCAATTGCCACCGGATATTTATCGCCACCATAGACCACAACCTGGTGGAGGTATAAATGAGCCGAACTTTGTTCTGAATTGAGCTCTTTAGAACCTCAACGGTCTGCCAAAAAAGTCTCAAGAAGCTCCCGCTTCCGAGCCCTCCGGGGACTCAGGACTCGTGTGCTACATAAGGCGCGATTTTGATCAGGATAATCGTCGGGAACGAAGGCTGCGTGACTCGAATGTGCCTCCGAGCGACTGAATCAATCGTGGTTGAGACGAAAGAGCTCAGAACTTCAGAAGAGTATGTACAATTTAGAAATGTCAAGATCGCCGCGGATTCACGGGTTTACTAATCGATCAGCTGGGTATTATGTGGCAGTGGCTGTGTTTATGTGGCAATATGTGGCATTATGTGTCCGACTCATTGTAGCGTCGCTCCTGGGGGCTCTGGGCCTGTAGAAAAAATTGAGTAGTGATAGGACACACCATAGAATAGGTCTATCCACTCAGAACATTATTTGACCCTTCCAAAGTTAGTGTTTCGCGTGCGACACATAAACTCCGTGATGATTTGGAGTCACACAATCACTTGCCTCTTGCCACATACCATCGCTGTGATTGCTTCGGTTAAGAGCTCTCTAGCTCTCTAGAAGTCCTTTCAGGCAACAGCCGCTATCTCAAACATGTACTCGACCGCCCTGTACACATTGAATCTTGTTGAAAATCTACCAGAAACTCAAAAAAATCTATCTCGCTCCTCTCGTACACACCGACGGTCACTTCATCCTCGGAACGTAACCAGCTTCTCAACCAGTACATGCTTTCGTTATCTCTGCAAATCTAGAAGCTTAAGTGCGTTGCCAGTAGCGCAAACGAAGCACACTACACGGACCTTGACAATTTTAATTCTCTCCGGTTTGCGTCTCGCAGATCAACCATTGAGCTGTTCAGGTTCTACCCACTCCCTTGTTTGAGACCTCCTAATGCTCCATAAGTTGGCTTCGCAACCATGCAGGTAGGTAGTTGGTTTTCTTTCATGTACAACACACATTCTGACTAAATTCTGACAAAAAACTCAAGGCGCCGTGTTCAACTTTGCTCGGATGACCCAGGAAGTAAATATTTTAGCCGACAACGGGAAGGAATGAAAATTTACAGGTCGCAGAATGTATCAGTAGTAGTTGTTACCCAATACCATTCAGCTGAGTTTGTGGGAAAAAAACGGGACTAGTCCATTTTTCAAACCCAAACAACGAGTCATCGAGTCTCTGTTCAATATTTCCATATAGCTCTCCCTTCTCCTCCCTTCCTCTTTCCTTTTTCGATTTCTTTTTCTTGTTTGCGCCCGTTGATACCCAGTACATTGGTTCCAAAACCGATTCACGGCGTCAATTGTACGTTTGCGGAGATCATCGTTGTCCATCAGTTCCGCATCACAAATGCGATGCGAACCTCGTGTCATATGGCGACCCTTGGCACTGTGCCGCACACAACTTGAACTTGCACGCTTTCATCACCATGCGCTATCTGGTCATATGTGCGCGACTTGCGACAATCAAACCCGGTGCTACATAAAACCACCATTAGCTTTTAAAACCCCAGCTTCCGCCCACAATGTTGACGGTTCCATGGTCTCTTGTGCTGCTGCTTGTGCCAGGCATCTTCGCCGCGGATGACTCGTATCGCACTCTATCCACCGCGAGCAATCGTGACTGGATGATGAAAATCCCAGACGGTACCTCACTCGCGTCTATTTCCATCCCCGGTACCCATGAATCCATGGCCATCGTCGGCGGCGATATCACCCAGTGCCAGGGTGTGTAACCGTTCTTACGTCTTATCATTCCCGCTGACTTTGCCCAGAGAACTTTGGCAATTCCGCCGACACGCTCACCGCGCAGCTCAACGCCGGCATTCGCATGTTCGACATCCGTCTACGAGTCAATGAGGGCAATACATTCACTATTCACCACGGCTCCGTGTACCAGAACGCTAACTTTGACGATGTCCTCAACAAGATTGACTCTTTCCTGGCCGCACACCCCTCAGAGGCTGTCATCATGCGCGCCAAGCAGGAGTGTACTGGCGAGATTGGCTCATGCTCGGATGTATCTGGCCAGGCGAGCTTCATCGACATCTTCGACATGTACCGAAACAACAGCCCCGCGGCGCAGCGCCGTATGTATCTGCCCAGTGTGCAGCGCGGAAGTGCCTCCGCTACCCCAACAATGGGTCAGATCCGCAGCAAGCTTGTGCTCGCGGTTCTCAATGGAGTGCATGGCGAACGTCTGCAGCAGTATGGACTGGCGCAGTTCAGCGGCTGGAACGATGGCAACTCAGCGTGGGTGCAGGATAACTACAACGTCCCGAACACCGGCGCCATCGCGACGAAGCGGGATCAGGTGCGTTGTGGCGTCTCTTGCCTACCCCGTACACGCTAACTCCACGTAGGTCCGCCGCTTCCTCGACAACACCAACTCGGGCGATCAGAACGCCATGTATGTCAACTTCTGCTCGGGCTCCAGCCTCTTCGCGCTGCCCTACCAGGTCGCCGGCGGCGGCGGAGGAACCCAGGTGTGTAGTATTTTCCGTCATATGAAGTATATATACTCATACTTGTATAGGGCGTCAATCCCTTCCTCCTCATCTACCTCGGCCAGGGAACCGACGTCCATGCCGAGGTGCACCGCACAGGCATGATGATGTTGGACTTCCCGGGCGGCGTGCTCATCAACAAAATCTTGAGCTTCAACGCGCGGTTGGTATGATGCGGTTTGGCGGTCGTCCACGGCGAGGCGGTTTGATCAACACGATCTTTTGGGCTTTTTGATGCGCGCTTCTCGTTGTGCGACCGGCCGTTTGCAAAGAGAGCTCTCAAAAGGTATCTTAAAGCCAGTGATGTTAATATACCCTAATCGGAAAATGGGGGTACACAAGGGAACACATGTATTTGAATCCAGGTATCAATAACAATCTTTGCGAGAAGCTTGTATCCGTGACACGTCGTTGTAATTGTAGAAATTGTGGCAGTGAGCATTCATTTTTTTCACGTTTGCCAAGTGGTTCAGAAGACAGACGCTGACCAAGATGCCGATTGTTTCGCCGGCTGCGGACCTGGCGTTACCGCGGATTATCGCGACGGGCTTCCTTGTCAATTCGACAACGTGAAATGTCTTCTTTCTGAATATAACTCGGACTTCCATTCTCACTATGTAGATACGTAAGACGATACCGTTTTGCTACTGTTGAACTGGCGGCCTACCGAAGCCTTCAGTCTGCAGAATTTCCAACCATGGTCACGTGAGCTTGGTTGAAAAAACTGTCAATGACTGTCATAGTCCCGCCGCTTCCCATGGAACATCACCAGTACTTTCCCAAAAAGTCTCAAACATTTTCCGACAAAAACTCGTGCTTCGGGTCGCTACGGGCCTAAATTGGAAGGAGTATGGCTGTAATACTGTAAAAGTATTATTTGTGTTTAAAAAAGTGCACACCCCTCATTTGTTGAAAGAAAAGTAGCAACCTTGATGGCTTTGATTAAAAGAGTACCAACCAACAATTGAATAGAAGAAAACTCGCACCGCCGGAGGTCTAAGTCTGATACTCTATCCAAATCATACAAATGGGTCAGACATCCCCACGTGGGTATCCAATCTCATCAGTTTGCCCTCGAGGCCAAAGGATCAACGAGTTTGAGCTTAGACTACTTAGTTCCCTTGTTATTCACTTCCCACAGCCTATGTGTTTCAGAGTCAACGGGAACAATCCAAACTCGGAATGTTTAGTGGAAATGGAACCGTGGACCTAGGGCACGGTGAGACTGCATCAGCAGGAATGCCCAATCCTGTTCCACAGATCCATCACTGCTTGCAGGAATGGGATATCCGGCCAGTGGAAGGGAAGATATAAAATCCAGGGGTCCAGAGGAGAAGGGGTTTGCATGTATGCCATAATCCATATCGGGATTCCGATTATGGTGTAGCGATGAACCCATGTATCATCCAGCCTAACATGGTTACATAAAGGGTCTCATGATCCCAGGGCTACCAGCCACCCGGTCAACCTTTTCTTTCGAAACGTACAACCTGCTAATTTTTTTCACTATGCTGTTTGAGCCAGAGACTTTTTTATGTTAAAACCAGGTTGTTACAAAGTGGAATTATTTTACACTATTACAGCCATAAAGGAGCATTGATATCAATATATTTCAGACCACAATGTATTTATGAGCTTCTCAAAGTTCCGTCGCGGCGAAGATGGCGTGGTAGCTTTCAGCTGAAAAAAGGAACGGTGAGAGACATTCTAAACCGGTGTGGGTTGGCCAGACCTTGCTGGCGCATCTCATGGACTGTCACAGGGCTTCCTGGAGTCCCATCCTCCTCGAAAGTTGCCAGCCCAGGATACTTCCGTCATGTCAGTGGAATCGATCAAGTATTCCAGAGCAAGTACCCACATTGAACTTGCGGAGGCGCGGCGGGAGGCAGTATTCAACTTCCACGCCGTTCTCATCGCCGGTCCAGGTCTCGCCGGGCTCGGGCACGTTCAGCAGGATGGCGTTCATGCTGTCCATGGCGGGGTCCCAGTCGTTGAAGTTAAATGGCGTCAACAGCACTCTGTAAATGCATCTAAAGCGTTGGAGAAAGAAGGAAATGATGAATAAATACGAGGAGGTTGCAATGTTCGTGAGGGTCATGGCTGAAATGTAATATGGGTTCAGCATCAGAAACAAATATATCACTGATCGGGCGCACGGGAATCTTCAGCTCTCGGGATATGATGCATGCCCAAATTCACCCAGGCGGTGAGGTCTTCCTGCTCGAGCGATTCCCTTCATAGCCGTCATCAGAAAATCAGGATTCGATATAAATAAAGAACCACATACCCATCGAAGAATTCATAAAAGTCGACCGCTAGTCGATCAGTAAGGCAACGTGCAGACATCGCGACAAGGACAATGATACACACGAGGTGCGCCAGGCAAGTTGATATTCCACATGGACGACGAACTGGGTTCCGTGTCCTTCCTGCGGGATACGGCAAGGTGATGTTTCGCGAAGTTGACGTTACTCCGCGTCCGCTTGCTGTCCAGGTTTGTCTGAGGAACAAGTCAGACTCAACGCAAGGATGAACTAAATAAGAGACCAAGTGGATTGGCGAGACCCCGGGATGGATGGCATAGCCCCGAGCTTCATTTTAGCACATCCTTGTCAGAGAGTAACCATAACGGGGGGCTGAACTTACGGTAGCCCCAGCGGTTCAACTCTTCCTCATTGACGATGGCGTATACGCCCTCGTAGTTCTTCGGATAGTCCAAGAGCGCGTCGCTCTCATTTCGCACCATTGTTCGCACAATCTTCTGCTGGTGAACTTCCTGGCCCCAGTCATCGTCGAACCAGGGCTGCTTTACAACCTCATTCTCAAGGGAAACGGCCATGAGGGAGTTCCGAGTCCCCGCAATGTCGAAATCGAACTTGTAATTGCTAAAGACGCGTCAGGTTTGTTTTGCCTCAGTCGTAGTTCGAATCACAACTTACATGACGTGGTCATGAATACTTCCCACTGAAAATAAATAAATAAATGAGCAAAAAGCAACGTGAGGGCCACCCCGGACTGACTGTAAGTATCGCGGATCTTCGTCCCATAATCCATTTCCGCTTCGTCCCACCAGGCGCCCTGCAGATAGCCGCTGGCAGAAATTCGCACCTCCATTGTCCCGTCGAGCTGGAAAGTATAATCGAACAGGTAATCATAGTTGCCGACCGTGCTGATCGTGCGGACGATGAGCTCATAACCTTTAATGGCCTGGAGAGTAATTGTGTTGAAAAATTATTCAATGAGACGACGAGACGCAGACAGACGTACACCCATCTCGCCCTTCATATAACCTGTGTGGCGGCTGAGCGGCTTGCCTGAGTCCCGTTCGGACACGCAGATGGCGTCCTGTTGTAGTAATGTGATTCCCTCGATGTGCGTGATACCGGGAAGATATAGTGCATCGTAAGGGCAGTCGTATCCAATGATCAACGAGCGCGTTGCAGTGCCCATGCCGAATCCACCGTCCAAAAATACAGTGCTTCCCTGGTGCGGGTCGCTACCGGCTGCAAATGCAACCAGAAATTAGCAACGAAACGGAAAAAAAAATGGAAGATGACGAAAGTCGTACAATAAACCGCCAACGCTTCCTGTGGCGAGACTTCGTATAGAATACGCTCTCCGCGGAAGTTGATGTCCCAGAGACTCATACCCATGTCGCGCGCAAAGCTGAGATAGAATGACCAGCCCATCCATGTCACCCATTGGTTGTCTTTGTCGACACGGTAACGCGGGCCGTTGAAAGAGACTTGTCGGGGCCCCGCTCGCTCGCCCAAATCTCTCGGAGTTCCCCTCCGCTCGCGCCCCGACCACGTCTCCTCATCGACGCCGGGCGTATCCGGTTTTTTGGAACGCTTCAATGTTCCATTCCTGCATACAAAGATCAAAATAAATTCCTAAATAACCAAGCACAAGAGAAACAAACGCACGTGTACGCCTGCATAAATTCCTCCCTAGTAGCGAACACCTGGCGATTGTATACCATCCGAATGAGATACCACTCGGACGGATCCATGGAGGTGAAGTCGACGTAGAAATACATATCGAGCGCTTTAAGGAACGAGCCGGGGGTGTTCTTCTTCAACTGGATCCACATCCTCCGGAACGAGCCGTCGAAAGAGAAGGGGGTGCTCCCCCCGAATAAAAGTCCGGGCGCGGCGTCATCTTCGCCCGAAATCGTTCCGGGCCACCCTCCATGCACAACACCACCCAGCAGATCCAGGGTTGCGTTGTGCAAAGGCGCCATGAGTTTGAGAATAAAATTCTGCACATGGGTTGCGTTTGTCGCCCAGAGGCGTGCCGTGTAGGGCACGTCAGGACGGGTGTATATGTGTCTAGAGCGGCGTTAGCGCTAATGTGGCGCATGTTGAGAAATAAAACACAAACTTCAGAGGTCGTAATTCGAGAGGTGCTGCGCCTAGAGAAAGTGCAGAAATTGTGCTGGGAAGCGGGCCGAGGAGATATTGGCTTATGGATGGAGGTGAGGCAGCACCGAGCGTCAAGATGATCTATCCAACATGTGGTCAGAAATCGATGGAGAATGGTATTAGCTCATACCTTGGCGAATCTCTGAGGCGGAGCAGCATCGTTGTCGAAATACCCAAGTACATCCGCTTTGGGGGGCGGGAAATTCTCGATGACTGAGATCGCATTGTCGCTGGTCCATCCGTTGTTCAGACAGCAACCAACGTCAACGAAAATAAGTAACTCACAGATCCGTAGCGGAATTCCCAGCGGTAAGGTTGAAACCCTGCCCGTCAGCATCCTTGTAGGCCAATAACCACTCCCGAATAGCGACAGCCTCCTGCACGCCGAAGTTCTTCCACACATTATCCCGCGGCGCACTCGTCGGAATCGGCGCCGTATCCGCACACAACCCGGGCACCTTCCCGGGTGCAGCATCATTGAAGCTGGTGTTCAACGATGATGGCCGCGACGGAGGCGAAAACAGTAGGAACGCCGCTGTGCACGCCAGCGCGCCGAATATCACCAGTCGACGGGTCTTGAACCGTCCTCTGTCCGTCGGGAACGCTGGGCTGGGGTCCTCCTTGGTGGGTAGCACCGACATGGTCGAGTCAGAGATGCACTGCTGCGTATCGGCCATTTTCTATCTGCGGGGTTATCATGGAGCCCGTTATCTCACATTCCGTCGATTCTGACATGATAAGTGGAAGAAAGGGCTAGATCTGATCTGATCGGGCTCTCTGCCCTGGTGTGCGGCCGAGCAAAACAAAAACTGACTTTTAGCTCTGGATGGCTTCTGTGAGCCTAAATCGCGTGCATAAAATAACGGTATTGAGTGCAGGTGGCTGACTGTAGTTTTTTTGATCAAGGTCAAAATTCAACCTATGTAGGGCTATGTATAGCCCCCCGAGTGAATGATGTCTCGGACCGGACCATTATCAAGCTACCGTCATTCAGAATTCTCCCGCAGCGAAACATGCGGTCGGCCAAGGTGAGTATCAGTACGATTGCTGCGCGCTGGCGGAATCTCCTTGAGGTAAATTTAAACCAGAACCTTCATGTAAATCGACACTGATTTGGCGCCGAGAAATTTAAAGAGAAGGAGGTGCTGCAAAGGGGGGAATCAAGTTCGCGAGTCAGTCAACGTTGGTGAAAAGAAGTGGAATAAAAAAAGTCACCACACGCTGCGATCTCACGCACAGAAGTGCCGCGATGCATTTCATAGCAGTAATTTGTAGGGATGCGATCTATGACTCTAGCATGGCTGCCGCCGTGCGATCCCTCACCGCTTTCAAGAACTTGGCAAGCTCCGTACCTCCGGTGCCCTTCAGCGGTGCCTCCGCCTCCGGCTCAGCTCCCGCCGCCGCGCTCTCCGCCTGGGCCTTGGCCGCCGCCACATGCCGTGCAGGTTGGATGATATACGACGTCACGATCGTGATGTGGTAGTCCCGGAACCGCTTCAGTGCATCCACCGCCAGGTTATACGCTGCCCGCAGCTTCGCGTCCTCTGCGCCCGCGACGATCTCACGCAGTGGGCGCGGGTTCGCCGCGAGGTGGTTGAGGAAGTTGCGATGGTGGCGCGGCATATACAGCTGCATGCGCGTCAGGAACGGCGACTTCTTCACATTCGTCTGTGTGCTAGAAGACGAGCCCGTGAGCCCCCGCGCATGCGAGAACTCGGCAACGCCGAGGAACATGTCGAGCGCGTGGATGAGAGAGCTCTGCCCGGCGCTCGGGCCGGAGGTCTCGGTTGGGTACGTCCACGACGGGTCGCTGTCGAGCCCGTCGAACTCCCACTTGCGTTTCGCGGGGTCCGAGTCTGCGCCGCGGAACCATGGCCGGATGACGGTGTAGAAGGCCGTCGGGTCGCATCCATCGCGCACGCCTGCGATCAGCCGCTGCAGATCGTCGATGACAGTTGCTAGCTTCTCTAGGAAGGTGGTGATGCGGCGCATGGCGAGGTCGTCGCCTACGAAGGCTTCGTCCATAGTGGATCGCATGAGCTCGAGAGCTTCGACGCCGCGCAGCTCCATCCGGGCAGAGGTGAGGTAAAACTCCTGCTCATCGTTGGTCCCCGTAAACAAGGTCCGACTCTGGAGGTTATCCAGGGCGGGGGTGGGCCGGTTGGACGGCGTCTTCAACGTCCAATTGTACAAGACCGTGTCCGAATACGTGAGGACCGGCGGCAGCTGCAGCTGGGTGCATATCTGGAAGAGGGGAATAGTGATCGGTGCGGGGATCACCACGGGCGCGTGCGGAGGCAGGGAGTGGATGTAAAAGTGCATCGTCCATGCCAGAACGAGATGGGCTCTGCGCAGGTTGGTCTCGGACCTGATCAGCCCCGATATCGGAATAACTGCGAGCTAATCCCAAGATGAGCTTCGATTTAGATTGGGACGAACAAACACACTTCTCTGACGCGCTGTCTCCACGACTCCGACCGGCTCATTTCCGCTGAGATGATACCAGGTTTATCACCCAGCTGCAAGCTTTCGCCGATGGCAGCATCGAGAACAAGCTCCCAAGCTTCCCAATCTGCGGGAAGGCGCGCTGGCGGGGCATGTGGGGGCATGAATCCTGTTCGATTGTCCACATCGAAATCGTGCGCAGCGAGCGTCGATGTGTCGTAGGTGCTCTCTGAAGATCCGAGACCAAGCAGACCATCGAGACGAGAAAGGGCGAGAAAATGGTCGGGGGGAATGTAGTCCATGGGTGCGCTGACAGAGAGAGTCGGGCTTATGCGGGCAGGGTCTAGGCCGCAGTTTCTATGGCGCAATTATGAGGATCGTGAAAAAAAGGAGGTTTGTCATGTCACGGATCTTAGGCCCGGTCATCCGTTCATCTCCGAAGTGGCTATACGGTGGCTGTCCGCATTCTCCGCTTCCCTGAATCGCTCGGAATCTGGGCGCAGCCCAAAGGAGGACGAAGTACACCATGAGCGTCCTGAATGGAGTGAATCCAAAATAGGACTCGAATCTTTCAATCGACCGTGTTGAAACTGATGGAATTCTCGTCAAAAAAAAAGAAAAAGAAACATTGAAAATACCCGGAATATTGCTGCGCAGGGTTTGCACAGAAGTAAGCGTAGAATCTGTGAACATATTTTTCAGCCTGGAAGCTTCCCCAAAATACCTCCATCCAGCATTCCAACCTGAATTGCGAGCAGAAAACGCGCCCACGTGACTGTACTAACCGAAGTCTGAATCTTCGGCGTCCCGATTGGACTCCGAGTCTAATGGATTTGGATGTACGAGTCACGACCTTTGTTTTTCATGTTTACCAGAGAGGTGAAAAAAAAAACTAACTGAAAGGGGTTCAACTTCCCGGCGCGAGTTCCTTCCTCAGACACAGCTACAAAATATCGCAATGTCAGAGGTCAGTTCTTCCTTTTGGTGCTAGCCGAGGTCGCCAAACCGAAAGTTTGAGAAAAGATAAGCAGATGTGGATAACTTAGGATGAAACGAAGTGGAACGCCTCGAGGTGGAATGCAATGCGGTACTGAGGTCCTCATGATCACCGACGACTCTGAAGTAATTACTGTAAAGCACACTCACCATCAAGAGAAAGCTGGACGCATCCTCCGCCACTGAAGCCCCCGCTCGCCACTATCCAGTGCACACCTGGTGCGAAGCAGATCGCAGCCCATTCCGAACCGGGTGGTGCCCGCATGCAACTGACCGCTGTGCTACCCGAGCTACAGCCGTTTTCAGAACTTTGGACGGGTTTTGATGGGCCGTTGCTCCTTCATTTTTGCTTACCTCTGTTTGACGGTGAGTCGCTTCTGCTCCACCCTGACGTCACCAAACTCACCTTCCTAAAGACTTCCTTCCACCAAAACAGCCCCGTTCATGCCCGGTAGTGCGAGGTTGTGTGTGCAATAGCCCACAGAAATAAAAGGTGAATATTTGTGCTGCCAAGGAAGAGGAGGAAATGCGACCAGGACTCACACTGAGAATAGCGAAATTTCGGTTGACCCGATGTTAGTTTCGAAAAGTGATCCGAAATTTTGCACATCAGTTGTGCCGATATCAGGGCCGAAAGTGTTAGAATCCGTTGAACTAAAAGTAAAGCCGAAATAGATGATTTCGTGATGTATATCGATGCCGCCGAACCGGAACGCAAATTTTCTTATCCCAGACGCATCAATACGGGACCCAAAAGTCCATAGATCAACTTTCCTTTCAGTATCAACAAAATGGTTAGTTTCGGCACGAGTTTCGGCTCGACAGAAATCAGCACCGAAATCATTACTTTCAGTTGTGCCAAAATTAATTGCCTGGCAGCAAAAAATACATTTCGGCACAGCCAAAACTATTGCGTTCGGCTTTCATTTCGGTTGACTGAAAATGAGAACCTAAACCAGTCATTTCAGTGATGCCGAAAGGGAAGCCAATGTCTTCAGTTTCGGGTGCTATATCGGGACACCGGAATTCAGAAAAATCGGCTTCTGTTTCGGCGGCAGCGATGTGTGTGGCGAAATTTTACATTGTAGATTCCATTTCAGCTGTACCGATTCTACAACTTCAGGCACTGATATTGGCACGACTGATTTGCAATGTTTTGGGTTACTATTCGAAACTAACATCGGGTCAACCGAAATTTCGCTATTCTTGGTGTGACTCTGACATTCGGGGTTATGACGTTGAGGTGGAGCAAAATGCGACGCCACACCAAACAGGTGTAAGCCAAAAGGAAGGAGCAACGGCCCATCAAAACCCGTCCAAAGTTTTGAAAACGGCTGTAATCTCGAGCCCATATATACATACAGGCCGAGAAGGACTCAGTGATATGGTGCTGGTCAGGCAGCCATCAGGAGGTCGATGACCCGGCTAGAGTGAGAAACTTGGAGCGCCGTGTCGTCTGTCGAATGGGCAAGCGGGCCGAGTGGGATGACTTCCTCGAAGTTCCTCCCAAGACGTGTGAGGGACCCGGAGGCTGACAGCGCCTTCTCAAATATGTTATCCGGTGACCTAACAAAAGCCGGTAAGTAAGCAGGACCAAACAAAGTAAACGCGACGCGATTCAAGCGCGTTGGCGCAAATTCGGGCTTCGGGCCATCGGATGGATACAACGAATTCTGATATGTCATGAACATAATCGTTCCGCGCATAGGGATTAGTAAGCGTGCACGTTCCACAATTGACGCAAAACCTCGAGATTCTCGAAGATATAGCAATTCAAACAACAAAATCGTAAACAAAATTTAACAAATTAAACCGAGTTGAGAATGGAAGCTGTATATAACGCAGTGCTGAAGCGTCTCTTTTACGCTATCTCTGTCACCAGACTCGTCGACAAGCATCAAGCAACACTTTGGGGCTGCTGAACTCCACATGTCCTAGTCCTTAGCAATGCAGAGTCTTTTCGTCCGAAATGGGGCTCACAATACGACCGGGATCGAGGAGTATCTAGCGGGAGTTAGTGAGCTTTTAGCTGTTCTTCGTAAGCACAGTCAAGTTGTGAAAATGAAGACGCAAAATAACTGAGTGGCCGAACCGTGATATTTTTTCCCTGGTTGATACACAAATCGTTGTCGGGTATGATTGGTGCTGCATCATCGGTGCTTCATCTTGAAGCCAACTTGCGGCAAACAACGTGAAAGTACAATATGTGGGGGGGAAAACAATACTCACTTCTTTTTTTGGGAGGAGCATGAATATTTCGTCTGTGGTAGGTCAAGGCAAAGTCTCCCCCGCACCTAGGTGTAGAGAGTCAGGAGATAAAGGACACCAAAAAGACTAACCCAGCGGTAAATAATATCTTTTCCCCTGGTAGGGTTACAGCCTGCAACAATTATCTGGTGCCAGGAGCGGATCTCTATTACTGAATATGCTCAGCTGTGCCAATTTTAAAATGTGCTCTCCAGTTGCAGTAGGTAGGTTTTTGCATCTTCCATTTGAACCAGTAGAGAGGAGAATGACTTCTAGCTTGACTTGGATTCGGAAACTGAGAACAAAGAGAGACCACTTAACACGGAAAGAACCCATCATTGTGAGAGAGAGAATTTCAAGCCTGTGGGAGTCAAACAATGTTGCAGGAATATCCTCAAAGGAAAATACTGGAGGCCCAGTATCTCCAGCGTGCGGCGCACCCCTATCCTCGTGAACATACAAAGTAAGTGCTCACATGGAATCAGCCGTGTCGATCCTCCATCAGCAGATTGGCGAGCAGCTAAATTTGCGATCGAGGGAGTGGAACAAAGTAGCCGAGTCTGCAGGGTCGAAACGTGCTGATCTGGATCTGAGACATTCGATATCTGGCCACCGAGAGATCGCACAGATTGCCTCGTGCGGGATTCAGCTCTTTCAGATGTCAAAAAAAGTCGATGCAAAGTCAGTGGGTCCAATGTGATCTATCAATATCCTCAAACCTCACCACAAGCCTTCGATGCGCCAACAGCGGCAGCAATCAAGGGCTGTATGACGCCACATGTACAGCTCAAAGCTATCGCACTGTAAAGCCGTGCAGGCGCCAGTGTGAAAGGAATGGAAGACTGGATGAGTGTCATCAAGCCACTGACACTGAAAATTAATTCGAGGCTGGAGACAATAAAGCAGAGGCGACTGTGGGGATAAGCAGGCCGGAGATTAGGGAATTTTCTGTGTGAAATGTTCTGGATAAGGCAGAGTGAAGGAGGAGGGAGACAATAAAAATGATGGCTTGCCCCAAGCGCTCGATTATGTCATACATCCTCCCACCCGTGACTCGCCTACCAATTGTCTTTCACTGCATTCCTTGTTCCCGCCAAATCGGGATGTGCAGGATCTTCCTTCGAAACAAAAAAACAGCAGCTACTTTTGTTCTTTCAGACAGGCGCCTCGATCAAATACCCCGCTCGAATTTGTATAAAATCTATCTTATCCGCAGAGATGGAGTACGACCTCGTCGATCCTCTCACATCGAGTCATAGTCTCAATGGCCTACTACGCCGCCGCCAATTATCACACTACTCCCGCCGTCGCAAAGGCTGTCCGTCGGGGCTACCGAATCTGTGATCAATGCGGCGCTGCCGAGTCACCCGCAGTATCGAGATTCAGACTATGCGGTGGATGTGTGCGTCTTTTTTACTTCCGTGCCCGAGTACGTTCGCTGACATTCCCGCTTAGATGACCACCCAATATTGTGTGAGTATTTTTTCCCGGCTCGCAGAGCTCGAATCGTACTCACAACATTTTTACAGTCGCCCGATTGCCAAAAAGTGCACTGGCCATCACACAAAGCCATCTGCCAGCATACCGTCAACCAGGTCGCGGCCGCTAAACAACCAGGCGCCGGTTATGGGAGCGAGAATGTCGCCAAAAGCCTCCGCAAGTTCACCTCCGCACACGCTGGTCTGCTCGGCTGGGCTGGTTTCCAGGCATTACAACTGAAGCGTATCCCCGCCAACGTTCGCCAAAACGCGCTCCTCGTCGAGCTTGCCCCCACCGGTCACGCCGAGTCCCACCGTCGGTACGCCTCATTTTTTCTTCTTTTGTGTACTCCGATCGCGAGCTGACGGCGGATCAATTTATAGATTCTCGATCGCGGCGACTCACGTTGTGCCGAGAACCTACATCTGCGATCCCCTTGTCATCGCCGACATCCAGCGCCGCGAGGAGCGGTGTCGACACAACGGCGGCATCGGCACGGCTGTTATCATCATCCAGTGCGGAGGGATCAGCCAAGTCATGCCCGTCGAGGTCGACCCGCCTTCTAAAATCTCTTGGGACACGCGCGATGACTGGGCACACGTCCTGCACAACTGGGTCGAGTCGGGGCGGACAGACTTCCAGCCGATATCGACGACGTCGCGAGGGTGAGCCGTTTTCTTTCAAGTCCGTTTTCCGCTTACTGACGCGTCCTTATCTTAGCGTCTACTATGGATGATACCATTTCTCTCATACGCCGGCTAGATACGCATTTTTCGCCGCATACATCTCAATTCGAAACACCGCAATTGCATCCTGGGGATCTGTATTACTATTCATTCGCACTCACATATTTATCTCACTTCGTCTCACTGTCGCACTGCTTTGCTATCGATTGTTGTAGTACATCTTTCAATAATTGCATCCCTGTTTCATGCCGCAAATTCTGATACACTTTCAATCCTCTGAGGTCTTGATTGACGCCCTTTCTGTGGACGTAAGCTGCGGGGGAAATCGACAGCAATCTGCACCCATCCTTTCTACCTGAGAGGCGGGATCGAGATCATCCTGAGGAGACACCCGAGCGTTGATTGTGTTGACAAGAAGAAAAAGCTATATAGGGGCTTTGTGACAATGCCGTAGATGCCGGAGCGGGACAAAGACTGACAAAGAAAGGTAAGCATAAGCCAAACATGACCAAAGCAGTGCAGTGGAGCCTTGTTGACATCTGTCGATACTCGGCGCCAATGGCGTCCGGCACAGCCTCCCCTTACCCTTAGCCTCCACCGACATTGACTCGCGGAGACTGAGCCCAGAACCACGATATATAGCGTTGTATTAGAATGGCGTATCTAGCCACGCAGCGCAGACCCGGAACCTCAGCCCCGGGGGACGGCTCGCGGACGATAACGATAACGGATGCGTCACCACAGGAAGGCGGATCCCAAAACCCCAATCCCGACGAGCCTGTGGGAGCACTACACCTGCGCGGAGGGCCTCGCCGGACCCGGCAGCGTGTCGTCTGGGACGAGGATGTAGTAGACAACGAGGGGTGCGGCAGAAAGTCGTCCAAGAGTGCGTTATGACTCGATTTGGTCGTGGCCGTGAATACTCATTTATCCTGCCCTCTTCCAGTATGTTGTATCTACCACAAACCCAAGAACTTCGACGAGTCTTCGGACGAGGACTCCTCGGACTCGGATTCGGATTCATCGTACGATGAGCGGAATCGCGCCCGGCGTAACCACCACCACCACCATCCCCACCCGCACCCCGACCCTCCGGCTGGTGGCGCTGGAGCTGCGCAAAGAGACCCTCAGGTGTCCAGCGTAACTCAATTAGAAGAGCCCTCGCAACCCAACGCATACGAGATGGTGCCGGCCGGGAAGAAGGGTAAAGGCAAGCGGAAATCTGGTAAGCAGTCGGTGCTTTGTGGTGGTTATCTTTGTACTGACACCGCGTAGTAGGATGATGATTCCCCTCGCTCCGGTTTGACCCTCGACGACTTAACTATTTATTCGCATTTGTACCTTCGCGCGCTACCATCCAACGCTTAATATCAATATACGCAGGCCTCTTTATTCCGTGATTGAAAAACAGGTCTCGTCCTCTGGGCACGCCAACGCATGTCCCATGAACATAATATACTGACCTCTCAAAGACTGCTGTGCCCGATATTTCTATTTAGGTGCCCGCCCATCGAGGCAGTTCCGCCTCAGTTTATCACTGACGTCCTCTGTCAAGGAATCCTGGCCGTTAAGTTACACGACCGCCGGATTCCCACAATGCTATGCCACTATCTTTTTTACCTTGTTTGTGAGTACATCAGCGTCGTCAATGGGTCAGGTGTGGCATTCTTGGACTTCTCATACAGCACGGGAGGCAGTGTGAGCGTTCCAGGGAATAGCTTTAACCCTGCGTATGTCAAGTGCGTTGGTCTTCATTCACTTCAGTACGGCATCAACAGCACATGAGGCGGTGAGAGATTCTGCTTAAATTGTATTAAACCGTCCGCCACTCAGCCCGTACATTTTCCTTGTCGACCAGTAATCCCGAATCCTACTACACAGACATGGAGGACCCATCTCCTATCCCAGCGCTGAACATTCTGGTTCCGCATCCACACGCGTCCGGAAGTCGGGTTTCACTTGAATCCGGGCCTATCGTTCCACGCAGGTGAATCCGTTCTGAACAGGAGAGAGAAACATGGTTTTCATTTCTCATTTCCTTTTTTTCAAGTCCGGCCCACTTGTTTCAAAATGCGACCGACTTCGTTGTCGATGGGGGGCATTTCATGAATATTCAAAATATGCACATCAACCCGGCAACCCTATCATCTGTCGGTGAGTACTTACACGCAGGCTACAATGCTTTTCTCAGCTGATTCATCTAACTTGTTAGCTCAACCACAACTCAACGAAACTACTATGCAGGTATGTATGTTTGAATAAGGGGTTTAGTTTCTAATCCAACCTTCCCTTATATAAGATGGCCGTAGACGCGGTCAATCCAATAGATCCACCAAACGAAGGATACTCAGACAGCGAAAGCTATTGTAGCCAGATGTTACTGCGACGACGGGGATTTCCCTTTTTTTTTTTTTTGAATCAGTTTTATTTGGGCTCGAGCTCGTAAGCTATGGTACCCATTCTTCTAAACTACGGGGCCATAGTAAGTAAGCTAAGCAAAGTCAACGGCGGTAGTATACCCTTTCGGCCCACTTAAAGCCTACTCGGGCGGACGCGATATCGCGCCTAATAGGTAGATGCTGTGGGGTATGTAAGTTAGGTAGCGTATATGGTGTACAGTAAAATAGAAAGAAGGAATAAAGGGACAGGGCAACTGAGAGGGAAGCAAGAGGATGTACGGCAGGGGGGTAGCAGCGATGGTTCAGTGGTGGCGTTTCAAGCATTGAAGGGATCGGCGTCGCGGGGCAGAGGGGGAGCGGGGACTTTAATGACCCTGAGGAGGCGGTGGATTTCGTCTTTTCTTGCTACGGCTTCTGGTTCCGGTGCGGGGGGCAAGTCTCCGTGTACGTTGTGAAAGCGTCCGGTGCGGGCCAGGTATCTGAAAAGATGGGGTAGATGTTCCTGCACTCCTAACAGCTTAGCGGTGACACGCATTTGCGGCCCGCCAGCCCTTACGAGCTCGCGACGCGCATCTGCATGAGCACTGCATGTCTGCAGGTAATGCTCTACCGTCTCGTCGGCCTGGCGGCAACACGGACATATCGGAGAGTCGGCCTTGTTTATGCGGAAGAGGTGCTTCGCGAGTGTGCAGTGGCCGGTGCGTAGTTGGATGAGCAAGACGGCGAGCGAGCGAGGTAGGTCTTTGATGGTGATGAGAAAGCTGCCTTTCAATAGTCGTCGATCAAATCTCGTGGCGCGGGTGTAATGCGGTGACTTCTTCCACTCTCGTTCGACTCTGCTCTTGAGGCCGGCATTGAATTTCTGCAGGACGGCTGACTTGCTCCAAGGCAGATCACCCAGGAAGGCTTCCGGAATGTCATCGGCCTCTGTTGATCCCACTTGCGCCGCTTTCTTAGCTTCCTCGTCCGCCCGCTCATTCCCCGGTATATCCCTATGGCCTGGGGCCCATCGCACGGTGAGCTCGATCCTCGGATGGCGCTCCAGGAGCGCCTCCCATCGCAACTGCCACTGATCCCAAATCCAGTGCGACGGCGAGGATAGCGCCGTGCGCGTTGCCCTCACCGCCGGCTGGCTATCAACCACCAGCGTCACCTTGCCTTCTACCTTTGCCTGCCGCGCAAGGAGAACGAGGGCGAGCGTCCCGCCTACGCCCTCGCCCTCGAAAACCGTGTGGGTGTCATCACTCCCCAGTTGCAGCCTGGCTGCATCCACCTCCATTCCATCGCGGAACAGCACCGCTGAGGCGCCAATGTGCCCATCTATTCCCGACCCGTCAGAGTACACCTTCCACTCTGCCGGGTCCATGAACTCTGCCACTATCGCTTGGTCCTTTGACCCCGGGATGTCCACCTGCATTCCTGACTTCCACTCCGGCCGCTGCCGCACCGGCGCTATCGTTTCCATTTTTCGTGGCCGCACCCAGTAGTCGGCCATGAGGTCGTTGATTGGGGATGGGTGCACTGGCCTGTTTCGTCGCGCTGCGTCCACAACCTCATAGAGCGGGTGATCCTGTGGCAGTGTGGTAAGTCGTAGCAAAGCTCGGAAGCGTACTTTGTCAATTAAATGCTCGACAGGGAGGAGATTGGCGTAAACATTGAGTTCATCCGTAGGGGTGGATATTAGGGCTCCTGTGATGGCGAGCGCCGCTCGGCGTTGCACGGTGCGTATGCGCCGTACTATTTCCCTTTGACGCGGCTTCGTTCCATACTCAGACACTGCCGGCGGGCTGAGGAACAAGTCGGCGCCGTACAACATCCTCGGGACGCAGATTCCGAGATAGAGCCGGCGCATGGCCGCCGCATTGATACCTCTCGACGCCCGTGACAGTCGCGCAAACTGTGCTATCCAGGCGTGGCCCTTCTTGATGGCGGACGCCTCTTGCTCGTGCCATCGCAGCTCCCTATCGAGATGCACCCCTAGCAGCTTGACCGAGGGTGCAGACTTGATGTGGTGTGTACCCAGCAACATGTCGGGCCGGTGCAAAGGGACTTTTTTGCGGAGGATAAAGGTGTGCGGCTCCTTCTTCCGGGTCGCATCGAGTAACTGGTATTTTGCAGGTCCAAACAGGGCGTTGTGGTCGGCAGCCCAATCATCAACGCCGTCCGGGCGCTGGATGATATCGCGGATTTTCTGGTGTGTTTCCGCGAACGTGTCCCCCACTGTAATTAGTGTATTGTCATCAATATAGATGACTCCGTCTTCTCCCTGCACCGGGTTCGGGATCTCAGCAAGCCCTGAGTTGTATACCAGGTACAGGAAGACCGACAACGGGTCCCCCTGATCCAGCCCGCCGTCAACCTCAAAAGCCGCTGAGACGAAATCTCCAAAGCTGATGCGGCTCGTGCGCCCCGCGTACCGCCGCCGCAGCCAGTCCGTGAGCTGAACGGGCACACCCCGCAGGCGGAGCTCATGAATGAGGCGGTCCAAGTCCACACTCGGAAACGCCCCCTTCACGTCCATGCAGAGTACACTGACAACCTTCCCTTCCCTCCAGGCTGCTTTGATCAGGGCAACCACCTTGTGTAGCGCATCAGTACCAGCCCGTCCTTTGCGGCCTCCGTAGTGGTTCTCCGGGAAGAGACCCGCTAGCTCCGCCTCTTCGCTACACTGAATCGTTTTGGCCAGGTTCAGAAGGCGGGAATCGCCATCCGAGAGTACGATGGGGCGCCACGCAGAGGGGTCCGCATAATTGGCCTTGCCTGGTTTGCGCAAGACCAGACTCTGCACCTCCGAATATCGCTTGGGGTAGTATCCCAGGGTATCGATGGAGCGGAAGATCGGGCCTAAGTAAGGAACAAGTAGGTTAGCGTTGAATAAGAACACGCAGTTGGGGGTGGAGCCGGGGTATGTGGCTTTGTACGGCTTCATACGGGCAATCGCACGGTGCAGGAGACCATCAGAAACGGGTTCCCACTTCCACGCCGGCGGGGGATAAACCTGGTTAGCGGGGACCGAGGAAACTGCCATTTTTGGCGGAAAAAATTCCCGCCGCAGAAAGTCCGTTTTCTCCTCGTTCGTCACGGCCGTCTCCGTCAATCCCGTAACTGGATTGAGTCGCTCCAGCGTCGGCATTCTCACCGCACTCCCATCTGATGCCTCTGCAGAGACGAAACGGCCCGCAGTCCACAAAGCCGTCGACGAGGCATCAAGGCCTTCAAGCCAAGACACCCAGAAGGTGTTCTGCTGCAGCTTGACCGCTGCCACATAATTGTCTTGGGCGAGCGCGGCTTCCGCATGAGCTGGGTGGTCAGGTATAAAGCGCCAACGATGTGCTCTCCTCATCACCTTTGCACACTCCTTCTTCCGGGCTTTCAGCTCATCCGTGAACCAGCGCTTCGTGTACGCTGAGGGCTTCGAGAACTGCACATGCTTCTCGACTGCTGCCTGCACTGCTCCTCGAACCGCAGCAATACCTGCCTCAAGTTCTTCAGGGGAGTCATAGCTGTCGCGACGCTCGACCCGAATAAGCTCGAGGTAGAGCTCAGAACGGAATTCGTCCCAATTCGTCTTCTGCCACATCGGCCGGGGGACATGTGCGACCACGACGAGATCAAGGTCAATCTCCTGTATTATCGGAAAATGGTCAGTGCGGAGTCTTTCAGGGAGCGTATCACAGCAAATGTAGCGGGGGAGGAGGCCAGGGGAGCAAAAGACATTGTCGACTCGAGTCAAGTTCTTTGTGCTGAAAGAGCGCAGGGTGGGGAGCCCCGCAGGCAGGGGCATTTTCATTCCGTATCTGGCAAGGAGGTTGAGAAGTGGTTGTGCGAGGTCTAGATTGCGCGTCGTGAAGAGCTGGTGGTTCCGCGCCTCATCCCAAAGTGGATGGTGACGATTGAAATCACCCGCCAGGATGTAGTACACCGGGAGCTGAGTATCCCGTGCTGCCTCTGGGCTCCTGAGGTACGACAGCACTGCGTCCAGTGCATCGTTGTGTTCGCAGTCGTTGTACACATTGATTATTCGGATGGTACCGTAGTCGCCCCGTAGCTGAACCGCGGTGACATCCAGTGAGTCAATTGGTATGGCCGTCCAGGAGGCAGAGGGAAGTCTAGTGTTAACCATAATTAGCGAGCGCGGTGTACCGGTACGCGCTCGCAAGTATCGGGCAGGGTATATAGTAGCAAATCTTGTGTTGGACCGAGAAACCCCCCTAAAGTCGATGTGGGGTTCCTGGATGAGCCCAAGATCATAGATTTCTGGTTTCATTTCGTCGAGGAGGAATAGTTGGGACATGAGAGATTTGTTGAGATTTTGCTGCCAGATTCTGAGTCGACGACCTTGTGGTGTCGGGGGAGGGGTGTCAGACATTACTGTCGTTCACCGGCCTCCCGGGAGTTTTGTTGCTGCACCGCCAGTGCATTGGCGTCCGGAAATTCAGGCTCCTGACTGAGCTCCGGGAACACCACGCGCTCGCGCTCTCGCTCCCTCACCGGTGCTTCCAAGTCGGATAGGACCAGCTCCGTCCTAGTTGCTTTCACCGCCTCTGCTTTGCTCTTTTGCCTCTCTATCCGCTCCCGCCGCACACGATCCTCCTCGTCTTCGGAGACCGCAGGGGTGGTTTGCCTCTCGTCAATGCCTTCCCGTGACACTGCCTCCTCCTCCCCTGCATCTGCCCAGTCTCCCCCGCCTGTCAGCAAAGCTGCCCTCTCCGGATTCATCATCCTCGTATCCGAGGGATTGCGCAATTGCGCCCAGTACTCCGGGAGGGTGGGCTGTATTGCTCCCCACTCGTTGGCAGCATCAACAGTGCCCTTCGCCAGCTTGACTTTAGCAGCTCCGCCGAAAAATGGCGTGGTAGATGCTGTCATCCTCGCCACCTGTGCTGCAGCGACCTCAGGAGAGGGTCCCGGGCCCCTGGGCTGGCGAGCGCTCTGAATACGCTGCCATTCCGGCTGCCTCTGGCTGCGTACACCCCTGTTTGCCTCACTCTGCTCCTTCGCCAACTCCTCATGTGTGACCCAACTGCTAGGGTCATTGGGATCCGGGAAGTAAGGATACTTCGCTTCCGAATTCCGTTCCAGTGAGAGCTGTAGCTTGTCCTTGAAAACCGGGCATGCTCGGTCCGCTGCTCCGTGTCCCTTGTGAGGACGATGAGCGTTGCGACAGTTCCCGCAAGCTCGCTGCTCATCGCTCACTGTGCAAGTTCTAGTCTCATGGAACTCGCTACAGCGCGCACAGACTGCATGAATTGACTTGCAAACTGCTGCAATGTGCTCGAACCCCTGGCACTTCATGCAGCGCACTGGTTCGGAGACCAGCTTGTGTCCGTTGACTTTTTTCCCCTCCACGAAAATCCCCGCACGTAAGAAATTGTTAGCTGCATCCGGTTCCTTGAATCCAAAGACTGCATGGGCCACCTTTTGCCCCTCGTAACGTCGAGCTGGTGGTTTGATCCACTTCGCCTTCGCTATCCCTCCCCGTCGAATGTTGTTATCGCTCTCCACATTGTGGAGAGCCCCGTCCTGGCTGGGGTCGAACGAAACAGACACGTACTCAACAACGACGTTGTGCAGGCGCTCTTTAAAGACCGTTGTGCCGCCCATAGAAGAGAGGAAGGAAGACATATTATTCTGGAGCCAGGTCGCTGCTTCTGCGCTCTGCATGTGCAACAGCGCAGCGTTGCCTTTTGGCTCTGCTCCAACGAACCTCGCTCCTTCCGGGGCCGGTGCACACCCCCCCAGCACCATAATCTCCAGCGCCAAGGTCGCTTTCGCCAGCAGCTCCTTGGGCGTGAGCCCCTTCATCCACTCCTCCGTGCCCGGCGCACGCTCGATGCGGATTTGCCTCATCCTCGCTGCCGCTACCGCCACAACCGCCGCATGGCGTGCAGGAGGACGCTCCACCGCGTCCGCATACGTGCGGTTGCTCGTCGGCTTCTCCGTGCTCGCCTTCGCCGGCTCCCTCCTCGCCGTCTCCACTACGTCTACCACCCCATTGACCTCCTCCGCCATTCGCGCTGCATAGCTCTCCATTACACCGCACTGTTCCTCCACAGTGCGTGTCAGCATGGTAGCCGCGTCCTGCAGACCGACCACCGCCGTTTCGTCATCGTCTCCCTGCGTTGACGTGACGGAGCGCTCCAACAGCTCGCGGACACCATCCATTATTTCATCGAGTATGGGTGCAGTCCTGCGTGCATCCAGAATGCGCGCGACCGCACGTAGCGCATCCGCTGACACCACCGAATTCGTAGTCGCCGCTATGCGCAGCAACACCAGAGCCAACGCCGGAAACGACAGCGCCCTGTCCGTCTCTGTAAGGGCAACCTCAAGGCCCGAGTATACTCAAGAGTCCTGACGAGGGGGATCCGAAGATAAATATCACAGAGTAGCTACAGATACAAATGGACAGACCTGACGAGGGGGATCCGAAGAGAAGAAAGACTAAGGATCACCCGCGTCAGATCCCGGTATATAAGTAACTACGGACGGGGGGCATGTGATAGCAACCGGAGTGATCGGCAGAGGTCCCGGGCGGAATCACAGGCCATGTGATATCGGGAGGACCCGGAACGGGTCGGAACGGGACCGGAAGGTCCGGATGCGGAGGCGGAAGGGCCGGAAATAGGGGTTCCCCTGACATCACCCCCCCCTTGGAATGCGGCGCCTCGACGCATAGAACGGATACGGAGGGCCGGGTCCCGGAAGGGGAGCGAGTCGAAAGCGGCGGAGGCGATGGAGCGAGGGGCAGCAGGGTATCTCCGGTAGTAGTCGGCGACGAGTTCCGGGGCGAAAAGGTCGGAATGCTTAACCCATTTATCATGTGAGTTATCATATCCTTTAAACCGACAATAATACCAGAGTCCGCCATAGCGTATCTTGGCTTCCAGGATTTCCTGTACTTCCCACTCCGGCGCGGCGTCCGGAGGGGCCTCTTCGTCGATGACCGGAGGAGGCTCGTCGTAGCCGGGGCGGCCTTCAAAGGGGTCCTCTTCCGCGAGCTGAAGCTTCACGACCGGAAAGACCGGGTGGAGGCCGGAGAGACGGGGGGGGAGCGCAAGCTTATACGCACCTCGGCCGACGACTTGGATGACCTTGAAGGGGCCCAGTCGTCGGTGAGAGAGCTTGACCGAGGGGCGGGTCGTTTGGACGTCCGAGGCATCAACCCAGACACGATCTCCGACCTTGATGTCCGGAGCCGGAGTGCGCCGACGATCGTAGTACCGCTTGAACTCCTCCTTCGCCTTTACCAGAGCTGCGCGGGCTTCGGAGACTCCGGATGCAATCCGGTCTCGGAACTCGTTTACCGACTCAACCTTCGAACGCAAGCCGTTCGGCTCAAAACCCATCCGGGGGAGCCGTCCGGTGTCCGTCATGAACGGGACCTGTTGCGTAGAAGAGTGAACGTGGTTGTTGTAGGCGAATTCCGCGGCCGGAAGGAGCTCGTCCCAGTCATCCTGCTTGTAATTAGTGAAAAGCCGGATGAACTGCTCCATCTCCTGGTTTACCCGCTCCGTCTGCCCGTCGGTCTGCGGGTGGTACGCCGTGGAGGTCGCGGGTTTGATTCCGATGAGGCGCCAGAGCTCCGTGGTGAACTCCGCTACGAACTGAGGGCCCCGGTCGGAGATGTACTTCTCCGGAGTTCCGTGGTGGCGCCAGACGTTCCGGTAAAAGAGCCGGGCCGCACCAACAGCGTCGATCTGGGTGTGGCACTCGATGAAGTGGGCTCGCTTACCGAGGACGTCGACTACAACCATGATCGCATTGTAGCCGTGCGCTTCCGGAAGTTCGACGACGAAGTCCACCGACACGGCACTCCAGCGCTCCTCCGGAATCTCCGTCGGGTGCAACTCCCCGACCGGAAGCTTCCGGAGCGCCTTGGTCCGGAGACACAAGTCGCAGGTCGCTACATACCGGCCAACGTGACGGGACAGCTGGGGCCACCAGTAGTTCCGGGAAATGAGCTCCAACGTTTTGAAACGGCCGGCATGCCCAGCAATGCGGGTGTCGTGGTGCTGCTCCAAGATCCGGCGACGAAGGTCCTTGTTCCGGGGAACAACGATCTTGCCACGGAAATAGAGCAGACCGGACTCGACATGCCACTCGGAGGACCGGGAGGACCGGGCGCCACGAACCTTCAAAAGTTCCCGGGCCGCAAGAGCGACGGGGTCCTCGAGGTCAGGTACGCCGGCGAGGGCATCGCGGATCTCGCGGAGGATCGGGACTTCCGGTCCGGAGACTATAACTCCCTCTAACGCACGGATATGGAACAGATGTGGAGTCAGGAGCGTCACATCCTGGTTGTCCGAAGCCGCTCCATGGTCAGCGCGTCGGGACAGGGCGTCCGCGCGGCCCATAAGGCGTCCGGGTTTGTGGTGGAGCGAGAAGTCGAACCGGGACAGGTACAGGGACCACCGGGCCTGCCTCCGGTTGAGGTTCTGCGCCTTCCGGAAGTACTCCAAGTTCTTGTGGTCCGTCCAGATCTCGACCGGATGCTGAGAGCCCTCGAGGAAGTGCCGCCACTCCTCGAGCGCCCGGATGATCGCCAGCATCTCCTTGTCGTGGATCTCGTAGTTGCGCTGGACCGGACTCAAGCTCTTGGAGAAAAAGGCAACCGGATGCCACTTCCCGTCGGAACCCTCCTGAGAGAGGACAGCTCCGGACGCGAAGTCGGAACTGTCCGCCTCAACCCGGTACATCCGGGACTCGTCCGGAAGGATCAGGACCGGCTCGGTGACCACTGCGTCCTTCAAGGCTTGGAACGCAACGGCCTCCTTGTCGGTCCAGACCCACGCCTGGCCCTTCTTGGTGAGGTCGAAGAGAGGGCGGGCGATGTCGGAAAAGTCGCGGATGAACCGCCGGTAGAAGTTCGTGAAGCCGAGGAACTGCTGCACGTCCTTCTTGTTTTCCGGCGCCGGCCAAGCGGAAACTCCGGCGACCTTGACCGGATCCATCTCCACGTGATCGTGAGAGATGATCACGCCGAGGTATTCGATCGAGGACTTCTCGAACTCGCACTTCTCCGGTCGCAAGTAGAGCTTATGCTCCCGGAGACGTCGGAGGACCTCCCGGACGATCTCCCGGTGCTTCCGGAGGTCCGAGTGCGCGATGAGGATGTCGTCGAGGTACACCATGACGTCACCAGACAAGATGAGATCTTGGAAGATGTCGTTCATCATCGTCTGGAAGGTCGCCGGGGAGTTGGTAAGGCCGAAGTACATCACCAGCGGCTCAAAGAGCCCCCGGTTGGTACGGAATGCGGCCTTCCACTCGTCACCCTCCCGGATGCGGACGTTGTTAAAGCCCCACCGGACGTCGAGTTTCGTGAAGAACCGGGCTCCTTTCAAACGATTGATGAGATCGTTGATCAGAGGCAGGGGGTACCGGTTCTTTACGGTCATCACGTTGAGCGCCCGATAGTCCTGGACGAACCGGAGGCCTCCGTCCTTCTTTTTGACGAAGAAGACCGGAGAGGCCATCGGGGATTTCGACGGCCGGATCCGTCCGGTAGACAAGCCCTCCTCGATGAACGCGTCGAGTTCGCGTTGCTCGAGGGGCGAGATCGGGTAGACCTTGCAGTTGGCGGGCTTCGAGTCCGGAACGAGTTCGATGGCGTGGTCCCAGGTTCGGCTCTCAGGGAGCGAGTCGAAGGACTCCCGGTTGAAGACGGCCTCAAAATCACGCACCCAGTCCGGAAGTTCCGAACCGGCCGGAGCGGAGTTTTTGGCATACGCCTCGGCCAGTCGTTGCGAAACGGTGCTGGTCGCGCGGATATCCTCCGGAGGCGAGAACCGGGTGTACAGGATCCGATCACCGTCCTCGAGCGGATCGTCCTCGTCATCGGAATCGTCGGAATCATCCGGAGAGAGTTCCGGCAACTCCTCATCGAAGTCGAAGTCGTCGTCGTCCTCGCCGCTCCGGTCATCCACGTCGATAGCGCAGATATCCACGCTTGGCTGGGACCGGATGGACCGGAGGATCTGGGCGACGGCCTTCGCATGTCGGCGTTCGGCCCGGGCTTCGTCCGTGCAGGTGTTGCAACCGGACGGGCATCGGCTCATCTTGACCTCCTGAGTGTCCCAGTTGATCTCCGGGTTGTGCTTCCGGAGCCAGGAGTACCCAAGGATGAGCTTCTGCTTACCTAAGCGCGTGACGGCGAGTTGCACGCGCTCGGTGTGGCCCTTATAGCGTAATACCACGTCCGCGACGGCCCGGATGGAGCCAGCCTCGTTCGGGGTACCGTCGACGTTGAAGACCGGGATTGGCTGCGAGAGCTGCCGGATCGGAAAGGAGGTGGACCGGACGTACTCGGAGTCGATGAACTCGGAGGTGGCTCCGCAGTCGACAAGGCCTTTGAGCGAGAGCTTGGCGGCATTGTCGGCAGACTCAATCTCCAGAGGGAGGTGGAGGGAGTTGGCGCTCGGAGCAGCGGCAATCGTATACCGTTTCGGAAGCTTGCGTTCCCAAGACGGCCTACGAGGCGGCCGGGTTTTCGGAAGGACCGGAGCGGCCGGAGTACCGCTCGGATCAGGGGGTGCGTCTATCGTTTCGGGGGATGCAAGAGATATATTGTCAGACTCGTTACATAGAACAGCGAAACGATTAGGGGACGCGAACGAGGGCGCACCGCTCACTCGTCGCGGAGGGGAAAATCCTCCGGTTCCGAAATGACCGGACGGTCCGCGACAGCCTGCGCGGACGCTACCTTGGCAAGGAGCTCCTCCAGCATCTCGCCTCCCAGCTGCCGGATCACTTCGTCGAGCACGTCAGTCGACCGGATGTCGACCGGAACGGTGCAGTCCTTCGCGAAGTGGTTCGGATCACCGCAGCGGAAGCAGCCACGGCGAGGGGCATTGCGGGCGCGGGTGCGGTCCATGTCCATAGGGACCGGAGGTGGAAGCACCGGCACGGCAGCCCTCGGCTGGGGGGTCGAGACCACGACGGGGGCGACGGGAATCACCCGGGCGCGACCCGTCGCGGTTGCATGGCGCATCGGAAGGGCGGCTTCCGAAGCGCGGAGCTTGGCCTCGTACTGGCGGTAGGCACGAAGCCTCCAGGCGGGGTAGTCGCGGATGTCCGGAGGGTCGGAAGATCCGGTTATCGCGGTGTTGATCGCCGGATCGAGGCCCGTCCGGTACTTCGTGACCTTGACGAGAGGGTCTTCGAAGCCGGCAAGGTCGACGAGGTCCTCGAAGTCGTCCGTGTATTGGAAGACGTCCCGGGAGCCCATGTGGTACGAGCGTCCCTCGAGCTTGTTCAGCGCATGGTCCTGTTCGTTCTCCTCGACGAACCGGAGCCGGAACTCCCGGAGGAATGCGTCCCAGCTCGTGAGGAGGAACGGGGTCTTGTTGGACTGACGCTCGGCCCAACGCTGTGCGGAACCGGTGGCCATAAAAGACATGGCGTACCGGACGACCTTCTCCTCGGAGGGTTCCCCGTTCTCCGTGAACGCCTCCGGAAGCAACCGGGCGTAGGACCGGACCTGGTGAAGGAAGGCCCGGCCGTTCTTGCGGTCACCGTCGAAGACGATCGGGGGGTTCGGCCGGAGGACCGATTTCGCTCCAGGAGCAACATTTTTAAATAACCCTGGACCCGGGTCCGGAGCCGGGTCGGCAAGGGACGGGGCAGGCGAAGCAGCAGTGGGGTGTTGGTTCTGGACAAGTTTTGCAAGCGACGCGATGCTCGCTTCGATCCGGTCCAACCGGGCGGCGGCTTCCGCGGACGCGTCGGACATGGAGGGATCTAGACGAGGGGAGGAGGGGACAAGATTCGGGTTCGGGGAGACCGGAGCACTTTCGGAGTCGTCCGAGTCTGCTAAACCGTAACCCGCAATCTTGGCCGGTTAATCCCTTAGAGTCTTTCTTCTGCTGTAAGGGCAACCTCAAGGCCCGAGTATACTCAAGAGTCCTGACGAGGGGGATCCGAAGATAAATATCACAGAGTAGCTACAGATACAAATGGACAGACCTGACGAGGGGGATCCGAAGAGAAGAAAGACTAAGGATCACCCGCGTCAGATCCCGGTATATAAGTAACTACGGACGGGGGGCATGTGATAGCAACCGGAGTGATCGGCAGAGGTCCCGGGCGGAATCACAGGCCATGTGATATCGGGAGGACCCGGAACGGGTCGGAACGGGACCGGAAGGTCCGGATGCGGAGGCGGAAGGGCCGGAAATAGGGGTTCCCCTGACAGTCTCCTCCGCTATGAAACACTTCTGTACGAGGTACTCACAAGCACTCGTCGCGTTTTCCGTCGTCCAGTCCCTTCCAGTACCATCTCCCTTGTACAATTGCTCTCTGCTCTTACCCGGCTGCGCGTTTAGCGAGTAGTCCGGCGTCGTGCGCGTCCCAGGACGCGCTGCTGTCGGTTTTGATGCCCCGGCCCCAGTTTTTGGCGGCGGAGTCTGATTTTTTGCCTGGGAGCTCCCAGGGATGCGATTCATAGTAGCACAGTAGTTTTTAGAAGGTATCTAGGTAAGCTAGTACCAGGTAAGCTAGTACCACTACGCGCGTCGTCGCCCGAGCCTCAAAAGTTTTTTGAGCGGCGATCAGAAGCGCACGTGTTGGTTGTTGCCAAGAGAGATCCCGGGGATTTCCCTTGTACGTCCCGGAGCCTCAGCAGAATCTTCCTCGAGAGCACCAATGGAAAGGTGTTTCCATCGGTGATGTCGGGAGTGTGACCCCAGAGGGAATATTCGATTTTTACTTCAACATTTACCTTCCTGCCGACGATCCAGTCAATTCAAACGACGTTCCTGGAGGGTTTAGTCCGTTAACACCCCACTACGTTGCTAAGGACGTATTACACCTCGATCACCCACCCGGACATTATGTTTCCACTCCTTCTGTCAGAAAGCTAGATCCAGAGTTTCCATCCGGGTGCGTCTACCATGCCAGTTGTTACCCGTATTGATTTTATCGTTGCCTACTTAGCGAGTTTCCTGGAGGTGATTTTGTGTTCAACTGCAAAACCCAACAGGGTGCTGTTCTGACTCTGCCACATGGTTCTCATCTGGAGAAGCTCCAGAATCTGCAAAATATCCGACGATACGCTGCCAAGAATGTAGAAAGCTGGTACAAGTATATTAACGGCACCAGGGGACGCGAAATTGCCAACGGGTCTTTATATTTGGTCACTGGCTGTGAAAAATCGACGTCGTGGGGTATGGCGGCGTTCCAGGATGTAACCCAGAACATATTCCATCTTTCATTCAACCCGACCGTTGATACGTCCCACGATACTGAGGACTACAAGTATCGTTGGATTGCCGCAGGTCCTGCTCGTACCAAAGAGTCGGACTCCTTCCCCATCGACACAGAAGGCGGAAGGCTTAACCAAACCCTTTTTATACATGGTTTCTCGATTTCACTTGGAACAGGAATATGGGCCAAACTCTTCAAAGACGTTGAAATTCGGCAAATAGTAGATTCGGCATCGGGGCGCTCGAATAGAGATTTTGTGCCCTACGGCGCCCAGGGGTCTTCATTTTCCTGGACCTTCAGTTTATTTGGCGGTGCAACACAGGGAGGAAACCAGTGTGGTGGAGCCGAGGATCCGGATGTTACAATGTCAGAGTTTTCTTCATTGCCAAAGGTCCGTCCGTTCGCAAACCAAAGTTGAAGAATGAACGTCCGATTCAATTACATCAGCTATTTCATCCCTCCCAAGCGGTCAATGATTACTTACTCGTCGAGGTATTCATCCAGATCTCGTTGTCTGGTTTCACGCTAACGGATATGTTCAGTTTCCCGATGCGACAGTTGTCCTGAGTCACGATGATGACTGGGGCGATGAGATTTCACGGCATGTATGTGTACTCAGAGATGATTAGGTAACGACTGACTTCCCGTAGGAGGATAATCAATCCACTGAGCCACACAGAAACGAGCGGGCCTGGTTACAACAAATATGTGATCAGTTCATAGTGGTACAAGAAGATGACGCTATCATAGTCAGCCGTCCACACGAGACAGAGGAGCAACTAGTCTCTAGCCCCGCACCGTATTCGCCTCCATCGGCGTTCGGCACACCATCAGATTCTTATTCAACGCTGTCCTCTCCGCTACCTGCCACCCCGGACTCTCCTTTTAACCCTATTTCAACTTTCATTGGTGGCTCACCCCGTCACTCACCTGGCCTCGGCCCCCAGTCGATTCCTCCCGACGACGATTTATACGCCCTTCCTACGGAGCAAAAGAGGCGTTGGCGCCATCCGTCCACTCGCTCGTCCATCGACGGATTGGACGGCGAGATGGTAGGTCTCGTGAATTTTTCTCTTGATACAGATAAGACAACACACAATTATTTCCCCTCGCATGGTTCATCTTCCGAAGTTGCGCGTCGGGCCGTCGCTGCTCGCCGCAAAGACAAAAACAACCCCGGAGCATACGTTTGCGAAATCTGTGGAACTGATTTCACCGCGAAACATAACTTGCAGAGTATGTCGCCATTCCGACTTCGCCCATTGCTGAACTGTGAATGACAGATCATTTGAGGTCGCACAATTCTGAGAAACCATATCCCTGTGAAAAGTGCGGCCAGAGGTTTGGCACAGCGCATGTTTTAAAGAGGCATGGAAACAAGTGTGGAGGTGCTACTGAATCGTCTGGGTAGGAGATTATATCCTCTTGGCAGAATTCTGAACAGATGTGCATTACTGAAATTGTAAAACGGTCTTGTCATAACCTACACATGTTCACTCAAGTCGGGGGCTATGGATGGAGGGATATACTGGTTGAAATTTCTCTCGCTCCAAATGTAGAGCTCAGGTATGGCGCAACCTCCTCACCTTGCGCCTGCGTCTCTTTTTCGCCCAATTTGGTATTTGTACTTCCTAATCCGGTCAACCCCTAAGAGGGAAAGATTGACAGGAGTTTTTTGTCTTTGTTCGGACCGCAGCTTGCCCCGCGTATACACCGCCTCAACAGCCCCGAATTTGGTCCCCTTCCTCTACCTTCATTCCAGTCACACCCGTTGAATCCGCACTAGGTGCTTGCTGCCGCAAGCATGCACCTCACTGACTGTTGCCATAACCATTTTACCATTCCCAAGCGCAAGCATGTCAACAAAAATGCTCATGTAAAATAAGTACATTGCAAAGGACCCCTACGGGATGGTGCGAACAGGTGCGAACTTCGTGGAATGTGCAGGCATTGACAAAGCACTGTGCAAGATCTGGGCATTAAGGTTGAGTTGTGCCATCCATGTTGAAAAGGAACATTCACCCTATGGTAGGTTGACGATAGGTTGATTTGTTTCAACCTACATAGGTCTTCGAATGAATACCGATGTACTGTATAATTCCAATCAAATCGACAAGGGGTGTGACGCGTGACCACCCCGAACCAATTCGACAATTCCGATAACCGCGAAATTTTTGCGTGACCACCAAGTGACCACCGGAAATTTTCCCAAAATTCCAATGCAAATTTACGTTTTTTGGTGTTTTTTTTAGAGATTTGCCCTGTGTGACGCGAATTTTTGGTTCGATAAGGGCCTGCGCGACGCGTGACCTCAACCAAATTTCGATATCAACACGGGGGTGCATGACGCGTGACTGTCAACCTGATTGAAAAAATACAGTATTTCAGCCTCTGGGTCTGGAAACTCCACTGGGTGGGAAACTGACTCCATTCAGGGTATACGTGGCACTGCCGAGACGCAAAGGCCGCCACAAAAAAACAGGGAGGTTGTTCACAACACACCCGCGATCTCACAACCGAGGACATCTGGTTAGAAAACTTGACGGCTAAAACGCAGCAGAAGGATCAGCAGGATTGAATTGACAGTACACGACTCTCGTGCAGAATAAAATTAATTTGGTACTCTTCGTCTCAAAAATTGCTGGAGGTGAAATAGGGCATCATTGGACCACTTTATCTAATCTTGAAGTGAAGTTGCAGCTGTTTGTTTTTTGCACAGGGGTAGAAAGCGGCGAGAGTCTAAGATGCATCTCCCTAGTATTTGATTATGTGTGGACAAACAGTCAATCTAATCTTTGAGAGTTGCGTTTATTTGTCTTTTGCACAGGGGTGCAAAAACGATGAGTTGCATCCTCCTAGTATTTGGTTGTGTGTGTCCCTAATCTAATCTACGGGGGTTGGTCTTATTTGTTTTTTGCACAGGAGTAGAGTCAAAGCCTTGGGATTTTCAGGTCGTGGGACCTAAGTCACACCCGTTGAATCCGCATTCACAGAAAGGCATCAAGTCTTAGGCATGGTGGCCGCAAAAATCATCATAACACCTCCAGGCCACGCTCCTGAGGCTGAATTGTCCCCAGATCTGTACGAATTCATGCTTCAAAGCCTACGTTTGGTCTGCTTGACTTTCTTTCCGTGCTCTTTTTTTTTTTTTGTAGCGACGGGGCCTTCACGCTAATGGCGCAAGTCATGCGGCCGCAAGGGGCGGCTCGACGGAGCCTTCCTCGAGCGTTGGACCTAATTCCAGATGAAACCAATCATCATGGCCTTCAGTGTGTCTTACCCTATATTTATCGTCCATCATTCACCACAAAATCGCAGCATGGAAGCTGAGAGCGAACCGCAGACACCGAAAACGTTCGTCCATCATCGGATCCTCACTTCTACTGGTTTTCTTCATTGAACGGAGTTCTTCACCAGCCCAGACAGTCTGAACACACGCGTCGACAGTCTCGAAATCAATTTCGACGGCTTAATCAAAAGGGTGGATGGTCTAAGGCAGATGCTCGACAACATGGGGACAGAGGTACACGGGCTCGAGGGGAAGGTGGATGGACTGGAGAAGAAGTTTGGGCTGCGAATGCCGCCTACGCCGACCACAGCTGTCAGCTTAACTGCTGAGAGTGGCGAACGCCTCAAAAATAATTGTGGATAATACCCAAAATACCCCTGGATGCTAAATACTAGATTTATCGGACTCCGTAATTAATACTACCAGAGCTTCATTAATATTGTACCCACCATTCTTCGAAACCCAAGACTTGCGGAGATTTCGTGTCGTGAAAAGAAACCTTGTAGTACTCATCGTAGTGGTTGCGAGTACCGCACTCCAATTTCCTTATGAAAGTTGGAGGAGGTACCTCGGGATACGGATACTCAATGATGCTCAAAACCCTATGGCAATGCACAGAACTCAGTATTCAAGAACTGCGGCCAAAAGATAGGGGTCAGCCACATGACGTCATTATATATATTCCTTTTAAGGCAGGACGACGCGTCGCGCGTTCTTTATCCTTCCACCACCATCTTCGACTTCCAACCAAGCTCTGCAATCAATCCCCTCGATTGTCTATCCTCACAGCTTCTCAACGAAGGACCATACGGAGGATGGGAGCAAACTCAAAAGCACCGGCGGAATAAGCGGTTCACCTTCAATCACGGTGGTTTCAGCTCACCATGGGTATATGTATGCCGTCTCCGAACATTCAGCCTTACCATTGCTCTCCGAACTCGAAACCCGTCAACCCTTCCACCCTTCAGTACTACTACTGCCTCAAAACCATCCAAATACTTTTTCTAGAGTCAAAAGAAAATCAGGGAAATTCACTGGCAGCTCTCAAGTCATCCAGGAATACACTGGAATGCACGAATTGAGCCTCTCCCCGTCCGGCTCGTCACAGAAAGCTGGGGCTATGTTTCTCGAGGGCTGTCCCCTTTTCGGCCCGGCACCGCCACATCTGCCATGTGTTCCGGGCAATCCTTACCGTTCTTTCCTCTATCTTCTCACTTGTATTCTATCTCTCCGGATTCTACCTTGTGCTCATGAACGACCCAGAAGAACTGTTTGCGACTGGCCCGCTCCCTCGCAGGCTTTCCGATCCCGGGCCAGCCCTGGAACGGCCGCTATCCGACAAGGTGCTTGGTCGCCGGAAAAGCGATCCAGGGCGTGGACATTCTGTCTTTGCCTTGCGTGAGACTTTGCGCCCAGTTACCCAGCAGTCGATGAACTCCCGGAGCGAGGGGAATCGGTTGTCCTATGCGGAGACTTCCTCGGCGACACAATCGTTTGTGTCGCTGAGCAGTGGGCCCACAGACACGCCGACCCACTCGGCGGTGGCATTGGCCACCGCCAGCGACGCGGAAGCAGATGCCTCTTCTACTCACGATTCTATCCGACGCGACTCTCCTACTCGGAACAACACGATACGCTCACCGCAGGCGGCCACCCAGCCTCTTGACCCCCGGCAGGGGCTCAACGGCCCCGCGCGTCAACCCACACACTCTTTTAAACCTCAACTTTCCGACAAACCCGACAATGATCCCCTTCCCGACGTTGTGCGCGATGCGGGGGACGGAACGGCCATTCGCTCCCAAGATACCCCGCAGCGGCAAGGCACCCACGATGTGGGGCCTAGTCAGCGCCGCGACCCCCGGGACGTGGTCAGAAACCCGACAGCACAGTCGGGAGTCCCTTCGTTAGATCCTTCCGCGCGTGAAACACGCAAGCAAGTCGCCGCCCCGGATTTCCCTCAGCGGCGAGGTACCCGAGACCCGAATCCCGCTCAGCGCCGCGACACCCGCGATGTGGCCACAACTTCGACGCCCCACTCGGGAGTCCTTCCTTCAAATCCTTCCGCGGCCCAGGAAAAGCCCCCATCTGACCCCCGCCGAAGCGTCAAGGTGTCTGCAACCCCTACCATCGTCCCTGATATGCAATCGGGCGTCCCCCGACCACCACGCCTGTCAACGGGCTCGAACCGCACGGCGTCGAGTCCGCCCAGACCAGCACCCGAACAACGCCGACAGGAGCAGCCGATGCAGCCGCAGCATGCATCCACCACCGCGCGTCCTTCGACCGGGTCGAACCGCCCAATGACGCCTTCATCCACTACCTCGAAGCCGCCGCCGCAGACGACACATCGGACCGAGAAGCCGACGGAGGTTCCACGCTCGTCCATTTCCGCGGCCCTGCGCCCGCCGATGCCTCCGCCGACAGTCAGCCAGATGGACACGAAATACGTCAACATGCTGCTCGCTGTAGACGGTATTCCCGTGCGTTCTTTATAATTCATTTTGAGCTGGATATTCAGTTTTCTTTGCAGCCGCTGTACAATATCCTGGCCAGCTTCTTCACGTGGATCTTACTGGCCGGATTCGTCCTCTTTCCTGGAACGTTCACCAGTCTTCAGGACGGCAACGAGCTGGGCGGTATCGGAGCCGCCGCGGTCAATGTCATTAAACATCTATCTTTGTGAGGGATTTTTGTCCTTTCCACATTGGTCATCATTAACCTGACGACCAGATACGTCGTCGCCTGGGTATGCACGGGCGTAGGTGCAGCTGGCATGTGCTGGCTCTGGTACCGGTGGCAGGCCAACTATATCTGGCTCGTGAATCGCATCTTCATGTATGCTGTGTCATCCTTCCATTAATTATTATTATTCACATTCGAACCCATCCCAGGCCGGGCTTCCTCAATTCTCTGGCCGGTGTGCTCTCAACGCTCGCCAGCGTGCTCGGTAGCCAGGATGCAACACTCTCAGTCTCCAGCAAGTCCACGATCATCGTCACGTCTGCCGTCGCCGGGATAACCGGCGGGCTGACGGGGTTCTACTTGCTTGTGCTCATCCGAAGGATTAAGAAGCAGCATGATGAGGAGGTTGGGAAGCAAAGGGCGGGGAAGCATGGGGAGGGCTTTGTGGATGTAACAAAACGGAAGCTTGCGGGGAAATTGGTTTAATTTAATTGCGACGGACTAAGATTATCTTGGCGATCTGTAGCAGTTCATGTACTATTAACAGTCTGGCACCCAATTGGAACATCTTGATTTTTTGGACCTTCGGACAAATACCAAGAGTTCAACCAGTTGGTTGAATGTTGAATGTGGCTGACAATCACTCGATGGCTGACAGCTTCTATATCTCTCCACCTTTCCCTTTCTCCCTCATGCGTACTATTCTGCTCGCCTTCGGGCTGACGCTCCCCACACTCGTTTATCCCAGTGTAGCGGTACCCACCAACCGATGCTCGTCGAACAACAACCACCTCGATCCCGCATCCAAGAAATTCATGTCAGACTGCTCCGACCACACCTTCTGCTCTGGCAAAGACCTCAACAACTCGACCTGCGTTCCACGGCAATGCCGGCGCGACGAATTCCCGTTCGGCTTCTCCACAGGCGAGGCACTTCCGCCGTTGTGTCCTCGCGGATCGTTCTGTCCAGACGAAGGAAGCGGGTGCCGGCCGCTTGTCGCAGCGGGGCGTGCGTGCGAGTTGAACCGCGACGAGCAGTGCGGCCCGCCGCCCGACTGGGAAGACCTCGCCAACACGCAGAACTTCAACGGGTCGATCTGTTTGCGCTCTGTGTGCATGTGGGTTTATATTTTATTGCGCGGCCAGAGAGTGTTGAATAATTACTCTCTGTTCTGTTCGTCTAGGTACGCGAATGTAACGCTGGGCGACCGGTGCATTACCGACAACACCACGTACATCGATATCGGGCCCGGTGGGCAGCAGATCACCAACACGGTCATCCGGGACAATTGCCGCTCGCCAGCGTTCTACTGCAACCCGACCGAGTTACTTTGCGAGCGCACGCTGCCCGTCGGCTCGCTATGCCAGACCGACCAGCAGTGCACTTTGGTGGGTTTCTTTCTGTTTTATTTTTGGCTTGTAATTCTTTTTTTTGGTGTTGATTTTGGTATTCGTGTTCAGTTCAACTGCGCCGGAGGGACATGTGCGGATCCACCTGAGACGCCGTTGCGTATTGCGCCGTGGCAATGCGCACTGACCATGACCGCTATCGTCGGAGGTCAGTGTAATTATTGCGTACTCGGTTGCCATTTTTGTTGACCCGAATTTTAGCCATGGTCGCCACCTGCGTGCTGCTCAGTCTACTGCACAAGCGCCATCGTGCGGGCCGGTCCCGCGAGCTACGCGAGTATTACTCTCAGCAAATTAGGTTCGTGCTGTGATTGTGTTTGCTTGGGCGGGAAAACTGAAAACAGACACAGCCTGCGTCGCTCGATTCTTGCTTTGCACGCAGCTGCGGCGGATCGGTACACACACGAGAAAGTTGTTGGTTGAGTTTTGTTGTATATTCCCAATTTCTTCCAAGAAAAACATACTGTGCAATGTTAGTGGTACAACTTTGAGGTACGAACATCATCCATCGGTCTCCAACCTCGCCTTTACCGGCGCCAAGCCAAATTCGTACCAGAAATCTCTGGAGTCGAGGACGCGCCCAAGAAGCTCGGTGTTGCGAGGAAGGACGCGGACGTTTCCCTCGCGCATCAGCTCACGCACCCAGACTGCGGGCTCAGTACCCCATGCAGAGGTGAGGTCCCACCAGTCGTAGACGCGCCCATCTGTGAGAAGCCACCGCTGGCCGGCGGCCTTGGTGGGGTTGATGTGGACCGCGAGGATCGCGCGCGCCAGATCGAAGCCGTGGATCAGGTGTATGCTGCCCTAGGAAGGCACGGGTCAGCATGCAGGAATATGCGTCGCGAGGATCAGCTCGTACCTTATTCTTCAGCGCTTCCTTCGTCGGGGCGACTCGGCCGACCCAGTTCCGTATTATGCGCTGACCGCCCCACAGGCCGGCAAGATTCATGACGGTTGTGGGCGCCAGGGAGGGAGACAGAGCCAAGAGCTCTGCTTCCGAGTCGGCACGTCCCGTGCGCGTAAAAGGCGACTTGCGGTCGTAGAAGGTGCTTCCAGCAGCTGCTATCTTCTCCGCCGCTTTCTGGACTCCAATTCAGCCCCCCGCCACGACAACAGAGGCTCCGATTGATTGACACGTACATCCCAGATGCTCGTCGTGCCCAGCTGAATAAACAACGGCGGTTCTCCGGCTGCTCCATCTCTGGTGGAGAGGTACAATTTCACGAGGCGCTCTGACGCTCCCGAGACGGTAATTGGGAATGTTATGAGCACGGTTTTCGCGTCCGGTAGCCGTCGGTACGGCTCAGGATCATCGGAACTTGGCTGGAATTCGAACTGAATGGTCGAGACAGATCCGGAGCGGGTGGTCGCCCCGTACGTTAAGCCGGATGCTTCAGAAAGTGGGATGAGGAAGGAGGACGTCCAGCCAGCTCCCAGGATGAGAATGTCGACAGTCATCGTCACCGTGTCAAGAATCAAGTTGATGGAATCAACTAAAAACGCGAATGATCTTGGGCTTTGCGCGGGATAGAGCGCAGATTAGACGCTGTATGAGTTGCAAATAAAATGACCGAGGCTCCGAGAAATTTGGCTGCGATGAGGATTGGATGAGGATGAAAGATACGCACAGACGGGGGCCGGAAGCAATTACCTGGACCCGAATTGGTTGCACAGCATTATGTGGTCCGGTCCGGGAAAACCCGGTTGTTGTTACTTTTTTTTTTTTTTTTTTTTTTTTTTTTGGAGCGTTTGGGATAATGAAAATTAGTCTGCAGAAGCATTCCAAAACTCATCCGCTTGGTCTACCAGAAATTTCTAGTTAATGCCGGGGAAGTTGTCCAGGGAGGAAATGCCGTTACGCACAAGTACCATAGTGTGGGACTCCAGCCTTTAAGAGTTTATCCTATCCCATTTTTCAAATCTTTCAATGACAATGGCTGTATACCCACTAAAACCCCCACTGTGTATGTCCAGTCATCCGGCAGTGAGTCTTCATCTAACAGTAGACCACTCCATGTTCTTAGAACAAGATCCTTATTTAATGCGAGATCATTAAATTTCAATTTATCAGTGAGGATGCGATCTCGTCCTAATGAGGAATTAATGGACCTCAGCCATCTGTTATGGATCTCAACGTCTGTGATAGTTCGGTCTGGGTTTTTTAAAACTTTGTCATTCCGAATATTCCAGATTGTGTGCCATGCAGTGGATACAAGAATGGCGAATAGTCTTCCCATCTCGGGTATAATTTTACCGTTGGGGTGTTTGAACTTGACTAGATTACAACCTAAGATCAGCCCCCAATTTAGTGAAGGCCACACAGTATATTTCATGGTCCAGAGTCTTTCTGTCAAAGTCCAGATCAATTTGGCACCAGAGGAATCACATTCCAATGCTATGTGCTCCAAGCTTTCAGGTACATTGCAGGCTCGACAAATTCCAAATACTTCAAGGTTATCAATATTTGACCAGAAGTCACCAACTCTGAAAATATTGTGGATTGACTTCCAGAATAATTCACGGTGTAGCCGTCTCAAGTTCACTGAACGTATAGATTTCCAAATCATTTCATCTGTCGGGGTGAAGTCAGAGATTTCATGTACAGCGTAGCGAATGCGGTCTAAGTTACAGAATGTTGATTTTCGCAATGGTGTTAGATAAGTATTTTTGATGATTTTTGTAAAGATTCGTTGGGAACCGTGTGAGATTAGAATACCGGGGCAATTGAACATTATGTCCAGTTGAGTGTCAACCTCAAGTGAAGGGTGTACTACATCAATACCCGAAGGAACAGCGAAAATATTGGTTGTCTGCTGAAACTGTGTTCGCGCACTTCGCTCATTCAGTGCAGCAAATACTGACTGGAAGAGGGGGAAATTTGGGTCTAACAAATTATTTTCCGATTTGCTACGCTCTTTGATCAGGGTTTTCAGCAGAATATTGGATGAGGCGCAAATTAATAAAGGAGTATCCTGCGAGAACTTCTGCAGAAGGACAAGGGTAGCACCCAGAATCCCGGCCTTGAAATCCATATTGATGGCGGGATTATCGAAAGTGAGGCACACAGTCTGGTCCTCATGTATATCATCAGAAACAATTCTGAATCTCACCAAAATTTGGGGCTCATATTGGCCGGGATGGGTGATTTTTACGTGAATAAAGGTTTTAACCATCTGTGGATGTGGTCCCAATTGTGGTTGCCGTCTTGCAGGGATTTCAGTTAGTGATTCGTCCCCTGCAAAAATTCTGAAGCCATCTTTGGCATTGAGCAATCTAAAGCTCGGATCGTAGGTCATTGGTTCATCAATTCCAATCTCGTGTTGATTAGCAGCCATCTCGTCGTTGGTCAACTTAAGAGCATCACAAAGATCAATGTTGGGAATCAGTGGATTCCATTTGGGCATAATACATTCTATCAGAGTTTGGGCAGTTTCAATGCACTTGCCGGGGTTCAGGCACCCGAGTTCATTCCGATCTCTATTGCAAAGTGGGCATCCACAGTTCTTGCGGCTAATACCACTGGGATTGATAGTATGTGGTCGTCTTGCCACTGTGGTCTGTCTGGTCGCAATTACTAGGGCATCTCGGACCGTGCAAACCTCATGTTGGTTTCTAAGACAGGTTGCTGCATCACGAAGGCAGGCATTTTTGTAAGCTTGAGAGCGGACAGAAGGATGTTTCCACATTGGCATGTCAAGTTGCACTTCACGGCCGATGGAGAGGGCTGTGAATTTAAGATTAAACTCATGGGCTGCAGATATCATAGCCTTGAGGTCGTCTGGTATTGCATTCGATCGTGGGATGGGGAAATGGATACTGTGTAAGAAGATGTTAATGATTTGCCCAGGCCTGATATTCAGGTAGCTTGTTTCCAAATATTTACGGAGTATGTAGTCAACAAAATAACACCATAGTGGTCGTTCCTCTCCTTGAATTAGATAGCATTGGAGATTCCAGAGGGCAATTGCTTTATTTCGGCCTGGAATATCCAAGATTCCTTTCCCTCCCTGATTTACTGGGAGGATCATTGTCTCGAGGGACACACGGGATGTCTTCCCATCCCACAAGAATGACCGTATAAGTTTGACAAGAGTCTGTTCAATTTCCTGAGGCATCCCTTGGACTCTAGTGAGATACTGTGTTCGACCTCCGATTACCATGCTTATTATATGGCGCTTCCCTTCTAGCGTCGGGTGAGTTGTTTGCCAGCGAGTAATGTCTATATTGATTTTCTCTAAGACAGAGGGCCATGGTGTAGTATAAGGAATATTGTTTCCAATACATGCACCTAGCAGTCGGCAGCTTTCACCATCAGGAACAATCCGAATCGATTCGTTGATCTGGCCTATTGCAGATTGATTGTTAATCCGCCTTTCATGTATCAGTTTCTGTCGATAAGAGTGGGTTCCAAAAGGAAGGACAACTGTTTTCAATTCATTGAATTTCGCTGTTGATGCAGCACACCATAGCTGTAGAATACCCCACAGAGTCTCCATAGAGTCAGTGGATTTTAGATAGATTGTTGTGTCATCCGCAAAAAGTGATACAACCAGATTGTTATTTGTACCTGGTATTATAACTCCCTCAAGGTCTGAGTTTCGGAGCATACAAGCAAGGGGCTCAATGGCCAGATTGAATAATAAACAAGACAGAGGATCTCCTTGTCTTACTCCTCGGGTAACAATGTATGGTTTACTAAGTTCACCATTGATCATAACTACGGTTTTTGCCTCAGTATACAAAATTTTGATTGTATTGGAAAATTTGGAAGGGAACCGCATGTGATTCAGAACTCTTATAAGGTAGTCATGGTTGATCCGGTCATATGCCTTTTCCTGATCTAGAGCAATGAGTATCCCATCTTCCTCCGCTACTTCAGCATAGTTAAGCAGGAATTTAGCTAGTTTGACTTGGTCTTCAATTTTACGGCCTTTCATGAAACCTGCTTGGTCCGATCTTATTAATGGCGGAGCGACTTTCATCAGTCTCATAGAGTAAGCTTTCGTCATCAGTTTATAATCTGTATTCAACAGTGTGATTGGCCTGTAGTTACTAATCAGACCCGAGTCTCCTTTCTTAAATACTGGGCACAACCATCCTGTGTTGAAGTTACATCCTTCTGCTATTCCAAAGTGTTCAATATCACAGTATAACTCTGACAAGAATGCGAGGATGTTGAATGCTCCTGGTTTGTCCTTGAATTTTCTATATTCAATGTCCATCACCTTGAAAAATTCATATCGGATACCATTGACCCCTGGGGCTTTGCCATTGCTAGATAGTCTCAGAGCATCTCGTAAATCGTCCTCTGTTAGATCCTTATCCATTGTATTGTAATCATTTTTGGACAATTGTACATGGCACTTGTCGAGGACCTCTTCAGTGCATATCACACGGCCATAGTCTTCCTCTGGAACATCAGCCTGTTGAACATATTCATGATAGTCGCGTGCCATTTGTGCCATTTGTTTCGGACGAGTTTCAAAACAAGGAACAGATGAATCGTTATCATTCATCTTAAATTCATTAATGGTATTTCTGAGGTTGTATCCCTTGGAGGAACGAGTCCAGTGATTGGTTTTCAGCGATTCACCCTCGATATCATATCGGGCTTCAGACAGTGCTTTCTTACGATCTGCATCGTCTTTGAGATAGGTTTCAATTTTTTCTTCAAGGTGGAGAATTGCATGGTGCTTCTCCTCCGTAGGCATCGTCTCATCGTGCATAATAAGGTGTTTCTGAGTTGTCCAAGTACGAATTTGGCGGGATCTTTCACTGACGAGACGAGAGCATTTTTTACCTTCAGCTGTCAAGTCGTCTTTGTATTTTTGCCACAATGTTTGGATGTTGTGTTCAGGCTTTCGGCCAGTCTGTTTCAGCTCTTCATGCTCTTGGGAGAGTTTTGTTGATTGGATGGTAATGTATTTCATAAATTTGGGGGTTTTGAGAAGATATACTGGTAAGTTCCAGATGCCCGGTCCAAATTGTTCATCCGGACGGCATGTCAATTGGACAGAAATGAGGTGGTGGTCACTAGTAACTAAGCTCGGTTGAATTGACCAATTCCTATATCGTTGAAAACGATTAACCGGGACATAAATTCGGTCAAGGCGTGAACCAGACAAATGGATCTCGTTGGTATTTGCATTAGCGCGTTTTTGAAAGCAAGTGTATTGTCTTGTATCAGGGAAAGTTGATCTCCAACCATCCTGCATGCGGAAGAGAGCTTTCAAACATGAAAAACTCAAAGGTATTGATTCCTCCCTGGTTGAAGTTCGATCTTGAAGAACATTTTCAACAAAATTCCAATCACCAAGTGTTTCGGTGGGAAACGGCAGCTCCACATTATTGAGGTAACAATGCCAAATCTTAGCCCACATTCTTTCTCTTTCCTGGGGTGTATTTGGAGCGTAAATATTTAGAATACTGATTTTTTCACCTCTATGCGATGGGATAGTAAGCATAATTGCATGTCCCTCAATGAGGATGTACTCTTGCACATTTTCTGTGTCGACATATTTTTTATTCAGAACAAAACAAACACCAGCTGTGGAGTCTGGTTTTATTGGGTGGCCAGAGTTGAATAGTTTGAACCATTTCCCGTAAATATTATTAAATTGGCTGGCAGCAATATTATCCAAGTGGGTTTCCTGGAGCGCCAAAACACCTATTTGGCTATCATCAATCATCCTCTTCATGTATGTAAATTTGTGGCCAGTGTTATTCATTGATTTACTTTTCTCTCTTCCGTTGATATTTTGAGAGGCTATGGTTACATGCGAGCGTGTGAACTTTGCTGAGCGAGCCAGTTTTGGAGGTTTGTTCCTCTCTCGAATCTGTATATTGATCTCTTCCCAATTTTCGGGAATGGCATATTGGCCTGTATCTTTACCTTTATGTTGTATGTATGGTTGCGGTGGCAGCATGTCAATATTTGGTTGTGTTGGATGTCCTGCTGCAGTGTCAAAATTGTTAATATGGGAGTCGTTACTCGTTCCCTCTACATCTCCCATAAGTATATCCGGGATGTCATTTGTACCGTTCAAAATATAGCCGTTGAGTGTATTCCATGGATCGGGAGTCACCAAGGTTGATATGGGCATCAACCACGGTGAATCGTGATCAATGGCAGGCATATTCCGAAGGTTTGTAGGGGAACTGGAATGCTGCCCCTCGCCTATCGCTGTAGCAGCCAGAGCAGCAGAGCTACCACAGAAGGGGTCTTGCGTTGGATAGTCGGGGTTAGACCCCGGGTTACCCCGACTCCTGCTGATCTCACTCTGTGAACTCTCAGCCTGCAGGCACTGACGAGAGGGATGTACCACTTCCCCAAAACCCTCCCGTGGTCCAGGAGGGTCCTCGGTACGAATCTGAATATTTGTGTTGTGTATGGGCATGTTTTGGGTGCGTTTAAAGACCGCCGTCATCGGACATATGTACAGAGTTTTGTTGCAATATCAATGGATATGTGTAAGCACAACTTGAAATTCTATTTGCTACTGTAGCCGGACAATGCTGTGCAGCACTGAGTGCAGCACAGCATTTGTAATACCATGGTCAAATTTACCGACTAGCACTGTGATTATTGAGTTCCCAATGTGCTCTATACTTGTTTGGCGTCATTGCATGGGAGTTCTCAAATATTTTACAGGGGATGTTATGCCTCTTGCTTTGATTAAGACCATAAGTTGACCATGTATGGAAAGTCAGCCAAATTTCACATCATAATACTTCTCGTGTATCAGCAATTTAGACTTGAAACCAATTTTCCCTTGATTTCTTGTGTTCTAAGGATCCACTGCAATATTTTCGCTTTTTTCATACTCTGGTGGCAACAAGGGGCTCACTTCGATCAAGACAGCAGGTTTACCATATATGGAAACTCACTCAGATTTCGTATCGCGATACTTCTCGTCGATCAGCAATTTGGACTTGAAACCCATTTTTCCTTGTTCTCTGGTGTTGTAAGAATCGTCTGAAATATTTTCACTCTTTTTCATACAGTGGTGGCAACAAGGGGCTCACTTCGAAGGAGGGAGCTGGTTGGCCCATATTAGGTAGTGTAGTCGCATTGCGTGCCTCAATGCATGTTGTGGATATCAGATTTAGACTTGAAATCAATTCAATCTTGTTCATTGTCATTCTAGGGGAGCTCTGAAATATTTTTGCTGTCCCTTCAAGTTAATCAATTGAAGGATAGAAAAATATTCACAGCAGAATACGGTGATGGGATTGATGCTCAAACGTCAGAGTGTGCATATTTACAATGCCTCGTAGCACACCATAAACGAGGTCAAGGAAACCAAATCGTGTTTAGTTCGGTATAAACAAAGTAGAGGGACACATGGATGTTGTACAAGCAAAAGCCAGAATAAAACTCGAAGAAAATCAGTAGTTGTAGGGTTTATAGTTGTACCCATGGCCAGCATTTCCGCCGCCACCACGGCCGCGTCCACCACCGTTGTAGCCACCATTGTATCCACTATATCCCCCTGGACCATTATAGCTGCCTCCGCGTCCATTGTATCCAGTGTTTCCCCCACTGTAGTCGTTGTAGCCACCTCCACGTCCACGAGGTCCACCCCGACCGCGGCCACGGCCTCCACCACGATAAGAGATCGAGGACCACTGGTTTGTGGTTGGCGGCGGATCATGCACAGGTAGCAGTGAGGTGGGAATGGAGGAGCGGACAAAGTCCACTTCGGTGATGCCGTGTGTGTCGCGATAGCCCTTTGAGTTGATGATAGGGCAGAAGTCCTTGTAGTGGTCAATACCATGACATTCATAGCAGGACATGTATTCAGGAGACGTAGCTGGTCCCCTAAACCAGGGTCTACCCTCCCCATACTGCTGAGCATCGACAATGAAGCCAGGGTTCATGATGAACTGCTGGAAGCGCAGGTTCATAGTGTCGTCCTTCGAAATCGGGGCGATCATGATGCGATGAGCGGTCAGCGAGACAGAATTACGGCCACCACCACGATGAACAGTACACTTGGAGACAGTGCCCCAGTGGATGGCGACGGCTAGGGCTAACTCGGGCTTGAGGTCGCCTGTGTTTAAAGACTTTAGACGCGTGAAGCAATTTGTCAGCCATGAAATTACCTGAGATATTACTGTGGTCCTCTTTCACCATCTGGAGGAAGTCGGGATGACCAAGTAAGGCTGTAAAGACAGCAGTTTTAACCTGCCAGTCCGTGGCGTCGGCTATAAAGCCAACGAAGACCGCAAAGATGAATGGTGTAGGAGGCCGGGCGGGGATGCAGTAGAACGTGGTCGGGGCACCTTCGAGCAGAGGAGTGGTGAGCACTTGCAGAATAGATTGTAGTTAAATGAATCAACCTTCATGGACGCCATGAAAGACTGGGTCCGCGGCAATGGCCAATTTGAAGGCTGCGGTACAGTTTGTAAGGATGTGGGCTAATGGCATGATCGCAAGGGCATCGACCCCAGTTGCTGGCTCTTTGGGAATTGCGGGGTATACTGCAACTTTGTCAGAATCGGCGACAAGATCATCCTTGAGTATGGCCTTGACCGCGTCTGCAGCACGAGCGCGGTCGAGGAAGTCAGAGGTGATGACGATGGCTGCGATGCAATCATCTTCATGATTGAAGGTCAGGAATATTGAATGTACAAGTTCAGTTGTTTTCGCACCGGGATGCTCCGTGAGTTCCTTTATGACATAGTCTTTATGGTTCCTTTGGACCATTGCAGCCGTCCACCCCCGTGCCGCGAGGTCGTACGACTTGGGGCCCTCAATGGCATCCTTGTACTAGATAGTGTCAGAACATATTTTTTTGGATCATAGCCGAGGGGCGGACCTGGTCCATATCAACGTCGGCCATATTGATGTCCATTATTAGTGGGGGGAGTTCAAGATATTCAGGGCGCGGAGTGAGGTCAGGTGAATTGAATCCAGTAAGGTTGGCTAGCTGGTCGGTGACTGTGTTCAAGTTTAGAGCAGTCTCGGAGGAGAGCACAGATGTGGGGATAGTGGGGGACGCCAGGTTCGAATGCGGGAATTTTACTTCGTAGTAGCAACGTATAAATTGGAGTTCCAACCGAATTTCAAAGATGGGATGATCGGGCAGTGTCGGGATTGGATTTCAAACCCAGACTGATGACGTCGTTGACTCGCAATACTTCTCGATTTCGAGAGAGTGAGTGCCGGTTTCCAATGCACACCGTTCAATTCTGGGCCGGTTTCAGAAAGAGAATAAAGTTTCCTTTTGTTTATCCTGAGATATTCAGAGAGGGATAGTTTGTTCAAAATCTGTTGAAACGTCGCTGCATAGGAGCACAGTCGTCGCGGAGACAGCGGATTAAGTTAGGGGCAACGCGGCTGTGTTTTGATGGCAGGTGACAAACTCGGTCGGTGGTCTCGGGGCCCCCAGAGTGAAGGATGGGGGAACCGAAATTTGGGAGGCAGAGAAGTGGGAATACAGGAAATTGTTGAGAGTGTACAATGACATTCATCTCGAGTGAGGACTAGGAAATTTCGAGACTTAACGGTGGTGTCGTGTCTTGGTCGTGTCCCATGATTACATCGCAGCGGAAGGACGGAGCTCCGTCGGATAAAGAATGATGCGACGACAGGGGGCATCATCCCGCAACGGGGTGGAAGGACATTATTGCCCGCAGCGAGCAGAGGAGGGAGGGAGACAATGAGGCCTGCTGTATGCCGTGCCCTGCTGTTACTACATGGTGTATCCAATGCGCTCTCTGGGGCTGTGTGTGTAACCTCTCAGAGACCACTGCAGTAGCGCCTGCAGGCTATATTTTTAAGACTCTCTGGTCATTTCCGCAAATGTGCGGTGTAGCTCGTAGGCTACGCGGGTGGGGAGGTCACCCTTGGGCTGCAAACCCTGGCTGCAAACCCTTCTTGGCACGTTAGCCATCGCCCGCCCCGTTTGACCTCCACCGACAGTAAAGCCAGCGTGGGAAAGTTGGGGATGGTGGTGGTAGCGGATCAAGAAGCCTCCCGGGTTGTTGTTACTATTGTTACTATTTGTGAACACCGCCTATATCAAATACATGACTGAGGTACGACCAAGGATCGACCGCGGCGGGCCATAAGCGCAGCACAGTAAACTAAGCATCACAATGTCCGTCCCCTCGTCCATATCTTCATCGTCTGCTAAACCGTGTCTTCATCGTCGGCGGCGTCTTGTGCCAAGCAAAACCTCTTCTTCTCCCTCGACCGGATTCTCATAGCGGGCCATTGCCAGAGAAAAACACGTCTCAGGTGTCTTGGGTGATATTCCAATCATCGTTCAATGCGCCCGAGCTGGTGGAAGCCTCGATGAGAGGAATTTTCAGAGGTGTGCCACTTGTCCGTTTCTGATTCATTCGCGGCAGGTCATCGTCCACTGTACGAAATTTCGACAGTCCTCCATCGTAGCATCTGTGCCAGCATACCGTGCTTCCCAAGGAGGACGTCAAGAAATCGCTGAGCAAATCCGCTTCGGATACTATTCCTCAGATGGCACCCTGCCTTTTTTTTTGCCAAAAGACCTGCTTATTACCAACCCTCCGTCGCATATATATCAGCATCTATATCGACACTGGAACCTCTCATGCTTCCCTCCCGTCAAGGACACCGCTTTCGATCTTTGGCGTATTGCCGTGAATATTGACTCCATGTCGATAATCTACAGCTCGAAAAGCGTTTTCGACCTTTGACGACGGGACTTTTGGTGGCGTTGTCACGTTCAACACATTTTTCAGAGGTTTTGCACTCAAAAAGCGGCTCTTTCTTTTTAAGTTCCTCAATATCGGACGCAGCCAAGTTTCACTGAATTCCAGCTCGAAAAGTCTGGAGGTTCAAATAAAGAGGAGAAATTTGAAGTAGCGATTCTGCCCAGCCGCCTAGTCCAGCCCAGCCGCTAGGATTTGACAGGCCTAAATTTGACTCAAGGTTGAAAAGATAGCGATTCACGTGATGCCAAACATCTTAACACCGACCGCCATAAAGCACCGCCATTCGCACCTCGAGCCCCGCCATGGATCCCACGACTGCCCACGAAGCATTTTCATTTTCCCACTGTGACATAGATGACCCCATGCCTGCTCTCCCCTTAGAGATAACAGACCACATAATCGACATGGTCGCACTGCAGAGAGCAAAACGAGTGAGAAGGATTCTCGCTGCTTGCTCCCTGGTCTGCCGAGCATGGACACATCGCAGCCGGTTCCATTTCTTTCGAGACTGTCGCCTTCTTATTCACGAGTACAACGCCGACGCTTTTGGACAATCACTGCGATCGCCCTATTGCACAATTTTGCCCCATGTGCGGCAGTTGACGATGAGAAGCCCCACAAACTTCGACAGAATAAAGGAGGAACTAAAACTTCTTACTCACGTCGAAAGCCTCAAGCTTTCCGGGCCATCGTGGGCAGCGCACGGGGCCGCTCCGAGACGCGGCTTCATGTCGAGCTTGACAAATGTCGTGGAACTAGAAATCGATTGTGCACATTTAGGCGACTTTGATCATGCTTTGCTCATAATTTGCGCTTTCCCTCGCCTCGACAGACTGTCCTTGCGACGGTTTTCCCTTCTTTCTCGGTCTGAAGAGGAATCACGCTACCACTCTGTCCTCTTTCCCCCTTATCTGCCATATTCGCCCCCGGCTTGGATTCGGCCCAACGAGTCCTTTTTGCGTCCCCCGCCCCTGTCCACTCTGTCTGTCAGTGCTCCTGCAATAATACCCGTATTGCACTGGCTCAACTGGACACGCACACACAGTGTGACCCGTCTCGAACTGCATTTTTGCCCCGCATTGACCTTGGAAGACACCCCACCCCTGATCCAGTATTTAGAGGGACTCCGAGACTCCTTGAAACACCTCAAACTGAGTGGTGGCTGCTCAGATGGGGCGAATTCCCCACAGGTCTTCCACCTGGGCAATTTCAAAAATCTGCGTACAGTGCACTTCGAGCACCTCCTTCCGACAGATATGGGGTCTTTCGAGCGACACGTCGTCTCAATTGTCCGGACCATCACGTCGCTGTATCTCGAAGGTGTGGGCTTCACATTTGACACGTACAGCAGATCCTTCCGTCGCATTGCCTGGCGGAACTTGGACGCATTCCTCGTTGAATCTCACTTCCCAAACCTCAAGTTCGTGCGGTTTTCGATGCCGGTTATTGGAGTTGGCGAGCTTGAATCTGATATCAAGCAATTGTTGCCTCGCATACATGCACAGGGCCTCCTACAAATTCGATCCATCCCCGATGTTGAACATCCTCCTAGTCCCAACTTGGAAGAAATCGAAGTCGAAATTTTAGCATACATTTCAGAGTTCTTAATGCCTGTGTGATTTCCTGTAATTTTCAAAGTCATTTTCAAGTGTTTTTTAAAAATTTTTACCGTCCACAGAGGCCGAAAGCCCCGATTCCAAACTCGTGTAAACAACGTCCCTCTCTGTCTTTCCGTTGTTGGATGCAGAGATCCTTTCTTTCTACATTACGATTCAGACTTTCGCAGAGATCCAAGAAAGAGTTCTACGCATCTGGCAGGAAAAGTAAACTTGATTATCGCGAAATGACTTCAGGAGCAAGCGAGCAAGAGAACGGCGGCGCGCGGAGTGCTGAAATCCTAGAGTCTCTGGCGGAAATACGTTCGCGTGTGCAGCTGGCGTCGCCATCCGGGACCTCAAAATCAGCACCCACCCTTGTGGCGGTTTCGAAATACAAACCGGCCTCTGACATTCAGGCGTGTTTCAGCGACGGTCAGCTTGATTTCGGGGAGAATTATGTCCAGGAACTTGAGGACAAGGCGAAAGTGGTGCGCGTGATCCATTTCTATTGAGCTACATTCACCGTATGCTACTCTAGCTTCCGCAAGAGATCCGATGGCATTTTATAGGCACACTGCAGTCCAATAAAGCCAAGGTCCTTGCAGGTATGTCGAGATCCCAGCCCATCTGTCGCGTTTTCAAAAACTGCGTCCAGCCATCCCGAACCTCTACTCCATCCAAACGCTCACCTCGACAAAGGCAGCTACCGCTCTCAACAAATCACTGCCACCAGAAAGGACTGCGCCTCTCAATATCCTCCTCCAGATCAACACATCGGGCGAAGATTCCAAGTCGGGGCTGGCTCCGCTGAGTGCCTCCACTTCCTCTGCGGAGGTCGCGGACGCGGAAGTCACGAAGCTGGCGCGCCATATCATCACGACGTGTCCACGGCTGCGGCTACAGGGCCTCATGACGATCGGGGCGCTGGAGCAGTCGCTCAATGCTGGGGAGGAGAACGCGGATTTCGAGCGGCTGAAGGACACGCGAGACGCTCTCGCGAAGGGGCTGACGGACGAGTTTGGGTATGAGGAAGAGAGATGGGGAGAGGAGGGTAGTGGGCGGTTATTGCTCAGCATGGGGATGTCGAGCGATTTCGAGGCGGCGTTAAAGGCGGGGAGCGACATCGTCAGAGTCGGTACAGGTATATTTGGAGCACGGGCAAAAAAATAGATGAAGTTAATAATACAATCACTTCCAATTTCCTGCAATAACCTGAGCACTACTTCGTTCAAAGAAATTCTTCTCGTCTGGGAGGACCGTCTGATGGGTCGCCAGTAAGCAGTCTACCCGCTACTGTAGCGTAGAAAATACCTTGATGAGCTCATCGCTCCCCCAAAGGGCCCAGATATCGTCCAGGGTCTCAGCCTCCCATTCAACAATCCCGTCGTGAGGCATTATAGACAATCCCCTCGCTGCGAGCGCCGCATTGGCAGCGGGGTCGACGTGGAACTGCTTGTACTTGACCAGTCCCGATTTGACCGCAGGCAATGCTTCGACGAGGGGTCCGTGAATCTGCCCCCTGAAATGGACCTTTAGAACATGATAGCGATAAAACTGTGATGCTGACCAGTGGGCATCGAATTCCTCAAAGGAGATGTGCGGGAGGCGCTTTATTGCTGCGATGATGCGGACGGGCATTGGTGATGCGATGCGGATGTAAGAGGTGCGAGTATGTTGTCGAGTTTGACGACAGAAGATCGTGTCCCTTTATAACTTCTATCGCCAAGGCATACGTGTCCATTATCGGGGATGGCGGACTCGGATGTCCGAGTGATCAGTAAGATCTTATAATTATTCGCCCTATACCTAGTACCTGTGTAATCGTCTGTGTAATCGTCAGTAAGCAGGCTTTCAGTCGCGTTTCCTCCACCGTCCAGATTGATTCCTCGTACCATCGACTCCGAGTGGGACCGTGTTAGGGGCGTTAACGAACCAGCAGGAGTTCCTGCGTTTTCTTCGGAACTCACGCGTGCAGCGTCATAATCAAGCGAAGGGCCGTTTTGCCTTTGGAATTCCAGACAAGCGGGGGAGCCAAAATACGACATCCGTGCGCAAGGGTCAATCGAGCTGGTGCTCCTTCACGTGTGTATCGGGGATGGTCCAAGAGGCACTGATTGAGGTGGCGGTCGGCGCATATCGTCGAAAAGAGATGTAGCTCAACTGTCAGACGGCTCAAATGAGCTGGATAGATTCCAGGAAAAAAAATTCAGGAGTGGGGGTATTCATCAGAACATACTTCTTCCGCGTTTTAAAGGTTTGCGACCTCAAGATATAGCTCTGCGCGTTTTTCCCCCCAAATTTTAAGCACATAAAATGCCGGAAATTCAGATTCCTAAACTCGACAGGTGAATATACTTTTGCATAATAAACTAAGAAATTGCAGGACTGGGGTTCTTTTGCAGCTTCCGAGTATGTGAGTAGTACTAGACTTCCAATTTTGCCGCGTCCAGTCAGGTGCCCAAGACCTTCAGTGGTGGAACACAGCTGCGATGAGGCGATGATGAGTGCATGAGTGCGGGAGGCAAGGCGGAAGTTGCCATATTTGGCTTTCGGCTACGTACGTCCTGCGCTCATGGCGCCGCGATTCCTCCATGCCTCCCTGCTGGCCCTGCTCCTCTGCGCGCCAGCTCTAGCTTACAGACGGCCCGCAAACTCGTCTTGGAACAGGCCGGTACCAATATCAAGTTATCAACTCACAGTGCGTTGCTACCCGCAGTCAGGCTGTCGCCGTTCTCATTTATCTCAAGGGCCCAGCGGGCAGCGCTGCTCCAGGTGCGTATACTGACCAAGTTGAGGCCCAGGAGCTCATTCGTGCCCAGAGAAATGCCCACCATGCTTCAATTGCCAGCTGCCCGCATTCAAATGTGGCCAGTACGGAGTGTGCAACGAGTACGACGGACAATGCAAGTGTCCCGCGGGATGGGGAGGGATTGACTGCTTAATACCGCGTGAGTCGGCCAATTCTGTTATTTATTCTGTTGACTCGCCGCTCAGAGTGCGATTCTCTCGCGGACGGCGACGAGAGGCGACTTCGCGAGGATGGCAAGTCGTGCGAGTGCAAGGATGGTTGGGAAGGAATCAACTGCAATGGTGTGTGGTATGTTCTGCCTCCGAATATCTTCTAACAGAAATATTGCCAGTATGCAAGACGAATCAGGCTTGTGCGGGATTCCCGCTGGCCGGAGGCACACCTTCTGGGAGCGACGAAGAGGTTGATCCCGCGGACATGACGTGCTACAAGGGCGGCGAGACCGTCTTCAACAATCACCAGATGTGCAATGTTACCAGTGCGTCCATCCACTTGACCCTCGACGCATGCTCATCCGCGCGCAGACAGGAAAATTATTGACCAAGTCGGCGCCCACCGCCCTGTGCAGGTCACTTTTAGCTGCGACACGCCGAGCAAGACGTGTTCGTTCCAATTCTGGGTCGACGAGGTCGAATCATTTTACTGCGCGCTCGACGAGTGTTCCTCCTCGACCACACCGGGCTATAACGTAAACACGACGACTTACGCGTGCGACCGCATCAAATGCAGCTGTATTCCAGACCGCTTCATCTGCGGTGAAGATGGTAGTGTTAGTAAGTGTGTCCAGATATACCTGCTCCGGATGTTAGTGACCTTGATGCCAGACATCGACGACTTCCTGCAAGAAGAGATCAAAGGTCCCGCGTCCTTCAGCTGCAAGTCGGATTCCGGATGCAAGTTTGAAGAACCTGCGATGAACGAGCTCATCAGCGATATCTTCGCGGACCCTTACATCACCTTGGATTGCGAAGGAGGCGAATGTTTGCACTTCTCTCAGGTTCCGGGCTACATCGCGAGTACCTTATCACTCCCTCTCATTTTCCCCTCACCTTCCCTAACAGCGGCCGCCAAAACCCGACAACACGAGATGGGTCGCGCTGAGCGCTGCTGGCGCTGGATTGATAGTTCTCATTACTTCCGGAAGTGCGTACATAAAGTCCATGTACACATTTCAAGCACCTAAATTGCGCTCACAGTCCTCTGGTACGCGGGCCGCGCGAGCGGCGGCGAGTTTGGGCAAATCCGCCTTCCCGACGACGAGCAGGCGCGGCTAATGAACGACCACGTCCCCGCGACGTTGCACTTTTCCAACCTCTCATACACGCTCGGGTCGCGTGTGCTGCTCGACAACATCTCAGGGACAATCAAGCCCGGGCAGGTGTGCGCCATCATGGGCGCCTCCGGCGCGGGTAAATCGACCTTTCTCGACATCCTCGCACGTAAGGCCAAGCGCGGCCAGGTGTCAGGGACCACGTACGTTAACGGGCGCGTGGTGCGGAACGAGGAATTTAAGGCCGTGACCGGCTTCGTCGACCAGGAGGACACGCTCATGAGCACGCTGACGGTGTATGAAACGGTGCTGTACAGCGCGTTGCTGCGTCTCCCGCGGGACATGAGTTTCGAGGCCAAGAAGTTCCGCACGCTGGAGACGATGAATGAGCTTGGTATCTTGGGGATTAAGGATTCGCGCATCGGTGCCAGCGGTATGCCGTGTCTTGTTCCATATTTTGCCCTTGAGAGCTCAACCTGTATCGTTCATAGGTCAGCGGTCAATATCTGGCGGCGAGAAGCGCCGGGTGTCCATTGCGTGCGAGCTCGTTACCAGCCCATCCATCCTGTTCCTGGACGAGCCGACGAGCGGTAAGACGAGCCACATCTACCCAGCACCCATTATAACGATCCGTATGTAGGTCTCGACGCGTATAACGCCTTCAACGTCGTAGAAAGCCTAGTCTCCCTGGCCCGGGATTACAATCGCACCGTCATCTTCACAATCCACCAGCCGCGCAGCAACATTGTTGCGCTTTTCGATCAGCTTGTTCTGTTGGCTTCTGGCAAACTCGTCTACTCTGGCGAGTTTTCAAAATGCCAGGCGTACTTTGCCGACATCGGCCAGCCCTGCCCGCCGGGATTCAACATCGCGGACTTCCTGAGTACGTCGTACATGTTTCTTTGCATGTCATCCACCCTAACAGCCTTTCCATGCAGTCGACATGACCATGCACGCGAGCATAGATGGGCGTAACAGCACTGATGACAGCCCCTTGCTCGAGCCATCCTCGCCTGCGGAAGACGTCACCAACCTCGGAGACGAGGAGCGCGGCCTTAACCACCACCAGGCGCGTGCCGTGCCACTTTCCGTGCGCTCGCGCGGGTCCAGCAGCCCTGAAAACGACGAGACGGAGCTCCGCACACGACCGAACTCCACTGCGTCGTCGTCGGGCAACTACATCAAGCGAAAGACGTCGCAGTTCCTCGAGGCCGTGTCGCTTTCGTCGTCAAAGAAGGCGGGCCATGTCCCCTTGGCGCCCAAGCTCGTGGCGCTCGTGGAGGCGTACGCTCAGAGTAGCATCGCGCGGCAGATCAAGGAGGAGGGCGAGGCACTGCAACGCGCGACCGGGGCGAATGGGAACGGCGAGCTGCGGGATGTGGCGGTGGAGACGTCGCTGCTGCGGGGCAGGAAGCGCGCGAGCTATGGGACGCAGTTCAGGATCCTCAGCGGGCGGGCCTTCAAGAACCTCTATCGGGACCCGGCATTGTTAATGGCGCATTACCTGTCATCTATCGCCTTGGCATGTGAGCGAACTGCTTTTGTCTTGAAGAGGGTACTGACGGTTGGATGGCTCCAGTGATCTGCGGGCTGTTCTTCCACAACGTCACGTACGATGTCTTCTGCTTTTCTCACTTCCGCATGAGGCTGATGTCTTTCTTGTAGGAACGATATCTCTGGATTCCAGAACAGGCTGGGTACGCCGTATCTAAAGCTCTGTGTGTCTGCCCATTTACGCTTCGTGCAGGGCTGTTTTTCTTCACGCTTGCCCTGTTTGGATTCTCGTGCTTGTCGAGCTTGGGTCTCTTCGCCAATGAGCGGATCCTGTTCATCCGTGAAAGGCTCGTTTCTTTCTTGAGCACTTTATCCACGTCTGACTTGGAAACAGGGCGAATGGATACTACTCGACGTTCACGTACTTCTCATCCAAGGCAAGTTTTCTTCTGTGCTATGACCGCTGTTCCTGACAGTTCTGAATCAGGTCCTATTCGACATCCTTCCCCTGAGAGTCGTCCCACCCATCATGTTTGGAGGGATCGTTTACGGTCTCGTCGGGCTCGTCCCGACCGTCGTCTCTTTCTGGAAGTTCATGCTGATTCTCGTGCTCTTCAATCTCACGACGGCAGTCGTCGTACTGTTCCTGTCGATAGCGATTGCAAGCACGAGCGTCGCCGGCCTTGCCGGGACTTTGGTTATGCTTTTCAAGTAAGTCTCTCGGTGCTCGTACCTTGGCGCATGCTCACGCTTTTTAGTCTCATGTTCACGGGCCTGCTCATCAATCGGGAGAGTGTGCCTGTCGCCTTCCGGTGGCTGCACACAATATCGTTCTTCCACGCTGCGTTCGAGGCCCTGGCGGTAAATGAGCTCCGGTATCTGCATCTGACGGAGACGAAAGTATGTGCAGCTTCTTCCATTCGATAACAGCCTTTCTGATGCAATTCTATTCGAAAGTATGGCGTCGAGCTGGATGTTCCGGCTGCCGTGATCTTGTCCACCTTCGGCCTGCATGCACAGGTGCGCATTTTACCACGCAGTAAATTTAGCAACACCCCTGATACTCCTTACCTAGTCGTTCTGGTGGCCAAACACAGCGCTGCTGGGAATCTTCTTCACCGTGGGGACGGCGGCGTCATATCTGACGCTGCACTTCTTCGTCAAGGAGAAGCGATGATAATGTAAACCGTATATTCCATGTCCTTGCTGTATATTCCGGACTGCCTCGAGGATAAATTTACACAAATCCACGGTTAATAATGTCATTTTCTCCGTTGTAACATCTTCATCTCTAGTGATACTAAGTACCCCTAAATACTTGCATTCTAACTACGGCGACACTCACAGGATGTATTTTTGCGTGAGATTCCTTCCGCCCATTCCCATCATGAATCTGATGCCACTCACTTCCAGAAGGCAGTTGTGGAAGGAGGGTCCTCAATTGTACCTAATGGATGCAGAGCGCCAGATTATTGTTTTATCTGCGGCTCTTGCTACGAGTGTTCTTAGTACGGGTTGATCCTTGTCAGGGAGGGTCATTCGTTTTTTTTCGCACTGAGGCGTTACTGAAGGGCTCGTTTTACCCCTCCGATCGATCCGAACCTGCGGGACGTATCGTAACGTATGTAAAACAGCAAAATGAATTTCCTTTTTAAGAATATAGCGGTGAGTGCTGCGTATGGCAAGATTGTCTCTTGGCTCAGGCCCGCCCGACAAAATGCTTACGACCATGGCATTCTCTGAAAAGGTTGGGGAAACATCATTGTTCAATGACCTTTTTCGTGTTCGTGATATATTTGGCCTGACAACTTGAATGCGACAATAACTCAATTTTTTTGTTTCACAGGGTTCCTCGTCTTCACCACGGGGGTTGTTGGATTCCGAAAGTAACCTGACGCCAGTGGTGGCCATTCGGCGCCTGAATCCCCCGAATTCAGCGTTATGGGGCTAAACTGTCTATTTTGGAATTAAGCCCGAGAGAAGCCAAAATGTCGGTACACTTATGCCCTTCTTTTCGAAAAAGTGGTGCAGGATTGGCACAACGGAGGAAATCCGTGGATGCAGGTCCAACTTTCAAGGCCCTTTTAGATTTTGAAAGGAGTGCCGCAATTTACGTCTTCACCGCCACAAAATCACTTTGTCTTCAACCACCATCCTCTAAAGCATCCTTCAATCGGACTCCTGAATCTGGAGAGCTTACGATTCCGCGATGCTTCTTCGGGGTTCTCACTGTTGTCAGATCATTACCTGGAGTAAGGAAAGCGCGTGATTTCTCCTCCCATGCTTGGACGTCTGAAAGCCTTTATAACTCCCCGACCACTCTCCACCTTCGGTCCTCCTGTGTCTCACAGAGATATGCCTGCCAGTGCGTTGTTGCCAGACCATCCTGAGGATGCCCTAACCATCTCAGTTCAGGCTTGAAAGAGATCGCGATATTTGCCTCTGGTATGCCTCTCTCGATCCATCTGTTCAGAAGCTCAGCGCTGAACCTGCTTTCAGGATGTTTCTGGGGTACAGAGCACATTTTTCTCAAGCATTTTCCCCTTGAACCGGCTCCCGGCAAGGGGATTATCTCAACCACTGTTGGCTATACCGGCGGAAACCCGCTTATCACGAACCCCGACTACAAAACTGTTTGCAGCGGGACGACGGACCACGCAGAGGCCGTGCGGATCGAGTTCGATTCCGACATGGTCGGGTACGCGGATCTGGTGGAGTTCTTCTACCGCACGCATGACCCCACGACGGTAAATCGGCAAGGTGGGGATGTCGGGACCCGTGAGTCGTCTTCCGTCACTGTTTTTCTCCACCTATCTCAACGCCTATTCTGTAGAATACCGATCAGCCATCTTCACCACAACTCCCGAGCAAACAGCCATCGCGCAGCGCGTCACAGAGCAAGTGCAAAAGAAACATTTTACGCCCAAAGTGCGTGCCCCCATTCTTTATCTTAAAAACGATCGGTGATTTAATTGTGTCGCAGGGGACCAAAATTACCACGGAGATTCAAACCGCCGGGCCCTGGTGGGACGCCGAGGACTATCACCAACTGTACCTCATTAAGAACCCCGGCGGATACCAATGCCCCACTCATCGGCTTCACTGGTAAACGAACCTTCACAGTGAGTAGATGAATTTGAAGTGTGTGTATTAGTTAGGTATGTTTAATGGATAACTATGTCATTCGCGTGTGGCGGGAGCATGTTTACCTGAATTTTTGCTGTTGATGAGATGAAAAGGTATAGCCATTTTGCAGAAGGCGTACAGACTGCCAGGGCATATATTATCCTCAACCCATCACGGACGAGCTCCGATGAGACCCCGATGTATCCGTTTCGTTTTCTTTCACGTCGAACACGATCGATAATATAGTCTGCTGCAAGAGTCCCTGCGCATGCATGCGCGGAAACAACTCCTCCAAATTGTCGGTAAAGACCGTCGACACTGAAAATCTGACAAACTGGAGGGCGGGGAAGTCAGATTTGACGAAGAATGTGTCCAATGGGCTCCACAAGCTGCGATCAAGGGTTCGGTGGTCGTGGAGTGTGAAAAACACGGTCTCCAAGAAGGGGGAAACGACGCTCTGAACAATGGATACGATACAACGCGCACCGGGCGCTAGATGGTCTGACTGGCGAGGGTGCTCAAAGTGCACTATGCGGAGATTTCCGCATGGGCGGAGGTCAAAGACGGTCAGGATGTCCTCGTCTGGGTCTTCAAGGAGCGGAGGCCTGGAGGAAATCAGTTTGAAATCTTCTAGGAATGGTGATACACCCCGCAGGTACTGGAGCAATGGCGGAGTGTCCTCCCGCCGCAGCAGACGGAGCAAATTTAGTTCAAGACGCGTTACACGCTGAGGACCAACCCAGTTGAACCAGTGCAGTATGGGGATCAGTGCAGGAGCGCTGATGGACAAAGAAGAGAGCGGTGCTGGGCGCAGAAGGGATTCGTTCGGCCGAATCCAAGCGGGCGGTGAATATGGCAAGTAAGGTGGGAAGAGCACCGAATAATGGTGCGATTCCTCCGCGGTGCGTGATCCAAGAGAAAACTGTCGCAGAGACAGCTTTTCAAGGCGGGGGAAAGCGCAAATGACGAGCAAGGCGTGGGTAAAGTCACCTAAAGCTGCGCAGTCGATTTCTAGTTCCACCACATCGGCAAGGCTCGACATGAAGCCACGCCGCGGAGCCGTCCCGTGGACTGCCCAAGAAGACCCCGAGAGTCTGAGGGTCTCGACTCGGGAGAGAAGTTTTAGGTCCTCCTTGATGTCGTCGAAAACAGTGTAGCAGTCTCCGTGATTCCTCATCGTTAAACGCCGTACATGAGGTAAAATCGTGCAGTGCGGCGATCGCAGCAATCTTCCAAAAGCGGCGGCATTGTGATAGTGGAGGAGAAGCCGACAGTCGTGAAAGAAATGGAATCTGCTGCGATACGTCCAACTCCGACAAACCAGAGAACAAGCGGCGAGACCGCTTCTGACTCGTTTTACTCTCTGTAGTGCGACCATGTCGATTATGTGGTCCGTTATTTCAAGAGGAAGAGTAGACATGCTGCCATCTATGTCGGAGGGAGCGGATGAAAAGTTTTCGTGGGCAGTCGGGACCTGCATGTCGAGTCAAGGCGGTGGCTGTCACTGCCAGTGTTACGATCTAGCAAGGGGGTTCGGGCCGGTCAAGCCGGGACCTAGGGCAGTTAGGTAGGGTCGGCCGGGAGGCCGAAAAAAAATGGGTATCACCCCAAGTTGGTCAAATATTGCTCTGGAAGGGTAATTTTCAACTTTACGGCGTCATGGACATGCATTATTTCTATGGGGAACAATGTATCTGGAGGTTCATTACGTTGCTGGGCACTTGGGAGGATGGAAGAAGAATCGCATTCTCATTATTTAGAATGTATTTTATGTTTGAGGAATAGGAAAGCTTTCCAAGAGCTACACCCATGGAGGCTGGGCTTTCGGTCAATAACCCTACGCAAGAGAGGTTTGGCGACCATGTCGATTATTTGGTCCGTTATTTCTAGGGGAAGAGCAGGATCTGTCGCAGTGTGAACAGGGTAAATCCGAGGCCAGTTGGGATGTGTAGGGTGGGGGACGAGAACTGGTCGAGCGGGGATGCCTGTGCCGATCAGTGTAAGTTTGTTGGTGACCTGTTAACTGTTTATCAGCATAGGTTTGAGCGCTGAGCAAAGTCGGACGCGTAAGGGCGAAGAGGATTGTATGTTAAGATGTGCAGAGAAGAGCCAGCAGATGGCAGCGTAGATTAGATAGTAGGATTATGCGATCTAATCTCATATAGGACTGCGACAGCAATAAATGTATCGTGTAGGAAATCATTCCATTAAAAGTACCTAAGGCTATTCCATCGTCCAGCGTACTATACAGTATTAGCACAACATCGAGGGGAAAGAGAGGATACAGGTCGTATATACGTGGTGACTATTTCACAATGAGTCGTAACATGAAGGGAGAATCGTCACAGAGGAAAGAAAGTATTGTAATAACGAAGGAAAGTCCGGTTCGTAAAGGGGGAAAGTCATAGACAGTATCAAGTATGCACAAGACAAGAGCAAGCATGCACAAGAAGAACCATCGCAAGTCATAGATGCGAGCAATAAGGGGATGTATAAGGTTAAGAATGCATGGATGCAGTGGGTGAGTGGGGGTGGTATGACAGTAACATGGGTATCGGTATCAGTGTGGGAATCAGCGAGAGGTAGAGAAGAGCATAAAAGAGTGAGTGCCGTCGTCGGGCGAGCCAGCGCCTAAGTCGGCCAGCCACGCAGCGCCCGCGCCGCGCCGCCGCCCACCCTTCCAAGAAAGTTCCACACGGCCTCGGTCCCGTCCCCGCCGGCGAAGCCCTCCCCAGCGTACCCCATGCTGTTGAAGCTGTTCCACACTGCCCGGTCGTATGCCGTCGGGCCGCCGGGTACGCTGTAGTACGGGATCATCACCGCCGGGCCGAGCATGAGGAACGCGAGCACCGTCCCGCCGACCCACAGCGCCGGCGGAGGGATCGCCGGGAACGCATTCGCATTGCTGTGCGGCTGCGTCTTGCCCGCGCCCGCGCCGTACACATAGGTATTGTAGACGTTGTAGAACCGACCGCGGCGCGACGAAGAGGACCTCGTCGTTGCGGGGAGATCGGACGGCGCGCGCGGGAGACCTGTCGTTGGCGAGTTGGCGAGTATCTTGTCGACGACGAGGCACGAGACACCGAGCTCCTCCTTGAGTGCACGCCAGTCCTCGAGCGCGTCGACCGAGACGCCGCCAGGGACACCCTCCTCGACACGCGCACCGGGGTGATACTTCTTCAGCGTCGCGACCGTCACGCGCCAGTCGTGCTCCTCTTGCTCCTCGGGCGAGAGCACCTGCTTGTACGCCGGAGGGGCGTCCGTCGGTGCGCTCGTGCTCGCGGCGGCCTTGTTGTCACTGGTGGAGGCGGTCGGTACGGGCTCCTCCTCCTCGGGCTCTGGCTCCGTCTGGATCTCCATCTCGACAGTATGGGGTGCTGGTGGAGGCTCGACCACGGGCTCCGGATCCGTTTGCATGGCCGCAGAGGCGGTGAGCACCTTGGGCTCCGGGTCCGTCTGCACGCGGTTCGAGAGGAAGAAAAGGTGCGCCTCATACTGCGTCCCGCTGTCCGAGTACTCCTTGACTTCCTCGAACGTTCGTGTCTCGATCTTGTTTGCGCGGCTGGCCACCTTCTGCTCATGAATGATATCAGCACCATAACATCTCAGAAAGAAAAAAACTCCCACCCGTTTCTTCCGAGTAATAATCGTCTGAATCACATCTTCTCCCTCCGTATCGTCGTCCTCCGCACCGAGCGTCGCACCAGGTGTAGCTTCCTCCTCTTCCCCCGCCTCTTCCTCTTCCTCCTCGCTCTCCAGCCCACCCCACCTGCCCATCTTCCCCAACAGCTCCGCGCCTAAACTCTTGCTCACACTCCCCGGCGCGCTGCTCGCCCCGCTCGACCCGCCCGCCGCCGCACTCGCACTGTTATTGCGCATCTCATCGAGGTCGAAGCGCATGCGGTCGATCGTCTCCTTAAGAAGCATGTTCTCCTGCTTCTGCTCGTCGAGCTGCGCATGTGCGTGCTGTGCGATCGCGAGCTCGCCCTCAAGGGCTGCAATACGGTCCTCGTACGCCTCGTGCTCACGCGCATATCTGGATGGATAAGCCAAGGAAAACCCCGTTCAAGAAAATACCCACCTCGCCACCTCGATCCCCGTCAACCCCTGCGCCTCCCGCAGCGAGCGCACTGTCTCTTCACGCTCGCGCAGGTCATTCCGGTACTTTTCCGCGTTTGCGCATTGGTCCATGTATTGCCGCTGGTGGCTGATCAGTATGTTGTCGCAGGTGTCATCAGCACACGGACCTGCAGATTACTATACGACGTCTTGCTCGACTCGAGCTGCTTCGACACCTTGACGACCTCGGCTTCGAGCGCGCTGATCTGCGTACTGTTTTGGCGCTGCGAAGGAGTCAGCATACGCGAAAAGAGTATACCGCATACACACACCTCTTTGCTCCTCAACTCCTTCTCGTCCCTCTTCGCCGCACTCAGCTCATTCCGCGTCTCCTCCAGCTTCACCTGCAGATCCTCAAACTCGGCCTCCTGCTCCGCCAACTTCCTCTGCATCGTCCGCTCTGTGTCTGCGAGCTTCCGCGCGAGGTCATCGTTGACGCGCTGCAGCGCCTCGACGCGCTCATGCGGCTCCATGCTCACGGTGCTCGACGCGGTGCTGCGCGTGTAGTCGCTGTAGTCGTGCACCAGGTTCGAGCGCCCGCCGTCCGAGTCGTCGTCGCTGTCTGAATCCGAGTTGTGTTGTGGCATCGCGAGCGAGGAGAGGCCCTGGCGCAGCGTGTAGTCCTCTGCGTCGGAAATTTGCTGCCGGGAGCCTGCATTGTTGTTGCTCTGATTACGTGAAGGGGGGCGCGAGTGGGAGCGTGCGTCGAGCGGGGGCGAGCCGAGGGCAAAGTCGTCTGCGGAGGGCGACGTGGGGTTAGACGGCGCGCGCATGCGGCCAGCTGGGCCACGTCCGAACGCGCCAGGGCTCGCGGAGGCTTGCTGTGTAGATTATAAAGTGTTAGAAATGTGGACTATGTGGCCACAAAAATGCAGCACGGACCTCTGAATCACTCCTACTGCCGGCGTCGCTCTTGCGGCGGTGATGTGGCGGACGCTTCGCCCAGCTGGAAGGCGCACCGGCGCTTGCACCGAGTGGGGTGGAGCGTTGACGGCGAGAATTGTCGAATGGCGATGCAGCACTCACGGGCGTTTGCGGGCCACGCGACGGGGGCCGGCTCTGGTTGCGGTGTGTACCAACCGAGTCGCTGCTGCTAGAACGCTCATTGGAGTCGTCGTCGTAGTCCCGTTCTTGCTCCCGTCCTCGGGGTAGTAGCTCATCCTCATCCATGGGCGGACTCTGCGGCGGACTTTGTTTCGTTTTCTGGGCAATGAAAGCTATTGCAACTTGTGGGGTGACCTGTTTCGGCGTCAAGACTGTCTCTGCGGGTGTAAGCTCAAATTTTAGCTGACCTGCATACCCGGGTTACTTGCGATGAGTTCCTTGAGCATTTGCATCTCGTCCGGAGCCAGCAGTTCCATGCCATTGTACAGTTCCGCAAACGACCGGAATACGTCGACCAGAGCATCTCCCGGGATTACTGGGTTCCCATCGTCTGCAATGGTCGCATCGGGATGCTCTATGAAGAGGTTGTGCAGTTCGAGTTCAATGTCCGCGACTGATTCGCGGTTGCGGCCGTAGGAAGACTGCAAAAACGGTCAAATTGGAATGGGAACAGCGACGAGCGGCATACCATGGTGGAAGTACAGAAAGAAGGGAACAATCTTTGTATCCCAGAAGCGTCGAAACCAAATATCGGGTGAAATCGGGGATGCGGTTGTTTGTCAATTTTTTTTTTTTTTTTGTGGAGCGATATGGTCAAAGACGGCAGCATTTCTGCTCTCCCTTCACATCGCAGTATCGTCGCGACGCTCCAGGAACGACATAGTCGTCCGCTCCAACCCGCTGTAATTGAGGCCTTGGACTTTGAACCCGGCCAGAGGAAGTATTCACGCCACCCGAGGAGATGCGCTACCGCACTTGTGTCCGAGAATCTTGCGACACGTCGTGTGGGGTTTTGGAATCATTGACTCCGGAGGCAGTTAAGGTAACTGCCTCCATCATCGTCTCAACCAACACCCACTAAAACCTCGGTCTCCCATGTCCAGTCTTTAGGGAGTTTATCCTCGTCCTTCAGGACGTTTTTCCACGTTTCCTTAACTAGTTTTTTCTGTATGGCTTTCTTACCGAATTTTACTTCGTTGGTCAGAATGCAGTCAATCTTCAGCCTGTTGTTAATTGCCCTAAGCCATCTGTTCCTAATTTCGCGTGGCGTTGCCGGGTCCCAACCCTTGATTTTTCTCTCATTCCTTAGCCTCCAGATCAAGTGTGCTGATTCCGATACCATTATCCTGTACAGACGTGTCGCACCCGCGTTTGTCAATTTGTTCCTTCAAGTTGAACTTGAAACTGCGGACTCAGAAATTGTCCTGATATCCACGGTTCCTTGGTTTGAGAAATGTGGTATTGGAATCGTCGCGCTCTGTCAGAAATGCAAAATCCACGAATTTTTGGAAGATTTGCTCTAGCTCTCTATGTAATACCAAACAGGACCCCGCCGGAGGCAAGGAATGAATATTGTCCCGTTGTGTTACTGTAGATTGTTGAATGAAGCCGCAAAGCTTTGGAGCTCCTGATCGGCCTTGCACCAATCTATCACGTCCAGCATGAGGCCTGAGGTCTCACTGTCTCGGCCTTATCTTGTTGCCCAACCTTGTGAAAAAATATTTACTAAAGAGCATGGATTCGCCCGACCATGATTGACGGGCGAGATCTTCAAGCTCACATTGAGCAAGGGAAACGCAGTAGCCCTGCAGCGGATGATATACGATGCAAGCCATGCAGTTTTCGGCAGTGTTGGCCCGAAGGCCGAAGCCTTCAAAAAATTGGAGGCCTCCAAAGGCATTCAGGAAGGTCTCCAAGATTTTCGGCAGGCTTTTGGAGCCCTTCAATTAGCACGTGTGCGTCAAGGAACGATCTGGTTTTTTTTCTCTCGCTCGCTCGTTTCCACTCATCGTCTTGCACTGTACCGATCCCATGGCCACCACTGGTATTTGACAAGGGGGTGTCGATTCAAGAGAAAATCAGGCACCTCGGATTGTGGAACACTTACTCATATTTCGACAGGGAATTGCGGTCCGAAAGCCTCAGACTTCATGTTTGTTGAGCCAGAGGAAAAAAGATTATTTCCTAATTTGGGTGCCGAGAGGTTTGCCGGTGCGCCGTAATCAACATGAGTAATAAGATGCGGAATCCTGGAAGCATGAAAAGACTCTCGAAAATAAACAGGTATGTTTGTAGAGCCTGCAACTAGCTCATACAACAGATAGAAGCAGTGAAAACATACTTGGGGCCTCAACTTGGTCTTTTTTCTACTGGAGGTCGTGAGACATTCCGGATCAACGTCCTAAATTGGTAATATGACGTCATGGACGACGGGACGGGTCCACCGAAACCCGCGAAAATAAAAATTCGAGGTGTGGTACGGATTTCGCAAATTGGGATCCCCTTGGTATTTGACCCCATTTCTACAGTTGGGAGATAGAATGGAAAACAGGGGAACATATTGCATCGGCTGTGTCAAGCATCACCTGGATGACACCGGTATCTACCAGCGACTCTCTACCAAATCCAATGAAGGATGAATAAGCAAGTTGGCACAATGTTTGAAGTAACAAATCGGGTGGGGGTATACCGTGGGAAAATTAATCGGAGGCCTCCAAACGGCAATCAATTGAAGCCTTCGGCATTCGGAAGGCCTCCAAAATTCTTGGGACCCGGATGGAGGCCTCCACGGCCAACACTGGTTTTCGGTTCAACCTTCAGAAGTTTCCCCTTCGGGACGGTATAGTTTATTGAACAGTTGGGCGTTTCCGGTACAAATGCAACGGTGAAACGGCTGTAAATGATCGGGAAGCAAACAGGACCAAATCCAAGCCTGTCGGTGTGTTTTTCGTCTACCTTCCGACTTTGCCGCTTCCCGCTGCGTACCTCTCACATTACTATTCGAGCTGTACTTTGAGCTGTGCGGTTCTAAGCTCTCTTATCCGTTTCGTGACCCTGCGCTCAGTGCTCTGTACAAGTTGAAGGAGCCCCAATATCGTGTGTGTCCTCGTGCGTGTTCATTGCTGGCCAGTTTGAAAACTGTTTAGTAATTTCAGTCATCAGATCAAGATGGCCCGCGACCGAAAAGCTCAAGCTGGAGGAACTTGTGAACTCTGTCGCCGCCACACAAAACGTATTACGCGACACCACCTGTATCCACGAGAAGTCACAAACAGGGCAGCCAAAAAAGGAGTAGCACCCTTCACACCCAAGCAGAAAAAAGCGGTCGCTGCCTTGTGCTGGCCGTGCCACTGTAAAATCCATCAAACGATGTCCAACGACGTCTTGGCCTCCTCGTACCATACGATGGGCCAGCTAAGATCACACAAGGACAGTAAGTAATCTCAAAAGCTGTCTTCAAAAGACGAATACAACTAATGCTGCTAACGAAGTTAGGGCATGGCTTCCGAATCGGGGGCGGAAGAAGCCGAAGCAGGCTTGAGTTCATGCGCGCACTTGTTGACGATCACGAAGATCCAGAATGTGAACCAAGACAGGTCTTCCCTCCAGTATCTGCGAACTTCGAAGGTCCAGGGCATTTTAGACGATACATAACCCTGAACCAAGGCTGGTTTCTCAGGGGGAACTAGGTAAATAGCTTCAACAGAATATCCCAGGGGAAATATAGCAAGAAACTCGACATCGAGTTGGCGGTGAGGGCGAGTCCAGTTCATCAGGAGTGGTACCAATGCGTCCGACTTTTGTGAAGGCAAGCTTAAGTAGAGGAAAGCGACGACGGACGCATTCTTGGCCGACAGATGGAAGCTTTATTTTTTCGAGTAGGGCATCATTGTTAGCTGCGAGTATGTAAGGCGCCAGGCTTATACGCAATCTTGAACGATATTATTTTGCTCTTGGTTGAAAACAGACTTCGGCCCGAACCCCGATCGATCCCGAATAAAGCCGACGGGAATCCGTCGCCCGCCTCTTCCTCACGATGATACCAGGACTTGACGAGAATGCCCTCCTTTCGAACCCGATACTTTCTACTCTGCCGATGCATGTTTTTTTACACGACTTCGAAGGTAAGAATGCGAACCTCATTAGGTCGCCCGTGCTTCGTTTCCAGACCGTTTCTACAGCTGAGCGCGTCTACGGCTCTCAAACACGGACTGTTGCAGGAGACAGGCCGCAGGTGCTCCGAGTTCTATTCCAATCAGAGACCAGCTCTATCAACAAGCTGAGGGATGCGGGCGAGCTGATGGAGGCGATGAGAGGAATTTTGGAAGGTGCATCCCTTGTGTGTCTCTTAGTCACCTTTGTCTCATTCGTATGGCAGGCTATCGTCGACTATACGAAGTTGCAACAACTCTCCACCGCGATATTTGTCCTGAGAATCTCATGTTCTACAAGGAGGCCGGCAATATTTTTGGAGTGTTGATGAAATTCGATTCGGATACGCCACATCCAGCTGTTCAACAAGGGCCCGGGAAGGGACCTTTTATGTCAAGGGATCTGCTTGTTGCCGACACCGGGCGTGCTATACGTCATTTCTATCGGCACGATTTGGAGTCGCTCATGTATGTCATAGCGTTTCTCGCATGCCAAATCCATGGGTCTTCGATGGAGCGTTGGAAGTCTCTCGACATGACCGACTTGCTGTTGCAGAAAATCCACGTTCTCAACGAAGGCTTCCCTCCCCTCAAGGACAACTTCAAGGCCTTCACGAAAGCACTCGTGCATTGCAGTATACTTCGAGACGCTTGGTGGGGCTATTACGTTTGACAAGTTTTTAGCCCATCTAGGCAAATTCGAGAAGAAGGAGGAGGAATTTGTATAACCGCGCTGGTCCCATTGAGGAACTTGAGGTGCACCGTACCAACATATATGGCCTCAATCTTACTATCAGGCCATTCTTCCGTGCCAGGCCATTCTTCCGTGTCAGTGGGTTGACGATTGATTTTTCCGTTCGGATGGGTTCGTCAAACGCAGCGACTACAAAGTTCGGCTAATGGGGGCGAATATTCCCGGAGAGCTTTCACTTTTTTGAGGGCGATTTCCTCGGGAGATGCGCTACTTTTGGTAAATTTGCGGCGATTCTAGAAGAACAAATTCCAGCACTGCTCGCATCTGAAATCCAAGATTGATTGATTTCTTGTGCTCTTGAAAGAACTCGAGGTTCAACCTTCAGCGTACTTATCTTCCAGTCTTTTAAAGTTGATTGTGTAATTTCCAGAGTAATTTGAGTCACTTTTGTAATGAAATTTGTGTGAAGTTGTCTCATCTAGTCTCATATCGTATCTTATCGATCTTATCTGGAAGGCAAGATTCGCGTTGGCTGTGCAGATCAACATCAGTTTCTGAATCTATAAAAGTGTGTGGCCACAGCACGTGTTAAGACATCTCTCTTGTCTTCCGCAACAACTGAAGAATGGACCGCCCACAAACCCCTCCCGCTGTGCTCAAAGACGCCACTAGTCATAGCGCTACTCATAGCACGCCCAATAGCAAAGGAACCATCAGCAACCTAACTCACAACTCCCGTTCTACTCAAGAGGACTACGCACCATTCCAGGCGGACGACATCGCCGACGAAAGGACCATCAGCGTTGCTGAGTTCCTGGAGTGGATTCTCTGTGTTCCTTCCGACACGGCAGTCGCTGTCCCTGATGAATTCGACCAGTACCTGGCGAAATACACGGCTGTCTCGACTAGTGTCAGCAAGGAGCACGAGACGGCGTTGTACCATCCTTTCGTCGAGTTGGCTAACTACTGCATGGAAGAGATGGGGAGCAACTCTATCTATTTTTGTCGAAACGATCCCATCATCGTTCAGGGCTCCGCCGGCAAACGAAAGCCCGACGTCGTGAATGTGTATCAGCATGCTGGCATTCTGGAACCCCCCAGCCGCAAGAGGTCTCCTGACCGGGATTCCTTAACAGTGCCTTCCGATTCGAAGAGGTCCAGCCAACCGATGCCCGACAGCGCGAAGTTACAACGCGCCAGCTACGCCCTGGAGCTGCTATCGAATGGCGGTCTTCGCAGCCACGTCGTCGCCGCCCTCGTCTCGGGCAGTTCTCTTGAACTTTTGTACTATGACCGCTCCGTCGTTGTCAAATCCGAACGCTTTTGGTTCCCGGAGAATCACCGCAACTTCCTTGCTATTCTTTCCGCCTTCGCATCACTCGAGCATCGTCAGTGGGGATATCCCCAGATATTGAAGACACCAGAGGGGCATTCTTCCGACATGTTTGTCGGTTCACGCCTCAAATTCAATATTAAGAATGAGTTGGAAGAGACGTGGGAGCTTCAACTGGAAGAGAAGGTCTTCAGTGCGCAGGGCATCATCGGCCGTGGCACCGTTGTTATGCGTGCTAAAGTGATACAGTCTCCAGCGCATATCGTTGTGAAGGACGGCGAAGATGTTATTGTGAAATGGATTTGGGCACCCAAGACGAGAACGGCTGAGTATGATATCCTTGATCGAACAAAACAGCATGCAGTCAACAATGAAGAAATACTCAAGCACTTGCCGGAAATACTTCATGGTCAAGTGGTCGAGATCGGGCCGGAAACATTGCCTGGTCAAGTGATCCAGCCGACGTGCCAACAGCATCTAGCCAAGCATCTCCCTGGCTACGAGGAACGGGAGCTGCGCATTACCATCCAAAGGGAACTTAAACCCATCACCGACTTGAATCCAGATGACTTGGCAGAAGCAATCAAGGGTATTTTCAAGGGTATGTTCTAATATTTCCTTCGTTCGTCGTCTTATAAGTATTTCAGCCCTTCGATGGCTGCACGAAACCCCGCAAATCCTCCACCGCGACGTCAGCCGGTCGAATCTCATGTATCACGAGAAAGGCGGCAATATTTATGGGGTCTTGAACGATTTCGATTTGGCCGTTCCTGTCACCCGACTTCCCCGCTCCACATCGAAGCAACGCACAGGGACGAAACCGTATATGGCGATAGACCTGCTTGCTTCTCTCCCTCCTATACATCTTTATCGGCACGACCTGGAATCGCTCATGTATGTGATGGCATTCCTGATATGCCGTATCCCCGGCTCTGCGATGGAAAACTGGAACTCTATGGACGTGGTGAATCTGTACTCAAGGAAGCTCCAGGTCATAACAACCGGATTTCCTCCCCCCATCAACGATACTTTCAAGCCACTCTTCGTTAAGTTGAACAAATTACGATTAATGTTTGGTGAGGGGCTCCTCAAACGGAGCAACTACGAAGCTGAGCTCATGGGGGCGGATATTCCCGGACCGGCCTCAAATTTCGACGCCAATACCCTTGGGGGTTGTGTCAGTTTTGCGAAATTTGCGGCCATTCTAGAATAAATTTGGCACGAAATTCGAAGGATGGCAGGAAGGAATGACCGTGGTGGTCCCATTGAGGGGCGTATGGCTGCTGTACCTATATTCACCAGCCTACATGTATGTTACAAAACGACCCATTGTAATTTCGTGAGCTGTCCTTTCGTCAATTTGGTCAAAGAGATGAATTTTGGTATAATATTCCACCAGACCTACTCATTCGCTAATATTCATTTTCCGCGGTTTACCCGTTGAAATAATAGCTATAGTGACGCGTTGCGCGATCGTTGTTTTATTGTCACCTCACTGAAAGTTAGGTCCCACGACCTGGAAACCCAACGCCTTTCTTAACCCCCTGTGCAAAAAACAAATAAAACCAAACGTATTCGATAAGATTACAACCCTACACAACCAAACACTGCGAGACCGCAGTTCGCTCTTTTGCTACCCCTGTGCAAAAGACAAATAAGACCAAGCGCACACGATAAGATTGCGTCCCTACACAAGCAACCCCTGGGAGTGTCTGCTCTCTTGCCGCCCCTGTGCAAAAACCAAATAATTTCAAACATGCCTGATAAGATTGTGTCACGTAAAAACAATAGCCGCCGATGGCGAGTGTCCTTGTAAGCTGCTTTACGCCCTCTTGACTGCGTTGCTAACGGCTGTTTGTAGCCGGTGTCGACATAGCGAAATGGCCTGTGCAGCCCGAGTACAAGGACCACCTTATGGCCATCGTGCGTGTGCCTGCTGCCAGTGTATGACATTGACGAGACGTTGCCAAGTCCCCCATAGTCTTGTCGAGAACAAGCTGCGCGGCGCGTTGGTGGAAATGACCGCCAAGTTGGTTCACCACGGCTTCGAGAAGAATGGGAATCCGGTTGACTCATTCACCGGTGTGTTCAATCCGTCTTTTTTATTTCCTGCATGTTGATTTTTTTGGCAGCGGAGATTTAACAGATCGTCATTCTGCGCTACGGACAGGCGCCGCCCACCAATGTCTTCCGTCGCGCGGCGCGTCCTTTCCGTTTTGGTGCCGTCGCCGACTTGGCCGCAGCGGCCCAACCCTCAGCGACCGGACCTACCCCGATAGCTGCAGTGACGCCCGGGATCGTGGTGCCGCGTTCTAACGTGGTTCATGCCGTCGGCCCCGCCGCGTTGAATACGACCGTCGCCGGTTGAAAACCGGCTGACACCTTGGACAAGGCCCCGCTGGCTTCTCGGGGGAACGACATCAACCACAATACGCTCGAAGACAAGGAAAAGACGTTGGGAATGGTGCGTGTGCTTGCCCGTGTTCTCAGACTCACCCTTGAATAGGTAGGAGACGCGAACGCGAAACTGGGGCGGAGGAAATAGTCCGGCGAAAAAGGTCAAGCTGGGAGAGAAAGAGGGCGAGGTTGTTACCGCTTAAGATATGATAGCACTCAATTTTATTTTATTTTATCTGCAATATACTGCGCTTGATCTGTGCCCGAAATTGTGGGTGTGGTGTAAGAGATAGTGTTCCAGTCAGTGAGGTGCATGCTTGCGGCAGCAAGCGCCTAGTAATCAAACTGTAGCAAGGGAGTGGAAGTTGTTTCCGGCGTTGCAGGACTTCGGGCACCCTGCGCAGTCGACAGTTCTCTGCCCAGTACCACCTGGAAGCCCCGGGTGAGGTTTAATAACGTTGCCCACCGCCCTTTTCCCCCCACATCCGCCCATCCGCCCATCCACCGATTTCACCCGAGTCGATATCAATGTCGTCGACGGCGTCAATCTCACCATATGTCCGCCCGTTCCGCCCGCGTCGTCCTATCCAGGCCATCCCGCAGCCTGTCACAGCCTCCAAGCTTTCTCTCCGTCCATTTCGTCCCCGGCTCCCTGACCCGGATCTCGTGAAGCCCCTTCACCCACGTCTTACCCGGCTTGCCCAGCGCTTTCCCAAGCGCAGCTTCCGAGTACCGAGGCTCCCCGCCGTCTCCTCGTCCGCTGCCTGTGCGCGCTTCCGGCTGAGGCGTTCCAAGCCGCTGAGCCCCGCACTGCGGATTGCCATGGTTACGACGACGCCGCTCATGCGTTTGCGCCTCATCCCCGTCCCAGAGCCTTCCTTCCATTCCCCCTCGTCGCCTCGCAGACTCCCCGCCATTCCATCCTACACCCACCCCCACACCAGTTTCCCTCTGTCTTCCATCGCCACCAGCTCCGATCACGTGACGATCCTGCCATCTTTTCTCGCAATCCAAAGCACCCGTTCGATGCACTTCACCCATTCTTCAGCGTGGGTTGGCCACCCCTGGGACCCTCAATAGCAGGAGACTTTTGTTCACCTCGCTGGACCCACTGTGCTCTGGAAGGGATTGCGTAGAACCCTGTCGCGGCCACATTATGTTTATGCCCCATATTCGTCATCCTACTGCGACAACTTTTCATCTTTAGGTTTATCGAGGATGCTTGCATCCTAAGTCTTTACAGACGTAGATAAATATCGTATTTGTAAACTTGTAAACTACATCGGCCAGGGCCCGAACGCCGATAAACCCGACGGGAATCTGTTGTCTGCCTCTTCCTCTCCACCACCATGTCGTCTGCCAACAAGGTATGTACCAGATGGAATCCGATGGTTCGATGATCACATTCCCTAGATTGAATGCCTCCCTGAGACTTTCTACACACCCTTTCTATCCGATGTCGCAAAGGCGCGTCTACCAAGCCCCAGTACGCGCCAAACCAGTGTCTCGCCATAAGGCTGATGATAATCTAGTCCGCAGTCTCCTCCCGCTTGAGGCTACTCCGGGGATAATTTCATTGCTCGCGGGCAAGCCAAACCCGAGCTCCTTTCCATTCACATCTTTTAGCTTCACCGCACGAGCGCCCCCTTTAGAGGTTCAGGGTGCTGCAGAGGTAGAGGACATTGCACTGAAGATTGAAGGTGCCGAGCTTGCTGCGGCACTCCAGTACGGTCCGACGGGCGGGATGGCGCCACTCGTCGATTGGCTGTACAGCTTGCAGCACACCGTACACGGCCGTGGACGCCGTGAAGGGTGGACGCTCAGCATCGGAAGCGGATCGCAAGACCTGCTGTCCAAGGTTTGTGTGTGACGCATATACATTGAGCATGTAATTCAACCTTGGGCAGGCAATCATTGCGTTACTGAACCCCGGCGATCCTGTACTCGTTCAATCGCCCGTTTATGCGTGCGCTTACCTCTTTATTCTTTCCCGCTCTTTTTTGATGGCGGATTCTAGGGGTGTCATTCCACTATTCCATAGTCTCCATTGTGAGCAAATCGGTGGGCACTTCGTTTTTAATGAGCGCGTCGACCAGGCTACAATTTGACACCAGAGGTCGAGGCGGACGCAGACGGCATCTCGACTGTCTCCCTGCGTGCCATCCTTGGAAGCTGGCCCGCCGGTAAAGCGAAGCCGAGGGTACTCTATACGATTCCGGCAAGTGCTGTGTGCTGCAAACGACGTCGACTTCCACTTAATAGTATATACTCCTTAGTATGGCGGAAACCCCACAGGTGCGACGGCCACGGTTGAACGACGCAGGGAAGTCCTGCAGCTCGCCCGCGAACACGATTTTCTGATCATGGAAGGTGGGGCTTTGAACTTGTATATCTAATCGCATCTGTCTCTTACTATCCGCTAAATCGTTTATTTTGGATTCATCCACAAACAGACGATCCATACTTCTACCTCTTCTACGGCACCGACCCTACGGTGCGCCCGCCGTCGTACTTCACGATGGAAGCCTCCGATCCATCTTGCGCAGGGTATGTATCTTATCGAATTTTCGCGTTCTTATCTGCATGTAATGCCTGGCCAGACACCCTACCGGTCGTGTCCTGCGATTCGACTCGATTTCCAAAATCCTCTCTGCGGGGATGCGTATCGGTTTCGCATCTGGCCCCGCGCCCCTCCTGCGCGCACTCGACGCGCACACAGCGACAGCGAATTTGCAGCCCGCGTCGCTCACGCAGGCGGTAGCACTCGCGCTGTTATCGGCGTGGGGTCACACTGGGTTCCTCGCGCACACCCGTGCTGTGTCGGCGTTCTACCGCGAGAAGCGCGACGTGTTCGAGGCGGCGATGCAGCGCCACCTCACTGGGCTTGCCGAATGGGCGGCCCCACAGTCGGGGCTGTTTTTCTGGTAAGTGCGCCAGCGCGTAAATTTGATGAGTCGTTTCATTTTGCGCTAGGTTCAAGCTGCTGCTACCCCCCGGTGCGGACGGGGAAGGGGACTCTACGCGGATCATCCGCACGGAAGCCTTCGAGCGCGGCGTGCTTGCGCTTCCTGGAACCGTTTTCTTGCCGAACGGGCGGACGACGGCGTATGTGCGCGCAGCATTCAGTCTGCTCGCAGCGGAGGAGGTCGACGAGGCGTTGAAGCGACTGAAGGAAACGATTTTGGCGGTCAGGGCAGAGGCGGCGGCGTAGACGCACGTAACGCGGAATAAAATCTTCAAGTTGAGAGGTACACGAAAGTGAATGGTATCTTTTCTACGCAAATGCACAAATTGATTTGCTTAGGTACACTAATTAAGATTAAGGTTCCCGACTGTTATGATCTTTGTTCCTCTGCGTCCGTGATGGCCACTTTTTTGCTCTCTAGCTTGTCTCTAGCTGCAAAAAGGTGAAGCAGTTTCTTGAGCACATGCAAAGAAGTGAAGCAGTCTCTTGAGCACAGAATGAGTGTGGTAATACCCATTTCACCAACATTATGCACGTAGACTCTGTGCAAAACCGACCAAAGACGGAACAAAATTCAAGAATCCTCCCCAAAATTGACCAGAGTGGTCGCGGAAGGCTGCAAGACAAGCTCTGGAAAGTACTTTTGATAGGGTGAGACTCAAGCAGGTTGCCGATTCTGGCTGTCACTTTACAACATTTTGCAGGCCACACTGTATTGTGGTGGAAGAGAGACTCACTCTGGAGACACCAATTAAAAAAATGACGTCACCCTTCGTTTTGTCAGCATGAACCGTGGGAATATAGCGATTAGAGTGAGAGTGATTTTCGCATTCCCGCTAGCGATATAGGAACTGGCTTGTATGAAGCGAGGAGGCGGATAAGCTTAGCCTTTTTTTTGAACTCAGTAGCCATGCTCGGGAGCTGGAGTTGCCGGAGGAGACCTTTTCAACCATGTGCATTCGATGTTGGTTGAAAAGTTGAACTTTACCTACCAGGCACGAATCGCACAATGAGAGAGTTCTTCATTAACAAGCCGCACTATTCCATCCAAAGGAACTTACTGGGCAGTATTCCCCGACTTCGGAGCACCGTGTGACACGCTTGAACGGCTAGCATCGTCGCAGCTGATTCAGCGCATATAGTCCAGCTTATTCATACAACTCTCCCATTAACTGCCTGCTTATTCATTCAAATCTACCTTACCAAGACGCTTCCAACGGCGACTGAATAAATCAATTAAAGGACAACCAAGGAGATCCAACCCGCATCCCCATGTCTTCGAACTCGGCTCTGTTCCGACCCATCCAAGTGGGAGATGTTGAGCTTAGGCACCGTGTCGTGCTGGCACCATCAACGCAATTCCGTTCGAATGGCGATGTTCCTAGTCCCATCATGGCAGAATACTACGCCCAGCGCGGCAGCACGCCGGGCACCTTGCTGATCGCAGAGGCGACGTTCATTGCCAAGAAAGCGGGTGGATTCAAAAATGTTCCCGGAATTTGGTCCACAGAGCAGATAACAGCTTGGAAACGAGTATGAGGCTTGCCCACCGACGTCTTCCCCCTTTCGGTTCTCATCGATTTATCCTTAGGTCACAGATGCTGTCCATGCAAAGGGATCGTTCATCTACCTGCAGCTCTGGGCGCTCGGCCGCTGCGCGTATGTCGAGCACCTCGCCCCCGGAGATCCATATGTTTCCTCCTCGCCGAAGAAACTCGGAACTCCCTTCCACAAGGGTAGTCCCACCCGTCCGGAAAATATCCCGCGATGACCGTCGACGAGATCAAAGAGTACAGCGAGCTATTCGCCGTTGCTGCATCCAACGCGGTACATAAAGCCGGTTTCGATGGCGTCGAATTGCATGGGGCCCATGGGTACATATTTGACACCAGTTCCTAACGGAGCGGGTCAACCAGCGCACGGATCAGTACGGCGGCAGCATTGAAAACAGAGCACGCTTCACACTGGAGATGATCGATGTGGTAGTTGGTGCCGTGGGGGCAAGCAAGGCTGCGATTCGACTGAGTCCCTGGGCCGACTTACAAGGTATGTTATTTTGCTTATTTACTTCATCTGGTCACTGCTTTTATATTTCGGTTATCAGAAACTGGGATGGCGGACCCGAAGCCCACGTACACGTACCTGGTTACACAAATCCGCGACCGTCACCCGAACTTGAGCTATCTCCATATCGTTGAGCCCTACGCGCACACTCGGAGCGGTGCCGTCGCACAACCTGGAGAGCGCCCCTCGAATGATTTTGTCCGCGAGATATGGGGCAACCGGAGGATCGTCAGCGCGGGAGGCTACAGCGACAACCGCGAAAGTGGACTTCGCGCTGCCGAGGAGAGGGGAGAGATGATCGCGTATTCTCGAGCCTTCATTGCGAACGTAAGCGATGTGCTTGTCATTCGCGATGGTGTCTCTGCTAAAGTGAACTTCTTGCAGCCCGATCTTCCGTGCCGTCTGGCCCAGGATGTACCGCTCTTCGAGGGCGACGAGTCGAAATACTACTATGGCAGTGATCCTTCCGGTTACACGGATTACCCGTTCCATTTTAACAGTGTAAATACCGCAGTAGCTGTCGGAGCCTGAAGATGTCGACGAGACGTTAGTGTCGTGCGATTTCGTCCACTGCATCGAATTGTTTCCATAAATCTTGAGTGAATTTCCAGCCCCGCGCTGTTTGTGTTACGAAATTCGGTGCCAAGATTGTACAGCAACTCGGCCCAATGAACATCGGTGAATCAGGCCATGGCACGACGTCGGCATGCTGGAATAAACGTGGGTATAATGAAACCAAGTTAACGAGCTAGACTTCTCTTTCCAGAAGATGACGTCGTGGGTGACAAGAAGTACCAGGCGGCCGCAGATTTGTTTCTCGCGGAAGTTATAACTGTCGACCCAGAGAAAGAGAAGCGGGAAGAAAGATGGCGCCAGTGGTTTCCTTGTGCCTTCCAAAGCGCAGGCAATAACCATCTTTCTATCAGACTATCCGGTGCACACAGCGCTGGCGACGAATAATTATCCGACCAAGACCACAGCAGAACCCGCACATTTCTACGATTCGCCCCCATCAGCAACGTCAACGCCGCAAATCCGAGCGCTAGGACGACTTGAGTGATACGCGGGAGAAGACACCGAGAGTTTCATCGATCTTGCACAGAAACAGAGTCCGAACAGCTGAGAACAATGGCATTTCGAAATGGAGATCTTGATATCGATATCTGAAGCAGCGGTGGCAAAAGGAGGACCCCGGTCACATTTGAAGCATTCTTACTAGAGCATGGTAGAAGAATTTATCTCGATTTCCACGCACGGATATAGCGCTTGGTATGACAAGACTCCTGGGCGATGGACGGCACTATGACCTCGAAGTTGACCGACACAAGAAATGACGCTGAAATGATTCGGCGGGCCATGTTGCAACGTCCAGGAGAAGCCACGGTGTTTGTCATGTTGAAACAAGTCTCAAGAACAATTCAATTCTCGCTGTGGAAAAATGGAATCAGTTTGCCTAGAAACTCTAGGTGGTTCACGAGCCCCTGGGCAAAACAGATTCTCATTCCTATGACAAAGATGCGGGATAGATATCAATTTCTGGACATTCGCAAATATCCCAATACATCCAGAGAGACGTGGTGGAGAGCTGGAGCTGATCTTCAACTGCTAATCTTAGTCTGCTGGCCAACTGCTGGCACTGCCAGTAGGTACTATCCGAGTCCTAGAATCGACGACAAAGAAAATCACGAGCCAGTCAGACGGAGGGACGCCAGGAGAGTTCTTTATACGTGAGATAGTGTTCCAGATTTTCCATGTCGTGGAGGCGGTGGTGCATCGGTGGTGGTCGGAAGGAAAAGAAAGGAAAGTCAAGGAAAAGTATTGGAAAAGTCGGAACAAAAGTCAAAGCGCCTGTGACGCTGTGACCAAGCTCGTGGAAAAACAAAAGTCCGCCCACGTGATGGTTTCAGCGTTTTTCGCTTCGGACCTCTTCGGACCAACTCCTTGCCACCAACACCAATTCCTCGTTTTCATCTAGGGACCGTTTCGACTTGAAGTGGTCTACCTTTTGGCGTCTTTCCTTGGTTTTGCGCCCAGATCGGCTTCAGTGCAAGCCATGCAAGGTCACAAACATTGTTTGAAACCAGTTGAATCAAGTTGCGCCATTCCTTGGCACTTTGCGCTCTGTCTCTCGCTTTTAATCCATCCTATGGTAGCTCAATCTAAGAGATTCGGGACGCTTCATGAGTACCCCTTCCAGTCGTTACCAACTTTAATCTCGACCCCGCCACTCACTTCCACCGGGCGTTCGTTCCAAGAATGGCACTTTCCGGTCGCCATACACATCACACCGTAAATACGAGCGAGGCATGGGACACGGGACACCATTCCACTGTAAAACGCCGCCAGACTTCCTCGCAGGCTACAGCTTTCCATCCAAACTTCACGCCGCGCAGCTGAAACAAACATTTTAACGCACTAATTCCTAGGAATGGCGCAGGAAAGGAGGATGCAAGGATATATCGTTGCAAAGCTACGACACAGGTGAGTCTAGAACATTTGAACATCGCGCTGCACCACCTGATTCCCGATTCCTCGCATAAAGCTTATTCATCGATGCTGCTTATTCATGGCGTGCCTTACAAACACGAACTTTTCGAACCGACATGGATCAAATAAAGGCCAGCTCATGTTGACCCCGTGTGCGTCTAAGTACTCTCAGTACCCATGTCCTCCAAACCAGCTCTGTTCCAGCCGATCCAAGTGGGGGATATCCAGCTGAGGCACCGTGTTGCGTTGGCACCATCGACGCGATTCCGTTCGAATGGCGATGTTCCTAGTCCCATCATGGCAGAATACTACGCTCAGCGCGGCAGCACGCCCGGCACCTTGCTGATTGCAGAGGCGACCTCCATTGCTAAAAAAGCGTGTGGATTCAGGAACGTTCCTGGTATATGGTCGTCAGAGCAGATAACGGCCTGGAAACGCGTATGATACCTTCCGTTCAACATTACTGTACCTTTCTTGAACTCAACGGAACTATCATCAGGTTACAGATGCAGTCCATGCGAAGGGGTCGTTCATCTACCTTCAGATTTGGGCTCTTGGCCGCTGCGCTTACGTCGAATACATGGCGCCTGGAGATCCATTCGTTTCCTCCTCACCGCAAAGACTCGAGACATCATTCCACAGAGGCGGCCCCGACCGTCCGGACGACGTCCCGCGGGAGATGACCGTCCCCGAGATCAAAGAGTACAGCGAGCTGTTCGCCATTGCTGCATCCAACGCGGTGCACAAAGCTGGTTTCGATGGTGTCGAATTACACGGCGCCAACGGGTACCTCTTTGACCAGTTCCTGTCGGACAGCATCAACCAGCGTACTGACCAATACGGCGGCAGTATCGAAAACAGAGCACGCTTCACTCTGGAGGTCATCGACGCTGTGGTGGCCGCCGTTGGGCCGAAGAAGACCGCAATTAGACTGCGCCCCTGGGATAATGTTCAAGGTACTTTGTTTTGTTCTCTTTTCTGTTGGCCGCAGCTCATAGTTTTTATCACAGGAGCTGCGATGGCAGACCCGAGGCCGACGTACACTTACCTCGTTACAGAAATCCGCAACCGTCACCCGGAGTTGAGCTACCTTCATCTCATAGAATCTTACGGAAAACCCGCGAGTGACGTCGCCCGAGCCGGGGAGCGTCCTTCGCATGATTTCATCCGCGAAATCTGGGGTAACCGGAGGATTATCAGCGCGGGAGGCTTCAGCGATAGTCGCGAAAGCGGGATTCGCGCTGCCGAAGAAACGGGGGATATAATCGCGTATTCCCGCGCCTTCATCGCGAATGTTGGTGATCCATCCTAGGTTGTGGCGTGGACGCTGATATATATATATTCTTCTACAGCCCGATCTTCCGTGCCGTCTGGCCCAAGATGTGCCTCTTTTGAAAGGCGACGGCTCAAGATACTACACGTATGGCAGTAGTGATCCAGCAGGCTACACAGATTACCCCTTTCATTTCGCTAACCTTAACACGGCGGCGGTTCGTATCGGAGCTTGAAGTATGACTACTATCCTCTCTTCTCGTGTTTGCGACCCTGAAATCTTTTTGCACCGAATTTGTACATCGAATTTCTGTCTGTCCGATTGAGATACGTGGCGAGACAACGGAGCGAGCTTTGACAACTCGAACTTCCAAGAGTCGGCGAATTTGCTAACTGGACGGGCTTGTAGAATTGTGCTGTACATTGGTTAAAAAACATTTCCGGAAGATCGCCCGTTTTCAAATTAGCAGTCTGGCCCGGTAACATTGCAGATGATTGAAAATTTCTCCGTTCAAGCGTAATGGTACATCAGAGATTAGTATGGGTGACTCGACCCTGCGCGTCGTCTAAACCTTCTAAGCATCAGATATCGTATCTCGAGCTCTTTTGATGTATGTCAAAAAAAAAAACAGGGTGTCTGGCGCAGGCCACGGGCGGGCTCGGGCGGGCGTGGGGTCTGACGGATAGGGTGGTGCGGAAATCTGGATGGAGATGTGAGTGCGGTGAAGGAGTGAACATGGAAGGATCTACCAATGTCCAAGGTGATCGTGGGGTGATGAGGGATGTAGAGGTAGGTGAAGGTAAGCAGTGGTAATACAGAAATGGCTCCATAGGGGTTACAAGATCAAAGTCCAGAGTCAGCTCTAATGGCCAGAGGAGCCCCGTCGTCATCGACATCTGACGCTACGTCGGGATGCCCGTTCAGCGGCGGAACAGGTACGGGAATCGGTACACGCGAGCGTGCGCTCTTGAAGGTGATGGGGATATCGTCTTCGTCCCCGCTGCTCGTGCTGTCGTACACATTGTTCCGCGGTCCGTCATCCTCGTGGTCGCCGCCGTTGTCATTGTAGTCGTAGCCCACCTCTCCATCCTCTTGGTCCCGTATTCGGGCGTCAGAACCGTAGCTGCAACCGCTCTCGCTGTATTCGTCCGCGTCTTCGGCGGCAACCGTCGGTTCAGCCCCATCCTCATCCTCTACAGTAGGGGCGTTGCTGATGACCGCGCGGGGCACCGCAATCATCCCCGCCGCCTCCCCATGACCTCTCCGCCGTCCAAATTGAACGCGCCTCCCAGCCCCATTCCCATGTGCATCCCCATCTCCACCGCCCCACTTCCTTCGCCATCTTTCACGCCGTCTATCCCCATGCTGCCTCCCCCCCTTGTCACCACGCTACGCGTCCTCTGTTCTGCATTTAGCAGCGGTCCTGCCATCGACGCACTGCCCAGCGCCTCCGTGCTGTGCCGCCCCGCCGTCAAGCGCGCAGGCCAGCGGAGGAACCCTCGTGTGCGTGGGCGGTCGCTGGTCGCGGACATGCTGCCAGTTGTGGACGGGGACAGGGGAGGTACAGGCCCAGGTGCCGTCTCAGATCGACGCGGTTTGGGCGCGCCGGTGTTCGTGGTGAGCGCGTCGACCGAGCGCGACTTCTGCTTTTGCTGCTTCTTTTCTTCTTTCGTGTTCTTGCGGGTGAGCCCGGGCCCGTCGCCATCCACACGCTCTTTTCCTTTCCCCTTCGCCTTTTCTACCTTCCTGCTGGAGCTACGCAGGCGTACAGTCGGCTCGGAACGTACTGCGCCTGTCCCGTCGCTGTTTGTCGGGTCGCGCGCAGTGCGGAAAAGCTTTCCGAAGCGGCGGCCTAGCGAAGCACCAAAATTCCACTTGAATCTCGGCACTTGGATCGCGTTCGCCTCGTCTGCTGCGGAAACGACGATGCGTGGCGTCGTGCCGGCGATCCACTCTGCGCGCCGCTGCACACCTTCCAGTAGCCACGCGCTGGCCTTGACATCGGTAATCCCAAAGCGCTTGGCGGGGTCCTTGCACAAGAGGTGTGTGAGCAGGTGGAGTACACCACCCGCGGCCCAGTCGGGCGGTTCGATGGGACGGCGCTGTGCGCAGAGCGTGGTGCGCGGGGTCCAAGAATCCTCGCGGATGGCACGGTAGAGAGATGCCTCCGCAGCGATCTGACTTGCGGCGGCGGGGTGTGCGGCAAAGGGTTTCCGTCCGAAGAGCATGCAGAAAAGGGTGACGCCAAGGGCCCAGAGATCGACGGCGGGGGTGACTGCACCCATGGGGGCGTCGCCACCGGGTGCAATTTCGGGAGCGAGGAAGGCGGGTGTGCCGGCATGGCGCAAGCCTTCGGCGTTGTTGAGCTCTGAATCAGGGTCGGCGAGGTGCGCGATGCCAAAGTCGCCGATTTTGACGTGTGAGCGGTCGGCGGTCCACATTATATTTGAGGGCTTGATGTCGCGGTGGATGATTCCTTGGTAGTGCACTGTAAAAGGAGGTTATAATCTAATAAAAAATATGGTGGTAGGTAAGGGCTGGCAACACTGATGTGAATCGCAAGTGAATAGATGTCAGAATGTGGTAGTAAGTGGTGCTCAAGGGGGAAAGATAGCAAGGCAAGGCCAGAAAATACCCACAATATTGCAAGCCCAACACAACGTCGCGTATGCAGCGGCGCGTTTGATCCATAGTCAGGTACGGCTCATCGTCAATGGTCCACTGAAGCTCGCCGCCCTCCATAAATTCCATAACTGTAAACTTATTTAGTCTCACGTTCCCACCACACATCCCGACGTACTGAGACATATACTGGCCGACGCCTGGTCGTCTATGAACGAGTAGAATTTTATGATATTAGGGTGGTCGCATTTTTTCATGATAGCGATTTCTTTTCGGATTTTGGTCTCCTCCGTCCCACAGATAGGGTCGGCTGGCGGGGCACGCGCGGGGTTGTTTGCGCGCAGACGGTTCATATTTTCGGTCTTCTTGTTGTTCCGCAGTATTTTCTTCATCTGTAAATCGTTTTGGCTCGAAATTGCTCATAGATCTCCACCAAACGACTGACCGCACGCGGGGTCGGATCCGAGTTGTACTCGACGAGGTATACGACGGCATTGTGGCCCTTACCCAGCTGGCGTCTTATGGCGTAGTAATCGGAGGGGATGCGCCTCTGCGTGTTGCTTTCCTCGGCCGGGGTGGTGGATTGCATGGGACACGACACATCATGCAAGCGCAACGAAGAGGGAAAGTCTAAAAGAGCCCCTGCCCACGCCGCCAGTCCAAATCGAGCTGCAGATCCAAAGACCCCAGCCACCCAAAAAAATATTATAATTATTCTTTGCTTCTCCCCATCATGCAATCTGCGCCTGCCATCCCCACCGACGCCTGTTACGCAGTCAAGTGTGATAAATGCGGCAAGACCACCTGGGAGGTATACTGGACTGCTTCCTGAGAATGTACAGTGTGGCTGACATCTCCAGGGATGCGGTAAACACGTCGAGTCGGTGCGGGGTTTCGACACCCATCTCTCCCATCTGATTTCATCGCGCGCGGTCATGAAGGATGTTGCAGAGGAAAATAAATGCGGCTGTCCTCGCAATGAAAGCAGCTGCACTAGAAACAATCAAATCTTCCTCTGAAATGCAGCCAATTATCAGGAAGGTTCTATATCCTCGAAGGTCTCCTACCAAGGCATCTGTGGCCCAATGCAACGTCTACGCGATATATCTTTTCATCTGTTGCCATCAGACTCCACCTTCGAGTCACCGCTGGGTGTGTGGGAGCGCCAATTATTGGTGTGGGAGGCACTATCGTCACCACCGCGCATATCATTTCCGATCGCGACTCTCGACGCGACGCGCGTCTGTCCGGCTGTCTGGCTGGAACAGGGCATGGCTGTAACAGGGTCTCGTCCTTGCCCGTCTGTCGCCCGCTACTCTTCTCGCACATCGCCTTCGTCCCCCCCTCTTCTTCTTCTCACTTCCCACTCATTCTCACCCTGTCGTGTCTCCGTCGCATTCTAACCACGCCCAATTCAAGCTTAATTCGTCCCATACCCATCTTTCAATTCAATTCACAATCCCCGAACTTAGTCCACTCCACGTTCTTTCTCAATCCAATTCAATCCAATCTAATTCCATCCATAGCACACTAAAAGCATATCTGACATCGCTGCCGTGCGTCGCCTTAATTCTACTTATCACTGTTGCTTCAGCTTGCTTCGCAGCACCCTTTTCCTTGCGTTGCTTCGCGATGCGAGTTTTGCCTTATGCTGAGTAGCGCTCCAGCTTCTTTCTTTCATTAACAGAAGTTCTTTTCACGTTCCTTTCCTCGTCCTCCGGCCTTTTCTCCTCCGTGTTCTGCGTTGAGCCCCCCGCGTCGTCGCGTAGATTCGGATGTCCGTGGACCCATTACCTCTTCCCGAGTCACTTACCTTCGCCAACCACCTGTCATACGCGTAGTCTACTCGAAAAGGACGACTCAGGATGACTCGGGACAAGATTCTCACATGCCGTACTCGCTTTCTTTATTAATTCGAATCTTTTCTCCTCACAGTGCCTTGAACCCACCGAATTTCACCCCTTACACATTCCTCTTGGGGTTTCTCAGTGAACCACGTCGTGTCGTGAATTCTCTCCAGTTCCAGAATTCACTGAGCATTCGAATTCTCTCCGGAATCCGCTAAAGCACTTCCAACCGAATTCACACCGAACGCATCTCAGAGACACCGAGGGCGCCGGCGTGTGTACACACCAAGCTCAGGCTGCATTTATACACCGCAGCCATGTCAAAGCCAAACATAACCGACCATTCACTGCATTCTCCGCGGGGTTCAAGGTGCCTGTACAGTCGGCTAGAACCGAACTCGAGTGATAGAAATGCAGAGTTTCACAGAAATTACTGTGAGAGGATCGAGTTATTCGGTGATACAAAGGCTGATTTTTGGCGATAGATCTAACTACAGGATACTGTAAGTCAATGTACCCACTAAGTGACATGTATCTGCACCGGCCGCTAAAGGAAGCAAGAGTTGCATGTTGGCTACTTACATCAGCCATGCACACTTCACTTCTTTCACCGCGTAGCTTCATTTCTTATTTCTTCAAGCCTCCTTCCTCGACACTGCTTCCCCACAACAAAAATCATTCCCTTCCTCGTGCATCAGAACTTGAAGAAAGAATTCAACCTGTATCAGAAGGACAATTTACTCAGATGAAATCAATATGCCTGTGCGCAAACTCTGAGTCTGTTCGACCGCTCCACTACACCTGATTCCAGAACATGCACGACAAATTTGCCTGGTGCTTCGAACATGCTCAAGTGTGTGCAGATTCGAATATTGAAGCGTGCTCTACTCATTCGGAACCATGTCCAAGAGCCGAAACCTACTCGATAGATCTAAAAAATGCAAGGCATGGACGACATCCAATGCAATGCGCGGCTGCGGCTGCGATAAATGTGAGCATGTCCGACAGCGATATAGCTTCTAAAGGCTATATGGCACGCACAATGGACAGATCTAGAAGACCTTCTGCCGCGACGCTTGCATTCGTGTTCCCTTATATTCGTGCTCCTATCGGGGGGTGCATCTATGAGTATCAGCGTGTATGTCCTCCTCGTTGCCTCCTCGTGTCTCTGTCTGATACACTCACACTCGACCTCTCACAAGCCTAAGTGGCATTCTTCATCAAAACTTGAGAAGGCTAAGAAATTCGGCTGCCATACACACTGAATTCAAGCGTGTTCGAAAACCAGGACGCACTGCGGCACACTGATTCTGTCCACCAGGTTAAACTTGGCAATTGTTGTTGGTGTACGGCCTCTATTTTCTTCCGAAACTATATGTGCTTGTGTGCATTGTTGTCTTCTCAGGGCCACGGGAACCAACAGGCACAAGCATTGTTCTTATGTAGCCCATAAGATTTTTATCATCCCCATTCAGAACGTTCCAGCTTTCATAGATGGAGATGTACAGTAGCCCGATAGGTCTACTGTGAGTAATCAAGGAGTTGAACTAAATCCGAGTCCGCATGTTGGAGGATGTAGGTACGACCAGTATTTGGAGCCTTGAGATTTTTTCACACGTTTGTTTCCTGGGCGCCGAGAGACATGTGCACTGGGAGCATCATAAGAGACCCCGTTTGTAGGATGTCCTCCTGGCGATCCAGGAGGACAGTCAATCACAGGGGAATCTCCATTTTCCCCCATAAAATCGTGCGATGCTGTCCTGTGGTTCAACACTGAAAATAACATTCAAGGTGGCTGCTTAATTACCACGAGAATCTGGACAACGAAAAAGTGCTGAAACCCTAGCACTACAGGGATTCGACTTGCAAAGAACCATACCCCAGTTGAAGTACACCGGAGTTGGCAATTCAAAAGGTTCTCAGTGTCCGGCTTCGTTCGGTGCCCATTCGCCGAATTAATTTAGAAGGGGACCCCGGGAGCTATGTTTAGTTTTGGCAACTGGGAGGAGGAAATTGGAAATCGCGTTGGAGTTAGGTCGGCGCAGAAGACCAGAGTCAGAATGCCGCAGAAGAGACGGCACAGATCGATAAAAAGCATGATGAGGACAGGGGCTTTGCCCACACAGGTCGGATCGATATCAAGTCGACGATGGACGCTCTGTATATATTTAAATTGTATCGTTTGCACGTAAGAAACGTGGAAAATCGGAAAATCACCGCCGTTGCACGCGTGGCCGCGGAGCAGCTTGGGCAAGGCGATTGCCTCATCGTCCGCCGCCGCCGAGCGCCAAGTCATCTTTTGAATGTTGCAATTAGCGTAGGGCAGACATGTGGTGGGGCGGCACACGAGTCGGTGGGCAAGCGAGATGAGATTAGCGGGCGACGGTTGAGTGATTCGGAATTGCGGGGGGCGAGTGATTTGAAAACCGGGTTGTTTTCTGGTCCGCGGTCGGAGAAAAAGTATGATTCCGGTTAAGGTACATCCTGGTAGTAAATACACTCGAGCAATAGTCTGACCAACGGATGTAATTATGATTGCGTCGTGTGTCTGGCCAAAGCAGCTTATCCGGTCCAATGCTTCATACATAACCTTGAACGACGGACTTGAAGACCTGTGAGTTATGATCAGTGAGCACGAGTAACAGCGAAAAGATAATTACCGCTGCTTGATGAGACGCGCACAAATACGCATACCTGTGGTCTATCTGGTCGAATTTCCCGCACAGGTAATCAGGTATTCATGGAAGTCGTGAACAGCTGCTGCATCTTCCGCGCTGAGAGACATGTCCTCAACAGCCATCGTCGCCTCTACATTCGTGAGCGTCTGCCGCCATTGTATCTTCCTCTATAATGCAGTCTCGGTGTCTGCACGCAGCTGACGCGTTTCGCTGAGGACAATTTGCTCTTCGAGCTCAGTGGTCAGCACTGCCCTCTCAACCGCAAAATCCCGGCAACGCATCCACACGCCCTCAGTACGGCGCCTAGCACCGGGATCGGAGTGGAGGACGTGGTACTGTGCGGAACGAGGCCTTGAAGGGTGGTCATTATCAGTGGTGGCATTGGAGAAATGGGACCTTGAAGAGAGAAGCAAGCATACGTAGACCTATCAGATTTCTTAAGTATCGGTTCGCATCCGTTTTCCCGTCGCAATTAGGCTTACTAGTAGACTCGGAGTCATAGCTATAACATGCACGGCAAACACGAGGGATAGGGCAAGGGGGCAGGACATCGAGTTATGGCGGATGAACGCACGTACAGTATGAGCCTCGTCAGGCGATATTGCTACAATGAGCGATGCAACTCATTGCAAGTTCGAAAGAGGCGAAGGTGGCGGTTGAGTGCAAAAAAGAAGTGTCACGCCGGTGTGACAGTGGCTTCTGTTCCTTGCAAATCACCTGCTACATAGCTAACTCCTCACGGAAATGGGATCCGCCGAATTCTTCAGCATGGATCTGGCCTGAGCTCCTTCGTATTTATTCACAGTTGATTGATGGCAAAATTCAGTTTTCCGCAATTTTTCGAGAGTCGACTCTCCTCAGTGGCACTCACTGTCCTCGGAGCCGCATCCTGGACCGAAACGCTCAGGTTCAAGTTGTCCGCCGCACATTTCTAAGGGCTATATGTCCCGGATTTTACAATGCACTTCTCATGGATGGACGGATAGAATCTGGCCATGATCTACGTGCCCGACAGGCCGTCTGCAAAAACCACAACCTTCCATTGACAGGATTGTTTGGACTTATCCAGATACTGGGAATGCTCTAGCCTCGGCCTTATTCAATAACATTGCAACTGCCGGCGCCTTTCTCCTGGAACTTGGTATACGCACTGAATCTGACATACTGTCCTGGCCGCAATTTGTGGGATACTTCGGCAATTCGTATTCACCCCACTCCACTTTGCCATCTGGAAATTTTAGGAAAAGCCTAAATGCGGCCGGGGTCCTCCTCTGCCACCTCTGCCGCAGCATTCCATCTGATCCTCCCGTCATCTCTTCGGGTGGAAACTGAATGTAATATATAGGATCTGCCTCCGCCATTGTCCTCAAGCGCTGTCAACCCATGCGAATCAACACGGTGTCTTCCCCTGTCTTCCCCCACATCACTGCGTAAGTATCACTGGCATCTACTGGCATCGTCTGGTGGTCGGATTTGCGGCGTTGATGCTACTAATGCAACGCGAAACAGCGACATGCGCGGGCGCGTCCCCATGAGCGGGAAAAGTTATATATGATAATTGCTGGGTGCGCCACCACTGCTGTGTACACGGGACGGTCTAATGAAACTACGAGTGCGCTGATGTCCGGCTTACGCGAGCGAGGGAAGGAGAGGTCTCCCGCAGATTCCCGCTTCTCCCATGCCGGTAGCAATAATCCTTGTGGTGGAGCGGCAGCTTGGACTTCTACCTACATACCCACTCCTCGGCACTTCTTTTTCAGTGGCATTCACCGAAGAGCTTCTTCATTTTGAGGAGAGAGTTAATCTCTATCCCTTCATGGCTTCTCATTCTGATTTCTGAATAACCTGTTTTTCACCTCAATTCCCTGTTACGGCTCAGATTCGCCGATTAACATCATCGCGCCGTTTTTAGATTTTGACGCTCTGAATGTTTCGTCTCCTCTGATGTCGACCCTCTTTCACAGTTGTTTGACTACTGTTACGACCGGTTGTTGATGTTACGGACTTCTACCCCAGTTTAAACCATATTCACCACTACGATAGCGTATGTCATGTTCCCGCCTCAATTTATTTTAAAGAAAGCCGGTACAGGTTGAGCGCGAACCATCTGAACCACCACCTCGATTGTTGCACCATCTGAATCTTCTGCTCCCCTGGTTAACCCCAAGTCACATAGATAGTATTCCTTTCCCTCCGCTCCTTGTGGAAAAATCGTGTATATTGCCGCATCCGACTTCATGTTGTCTCTAACCACTTCCGGCGCGTCGACATGCACTTCATTTGGAAATACGGTATAATCAATCCCAGCGCAGAGCGGGAGACTTCCCGCCGCAGTCCATCGAGTGCAGATGTCATCTTTGTGCTCCTCAAAGTCGTATTGTGCAACCCGAAGCGCGAATTGGACATCCTCCCCCATAAGATCAGGCGCGACGCCCTCTGAAAAAAAAGCAGTTAACCTGAACACATCTGGGTTGGAAGATTGTTGCGCACTTTGTCGGGCTTCCGTTCGAGTCCGGCACGAGGCGCTGTGTGCACCCCAGGAGGCTTTCTGGCATTCCGGAGAGCAGTAGGCGGTTTCCCAGCAGCCGCTGCATCTCATAGAGGCGGTCCGAACGCACTGAAAACAAGTCGTCATCAGTTGCACTGACAGGTCGAGGAAGTCAACTTACCTCGGAACCGTTACATGGAATGAACTCGAGCTCGGCATCTGTTGCGATCTTTAATCGCAGCGCTGCATGCCTCGAAAACACCAGCCACGCTGCCTGGCAGTCGTCAGACAGCACACCGCCGAACCCGAGTTGCGGCATAACTTTGAGCGACTTGTGCACCTGCCGCAGAACCGATATGTATATCAGATACCTTGGCAAGTGCACTGTTAGCTGTGCGATGAATGCATCGATCGCGCGTTTGCTGAGGTTCAATAAGGAATGCCCTCGCAGCAGTCCGAGAAGAAGGCCGAGCTCGAGCGACTCGTTGAGGCATCCGAGACCGTAACTGGTCATGTATTTGTTCAGGTACTCGCAAATGTGGGCCATGCAAGCTGCCGTGACGTCGCTCGATTGGAGGGAGATCGAGGTAAGGGCCATGAGAGCTTCAGTTATGACCCGCACAGAGCCTTGGGAAAGCAGCGGGCGGTGGAGCGGCGTGTCCAGGCAATCCAGAGTCCGCAGGTTGGTGTGCATGACATCCACAAGTTCAGTAAGAACCTCGGGATTATTTTTATGTCGCACAAGGGCTTCAGTGCCTCGCCGGAGATGCGTCAGGCCCACAGAAGCGATTTCTAACTCTCCGAGACCGTTCGTCAGAACAGAAGTGATTTCCAAGCCGAGGTTCGTGGAATTTTTGCGCCTGAATAGGTAGAGATCGAACAGATTAACGGTAGTCGGCGGAGGGACGTCTGAGAACATTTCTTCCAGCTGTGCCTCCAAATCCCGCTGCAGGATCTCGTTCGCCCAAAGCTTGATAACTAGACTGACTATTTCCTGCGTGCTGCGGACCAGCGCCGCCAGGGCTTCGACTTCGGAGTACATCCGCAGTAATGTCACCAGTGTGGTGAAAATATAGCCAGGAGAATCCGCGTCAAGCACCCTTTCCGGGGGCCCAACGCATTGAAGCCCTTGGGCGTAAAACAGCAAGCCCATCCGCGTAAATGGCCAACAGCTTATCAGGATCGCCGTCATGATTGGTCGCAGAGCGGGTGACCTAACGGACTTCCGCAGAATCGAAGCAAGTGCAGTAAGAGCGACCCGGAGATTTTTCTGTCGTACTCTTTCGTGGTACGTTCAACTGTGTCAGAATCCCCCAGCGGAGCAAAATATGGAAGTAGAGCGGTGGCCGGTAAACTGGGTTCAAACCGGTGTGTAGGACAGTTCTCAATGGCGTCGACAAGCTCAGAGACAAGTTGATATTTGGACTGCGGGCTTGCATCTCCAGTCAGCTGGAACGAAAGTCAGTTTCAACCGCCGATGAGAAGATTTGCAAGCCTGTACGTTGCCAACCACTTCTGCAATTTGGCGTGGTTTCACGGTCATCACCAGTAAGAGCCAATGTCTAGGATGGAATGCGTGCTGTATGTAAACGAGGGATACGTGTTGATGATGGGATCATGGGAAGCTAGGATTTCCCACACAACTTAAACGAACAACACATGGCCGACACAAAAAACAACCACAATTCCCAAACTTCCGTTGTCACCGATGTACTGTAGTGTTTCGACCAAGTCTTCATGGCTTGTGACGCGTTATGGTAAGTCTTCACTGGATACGGTCTTCATTGCGTGGGAAATTAATTACTTTATATGGAAGTTCGGCCCGCTCAAACTTCGCTCGGCGCGCTGCGGCAGACCATTTTTAGAGCCAAATTTCGAATCGTGACCGTTATGGGCACCAAAAGTCTTCACTTCACAGACCTCCGTGATGCGTTATGTGAAGACTTGGTCGAAACACTACAGTACATACTGCTTTAAATCATACTAATTTAGACTTTTCGACTCGATGGAGTCGATCAACGATGTTCGTCCTTGTGTGTCGTACTTGTTCACTGCCTAATTTATTTCCAAGTCTCGGTCCTCAACCTATCAGAGTCCAACTTGTGGTTAATGTGAAGGATTGAGTTGATAGCAGTTTGGACATTACTTATTTACTGTTGCATGCATTTCCAACCATCCGTCACACTAATAAGTATCGAAAGCTATGGAAAAGGCCAATCAGTTCGACCTCAACTAACGGTTGCCTAGCGGGCAGAAGGCTTGGTACCTACTTCACGTTTTGCTTGTCCGTCAGATCCGCAAAAGTTGCCTCGTTGACATGCGGAATTTCCACGCTCACACCCTCCTTCTCACTTCGCTCCTGCTCCCGCCTCGCGTTTTCTCTCACAAAATAGATCCGCAGCAACACAAACACTCCCAACTCCAGCACATTCGACACAAGCATGCTCACGATGCCTAGGTGGTACGTCGGAGCCTGGTCCGCGTGGTAGAAAAAGGGAGACGAGATATTGCCGATGCACGCGCCGAACCAGATCAATGCGTTGGTGAGCATCTTTTTGGTTTGGCCACCTGTGTTAGACGTGATGAGGGAGACCGAGGACGAAGGACGCATGGTAGCTTCCGGTGAGATAAAAGCAGACCAGGCGGCCGACGTTTGCATCCAGCGGCGCCAGCAGGAATCCAAGAGAGCCGGCAATGGTTGGGAGCATAAAGAGCCTGGCAAAACAGTGAAAATGTGCGGGTAACGACTCAGAAACACACATGCAGACGTAAGTGCGGAAATTTGGAGGCAATTTCCCGTTAATCCAGGCGCCTAAGGAAATCCAAATCACCACAAGGGCACCCTGGGGTATTCCGAGCAGCGTTGTCTCCAGGGTGTCGAATCCTAGGCCCTCGATTATCAGCGTGCTAAAATTACTGATGCCGCCGTTGAGAATGTTGCCCAAGAATCCCAGGAGAAGAAACAACCACTAAGAAGCCGGGAACATAAGATGGGCGGTACATATATGTTGCACCTACGGTCTTGACATCAAGCATGCATTCGATAGCCTGATCCGACTGGAACATCTTGTTCTCGATGCCCGTCTGGTTTTTCCTGAGACGGGCCACCGCCATCAGGCGCTCGTCCCGAGTGAGCCACACCATGGTCGCTGGCGAGTTCGGGAGAATATACAGCAGCGAAATGGCCCATGCGGAACACACGGCGCCGATGATGACGAATTCATACCGCCAGCTTGCCAGCGAGCCGTTTATACTCCCGATGGCGTAGCTGGGTCGGTTTCAGTGAACGAACGACGAGGCAGGATCGTGAATTTGTTACAAACCCAAGTAAGCCCCCGGCTGCCACACCGACGCCGTTGAAACAGGACCAGAAGCTGATGCGGCTCGGCTGCTCCTCTTGTGTGTAGTACATGGCTGAGTGAGGGTTGAGCCGTAGGACGGCTCGAAGGGCAGACACGTACTCGTGATAAGCATGAAAGCAGGATCCGCAATTGCCTCGAAGGCCCCGGAGATTACCCGCAACGCCGCGAGTGCAGCAAAATTGTTGGCAGCGGCTTGGAGCATGAGGAAAACTCCCCAGAAAAATATGTTGACGGCTAGAGAGGTGTGAGCCAAACTCAAGTACTTCTTGGTCGCTCATCGTACCAAGATATGTCCCAGGCGGAGACTTCTGCATCAACAAATTCGAAGGTATGGACCACACAAGCCATAACTAGCAATGAATTGAACATCCGAATGGTAAGTGAAAACAGATCGAATCTCACGAAATAAAAAATGCTGGACAGCCAACTGTATTCAGTTCCAACCAGCCCCAATCCCTGCGGTTTGGCGTCTTTGATACCGAATATCGCCGCCTGGTATGGGTTGAGAATGTGCATGGAAGTAAATGATTTTGGGTCTGCGACGCTCACGTATGATAGAGTCGTTTTATCGACGTAGTAAAAGACGTCTGTGATCATCGCCGTTTAATCGAGGTTCACGATACATGATGAAGATGGTGAACAGACGTACATCCCATGGCAAGGCAGGGTAGAATGATGGTGTCAATCTTATGGCGTTCAGAATGCACTTTTAATAATCCGCTATGTTTTCATGTATTTTTCGGTTTCGCGCTACCTTTTTCACCAAAAAAATCTTTCTGCGCTACTTATTACACCTCAAGGCAGATCAAAAGAGGGTGCAGAAATTCTTGGGTTTCCCGCTCCCTCCTTTGAAGCGATCCAGATTTCCGCTACCTCTATCTGACCGGTCCGAAATCCCGCTACCTCCATTGTGGTAATTTGTGATCGCGCTACTTTTAGCCGCAGATTCTGATCCCGCTACTTTTACAGTCGGCGACCAGAATCGCGCTACTTTTCAGTTTTCGGACTTGTGAAATTTCGGCGAAGAGAAACAAAAAAAAAAATACAAGAGAAGTTTGTCTTCACTGCTGGTCCCCGCCAGGCCAATGCGAGTCTGGTCATGGTGTCTCATGGTGTGTACTATTCAAACAAGTTGCTACGTTGCATTTGTTGACAGTCTGCCAACATGGGCTGCTGTTGTCAGAACTCACTGTTTGCGGACTCCATGGAGAGTCTCGACTCAGAGTCATACCCACCCATCTCAGTCATTCTGTGCATATTCGGGCTCAGGTACTTGCCCGTTTTTTGTTTATATCTTGTGCCCTGAAGCCTTCAGCTTCATTGTTTCCCTTGTGATCCTATGCAGCCTTCGTAACGTGGCAAAATTTGCGCATCGCAGGAGACCTACCAGAGAAACTCTGCCTACATCAACTGCGTGAAACGCTCTCCTTGGGTTTCACAGTTCCTGGATCTGCCCTTCCATATCGCTGTGCTTCCAGATCGATGCAGCGGACAGTGTGGTTTCGCTGAAACTGCTCCAAAACCTTTTGCCGGACATAGTCTTGCTGTCTGGGCAAGGTACTAGCTTGCTGCTAACAAGTTCTCACGAAAGACCCACCTGGTGCGTACCTTAAAAGTCCGTAGTTTGTCTGAGATCCAGTTGGCCAGTGATGCCTAGATCCGACACAGAGTCTTTCTTAAATTTTTCTTTCATTTTCAGCCGAAATTTCACAAGTCCGAAAAGTCAAAAGTAGCGCGATTCTGGTTGCCGACTAGTCCTTTGGTTACCGCGCCATCATATGAGCGTCGAGGGTTATTATATAAGCATCCGTTTTGGGAAACCACGTGCACCAGGCTTACACGCGACTTGACGCGCCGAGCGAGGCTGGAGACCCTACCGAGACAACGTTGAGCCTCTATCGAGTATTAATTTGCTACAGGAGCCTTCAGATACTTTCTCCGGGTTGAGACAAGCGAAGAAGGGCGATCACGAACAACTTAGGGGTTTTCCCACCAGATTAAGCAAGCACGGCCCAAAAGATATTCAATAGCGCAAACTGAACCAAAGATAAAGTGCGTATAGCTGCGTGAGCCGATTCTCCATTCATTGTCGCGTCGAATAGCACGGTACACGACCAAGACGCGTGAAAGTGCGGGATTGTTTGGTCGTGCATCGCTGATTGTTACATAATAAGATCGGACGCCGGTAATCAAGCGCGGTAACTAACAGACTGTATATCCAGTGAGGAACGAGCAAGGTTGGATACTACAGTGTCTGTCAAGAGAGACTAGTTGCCGACCAGAAAAGTAGCGGGATCAGAATCTGTGGCCAAAAGTAGCGCGATCACAAATTACCACAATGGAGGTAGCGGGATTCCGGACCGTTCAGATAGAGGTAGCGGAAATCTGGATCGCTTCAAAGGAGGGAGCGGGAAACCCAAGAATTTCCGCACCCTCTTTTGATCTGCCTTGAAGTGTAATAAGTAGCGCAGAAAGATTTTTTTGGTGAAAAAGGTAGCGCGAAACCGAAAAATACATGAAAACATAGCGGATTATTAAAAGTGCATTCTGAACGCCATACAATCTTGCGTATGAGCTTCCGCTCTGCCTCGGGAGAGATGGAGCCCTCTGTCCCATATTTCTCCAGCGCCTCCTCGAAGAACGTCGAGTTCTAAGCTTTTCCAGAGAAACGCTCACGGAACCCGATGTGCTCTGAATCGTCGGCAATCGTATGTGAATCTTTTGAGCAAGATGGCTCGATCACTATGGGGGAATCTTTCTCTGCGATGGAGGAGACCATCAGTCGAATCGGTGGGCGATTCCAGGCGATTCCATGTCAAGCGCCGTGGGTTATAAGTGTCGGATAAATCGGTCCGTGGCTACGGTACGATGTGCCATTGCGGCTCATTGCGGTCCCGTGGATTGCGGAAAGCTTCGAATTTTGAGAGGAAGATCCAGTTCGAGGAAACGTGCAGGTTGGACCCGAAGTTAAGCTTTTCTGTCGAAGTCATGCTGCATAGTTTCATGATCTGATTAGCTTGCAGTGTGGCCTTCGCCAGTTGATAGCTAAAGTCCATGCTGGAGAATTGCGTGAACTTAGACCCGCTTGAGGCCAGATTTGGAGGAGCCATTATTAATAAGTGTGCTGCACTTGGTCTCTGACAACAAGGCTCGGCCTCGTTTCGGCTAGATGTCGCGGTTTAGTTTAGAGCGTGCCGGGCGTACCTGCCTTTGTGTCCATCGTTCGCTACCGTGACGCGCAAGCGTATAACTTGAATGCCATGCGTGGACCAGAAAGGATAAAAAAGTATTTGCTGTGACTGAGAATCTTGAAGAGAAACACATCTTGAGCACTTGCGCATTGCAGGCAGCGCCAGTGTAGGGAATGGCCATGTTGGTGGTTGGAAAGAGAGGTATGGAGATAAAATACCACCAAAGTCCAGTGTTGGCCATGGAGGCCTCCATTTGGGTCGACATAATTTTGGAGGCCTTCCGAATGCCGAAGGCTTCAATTGAATGCCATTCGGAGGCCTTCAATTGATTTTCCCACGGTATTTTCCCCCACCGAATTATTACTCCCATTGTCATCTTTCTATCCCACCGTTATCTGAAAGAGCTGCACATAAATGACATTATCGTATGCAGGTCCTGCGGTGAGCAAATCGGACGGTGTAGCATTGATCATGGTGCTTGCTTGACACAGCCGATGCAATACGTTTTCCGGTTACTGCCATTTTACATCACCTCCTATAGAAATGGCCGGATGGGCAGTCCCAATCATGGCCATGGGATCAGTGTGGTGCAAGACAACGAGCAGAGGCGAGCGGGCGAGGGGAAAAAATTGTTACACGTGATAAATGAAGGCCTCCAAGGCGGGCTGAAAATTCTTGGAGGCCTTCCTGAACGCCTTTGGAGGGCTCCAATTTTTTGAAGGCTTCGGCGTTCGGGCCAACACTGCCAAAGTCAAGACCAAAGTCGGATAAATATGTGCACATTCGCGGCCAGTGATCGATCATCTTAATTTCGTTTTCTACCTTCATCCACTCGTCGTATTTCGTGCGAGAAAGGCAGGTTGTTTCAACCGATGCTCCAAATCTTACAAGGACTGGTGTCAACCATATTCAGGCTGCTAATCGCATTGGTGCTTCTCGGGCCCAAGCTCCTCTTTCAATCACTTTTCTCTCGAAATTTGCCCACTGGCATGGCCACCGCTGGACCTACATTTTATTCTGACAACGGTATGCTTCACTACTTTTTGTCTTCTGATAGCAGCAGATCTAACGTGACATGCAGCCAAGGCGTTGGAAATCAAGGACGTTGCAAACGCCCATTATCGCGCAGGGGAGCATCAAAAAGCGCTGGATCTCTATTCAAGCATAATTAACCAGTACGACGATCGGGTCATGATTAACACCATATGTATTGCGCGGTGCAACCGCGCTGCATGTTACCTCACGTTGGGTAAATGCATTTTTTTTACTCTGGATTAATGCGGGAGGTCTCACGAGGCGGAAGGGGAGTACCAGCGCTGCATAGACGATTGCAACATCGCTTTGCTCTTCCAGATGTCATCTCTCACCCTGCATGACAAGGCGAGGTATCGACTGGCGGCTGCCACGAAAGCCCTGGACGACATTGACGATCAAAAACACGCCGCTGATCCAACGTACCCGGGGCGGCCAAAGTACGACGTCGGGGTTCGTAGCGCTTTTGCATTTTGCCGCTTGAGCTGACAGCTACTTAGGAGAGAATCCGAGAGCAGATGCGCGAGTCCAGCGCAAGCAGCGCCAAATTCCAACCCAAGAATGTCGAAGAACACCGGCCCTTTGGATATACCGTGCGCCTGAAAGGCCACGACCCGGAGTATATCCAGATGCGCGACATGGTCCCTGTTTCTCTGGCGCATGAAGCCCCGCGTGCCGGTGGGAAAGCCTACGAAGCGAAACGGGACGCGTTCGTCCGGAGGATCGTCACCACGCACGAACCAGAGCTCATGGAGAAACATCCCTGGACGTGTTCCAACTGTGGGAAACCCGCCACGACGTGGTTGCATTCGCCTATTTCCGCTCTCGCCGGCTGGTTTCCTGTTATCAAGGATTACGCGCGTCCGATTTGCGAGAAGGGAGGAAGCTGTGCCAAGCTCATCCGGACTGCGATGGACAAGGCGGAAAGAGAGGACCCAGAGATTGCTGGAGAGTCTGGGGATCGGGTTAAGATGTAGTTGAATGTGCTAAATTTATTTCTTGTAATGATTGATCTATCCAGCACCAGCCGCCTACACTCCTACGCTCCTGGCGCACTGAGAATCATATCCCCGCATTTTTCCGCTACGGCATAAACCAGCGCCTGGGGATGGGCCGCAGGGCCGTTGGGTAGAATACTGGCGTCGGATATCCGAAGATTGGAGACCCCATGAACGCGAAGCTCCGGGTCAACCACCCCAGGCAGCGGGTCATCCTCCGGCGCCATTCGACAGGAGCTCGTGTAGTGGAACATCGTCTCAACCCTCTCATTGATGAATTCATCCAGACTTTCGTCGTCCATACCGCGAGGCACCCTCACATCGTCCAGGGCATATCCCTCTGAGCGCATCTGAGCGGCGAGCTGCCCGCAAACGCGGAGTGCCGTGCGTAGGATGGTGGCGTCTTTCAGGGACGAGAGGTATCGCATCTCACAAAGCGGATTCTGAGTCAGATCCCTCGACCGCAGGCGCACCTCGCCGCGGGACTCGGTCCCCAGCAGCGTGCAATTCAGTCCAAAGAAGCCTTTTGAGCGGTCCACTTTGGGACCTCTGGGATCCGCCATGGGACACTGTATTCGGGTTGAGACCTTGACGAAAACTAACAGGAATGAACCACAAACCGCCAACACAGCAAAATCGGGTCTGTTTTCTGGATTGAATGGGTCTTTCTCCTCGGCAGAGACGGGATTGGGTTTGCCGTCGGGACCGATGCGCGAAGACATTCCGAAAATCTCCACTTCGGTGGAAGTACAGAGGAACCACCCTCTGCCGCACCGGAGATATTGATACAGCTGGCTAATTAACGTCTGAGGACGTCTAATCATAGCCCACATCGAATCCGAGAGTGGGCAATTGTAGCCGGTCGCTATGAAGGCATGATCTTGCTGTGAAAGAAGGTACTCAAGTCTCTTGAAATGATTTACGTCGCAGAGCTTGCTCACCAAATTCGCCCCAACGCCAGGACTATGTCTGATGACTTCTATACCCATCTTTTCAAGATGTTCTTTAGGGCCAACACCGCTGTTAGTCAGGTTCAGGTGATTATTGTGCGGCGCAATAAATCGGAGTTGAACACACCTGAGCATCAAAAGTTTGGGCGTTTCCAGCGCCCCGCAGGCTACCACAATCTCACGTCTCGCTTTGATCACCCGAATCTGCCCTCCGTCGACGGACTGAATCTCAACAGAGTCAGCGCGCAGCCGGCCATCCGCCTGTGTTGAAAACGAGAGTTTCGCAGCGATAGCCTGTGTGCAGATGTGCAGAATATGCCGCATGGAGTCAGCAAAGACCTTTGGGAGATAGGCACGAGAGGCGGAGTGGCGAGAGCCATCTGCAGCGACTGTATACTGCATCTTGGTCCAGCCAATACTAGGCTGTAACGGAGAGTTTTGGTCGAGGATTGGCAGGAATCCGAGGTCAGTCGCTGCTTGCGCCGCTCTGTAAAATATTCAACAGGGGCTATGGGTATTGCGCGCGTCAAGGCATACACTTTGGAAGAGCCGTAATTGTACTCGGGGAACGAGCAAACTGTCAAAGGGCCTGAAGAAATTTGTTATGAGTGGTGGTCATTCAAAGAGATATTTTCATCGACCTTCTGAACCGTGCCACTCCTCAGGCACAGGACCCAACCAGGTCTGAGATTTTTTGAAATACGGCCTCAAATCATCATATCCCCAGCCTGGCCTTCCCTCATCCCTCCAAGCATTGTACTCGGCAGGCACACCACAGGTGTATTGTCCACCGTTGATACGCGTCGTCCCACCGAGACCGACGCCGGTGACCAGAGGGAACGAGCGACCAAACTTAGGGTCGACAGTGCTATCCAAGACTGTGCTGTGTTTCCCATCCGACCAGTGGTGAAACGAGGTCAGTGGGGTTCGATTGAGCCAACTTCATGACCATGCGCCGTCAGGACGGGACTGCACCGGGTAGAGCCACTTACGAGTCCCCTGTGTCACCTTTTTCGACGAGCAAGACCGTGTTCTTTCCGTCTTCGCTTAGTCTGCGAGCAAGGACACATCCCGCGTTCCCGCCTAAGAAAAGTGTCTGCTCTCAGCTGCATCTCGGATAGCGGGGAAAGACATACCTCCGAGCACTATGAAGTCATACTGCCCGTCAAGTTGCTGAACAGAAAATTGCGGGTAAGGGCTGCTGAAAGGCCACATTGTGGTCTGGAATGGACCCACAGTTGGTCACTCATGATCACCTTACGCCTCGGCTTAAATATACAGCAAAATGCCGTATTGATCCCAAAAACAGAAACGGGCAAATAGTGCAAGAAACTCCGGAGGGGTTGCCGAGAACTGTGGGCACGGAATTAAGTTTGTGAGCCACTGCGCATTTCGGGGATATAAGATAAGGGACTCGTTACGAGCCGGTAGAAAGAGTAAGGAAAGACACGAATCAGGGCAACCGTAGTTAGCTTAATTCGTGGTGTGGGGAAAGAGCCTGCGGCTCTGCCGCGGGGCCGCCTTCGGCGGCTGGAGCTGCTGAGACGGGAACGCGACGGTGAGCTTTCGACGCGTCGTCCCGCTGCTAGGGAAAGCTCCGGGCAGGGAGCCGCTGGCTCGAGGCACGACAACTTTAGTAGCATAGGCGTTCGGACCGAGGCCCGTATGCCTATTGATCCCTCGAACGCCTATCCATCATCCGGGGCAATCAAAGTATGATGGCGGCACTGTTTCTGCCGTATTCCTGCCGCGGAGCGGCTGGTTAAGGTTTGGGGTGGTTAGAGGTTAGGTGAGGGGGTAGGGTTCGAGATAGAGTTTTGGTTAATGTTAGGGTCGGTTAGTGTCAGGGTCGAGGTATCTAAATGCTGTTGAACGAGGGACTTAGTGCAATTTCTGAGAAATAGCAGGAGTGATGGCCGATCAATCGCTTCATCCGGCAATAGTCGTTCAGCACAGAAATAGGCATTCGGAGGCGAAGCCGAATGCCTATGCTACTAATCTTGTATGTACTCCGCTGGCTCTGAGCGAGTGGGGGATGCAAAGGTCGAAAGCTGGAGCCAAAACGCCAAAGGCGCCAAAGCCAACTATACCCACTCACTAAAGAGAAAGGGAAAGCAGAAGGTCGGGGGAAAAGATATACTGTACTATTTCATTCAATTCGGATGTCACGGGTCACAGGCCCAAAAATTTTCGAATATATTCGAGCCTGTCACTGGTCACCGAAGGCATTTTCGAATGTTCAAAACGGTCACAAAATCCCCGAAAAACAGCCCAAAAATCCACTTTTTGCGTGCGCAGCGCCTTGCGCTGCGGCCTTCTCGCGGAATACTTACCGCGTTTGATGTGATCGGGAGAAGTTCACACTTTGCTTCCACCTTCCACCACGCTCAGCGCTGGCAGTTGTTTTGCCCTCCTCTCTGGCTCATTGAGACACAATTGGCTATTGAATGCAGGTAAGATATTTTACGACAACCCTGGTACATCTAGATCATCACCCTTATCATTAGCATGCCTCCAAAAATTTCACATACTGTTGCTTTGGCCGCTGTTTTTGCTTGCCCGTTTCTAGCTCATCTTTGGCAGCCACGACAATCTCTGCATCTACCTCTTCAGCATCCCCGGACAAGCTAAGACTGACGGCAGCATTTCCCTTGGCCGCTTTGATTTTCCGGTTTTTCCTGGTCTTCTTTGTGACAACATGTTCGACGACCTTGCGAGTTGGGATCTCTGAGTCATCCTCCCCCATTCCCTCGTCCTCCTGAAGCTCTTGGTCCTCGGCTACCTCCTCGTCATTGCCTGGACAGTAGTCCAACAGTAGTCACGTGTCGACTTTGTCTGGAAGTCATTCCAAAGTTGAGGATTTACAGCTTGTTTTCAGTTCGAAATGGCGTCTGATTTGATCTGGGCTAATGCAATGTTTTACACTGCATTCTGTGCTCCATCCTCATACATCGCTGAGTGAGCCATCAAAACTGGTCGAGAACCATTTCGGCTCCGTTCCCCCAATTTTCGAATTTCTTTTCCGTGTCACGGCTACTCCAGCCCATTTTCGAAATCCCAAGTTCGAATCAGTGGGTCACAGGTCACAGACAGTTAGAATTGAACGAAATAGTACAGTATGCGGATTCGGCGGCGTGGACGCTCGGGAACTTGAAGACAGAAGTGACCAGAGTCACGCTCGCGTCACGCCTATCCCGAATCCTCCCTCGAGTCCTGAACTTATCCGCTGACAAACTCGAGCCGCTCGTGCCTCGCGTCAAGGTTGTCTCGGACAATGGTACCGGGAATCCAGGCGGTAAAAGGGAGCGTATCCAAACCCATTACGCCACATAAAACCAGTGTATCCCATCTATCATACATAGAGAATACATACTACATACGAGCTCGGCCAACTTGGTGTCTACTGACTCAATCAAACTTGTATACTGTTGAAACGAGAAAAAAAACAATCAGTTCCATAAAGTAGGCGCAACCAGAATGTGCGAACGTACCACACGCTCCGGCGCTAGGGCTGGTTGCGAAGATGACCTCGCTGAGCGCATCGCCCTCGAGGCCCTTGTACGGTGGGTACGTCTCGCTCACTTTCTTGATGAACGACTCTACTTCACCCTCGGGCACCAGCGAGACGGTGCAGCCACCCCATCCTGCGCCTAGAAACGATTGATTATTGACATGATCGGTTTTTTGGCACGGGAAAGGTTGAAGATAAAAGGGCGTGACGTACCAGTAAGCCGACTACCGTACGCGCCAGCGTCGCGAGCCAGCTGCGTCAGTTGGTCGAGTTCTTCACAGGAGCACTGGAAGTCGTCGGCGCAGCTGGTCTGGGACTCGTTCATCAGCGCCCCCAGCTGCTTCAGTACCGCGACGTTATCTGAGCTTGAACCCGACGTGGCCGTGTCGAGACATAGCTTGCGGAACTGCAGAACGCGGAGCGCCTCCGAGTACACATGCTTCGCGCGCTTGTAGAGTTTGAAGTGCGTCGCATCCACTGTGTTAAATTATGTTGAGAAATCAAACAAGCAAAATAAATCGGCCAAAACTTCACCTTCAACCCACGACATGTACACCTCGTGAAACTCCTCCGCCGACAACCCAGACAATTCTATCATCTCCTCCATCGTCGCGCCGAACTCTGCGTGCGTGCTGCCTGCCGGCTTGAGCTTCTCGACTGCGGCTTCCATCTTGGCCAACACCGCCATGAGCGCGTCGACGTCCATACCCACGCCGCTTGGGCCTACGTCGGTCTCTGCGGTGAGTTTGCCGATGACCTCGCGGAACGTGATCTTCTCGCGCGCGCCCACGGTGACGCCGAGCGTGCGGGCCAGCGCGCGGGCGCCGACGAGTGTCTCGACGACACGCAGGTTGTACCCTTGCTTTGCGCTGAGGGCCTTGTCTGCGACTTTGAGGGTGTGTGCGCAGACGAGGACGGCGCCACCTGAGAAAAAGTGGTTGGAGATTTAAAGACCAGAAATATATAGATATGCATTTTACCTGGAAGTGGCGTAGGGGTCGCCGTAAGCGATGGGTAGAACGTTATGTACAGGACTGAGGACGAAACAGACATGACTGATGCAGCTTGGTCCATGCTACGGCGAGTCAGATGATGACAAAAAGCGAGAATAAAAAGTTACCCTCCGCTGTTGACCCCTTCAACGGTGTGAACTCTCAAGTAAAAATAGATATCGGTAGAAAACGCACCAACTCGTTTCTCGTTCTCCATCGACATCTTCACCAGTTCGCCTTTCGTGATCTGTTCGGGGCCGCCTTCGAGCTGTATTGATTATTGTTATAAGCGGCATACGGTTTTATATCTCAAGACACAGACCTTTCCGTTGATCGCCAGGAAGGCCAGCGTGCTCGCGACGACCATGGCCGCACTGGATGACAGGCCGGAGCCTGCAGGCACGGATCCAGTAACAAGCAAGTCCAGAGGAACCGGCTGCAAGGCCGAGTCCGTGAAGTAGTGTTCCAGGACACCCTAGGATCCTTTGAGCACGAGGCAACAATAATACAACAGACGCACATAATATCCCGCTTTAATGTAGTTTTCCCACCGCAGTTGCTTCGGGATGTCCAAATGCCATCCCTCGACGTGCACCTCTTCATCGATGTTGACGGGTTTCGGCTTGGGTTCTGGGGCAAACACCTGGCGGGTGTATTTTGGGTGCAGATTTTCAGCGATCACACTACCCGGAGCATAGTGGGGCTCCTCTGTCGGCGAGATCGCAGGCACTTCACGCGGCGCGCAGGCGATGAGGATATCCCGCTCGATTGCAGCCGGCAGGACGCCGAATAGTGCGTAATCGATGTGTTCCCCTGTAATTGCCGTGTGTCCAGTGCCTGCCACTCGAGTTCAAACAATTTCGCGCTCACCGATGAGGCTGGATCACTATGAGCACCTTCAAAAGAGAGAAGGACCATCACTCACTTGACGCGGCCAGGTGCCCTCACGATATAGGCCGGCTTCTTCCCGAATCGCGTCTCAAACTCCTCTGCGAGGTTGTTCCATCGCTCTGCATGGTTCAGAGAGGTGCCCAAGCTTCCGTAGAGATCGCTGAGGTTGGTGTAGACTGGGATCCCTTCTTGCGCAGACATGGAGAAAACAGAGGATGAGCCGCGGCCGTTGATCAGATCTAGTTTTGGCCAAGGCACCGATCCATGTGCTTGTGGTTCCACCTGACCACTTCGCAATGGTGGAACATCGACTCAAAAGCTGTGATTTATGAACAAATTGCAGGGGCAATATTGCTGGAAACTGCGAAGAAGTTTTGAAAAGAATGAACGCGCAGGTAGACAAGCTGAAAAACGAGAGGACATGAAGAAAATGAAGCGGTGCAGCTATCCATCACAAAATCAATCGTCTGCATCACTTTATCGTGATGCCATCACCGATTACAAAAATTGATTGCCTGACTAAGACTTTGGTCTGACTACACTTGAAGTTAAACTTGGTGGTGCTTTGGCCGTGCTAGTTCTCTGCCAAATGGGACGTCACGAAGATTCATTGAAGATGGTTGGCCGGGTCGGAACCGACTGAAACCGGACAAGTCTGCGGATGCTGCGAAACGGGTCAAGTCGCCCCGACTCCGAGCAACTGCGCTGCTGACAGTCCTGCAGTCGAAAGGCCGCTCCTTCCATTGTGGCATTATCTGGTTATGTTAAGCTTCTTCTGCTTACAGTCCCACAACTTTGCCACTTACCCGGCGAATGGAAAATGCAGTGACCCACTCTCTCTGACTCACTGACCGGGGACACTCGGAGTCTTGAGAGAGATTGAGAGTGTTGGAGGATAAACCTCAAGCGAAATCCGGAACTATCTAGGCAAATGGCTTGGCGGAGACCAAATGACCCTAATTTATTCCTGGCAGCAGAGTCAACGGCGATGTTGAAGCGACTGCGGAAGCTACGGGCGCAACAACCCCAGCTGCGAGGCTGGTCCTTGCCACATTAGATTCCTCCCGCAGGTCGCAGGTCGCAGTCTAATCGCAGTCCTGGCGGCGTATTTAAACTTACATGTATCGTAGAGGTAGGGTGCCCAACTTTCAAGCACTCTCACTCGCTCACTTTCGAATCACTTTACCTTGAAGGCTCTTATAAGCACTATGGCAGACGATGAAATCGCAGCGCTCGTATGTTCGTCATACGACATAATCTGCTGACTCTGACGGCTTGTTCAGGTTATCGACAACGGTTCGGGAATGTGCAAGGCTGGATGTAAGTCTCGTCGTATTTTGTTCATACGCACAATGTTTAACGGTTTTCCACAGTCGCTGGTATGTTTTTCCGTCGGTCATATTGCGTTAAGTCTCAACAAAGTTAGGCGACGATGCACCTCGCGCCGTCTTCCCGTATGTCGCACCATCACGTTCCATTCTTTTCCCTTAACCTTCCTCCAGTTCAATCGTCGGTCGCCCCCGTCAAGCAGGCGTCATGGTGGGATTCGGCAATAAAGATTCGTACATCGGGTAATTCTTCCTTCGACGTCAGCATTACCTCGATTGACCGCAATGCAGCGATGAGGCCCAGGCCAAGCGCGGTATTCTGACCCTAAAATACCCCATCGAGCACGGGGTCGTCACCAACTGGGACGACATGGAGAAGATCTGGCACCACACCTTCTTCAACGAGTTGCGCGTCGCGCCGGAGGAGCACCCCGTCCTCCTCACCGAGGCGCCGATGAACCCCAAAGCGAACCGGGAGAAAATGACGCAGATCATGTTCGAGACGTTCAATGTGCCCGCATTCTACGTGCAAATCCAGGCCGTGCTCTCACTCTACGCGTCGGGACGCACGACCGGCGTGGTCATGGACTCGGGCGACGGCGTGTCGCACACGGTGCCCATCTACGAGGGATTCTCGCTCCCGCACGCGATCCTGCGGCTCGACCTCGCGGGGCGCGACCTCACGGATGTCCTCGTGAAGAACCTCGGCGAGCGGGGGTACCAGTTCAAAACCACCGCGGAGCACGAGGTCGTGCGGGACATCAAGGAGAAGCTCTGCTATGTTGCGCTGGATTTCGAACAAGAGATGCGCCTGGCCGCTGAATCGTCCCAGTTGGAAAAGAGCTACGAGCTTCCCGATGGGAACGTCATCACCGTTGGCAACGAACGGTGAGATGGGTTTCCTTCTGCCTCTTGCTATTCTTAAGTCATCCCTCCCAGCTTCCGCGCTCCTGAAGCTCTCTTCCGGCCCTCAATGATCGGACTCGAGGCTCCAGGAGTCCATGAAACCACGTAGGCCGTTTCCCTCTCGTGAAAAAGTTCATCTGCTCACCTACACGTAGCTACAACTCGGTCCTAAAATGCGACCTCGACGTGCGCCGCGACCTGTATGCGAACGTCGTCCTTTCCGGCGGAAGCACCATGTTCCCCGGCATCGCGGACCGCATGACGAAGGAACTGACTGCGATGGCGCCGTCTAGCGTTAGGGTTAGTCTATATATCATGCGGCGACCCCGTTCCATACTCAGTCTCTTTTGTGATGCAGGTCCGCATCGTCGCACCCCCGGAGCGCAAGTACTCCGTCTGGATCGGCGGCTCGATCCTCGCCTCCCTCAGCACTTTCCAGAACCTGTGGTGCACCAAGCAGGAGTACGACGAATCAGGACCGGGCATCGTCCATCGCAGTATGTTCCCTGACATCCTATGAGACATTTTTTCGCTGATGGTTGAATTTCTTTTCCTCAGAGTGCTTCTAAATTCGTGTCTCGGGCGGAGTTTTCTGGCGTTGTTATGATACTCAATTCAATTTAATCGGACTGTGCATATGTAGCCTACTTCAACTGTTTTGTTCGTTCAGTGGAGTGTTCCCTAGTGCATGATGATAATGCCAGAATTCTTGAATCCCTGTTTTGCACCATGATAATCCCACATTGATGTATGGTTGAAAACCCTGAGCCGGCCGCTATTCGGTTGAAGCTCTGCAACTTTGTTTCTAGAACAAGCTACAAAGAATGTGGGTATGCCTTCGAGTCGGTGCCGAATTTTCGCCACATAATCAACTTGTGTTGAACTGAGCAAAAATGTTTTAAGGATATTTCCACCAGGTCATCTGGCGGAGTACATAGCTACATGCTACGTCGATACAACAAAGGCTCGAGGCGCCGCTGGCGCGAGGGAGATTATCTGCAGGAAAATCGAAGGTCGGGATATAAATATGATCTGACGCTACTTGGAAATGCTACCGGTAGTGTCGGTCGTCACAGTGGTAACCTTCTTCATTCCAATCTCGAGTTTTTGTAAGAACTGTAGGGCATACATTGACAGCTATTCCGATATCATTAACGCGAAACTGACCGAAGGTGGCCCATTGGATAACTTGAAACTGACAACGTCGTCTGTTTTTGGACGAAGGCCGGTGCGGGCATTGAGACTAAGGCTTCGTCAGACGCCAAGAAATTCCCCCAAAGGTTCAGAGTAGGATACCTTGCAAACAGGGAGTTCGAGAACACTGGAGGGAATTCGAGGAGTGGTTGAGGTGATATCAAATGAGCACTCACATCTCGCCATCACAGCGAAGAACCCCAGCCATATATCTAGCCGACTCAGGGTTATTCAGTGCCACAAATACACGGTACGCACACCCACAATTCTCCTTCATTGTTTGGAACTAATGGGAGGTCAGACGTATTCATTTCGCGGCAATTGAAAAGGGCTTACACAGACGAGCGTGATTATTCCGCCCGCACTGAACGGAGATGAGTTGAATGAAAAATTGCGCATATTCAACAGGGCTTACCTCGTGATTACTCCTGTTTCTATAGCACAATCAACTGTAAGGGTCTTCCGAAAGCAATGGTGGCGAACGTACCTATTGTCCATTTAATGAGCTTGTCCATCACTGCTATCGTCCTTGATGAGCCGTGGGTAAGTGCAACCTGAACCGTAGAATTGCGTGAAGTGATAGTATCACCTTTTGTACGCCATATGCCGGTGCTTGGAGAGATGATACACCAGGGTTATAGCGATTATCAAGTCAACCACAGCACCAATGATCAGGATAGTGGACAAAAGCCAGCCATAATCCGTTTCATACTGCGCCAGGGTCGTCATTTGAAGAGCAAAGACGAACCCCGCTATACTGGCCACCATCCGAAGAAAAGACAGGAACCAGCAGATGCACGAAATGATTAGGTTCTTTCCGAATGTGTAGATGCGGGTGGCAAAAAAGCCCTGAACTGATACAACCGATCAGCCTTTTTTCAGATAATAACGAGTGAGCAAGCCAACCGGATGCCCCGACAAAACCAGAAAAGAAAAGGGCGGCGGACAAGGACGCAGGAGCACGAGCAAGGCGTTCTGGGTGACCATAATTGGTGATCGTAGTAGTGTATAGGGTATGCCCGATGCACATAGCATGACCCAGCTCGCAGAGCCTGGTACGAGTGAGGTCCACGATTTCAATCGAATACGGCGAACGACGCACCATACAAATAAAACCTTCGAAGAAGTCAGTACATTGGAGGTGCAACCATCGCCGTTGCGATACTCACCAGATACTTGATCCTGCGGGGATCTTCCGGGAAGCGATTGGAGTAGATATATGCTTGGGTCGTTGTTACTCCAAAGAGCATATATGAGACGAGTACACCAATTTGAAAAGCCCCTGCGGAGTCGATGTAAGAGTGTGCATTTTGGGAAGGAAAATATTGTACCGAGAGTGAGATTGGCATCGAACGTGTGTCCTAGAGTAGGCGCCATGGAGGTGATACAATATTCCCCAAGATTTCTGGGTTTATATGGAATCCGTGATGAACAGGTAATCAACCCAGGCTACGCCACAGTGCAGCCGAGGTGCGTAACCATAAGACGGATCACCTAATAGAGAAATGGAAGCATCGTTGCGCCTCAACTGTTACTTCTCCAAAAGGTCTGGTGCAATATCAAGCGACTGTAAGCGGGCGGAGAGGCGGCAACATTATCTCAATTAAATCGGAGTGAGAAAGGTTCATTTTGGGCAACGTTCGGATCGCAAGGTCCACTACAGAAAGCAATGAATCAAGGTCTATATCTTGGTTGAAACTTGTTCAAGTTGAACTGAGATTTTCCTCAAATAGTGAATGTCTGTCGACTTCCATTGTCGCCGGTGATAGAAAAGAATTGCTGATAGGTGGACCATATTGATCAGACTCTCAGGGTCGATATGTCTGAGTACCGAACGGACTTCGGGGTTTGCTGTTGACAACTATGATGACCGCGCCGGTGTCATCGTCGTAACGAAATTTCGATCGCACCTGCCACTATCGCCTGAGGATGGAGGAAAAATGTGTGCGAACCTCACAGACTCAGGAGGTTTGGTCGCTTCACTGGTAGCCGCTGTAAGATATTGGACCTACACATTTATACGAACCTGATTACTGTATTACCAAGAAGCGACGTGCTGTAGCAATGGATAGGACCCACATACTTGCGAACCAGATTGTTCCACGAGGTTTGGTCGCTTCACTGTAAGCGGAATGAAGAATGGAAGTTGGACCTACACAGCTACGCGAGCCTGACAGCCGGATGAGGTTCACCGGTAATGAACGGCGTCGAGACGGCCATTTCTGCATATTTATGGGTTAAATCCGAGTAGAAGGTTCGTTCCGGCAAGTATCGTGCGGTGAGACTGGGTTCTGGGAAGATTGGAAATGCAAAATGAAGTCATCCCCACTGCTCCAAAACGATTTGGTGCAAGGAATATAATAGTACGCATGTTGGACCCACCACCGCCCACAACTTATACTTCGTGATGAATAAATCCATCACCGACGGACCTAGCCCAGTCTCCGGTCAGCCACATTTGATGCGTCACTTCTCGAGACAGCTGGTCACTCCATCGCCCGTCCTAAGCCTTTATTCGTCATATTCATCATCAAGTAGGTTTCACGTTGAATTACTCTAGGCGACCAGAGGTGTCACATGAAGTTTGGGCGTAGTCTCCTGCTTCTTTCCGTAGTGCTCAGACTGACGAAGAACCCGCATCTCTCTTGAAAATTACTTGGCATGGTCGACAAAAAGAAAGTTGAACAAGAATTAAGTAAATACGTCTACGCAGAGTCCTGAAGAGTTTCTTGAATAAGGGAATACGCTCCATTAGAGCGCGGAGTAATTTGGTATTGAAAAGGTTTAATATGTCTGTTGAGCTCTGTCAGAGAGGCCAACAACAACATAAGAAGAACGTACGACACAACTGCGGTCGTGAAAGAAATTTCAGGTTCAATGGGATTACCGCTGGCATCCACCGCTTTGGAGATGTTCACAATCAGCAGTGACAAGACCATTTGGATCCAGATCGAGTTCTCTGCAAGACTTTGACCTGGACAAGTGCGTCGTCCGAAACCAAACACAATCTCTCGTGGATCAGCCTGCGGGCATGCTCCAAGAAAGCGTGTAGGATCGAAAGAAGATGGATTCGGGTAAACCGATTCGTCGTGCATCATCGCCCATATGTTCGCGATTATCGTCGTCTTCGCTGGAATTAGAAAGCCCTTGTATATGTCGGTTTTTGAGTTGCAGTGGAACAAACCAATTGGCGAAGCTGGTGCCCATCTGAGCACCTCCTTTAGCACCGAAGCAACGTACGGAAAGGCGGCCTGGTCGCTCATCGTAGGAATTCTGTTCTCGGACGCGAAGAATTTGTCGACCTCCCCTTGAGCGGTTTTCTGCACGGCGGGAAACATCATCATGGCGAAGAAAAACGACTTGATGGCGGAAACCGACTGAAAATGCTGGTTAAAATCGTTGATCGCTGAGAAAGACCCGCTTACCGTGTCTGCTCCAGCCGTATAAAGTGCTCCGGCGGTCCACAAAATGTGATCTTCCGCATCGGGGTCAACAAGTGAACCGTCCGATGGCTGAAGAAGCATGGATATGAACGATGGAACCGCCATTCCACTTGCCTGAATCAAAATTTCCACCGGCTGCTCACTGACGAACCTTAAAACTCACAATATTCTTCTTAGCCCAAACGTACGGCTCCAACGAGTGAGTGTATAACTGATGGCTCCATTTCTTAGCTTGGCGTTTGAATCCGGCGCCTGGAAACCATTCGGGAATGAATCGAACTGGTCATTGTAAGCTACATGTATACTCGAGATTAATGGACAACTCACGAACTGGGAGAGAGTCCACCAGCCATTTGCCTGGAGCAGCCGCCAGAGACCCGACCCTCATAGTTTCCTCCGCAAGTGCCACAAAGCGGTCGTCGTTCCGTGTTACCGGATATCCATAACCGATCTTCATAATCACAGCCGCTGCATTTCTATCGAAAGGTCCGATAAGTTAGGATTCCATATCCCATCGCAGGATGATCAAATACCGCCGAATGTGTTCCGCTAGATGTCCGGGAGACTTGATGATACTATCAATGAGCAGCCGCGCCTCATGCTCCTGAACATCCCAGTACATTTTGGACGCATTCGGGTTGAAGGAATGGTGCATCATTCTACGATATCTTTTGAAGCGGTTATTATCAGAGCTATTGCCGGTGAATTCAGTGAAAATACAACCAAGAATGCGCGTCTCTCACATGTAGAATATGCTCTTCTCCCTCTGCATAAGTACGCCCGACATCATAGGGAGCGGCCGGTCGGAATAAATCGCGGACCGTTTGCTCAGCAGGTTCATAGCATCGGCAGCCGAGTTGAGGATAACTAAACGTCTCCCCAGGATATGAAATAAAATCAGTGTCTCCGCGCCTACAACAAGTATGAGAACAACACCAAATGTAATATAAATTGACAGACCGTATTGACGTCCCCATTCTGCATACGTCCTCCAGAACTCCGTCTTTGGATGGATTAATGCAGCTCCAAGGATTGGCCAACTCGGTGGACCAGGAGGATATCGGTTTGGGCGTCGGGGTTGCATGAATAGAATACAAGCGAGAAGAACAAGAGAAGGATAGAATACATCGACAGCAGAGAGCATATCGGCGGGTGGTGAGAAATCTGCGGCCACGACTTGGCCACGACTGATTATTTATACAGGTGGATGATCCGGAAGAAGGAGAAACGCCTGGCCAAAGTGATTCCGCAAGTCTATTATCCATGGCGTTTTGTGGGCACGACCACCGGCTCGGAACCATAATGGCGCTGATGGATACACACAACTATTCGCGTCTGCGGCAAAAAATAGTGATCCTTTTATCCGCTGCGGAGGCCTGGATGGGTGAACCGCGCTGTGAAGCCCTCCAAAGCTGCTCAGTGCACAAAGTCAGCACAGTGGACGTATCCCGGAGTGCATGAAAAGGGGGACGGAGCGGACAACATAACTATGGAACACGGCGACGGCCTAATCGGCCCATTTCACGACAGGAGGGGATAGACTAGGTAAAGAATGGAATGGACCCACAAGAACATGACATTCGCAACCCTGAGCTGAGAGGTTTACTTCGACCGACGGAACACCATGTGGAACGCTTCCATTGATTCTAAGTATTCCACGCACTTCCATGAGAGTTGGCCAGCTTATCAACGTTGTGGGTCGTTGTGGGTCCGACTCGAGTCTCGGAAGCCCTGCCAAAGAGGGGTGTTGAACTTGCGTTTGTAGAGCTCAAGTAGAGCTACTAGTTGTAACTTGATATAGATTTTGGGAAAGAAAAAGAGAGCAAAAATTGGAGGGAGGGTCTTCAAGAGGAGCCGGAACCTCTAGCGTTGCTCTAAGGTGGACGGAACAAAGCTCTACAATTCGAGCGGAGCTTAAATAAATTGATGCTTGGTGAAAAGCTGTGTAAGTTACAAAGCTCGCACGGACCACAGCACGTGACACCACACTACTTTTCTGCGTGTTCCTTTGCAGGTTTCTTTGAGCGTTCTTGCCTCTTCCCACTCCCTTCTCCTTCACCGGTGCACCCGTCATTTCCCCCTCACGCTTTGCGCCAGCACATGCCCTCCCAAAAAAAATCGAAAGACCGGGACTCAAGCACGACTCGAGATTCCGACATGAAAATGAATGGAGCAATTCCAGAAGTTCGGTGCCGACACGGAAACTTTTCTCTCAAGCCCTGGGCTCAAAGCTTGAGAATATCTGCTTCAATTCAATCGCATTGGTGGGCTCAATTTTTCTGGCCGAACACTCTTATAGTATGCCCTGGGATTCTTATGTAGGGGTCCAGGAACCACTCGCTGGGCTAGTCGCTCCCGGATTCTCTCTCGGTAGTCGCCAGAGAATCCCGCAATGTCGCGCTGCGTGGATGAAGCAAAGGTGAAGATCTGGTCTAAACATGCGCAGGTCTAAACCTGCGCAATCTGCTGACTAATCGGCCCGAAAGCCGCAGGATGCATCTGTGCGCACTAGCGCATCGCCTATAGGCTATCGTTAACGGTCGGGAGGAGCCCGACTACGGGATTACTTATTCGCATTGAAATGACGGCTTGTGGAAGCAGAAATATAAACAAGCTCGTATCCCAGGATGGGACCGCCACACCGCGCGAGACCGTGTTGGAGTCACTTCTACCGTTTGTCCACTGGTATCAATCAAATTAGGCGAGCACAAGTGCCGCATTTAACCGCGCGAACGTACACGGTCGGCGACAAACACAATAGATTTGTACACTATATGTAAGATTTTTTTACTGGCAGCTATTTTTGAACGCTCACAGTTTTTCCGGTGCATCATCGGCGCAGTTGTATATCACTTGATGAGCTTCCTCCGCGGGGAGATCGGTTAAATGATCATGTTCCTTCTAGCCAGTTAACTCTTCAAGAACGCCAGCCTTTCAGAGGTTCGTGTCGACAAGCACGCGGTATCCAAGGAAGGTTTTCTTTACAAAATTGCGACAGACCTTCGCGCCCGACGTTGATCTGCGGATTGGAGCGAGAGTTCAAGATGTAAGTACATGATACAAAGTAAGCACCTTCACGCGAAACCAGGATAAACGGGCAGTCTGGATAAACGGGAAGAAAGTCAAATGGTATTTAAGGTAGCCCACCTAGACAGTGGTCTTCACAATGGCTATTTCAACTGAAGATCCCTTCCAAACCCTCAATGTCTCTATCGTCGGTGCGGGCATTGCTGGACTGACGTCGGCCATAGCACTGCGAAGAAACGGCCATCGTGTCCAGGTTTATATATTCCGACTCTTACACAGTGTTATCATCTGATTTGTATTACCCAGATTTTTGAAGCCTCTGAAACAAAGACTGAGATTGGTGCTGCCCTTGCACTGCAAATTAATGCACTGAGTGTTCTGGATCACCTCGGTGTGGTTAGGACTAACTTGAAGGGCGTTACATTTTCTGGGGTATGTTTCGATTGCAGGCTTGAAAGGTAGCTAACCCTTTTCAGAGCATGATGTTCGGATCCGAAGGCGGCGAAGGCAAAGTCCGCCCTTGGCTGGTACCATATGCAAAAGAGAATCCTGTACGTGGGGATCTCGTCGATGATGTATGTCTCTAATCGCCCACAGGGCTTGCTCTGCCACAGGAGCGATCTGCACGACGAACTCAAGCGTCTGGCGATTGGCCACGATGGTGAAGGCCCACCTGCGACATTGCGCCTCGGAATGAAGGTTATCAAATGCGATACCGAGGAGGGAACAGTAGCTTTGCACACTGGGGAGGTGATCCACGCAGATCTCGTGCTGGGCGCCGACGGAATAAATGTGATTCTTCGCATCCTCTGCCCCCGATGAGCTTAATGAACTTGGTAATTGTTTCGCAGTCGGTCGTTCGTACCGATGTTTTAGGGTCCGTCCAGAAGGCGCCTGCGTCGGGCTGGTCGTGCTTCCGCACGGTTTTCGAAACGCCTCACCTCCGAGAAATTCCTGGGCTCGAGTGGCTCACTGAGGAATTATCTGGTCTCCGATTCGTTTTCCCCAAAGATGGTCCTTTTCGCATGCTGCTCATGTACTCTTGCCGAAATGAAACACTACTTAATTTTGTGGGACTTTACACAGATTCGCCCGGGGAGGACGCAGGTGCGCTTTTCAAGTGGTATTTATCAGACCCATAAACTCAAGTCTATATCTAGACTGGACACCCACTGCCTCTCGAGAGGAGATTCTCGCCAAGTTCGAGGATTTTGACCTCAAGTTCCTGGACGTCCTGAATCTCCCGCTTCATAGCGCCGTTCACAAATGGCGGTTGCGAGCGCTGCCTCTCCTGCCCACCTGGATCCGGGGGCGGGCGGTTCTCCTCGGAGATGCCGCGCATGCGACCCTGCCCCTCCTCGGCCAAGGCGCAAACATGGCGATTGAGGAGGCCGCCGCTCTGGGATGTTTGCTTCCCGCCGGATCTAAACGGAACGACATACCTGCCAGACTCAAGGCGTATCAAGATCTCCGGAAATCTCGTGGAGAGTTTGTGCAGACTAAATCTGTGGACCAGGTGTCGCGTATCCTCAATCATTCCGGCACCTATGCCACTGGTGAGTGGGTTGAAATGAATTCGAGGTCACATTTATTATATCCCGTTCAACAGCGCAAGATATTCAGGCTTACCTCTTTGAGTACGACACTCTCAAGGCCGCATTTGAGTGTTATAAAGAACGGTTTGGGAACGCTCTTTCAGCAAAGTGAGAGCGTAAAGAGGCTCATTTAGTCCATACATAATATTGTTGTTTACTTTTAATACACAACACGAGATTCAATGCCCCCTTGTGGCAGATCCTTTCGCCACACAGATCGATTCCCAGCTTCGCCACATCCAGCAGATGCTCAGTTTCGCCACGCAACGCGGATTCCGAGTACTGTATCGACAGGCCATTGATGATCAAATGGAAATTCGTGTTCGAGACCAAGAATTACGCCGAACGTTTTGTCACTCACCAGAGAAATGCGGCACACCTTCTTATCAATATCAATCGTATATCAACATTGCATAAAATACACGAAAACTTAGTAGTACAGAGCGCTCTCCGTTCAAATTTCGCCCTTCTCGCTCCTTCTTCAAGTAGATTTCTTCAAGGCACCATTCACTCCTTCTTAGATACCTTTAATCCGCATTCACTCCTCCTTGCGGACCCCCTTCTTAGGCTCCTTGAACCGCACGTCGCACCTTACATAATTGTGGTAAATCTCGTCCGACGTCAGCAGCGTGTCCTCCTTGTCCTTGTTTGCCGGGTCCAGGAACGCGGCCAGCGGCTGTTCAAATTTTGGTCAGCAATGTCTGTTCCGATATATAGAGAAACGAAAACGCACGTCGTGGAATTCGAGGAAGGCCGCGGCTGTGAAATTAAGTTGATTCGCATGTACAACGATGCTGAAACAGAGATATGGCAGCTTACAGCCAGCCGAATACGCATCCCCCTTATCCTTCTCCCCCGACCCGCCGTGGATCTTCTTCCGCGCGCCCTTGTTCGGGTTCGTCCACGCGTACGAGTAGAACATCACGCCCGCCTCTGCATGTCTGTCGTTCAGTTTCTTTGAATTTATTTACGGTAAAGAGAAACGCACGGTTGCTATCGAACACGAGCTTGAGCCCCGACTTGTCCGACGCGAGCTCGACGACGGGGGCCGAGCGATCTCCACGCGTGGCCGTAGGCCCGTTCGACGGGCGCAGCACGTCCTTGATGAGATCGACCTCGGGGAAGGTGGTCAGCGGGATGCGCGTCGGGACCTTCTCGAACGGCGCGAAGAGATAGTAGTCATCTGTGAGAAAGTGAAATTAATTGAACACAGTTGCAATTTAGTTTTGAATAACAAGACGGAGAATAAACGCACCGTAGCCCTTCTCGGGGTATTGATCGCCAATGAGCTTGCTCGCGTGCTCGTGGAGCGTGCCTGCGCTGGGTATGAAGCCAGTGGCGAGGCTGTCGGCGTCGCGTTTGACGATTTTGTCCGCCTGGAGATGATTCATTTGGAAAAACAAAAATATTGACAATCCTGAAAGCCTCACCTTGATAGTCAGGGTGTGACCCTTGACAGTCAGCGGCTCGGGGCCACTCTGGTTCTCGCGTTGCGAGCCATCAAGGTTGAATCCCCAATGCTGAATAAATGAGTCGTCTGGGGGAAATAGCCTGGAAGCAAATCTACCTGAGTCAAATTTACGGGCGTCACAATCTTCTTGTTCGCTTCGTCAAGCTTGGCGCGGTACAGAAATACGACGCTGCCGAGGTCGTACTCCTCATTTTCCGCGGTATCGCCGGGCTTGCGGTATTTGCGCTCCTGGTCACCTGGCTCAACGAGCGCCACAAGAGCTTCGGTGACGAGCTTCCCGGGAAAACCTTGGTCGCCGTCCGGTGACACCAGGCGGAAGACGGCGTACGAAGACGGGGAGACGGAGATGGGGATTTGGGCCAGCTCCTTCGCGGTGAACAGCGTCGGTGGGTTGTCAGGGGTGAGCAACGTCCACGGGAGGGCGTCAAAGCCGGTCGGGCCACCGTGAAGTGAGACCCGGGCGCTCTCTGCGCATCCATAAGTTTTGCTCGGCACCTGGGATTTTTTCGAGTGGCTCACCGTTGGCAATGGCTGTCACTTCGCTGGAAATCCCGTTCCGCTCGACCTTGTGGGTGCCGACCGGGAGCCTGTTCGAGTATCTGCCTACGACGCTGTTGGTGTATTTTTGTGTCGTGTGGCCCTGGGGCGATTCGGGCCCAACCACGATATCGTGCGTCTAGGAGGGTAACCTTACAAGTCAGAACAGATGTAGGACTTCAGATGGTCGCGATCTGGACTTACACGTCCATCTGCCTGGACGAAGAGGCGGTGGAGAGTGAGCCCATATGGCAGGATCTAGTAGCCCAGTCAGATAGGAGTCCTGCGCATCCAACTTTCATTGTACCTCCAGCGCCAGGGACGGTGTAAGAGAGGGCAAAGTGAGGAGAATGGGGTCGAATTCAGACATTGGCTTGACCGCTATAATCCAAGCTCAGCTTTTGAGGTAAATGATGATGCCGGAAGATCGGTCCGTCGTTGGCAACTTGTTGGCAACAGTGCGATATGTTCCGACAAATAACCGACCCCAGATTCCCCCAAGCTAACACTCAGAAAACAGGAAAGTATTATCGATTTGTTAATGTTATCATGGAGGCGAGAGGACTCGGAATCTGTACATATTTATTATTGAGAGAAAAAGAAAGGCGTAAGCAGGAAAATGGCGAGATGCCAAAAGTTCGTAGGCCGATGGTGAGGGTATGGGTTTGGCCTTCATCGCGGATGTATGGGCTTTATGTTCAGCCACAGTGGAGACGCCAGGAGTGGCAGCCTCGGACAGGGACATGGCGGTAGCGGACAAGAATGGATTGATGACTTCGTTATTTGGACATTGGGTGTGTATCCCCTCGAATCTCTGCAAGGAAAGCTCTTGTGGTCGAGTTGAGACGATACCATCGGCTCGTATAAAATTTAAATCCATGCATATGCCGATGGAGGCTCTCAGTTCGAACTACTCTGTGCGGAACTTATTATGGGCCGACTAACCTGAGCCCATTCCTACAACAGGCAGTGGAAACTCGGTGGAAACACGCAGGACGCGGGAACTGATAAATTCATCGTTAGATATGAATGTGACGGTGCCAGAGGCAAGGGAGACGAAGAAAAATCATTCATCTAATTAATTCACAACTTAAATCGAGTAACAGGTTACAACTGTTTCCAGAACAAGGTCGCCCCTTTCAGAGTCCCGCTTATACCATAATTTGGGATTATCCCGAGCTACAGATACAGCCGTTTTCAAAACTTTGAATGGGTTTTGATGGGCCGTTGCTCCTTCATTTTTGCTTACCTCTGTTTGACAGTGAGTCGCTTCTGCTCCACCCTGACGTCACCAAACTCACCTTCCTCAAGACTTCCTTCAACCAAAAGAGCCCTGTTCATGCCCGACAGTGCGAGATTGTGTGTGCAATAGCCCACAGAAATAGAAGGTAAATATTTGCGCTGTCAAAGAAGAGGAGAAAATGCGACCGGGACTCTGACATTTGGGGTTATGACGTTGAGGTGGAGCAAAATGCGACGCCACACCAAACATGTGTAAGCCATAACGAAGGAGCAACGGCCCATCAAAACCCATCCAAAGTTTTGAAAACGGCTGTAAATGGTTGAGTTGTCGGCGTTTTCGCGGGTAATTCCTGACGCACGAAAACATAACCAAGCCTTGGGTATACATCCTCGGCGGGACTCCCAGTCATGGTATCCAATGTCTGCAGAGGTACGTTATGCTCCGGGTATCCGGAGGCTAAAGAACGGCTTACTATCAGAGTCTGTCCGCGAATCTTCGCCTCATCTTCGAGCTTCTCCATCAGTTGTCTTGCGATTCCACTTCAAAGGACGAGTTCAAACATGATCATTGCTTTGTAGCAGCAGAATACACACCGACGCCGGAATTTGGGCGATACGAGAAGCTTTTCAACAGTGCCTCGGAACGGCCCCGTCTCCGTCAACGGTCTGAACAATATTACCTGTCCCGCAAGCTGCGCTTGGCCCTCAGAATCTTCAACAAACGCCATAAAAATGATGCGGCTTCCTTGCGCAGCGTCTGCGGCGCGTGCCTTCCACCAGTCGATGATCACATCGCGCTTCAATGGTGGGATAAACGTTGCGATGGTGTGGTCGATTTCAATGCACGCGATGTGGATGTCGGCGAATGCCGGGATCAAGGCGACGTGCTCTGGATTTGCGGGGTCGAACACAATTGCTGCACTCATATTGGATGGTGTTCGAGAGAAAGTTATTGGAAGATACATATGACGAAAAGTTGGAGATTGTCCCGCGTTTATATATAATCCGCTGTCGAGTCATATATTTTTGTTCGGATCACTAACCGCGAGTACCCTCGCAGACAAACGCAACTTTTGAACGGAACCCTCGCAGACGCGCATGTACAACAAAACGCGATCATTGCGCCATCCCCATTCTTGTTCTCAAGTTCGTGTTCCTCGTGCATCTATATGCACATTGCATCGATCCCTGGTTCCCTTCGCGCTTGAACGTGTTTGCAGTATCGCATTCCTCCGCATTTGCTCTGCATCCAACAGCCTTGGGTATATTGCTTCACTGGTGTCACCGATTCATTCCAGGTTTGGACTGCGCAGATTTCGGTGTTTCAAGGTTCGCACTGACTCAGTGGCGAGTGGCCTAGAGCGTTCTTTCAACCGTTCATGCAATCTGACCCGAGCACGAAGGTCCAGCCTTGACGTTCCATATTTCAATCTGTATAAACTAATGATAAGTGAAGTATCACCCTTCAAATTCCAGACTGACTAGATATAAGCCACAGTTCGTTTGAAGAAAGAGAAAGTACATGCCACCGGCCCGCTCCTAATTCTTATAACCTAACCAACTGCATCAACCGCCACCACAGATGTAATCTCCGCCAGAATCCCCACGCACGCCGCTGCCCGCGTCCAGCCACGTCCATGTCCGCCCATAATTTATGCCGAAGAAAGAAAACGAGATACTAATTCAGGTAAGATCGATCACTTCTCCAGGCTGGAATATGGGTTCCTCGTTCTTGATCTCCTTCTTCACTTCTGAATGCTCCGACTTGATAGTACGTTTCTTCTTCTTCTTCAGTGCTCCAAGGCGCGCCTGCAAAGAAGGGAATAAATGAGTGAGGTGAGTTGAAGATATCATATCTCGTTCGTAAAACGTGCCTCGAGTTTCTTGATCTCCACGTCAACAACATCCTCCTCGTCATCATCGTTAACCAAGGTTAGATCTAGGACGTCCACGGGAGAAACGGCGCGATCCTCTCTCACTTCGGGCGGCGCGATGCCTTGAGCCCTGAGCAGTCCTGCCGTCGGGTTAAAATATAGGTTTTCACACAGCGGCGTGAAGAATTACCGATGGGACGGTATTTGAACACAAAAGTGACCAAGTTTTTAACGACCCTCGCCGCATGATAGGGCCGTCTAGATCGAGTCTGTTGATATTCCGCTCCAAAACTAGAGGACTAATCAGAACCGCATCACAAAAACGAAAAACCACTGACTGCACTGTGTGCCCGATCGCTTTTTTCGATCGTTCGTGCAGTGTTTGAGGCTGCCATGCGTCCTTATACAGTGGTGCGTGGGTGGGTTGGTTCCTAACATGACTGAGTAGTACTTGAATGGTTCCAAGGTCAGGCGAAACCGGGGCATTCAAGTATTCGTCGTTGTCTAGACGGGAAAAAAGTCAAGAGATATCAAGACTACATGACGAGGACATACCCGTCAACGCCTGGGTACCGAAGAGCAGAGGCCTTCGAGTGGTATCCGAGGTGGACACGCTATCGCGGGACGCCCAGCTGAAATGGGTCCCGCGTCGAATTTTCAAGGCCTTGCGGCCACAGCATATGCCATCGACAGCCACGCGTCCTGAGATTTGACGCTGCGCTGAGGCTTGATCGTCTGTCCACTTTATGCAGAATTGCTGAAAGAACACGGAAAAGTGAGTCATCAAATAAGCGCCGCATGGAACGTACTTTGCCCTCCTCTGAAGGAATCCAGCATGTACCCTCTGTGCCGTCCGCCGAATACTCCGGCGCATATTCCGCCAACTCCACGCCGTCAACGGACACCGATGCGCAAAACTGACCGAGTCTCATCGTTTAGCGCGTCGCGTTAATCCTAGAAGGCCTTGAAAGGCGAGGTGATCGTCCTGTGCCACCGCCAGTTGCTCCAAAGTGTGTACGTCACGCGTTGGTCACGCGCTTCGAAAGATTTTCGCGAAGCCAGAATTTGTCATCCTTCTAACCGAACCAATTACTGATGTCGCGGTGTTTACTCTTGGTTTGACCTCAGCATACGAGATATTCAAGTTACAGGGGACATTTGACGCAACTTGTTCAACTGCGGCAGCATAGTTCAACTGCGACGGCACGATTTCAATGCGCCGGGATGCCGAGTTGATGCCGAGTTCGGCGCATCAAATTATTTGATCTCCGATGATTCCTTTGGCTTTCTTTGTATCCAGTGGCTACTTACTTCCCACCATCATTCCAGGCAGATGTCGCCGCCCGCACTTCCCCTGGAATTGGAATGGGAGATTTTCGAGCTCGTGGCCATCCAGGATCCGCGAGCCATACCGACGTTGATGAGAGTCGCGAAACGCGTCGCACAATGGTACGTGGCTGAACGCGACGAGTGAAGATCGACGCTGATTTGGGGCAGGCTTGGGCCCATGCTGTATAAAGTCATCGTTTTCAGAGAGCTGAAACGTACCGCTTTGGATTTGGACGCGTTCCAAGCGTGCAACCCGGAGCTGGCGGCGAGAGTGCAGCATGTGCTCTTGGCGGCATCTCCCTACCATCCTGTGAAGCCCGAGGCGTTAGACGAGTTCTTTGGACGGAGCCCAGGAATCGTGAACCTTTCCATTGTGGGCCAGCTCGCGGGCCCAGCCCTTCTACCACTCCTGCTTCGGTTGCGCTTGCAGCGCTTGTCCATTCAAGTTGGACCTTTGTTTCGCGACCGCGGCCTCTCGTTTGTCCAGGTCTTTAGAGCTGTAACACATCTAGATGTTCGCGACTCCTTCGTCGCGCAGGAAGACATCGATCATGATGTAGAGGACTTGATCGACGGCAGCGTCAGGTTTATTCCGTCGCCGGAATGGCTGCAGATACTGCCGTACCTTCCCGTGCTGACCCACTTGGGGTTCAACAGCATCATTCAGCGTGATACACTGGATCAACTCCTCCACATCTTACCGCGTCTACAGGTCCTGATGGTCATATTTTTCGTTTCCAAAGTACGGATAGCTGTATGGTTTGCAGAGGCTATCGCCACCGCGCAGTCACTACCAGACCCGAGGCTGGTCGTCGCGATATATCGGGACTACTTCACTGACTGGGAAAGCGGAGCTCGCGGGCACGGTGACCTATGGGTACGCGCTGAAGCCTTTGTGGGTGCGAAAAGGCGTGGGGAGAATCGAGGTGAGTGAATCGAGCTTCAGATTCATGTTCTGACCAAAGGAGAAAGGGACTTACTTTTTGCGCGAGTGAGTTACTTCTTGCGCGAGTGAGATGAACCCTGGCCGTGTAACACGTGCTGTTCAAGACGCGGACCGGTCGAATCAGGGTTGTATTTTCTTAAATTCAATTTCAATGTACTCAGGCTTTCCATCCTTCTAATGAAAACACTTTCCTTTGCGCACCTGGACCTGAGTATCATGCAGAGTCTCGGGGCAATTTAAAAATAAAAACCAATATCAAGTTGGATTCTCTCGAAATTTTCGTGTCTCCTGTAAAAGGAGTTTGAGAGCCATTCGTCCCAAGCGTATGCTAACGTCCGCTCGTAATTCCTCTGCAACCTCTTACAGCAAGCGCGGCCACCGATACAATCCCCACGCGGGTGTCCAGCCGCGTCCAGCCGCGTCCGTACCCGCCCATGGATCGGCTTGCAAAAGACAGCAACGAATTCAAGTGAGATCGATCACCTCTCCAGGCTGGAATATACGTTCCTCGTTCTTGATCTCCTTCTTCACTTCGGAAGGCTCCGCTTTGACGCGCTTCTTCTTATTCTTGTCCTTTAGTGCACTGAGGCGCGCCTGCGAAATGAAATATAAGTGTGGAGGGTAAACAGCAATCGGAAACGAACCTCCAGTTTCTTGATCTCCGCTGCGTCGTCAACATTCTCTTCGTCATCGTCACTGATAGTGGTTACATCTAGGACGTCCGCGGGAGAAGCAGCGCGTTCATCTCTGACTTCAGGCGGCGCGATACCCTGTGCCCTCAGCAGTCCTACAGATGAGATTAAACACAGCCATCGAAAAGTAAAAGGAACTTACCAATCGGACGGTACTTGAACACAAAGATAACGAGCTTTTTTTTCACGACAATTTCTGTTATCCGACTAGGTCTATGGCTCGAATATTGCTCTCCGAATCTAAACCACGTGTCAACGGCCAAAAGAAAACACAAAAAGAGGAATCACTCGCTGCACCGAGTGGCCTATTGCTTTTTTCGACCGCTCGTGCAACACTAGCGGCGCGCAGGCGGCGTACTTGGCACGTGTAGTATGGACCACATCTCCAACCTCCGAGAGATTAACCTTAATGGTCCCCAGGTCCAGTGGGACGGCGTCATTGAGGTATGCGTCGTCGTCTGTAGAGGTGGTATAAAACTTGAGTCAGCATTTTACTGAGGAAGCGTACCCGTCAGAACCTGTTTCGCGAAGAGAAGCGGTCGTCGGGTGGTTGCCGAGGTGGGCACACTGTCCCGTGAGCCCATGCTGAATCTATGTTTTCCGCCCTGGACTCTCATGTACGTGCCATCGCACGCCGTGCCGTCAACATGCACGCGACCCATGATTATCTGGTGCTTCGAGGCCTGGTTGTTTGTCCATTTTAGGCAGAATTGCTGAAAGAACGTGCTAGAGTGAGGCACTGAGTAGGTCAACTCCAGAGGGAACGTACTTTGCCCTCTTCTGAGGGAATCCAGCACGTAGCCTCCTTCCCATCTGGCGAGTACTCCGGTGCATATTCCGCCAACTCCACGCCGTCAACAGACACCGATGCGGAGAACTGACCAAGCCTCATCGTGTTACGCGTCGCGTATGGCCTTGGAGGCCCTGAAAGCAGGAAGTCCTGTCACAAATTCACAGATCGTCGTGGTCCACTTCTAACCGCGATTACATACGTCACGCGTTGGTCACAATGATTTTCACGAAGGGGGCCGTCCCGAAACGGAGAGAACATATTTACAACCACAAAAAGGTATACAAGAACAACAAGTGGTCACCATTTTGTTTCCGAGGTACGACGCTCATCAAATCATCTTTGCATTTGAGAGACGAAGGTGCTCAGGGGAGAAAAAGGCACCACAAGTTTCGGGTTCCCTGTCAAAAGAGCTTGAGGGCCACAGTTTGTCCCAAGTGCATGCCACCGAGGGCCCATCCACTCGCAATTCACGTGTAACCTCTTGCATGAAGCGCGGCCACCGATACAACCCCCACCCGGCTGCCGCGCCCTCCGTACCCGCCCATAGATCGGCTCACAGAAAAACGAATTCAAGTGAGATCGATCACCTCTCCGGGCTGGAAGATACGTTCCTCGTTCTTGATCTCCCTCTTCACTTCGGAAGGGTCCGCTTTGACGCGCTTCTTATTCTTGTTCTCCAGTGCACTGAGGCGCGCCTGCCAGATGAAACATGAGAGTGGAATGTGGAGAGAAATCGAAATGAACGAACCCGCAGTTTCTTGATCTCCGCTACATCGTCAACATCCTCATCGCTTTCATCGTCGACCATAGTCAGATCTAGGACGTCCATGGGAGACACAGCGCGCTCCTCCCTAACTTCAGGCGGCGCGATGCCCTGTGCCCTCAAAAGTCCTTCAGTTGGGTTCAAACACAGTCATTTTTGGAAAGTAGAAGAGCCATACCAATAGGGCGGTACTTGAACACAAAGGTAACCAGCTGTTTCACAACAGTCCCTGGAGGCCGGAGCCAATGCCGATTCGCGCTATCATATTCCACTCCAAGTCTAAGAACACCATAAATCGGCACTCTAAGCCAGATATATGGGATGGGGGAGCACTCACTGCACCGAGTGACCCATTGCCTTTTTCGACTGCTCGTGCAGCACGCGCGGCGTGGGGATGGCATAAGTCGCCGTGTGTCGTCCCCGGCGTGGAAGATCTCGGACCTGCAGCAGAGCGATCTTGATGGTCCCCTGCTCCAGTGAGACAGTATTATTCAGGTAGGCGTCGTCGTCTGCAGCGTCCGATGGGGGTCACAAAGGTCGCTGTATTTAGCAGCCAATTGACATACCCGTCAAAACCTGCTTGGCGAAAAGAAGAGGCCGGCGGGTGGTCGGTGAGACGGCGACACTGTCCCGCAAGGCCGAGCTAAACTGTGGCTGCCCGTATTGGATCTGCATGCGCGTGCCGCCGCAAGTCATGCCATCGACGAATGTGCGACCGGTAATTTCACGGTCCTTCGAGGCATCGTCGTTTGTCCATTTAACGCAGAATTGCTGCAAGAATGAGGAACATATGAGCAACCAATTCTAGCGCCGGGATAAAAGACACACTTTGCCCTCTTCCGAGGGAATCCAGCATGTAGCTTCCATTCCATCTGCCGAATACTCCGGCGCATATTCCGCCAACTCCACACCGCCAACGGACACTGAAGCGGAGAATTGACCGACTCTCATTCCCCAGGTCAACTCCTCTGATTGGAGATTGTCGTGGTGCGCTCCTAGTCGCGATTACGTACACAGGCTGAAAGATTTTCGCGAAGGCTACCTGATACGGACAGGACGTATGTATAATCACAGAGGATACAAATATACAGACAAGAAGGGTACAAGAACAACATTGTATGTGCAGCTATGATACGAGACGAGACAAGACGCGAAAGGTGGCAAGAAAATGAAGAAAACGTGAGGGCGCCGACAGCGGTCGGCTACGTACAGGATGGATGGAGGGGAGAGTGGGGAATGGAGAGGAGAGTGAGAACGAATCACTGAATGGAGAGAGGAAGACCAGATGAATGGTGGATGGACGAGTACGGCGGAAGAGAGTCAGGTTTCCAGGTGGCACGGCAACGGGTATGGGTAGCGCCAGCGATATGATATGATATAGGATGTGTGTGCGGTGTCAAGACGGCGCAGGCGGCACGAGCAGCGATGGATGGAGGTGGCGCTGTGGGAAGGAGAGGTGGATGGAGAGTGGTGGTGGTAGGGGGGAGATAAGTCGATGCCTAATGCAGGTACTTCTCATTCAGTGCGTGCACCTCCTTGGAGAGATACGGCCATGTAAGCGTCCTCGCAAGCTCCTTCCGCAGACGGCCGTCATCCTCGCCCGCGCGCTCCTTCGCAAGCTTGATCTCCCACCCGCAGAGGTTGTACAACAGCCGCATGTTCGGCTGGATGAGCACCGACAGGCGCCGCGAGCGCACAATCAGATACGCGTCCACGAGCGGCAGCGAGAGGTGCTTCATCACATATGCGATCTGTTCACCAACGGATCACTCAGCACCCACAAACGTCCTCAACGCAGAAAACACTCACCGTCACCGTCGCACTACGCGACACGCCCACACGGCAATGCACGAGCACCTGCCCGCCCTCCTGCCGGGCCTTCTCGATCCACTCGCAGATCGGCTCCAGCTGCGGCTCGAGCGTGTCGATCCCGTCGTCGCACACGCCCTTAATGTCGAGTACCTTGATCCGCCCCTCGCGCTCCTCGATCCACAGCGAGCCCTGGTTCCCTGGGCCCTTGCCCTGGATGAAGTGCGCGTTCGTGTTGTGGTTGGGCCGGCAGGCAGCGTTCGTGCACGTATCTCCCGGCGATGTGCAGTGCCCTGGCGGCGGCACCAATGCACACTCGCCCACCGACACTACGTGCGTGATCCCCAGCGCGTGCAGCATGTATGCATTCGACGCGTGGTTCCTGCATGCCCATCCCATCAGCACATTGCACCTTCCGGAGAGAAAAAAGAAAAACACGCACAAGTTCCCCAGATACAAGAATGGCAGCACCCTGCTCGGGAAGCTCCCATCGAAGCGCGGGTCGTTAAACCACGACTGGTGGTCGCCAAAGCTTGGCAGCCACGGGCTCGTCCTCGCACGCGGGCGTCCAGCACGGGTAACAGAGCCGCTCTGCGATGGCACCACCATCGGCTGCGGTGTCGGTGCAAACGACACGCTCTTCGCCGACGGGCGGGCATAGGGTGTCGGCGCCGCCGCCGCAACCTCCGCCCCCGTAGCCACCCCACCCGGCGCGCTCCCACCCATAACCTGCGCCCCACTCGAACTCCCCAGACTCCCCGTCGACCCTGCCGCCGCCCCGCTCATCCTCCTCCCCATCCCCATCCTCGCCGGCGCGAACACCTCCCCGCCGCCAATCCGTGCCTCGACGCGCCGCAGGAGGCCCAGCTCGCCGGGGTACACGAAGAAGCTGCGGCGCTTGGCGACCTGCAGCTCGAGGTATGCCTCGGGGAGCGAGAGGCGGCGCACGGCCATGAGCAGGCTCAGCGCGAGCGGCGAGCTCTCGGTGTACCCGTCGGATGAGTAGATGAGGACCTTCAGGGGGCGTGTGCGCGGGGGAGGGGCGGGTGCAGGTGAGGGTGCAGGAGAGGTGAGCGAACGTGTGCGCGGGGCAGTACCGGGCGGTGGAGGTGGTGCGGGGAAGAACGACGCAGGCGAGGCGGCCGCGGGGAACGTCGACCACCGGCGTGCACCAGGGCCGCTCGCTGGCGTCGAAGTCACACTGTGGCTGTTGCTATTATTGCTGCGCGGCGGCACGGGACGCAGGCACCGCTCAAGGAACGCGATCACAGGCAGCAGCGCATTCATCGTCTGCGCCGTATTCGACGGCGCGCTCGGGAACGGTAGGTGGATTACCGCGTTTGCATTCGGCGGCGGGCGCACGCGTCCTTGTCCTTCCTCTCCTTGCCCTTCCGCACCCTGCTCCCCATCAGCAGCTCCCGCCCGCACCCTCTCCTCCCACATCGCATCCAGCATCACGAGGTGCTCCTCCGCCGCGCGCAGGTGCTGCAGGGACGGGAACGGTGCCATCTCGTGACACTCTACGCAAACGTCGTACCCCATACCCTCCGTGGGGGCATTGCTTCCCTGGTACGCAAAGGGGTCCTCGTTGGAGTCGCCCGCGCCCAGCGGGACGTCGCCCGAGTTGCCAAGGAACACCTGCCCAACGCCGGGCCGCCAGTGGCTCGCCGTCGTCGTAGTGGAAAGGTCCTCGTTCTCCTCGTCTGCATTTGCGCTGGTGGCACCGGGGGTGCTGGCGGGGGTGCTGCTGCTGCTGTTGGCGCCGCTCGCAGTATTGCTGCTCCTCGCAAACACACTCAGAATCTCGCTCGCCCTCGTCAACTCCCGCATCTCGTCCCGCTCGCGCTGCCCAAAGTCGACCGTATTCGGCTCCGTCGCCGCGTTCACATCGCGGCGCAGTGACGAAGCTACGGGCGGTGCAGTATATGGCGGTGCGTCTATTGCTGCGGCCATCGGTTCTGCGGGCTCCCCATCGACGTCCATCCGCTTGTCTTCGTCTCCGCACCCAGAAGAACCAAACGAGCCAGCGCCGGTCCCCCGGCGCTCCCCGCCCTCAAACACGCGCATCATCAGCTCTGGCACCGCCGTCCTCAGCGCACGTGCGTCCGCATCCAGCACGAATACATTGTACTCGAGCGGGGCGTCGGGAGTGTCGGCTGCGGGATCTGGAGGATCGGATTGACCGTTAGCTTCCTCGTGAAAGAAAGAAAAGAAACACTCACCAATCCCTAGCCCCCGACACCTCTCCGCGCGCTTCCTGCGCACCGCGCCAGCAAATCGCCGGGCGAGGGACGGGAGCGCACCGGACGCAAGGCCCTTGGGCGAGTAGACGACGATGTCGGAGAGGGTGGCGTAGATCGGCTGTAGCGCAAGTGAAGAATCAGCATCCAGCACGAAGACGAGCAGACGACAGAGTGCAAAAGATGAGAGACGAGCGCGAAAAAAGCGAAAAATAGCACATGGCGGCAAAATCACACAAAAAAAAAAAACCAATCGGGACGGGGTTAAGAAGAAGTGATAACAAGACAGAGATAGCGGTCAATTCTGGCAGAGGTAAAATAAGGACGCAGGACCGGGCCCCGGGCAGGGAAGGGAACGGAAGGGATGAAGGGGATAGCGGTTAGAAGGAACAGATTTAGAAACATTGCGGCGCGGCGCGTGTGGGGGACGGGTTTGGAGATAGTGAAGTGCGAGATCGAAAAGAAAAATAGCAGAAAAGAAAAGGCAGCGCGTCGAGGAAAAGGGAGAGAAAGAACGAAGAAAAAACCGCCGAAAGGCAAGATACGGGCAGGATCCACGCAAGCCTCCGCTCAACGGAAGCTCCTTCCACATATCCCCTCCCCTCTCCACCAAAAAAGGAAAAAGGGAGAAAAATACAAAGAACACTCACCACCTGAATCCCAAAATTCCTCAGCGAAATCCCATCCGGCACGCGCGCAGGACGGAACTCCCACCCGTCCTCATCCTCCTCTTCTTCCGTTTTCTCTTTCTCGTCGTTCTTCTTCTCATCCTCCTTCTCGCCATTTGTTTTAGACGGAGAGGAGGGAGAGGCAGGCGAAGCAGGCACCAGTGTAGCGAAAGGCGGCGCATGCCCAAGTGCGGGACGCTGTCGGGAAAATAAATGCGTTAGCATGTGTGTATGTGTCAAGCAGAGGACAAAGAAACAAGGGGAAGACAGCACGGTCGATTGGCATCCCAGGAGGCTTTCCCTCACTTTCGTCAAGTAATCCCCAGTGTTCCCTAGGGGAAACGGAGGAACTGAAGATCCCTCTTCTCCCACTCGCACAACAATCCCTTTCCCTCTTCCTCTTCCCCGAAAAAACAAACAAACTCGAAATAAATTCTCAGGACAAAAACTCACCTCCCCAACCACACCCCCCACCTTCCTTAACAGTTCCCGCGCACGGAACGTGCACGTCAGCAGCGGCGGGCGCGCGGGGTCCCACTCTTCTGGCTCTTGTTCTTGTGACTCTTTCTCTTTCTCTGCATCTTTTCGCCCTGTGCTGTTAAGCGCGGTATGCGAGGCATCGCCGTTTTGCGCAGCGTTCAGCTCGGCAGACGCACCGCTGGCGTCGCCGTTTTGCTCTGTATGCGAATCCGAAAGGGAGGTGGGGGAGGAAGTCGAATTTTGCGAGTTTTGAGAATAGGTGGAGGGGGTATCTGAGGTCGACTCGGAGGTGGGGGGCGAGGGGGATGCGGGGGGGAGGGCGCTGGGAAATTGGTTAGTATGAGACGTATGTAATTCAGGGTATGGGAGGTATGGGAGGTAATTTAGTTGGGTTGAAGAAAGAAAGAAAGAAAGAGGAGAGTGAAGTGAAGCAATAAAGGGATTATGCGAGACAAGTAAATAATTCGCGGTAAGAGTGAATGAAACCCGAAAGCGAAGTTATTGTGGGGCAATGAAGCGATGACCCAACACCGCAATACAATGGATATAGCGACGAATATGATATCGCGGGGATAATGAATGCAATGAACCGAATAAACAGTGCAATGATTCGAATGAAGCGAATTCAATTCATTAGATGCAGTGAATCCAATCGTCGAGTGCATCGAAATGCAACCCACTCGAATCGCATTACATTGCGGTGTAATGATTCATGCAATTGAGCGAATGTAATCCATACATTGCATTGAATCCGCGCATCGGATAAACAAACGCGAACAAATGCGAAATTGGATGAAAGAACGAAGACGAATAGAGGGAAGGCACGCGAGCACGGACGTAGTACGGCTCGAAGCGAAATGCGTGTCGTAACGACGCAGATAGATGCCAAAGTCCAGTCCAAGATGGATGGGCGAACGCCAAACCCAAGGAGATGAACGGTCAAAAGAAATGAAAGGGCGGCATGCAGGCTTAAGTGCGGGGAAGGACGGGGGCGGTGTGAATGCGAATTGGATTGAAGCAGTGCCATAGGAGCAAAGAGAATGAAGATGAGAAGACGATGAGGGAACTGAGGGGTGCACCGCAGACCCAGTATAAGGGAACAGGAACAATAACAAGACTCGAAAGAACAAGAGAACCAGAATAAAAGGCAAAGCAGAAACGAGAACAAGGAGTAGCCACTCACATCTGCATCGGCACGTCGCTGTCGAAGAAGCTGCCATCGCTGGTTGCGCTGCTCGGTGTGCCCAATGGGAGGCCAGTCGTCTGCAGCTGGATCGCCGCACGGTGCGCCACGGGGTGCATGTGCTTCCCGTTCTCACCGTCCAGCTGCTGCTCGCCCTCGAGCGTCGCAATAGCCGGCATATCGTCCGCCTCGCCCCTGACGATACGCACCCCGCCGTCAACGTCCATCCCGTCCCGCTCCTCCCCGCTCTGCTCTTCGTCGTCCTCGTCCGAGTATTCTTCCTCATCGAGGTCCTCGTCGTCGTCGAGCTCGTCGTCTTCCAGCCCGTCGAACGCTGGTTTCGCTACAGCCGGCGCCAAGTCGTCTTCCGCGACTACCCACACGAGCCCACGGAATCGCGGGGGTCTCCGGCGCGCTGGGGCCGCAAAGAAGGTGTTCTGGGCCATGTTGTCGCCCTCGAGGCCATGCAGGAAAGGAAAGAGCACGCCGTCCGGCGGGTGAGCGACTATGTGCGCCGTGTGCATCTTGGCGAATTCATCTGCATTCAACACACGAATCTGTGGTGCTCCTGGGAGGGTGTTGAGGGATTCAAGAAGTGATTCGGGGTGTACGAGGCCATGGGTGTTGTGTAGGTGGTCGTGGTCGTCGTCCATGGTGGTTGTGCAGTCTGAAAGTGGGATTGCCTTTTCGGGCTAGAGCTATCGTACACTGCCTCGTTGTCCGATCAATCACCGTCCTATCTTTGCAATCAAATTGAATGCCTCCGTTGGGCCTCCGTCTCCACATCTCACCTCAGGTACATCCGTCCTCCTGAATACTATTGTTTAATGCATGGAGTACACCACTCGCAGGGGGGAACAAACGGATGGACAGATCCAGCCGTTTGCACGGAAGCAGACGATGGAAGAAGTCGATGGAAGGAAGGAAGGAAGTAACCACGACGGGAGTAAGCGGCCATCACCTCGATGCACGACATCTATTTCCGCCCACTGATGCGGTCTCGCATCTCCCAATTGACAGTGAGAAAATTGCGCAATGCCAGCGAACAATAATACGTCTTCCATTCAACATCTCATGTTTTTTGTCTATCTTTTTAGGGGACGCGTGGCTAAGTGGATACGCCACAAGTCCCAGCCAGAAAAGACCGGCTGCTGCAATTCATTTACGTAATGGTTGTAGCCGTGGGTTCGAATCCCACAGAACCACCGGCAATTATTGGCCAGCTAATTTCGGATTTTCGGACACCCTCGACGGCATGAACGGTGAAAATACCGACAACCAGATGGCGGATCATGGAATGCTTCTGCAGACTTTGTACCCGTACTACAAACATCCCAATAAAAAAAAAAAAAAAAAGTCTATCTTCCATTCAATACGCCACATACATTTGATTTTCTTTGACAATTTCAATCACACTAATAGCCAGCTGATCGGTGCCCTACGCCAATTGGGTATAGATTTGTGGGGTACTGCGCATCATGCGCCTCCTATCTGTCAATCCTAACTAGGTTCGTAACTTTAAATCCAGGGCTCGGTAACGGAGGTCCGCATCTGCCCAAAGAGCGAGCTTGATGCAGAGCAAACCTGTTCGATTCAGGCCCGGGCCATGGTGGAGATAGTATCATTTTTTCTTTCGTTACTTGTACTCTGGAATACATTACTAACTGCTTCGAAGATCTTCTTCGTCTCCATGGAAGTAAACTATATAAAGGAGGAGGGAAATGGATTCCAATGTCCAAATCTCAATTTGATGTTGAAACCAAGGTTGAAACATGAATCAGAAGCACTAACCTGAAATTAGGCAAAGATAACTGATGGACAGACCCTCCTAACCAATCTCACACCTGAGACTCTACGGCTCGGTGGCGGAGGGTCCGCAGCTGCTTTCAGTTATATATTAAGCAATGTTCTTCACGTAATGCACATTTTGCCTGTTCGACTCGGGAGCCACTAGTGGTATACTTACGCTGGCTTTTTTCTGCATCTTTTCTCTCTCTCTCTCTGTTATCTTCATCTGAAAGAAAATATGCCTCAAACATGGTGAGCAACCAGGAATATAAGGCTCGGTGGTAGAGGTTCTACATCTGCTACATCTGCGGTAGGAAACCAGGGTATCAGCATGCAGACTTAGCCTGTTCGACTCAGGCCCGGACCATATCACGTTCTTTGTCGGAATTTTTCTCTTGCTTTTTGGCTCGAGATCGGTGTTTGAAGATACCTGCTTCATATCTATCTATCAGAGTAATTTATGTAGGAATGGAAGCCTCTGGAGCAGAGCTGCGGGATTTAGAATGCCATTAAATATGCCAATGTCAGTCGATTTTTGTATGCATGTACTTGACTAGTTGAGGGCGAAGAAAAAATTACGGGTCCCTCCTATTCATTTTGACAACCAGGGATTCGAGGCTTGGAAGCAGAAGGTCTGCATCTGCTCTCATTGAATAATTCCGCCGGATGTAATGCAGACACCGGCGCCTGTTCGACTCAGGCCCGAGCCGTGTCGCCTGGAGTATTTGTAACTTTTTTGAGTTTCTTGCACCAGGAATTAGTGTTTGAGACTATCTTCTTCATATCCCTGAGTAACTTGCATAGGAATGGAAGCCTTTGCAGCAAAGCTGAGGGGAATCCCACCTAATACAGCTTACAATGTCAGTTGATTCATTTCGACATTCAACATATGCATGACTCCATGTTAGCGAAGAATAAATACCCATAGGTCCCTCCTATCCAATTTGACAACGAGGAATTTAAGGCTCGGTGGTGGAGGGTCCGCATCTGCGTTCGGTTGTAGTGGTAAGTGTCAGACAACGCCTGTTCGACTCAGGCTTGAGCCGTTTCACCGTAGGCTTTCTTTTTTTGCATTCTTTTAAATTGCAATAGGAATTAGTGTTTGAGACGATCTTCTTCACATCCATGAGAGTAACCTGTAGAAATAAAAGCCTCTGAAGCAGAGCTGATCAAGTGAGAAATAGGATGTCATCAAATATCTCAATGGCAAATGCCAGGTGATTTTTGTATCTATATATGTAGCTAGTTGAAAGTGGAGAAAAATTATGTATGGGTCGCTCCTAACCAGGGTCACAAGCAAGAATGCAAGGCTCGGTGGCGGACGGTCCGCATCTGCTCTTTCTATTGGGGAAAGGTATAGTCAATGCAGACGTCGCCTGTTCGACTCGGGTCCGAGATATGTAGAGATTAGGGCAACTTTTTGGTTCCTTGCACTTTGGAATATGCATTTTCCGAGTCTATCCTCCTCTTCATATCTATGAGAGTATCTGAAAGAAAAAACTCTATGCCACAGGGATGACCTCAATTGCTTCGATCATGCCAATCAGATTTTCGTTCGACTTCAAATAAATCAGAAAGCTGATCATTTGAGCGAAGAGAAATCATGCATGGGTCCCTCAAAGCCAGGTTCACAACAAAGAACTCAAGGTCCGCTGGCGGAGGGTCGGCATCCGCTCTCGCTGAATGAGACTCCCTTTAGCTGGAATGCAGATTGTGCCTGTTCGACTCAGGCCCGAGCCATTAGCATGTGGATTGGCAACTTTTTTCTTCATTGCACTTATACTGATGGAAAACAGCTCCGTTCTTCTTTTTTATATCTATCCAGGTACGTATGAAAGTTGTGCTCTGCACCAGAGGTGATGGAGCAAATAATTGCTTCAATGAAAACTTGATTCCTTTTGACATCGCCTGAGTATTGAGTGAAGAAAAACTATGTATTCTTATGGTCGAGCGAAGGACCATGAAGGAAAGGCTTGGTGGCGGATGGTCCGCATCTGCTTTATCTGGTCGTGGAGAAAAGAAATCAATGCAGATATACTGCCTGTTCGACTCGGGCCTGAGCTACTAGTACAAGACCTCAGAACGTTTTTTCCACCTTTCTTCCTTCTATTATAGGGCTTGTTAATACCCGTCACATCATTTTCGGTAATGTCCAGGTCGGTTGTAGTGCTCCGAGTCGTACAGTCACGGCAACAGGACTAAGTCACGGTTGGATATTCTTCGTGTTCACATGGGTGGGAGTTCTTCAGATTATGATGTACTTGGTGACTGTCTAATTGAGTCAGCTCAGAATAATCCGAGGGCCGTAGTCCCAATTCAATTGAGGCGACTGAGTCGCGTCGCGTCGCGTCTTCGCATCATTTACTAATTAGTCAGGGTGACTGTGACGTCACGCGTTCCGCCTCTTGCTTTTTGCTTCCACCATCGAAACTGCGATCTGAGGGTTGCAGCCGCAAGCATGAAACTCGGCCAATTCTCTGCTTCGGTCTCGGTTGGTGGAGTAGAACTGTCGGAATACGCACCGGAACACTCGGCGGATGGGACTGAGGCGACCTGCTGGATCCCATCGGAAGCCGACCAGGTCTGTACCTTCTTCCCTTAGGAATCCAAAAACCACAGTATCGGTCACTCATCTTTCCTCTCGTTCCTCTTAGCAACTTTGCATTACATGGACAGATGATCAAGCTTCAGCGCAGCGGACGATATCAGGACGTGTGGATGTCGATGGTATCTGTTGTGGACGCAAGGCTATGAAGATTCGGCGTGGAACTCAGATCAGTAAGGCGTCCCGCGACAGCGTGTCCACCTCGGAGACGACACGTAGGCCCCTTCTCTTCGCGAACCAGCTGCTAACAGGTACGTCTTGCTCGGCGCTTGTATTGCGTTTACCCTTCGAGTTTCCCCCCTAGACAACGACGAGTACTTGAATACCCCGGTTTCGCCCGACCTTGGAACGATCAAACTACAACTCAGACGTGTTAATAATGAGCCTTCCCGAGGACCACGCTACGCCAACGCCTGGCAGCCGCAGATACTTCATGAACGATCGAAGAAGGCGATCGGGCACACTGTGCAGTCAGCAGCTCGGTTTTCTCTTCATGCCGGGGTTATCGTTGACGCGTCTCGTAGATTTGGAGCTGAATATGAACGCAACAACTCAAAGTCGTTCACCCAGTCGAGGGTCATCCAAAAACTTGTTACCTTCGTGTTCAAATACCGTCCCATCGGTAGCTCCTCCCACCACGAGTTCAAGGATTGTCCTTTGACTGAACAACAGGTCTGTTAATGGCTCAAGGCATCGCACCGCTTCAAGCCACAGCGGAACCCCGTGTGTCTCAAGCAGATGACATTGATTTGACTTTGGTTGGGGACGAGGGCGAGGCGGACGAAGATTATGCTGAAATAAAGAAACTTGAGGCGCGTTTGAATGTCTTCATGCGCAATTTACACGCCAGATTCACCTTTATCAAATTCCAGGCGCGGCTTGGAGCATTGAAGAGCAAGAAGAAGCACATCAAGCGGGAGATCAAGACGGAAGAACCGATATCCAAGCCCGGCGAAATAATCGATTTGACTTAGCAATATTCTTCTCTCGGGCCTGGACATGGTTGAAGTGGATGCGATTGTGTGAGGTTTCTCTCTATACGTTTAGTTGAGCTAGGACGATTCCTTCTGACGTGGTAACATGCATATGTATGCACCGGAAAGGCGAATTTGGAAGTTGATCGTTGTAATTGTTATCAGTGAAGTTATTCCCGCTAGATACCTCGCAATATTAATGTAGAAAACATTATAATATTCACTGAATCCTAGCAGCAGCATAGTCACAGTTTGAAACGTGTCCACTGGTTCAACCTCCGACGACCACTATCACCAGCGTGCAACTGGGCCAATTTTCCGCTGAAATTGTTGTTGAAGGCACCGCCCTTTCTGAGTACGCCCTCGAATACTCCGACGACGGCGGGAAAGAGGGTACATGTTGGATCGCGTCGGAAATCGATAAGGTAGGATTCCTCGTTGCTCGCAGATGGTCCTCGCTGCTCGCAGATGGTCCCTGCGGCTCAATTCTTCCATTTTGCAGCTGTTTCGTGTTGAATGGACGGATACAAAAGTCGCATCAGTGTATCGTGCCGTCCTTGGGCAAGTCTGTGTTGATGGCGTCGATTGCGGAAGTACGCAGATGCAAATTCAACCCGGGACGCCTCGGGTCAGCAAGGCGGTCTTGGAGGATGGCATCGTGTCGGAAACCACATGTAGGCCACTTCTTTTCAGCAAGCGATCGTTGACTGGTGCGTTGTCCGTCCGTTTTTCAAAATTCAACGACATGCAGTGTCTGAAGTTGATTAGACGACGACAACTATTTGAACGTCCCCGTCTCTGCTGACCTCGGGTCCATTAAACTGTGTATCCTGCATGTTCGATGGAAAGGCACTCAGAGACGGAGATCCAGTAACGTGTCCTTGGGAGAAGAGGCGGTGCATGAACGCTCAAAGAAGGTCATCAGCCACTCAGTCCAGTGAGTGCCGGTTTCATGGCAATGATTTATTCCGTGCCGACTGCATCCAGGCTGGGAGACGAATTCGAAACAGAAATTGCACTCTGGGCTGCGGAAGTAATCAAGGTGCTTGTCATTTTTACCTTCAAGTATCGGCCCATGGGTGAATGAATCAGATTCCTCCTTGACCTACTTGGCACCTTTTTTCATATGCTTGACAGAGATACTGCAGGCTCAGAAGATCATACCTCATGCACCTGGGGAAGATAAGCCTCGGTCCGAGTTCATTGACTCGACGATGGATGCAGATGAAGATGAGGAGAACGACAAAGCCGAAGTCAAACAACTTTTAACAATGCAACTGACAGTTGCAGAGATGGATGAAGAAGAACCTGAGGACGAAATTAAGAGACTCGAGGTGTGTCATAATACTCAACGCGATTATCCAGACGCTTATTCTGGGAAGTCGCAGGCCCAAATCAAAACACTGAAGGAAAAGAAAACTTAAAGAGTCACATTAAAAGAGAGGAATCAATGTTTAAACCTGGCGAGATAATTGACTTGACAAATTGAAGCCTTCCCTTGTACTCGGAAGTCCGTCCCGTTGTCGTTTTCACAGTCTTTACATGTACCAGCTCTCCCGTACCAATTCCGTGCAACGTTATCCTTTGTCGACGGGGACATGAACTTCTCTTCCTGAAGGCATGATCAACGTGTTATATGGCGGAATCTCAAGAAATTCAAACTCGCAGGCAGTCCAACCATTTTCAACAATGCATTGGATCCAAGATCCCCGAATTTACGAACTCTCGGTGTCCGTCAGGTTTGAGTTGTCTTACTCCAAGAATGGATATATTACCTTGACATGGTGTGTGGCGACAGCACTAGGCACTAGATTGTCGTTGTGTGCCGACGGCGGAAACTGCTTCGCCAAACCAGTTTCACCTGATAACAATTTAGTACTGTACGCGCGGAACAGAACTTGAACAGATCTGGCATTATATCCTCGTCCGAGTCACTCGTCCGCTTTAGGCCAATTAGCCCCTATCAATAACTGCATCGGTCCAATTTTTTGCGTGATGGCATCGCACGTGGCCGCGTAATTTTCCTCCTGCCATCACGACGCAGAATGCACCTCAGGCAGTTCTCTTCGCATGTAACTGTGGGAGTTTTAAATTGCCTGAATTTGCCACAGACTATTCGGTCGATGGAACCGAGGTGACTTGTTGGATCCCCTCCCAAAACGACAAGGTTCGTCTGCACCGAAATTTCTGGCCAGTGACAACGACCAATATAACGCCGTTTCTTAGCAATTCTGCGTCATCTTCGAGGATGGGGAATCCTCCCCAAACGTGACAGTGTCTGCTCGGGTCATCGTTGACGGTGTGTCGTGTGGCGGAAGGGAAATGCGTTGTCAACGGGGTGGGCATGTCAGCCGAGGCAGCCGGGATAGTGTCTCAACATCTACTGATACACGTCGACCGCTTGTTTTCGCGAGACGAACGGCCACCGGTCAGTCTATCTTTGGTCCTCCTGTGGAGTATTCACGTCGACTAGATGACGACGCGTATCTGGATGCTGCGGTTTCGCCGGAACTTGGGTGTATCAAGGTAGTCCTTCGACATGTCAAACTGCGCTCAGACAAGAAAGCGTGGAAAGAGAAACGATTCGAATCTCAAATTCTGCATGAACGGTCAAAGAAAGCGATAAGTCATTCTGTCCAGTGAGCATCATAATTCCCCTTGCGCATTTGATAATCCGTTGACGCCCCAGCGTTGAAGATTTGGGGCCGAGTTCGGGGGTTTCATTAACAGTCGTCGAATCCGGTCGGAAGTGATCAAAGAGCTCGCAACCTTTGTCTTTAAATACCGCCCCCTCGGTACGCCCTATCTTGCGTATCGGTACAACTGACTTTGATGGCCTCCAGAATTCTTGCGGGCTGAAGGCATCGCGCCTCGTGAACCCGGATGGACTCGCACGATGTTGTTGATCTTACCTTGGATGACAACGGGCCGAGGAGAGCTGCAGAAACTCTGGCGCTTGAGGTAAGTACCAACCTATGGTCAGCGCAATCGCCCCGAAAAAAACCCGTCCGCAGGCACGACTTCGCAAATTAAAGCAGAACCCAAGTCCTGTGAAGCAAGAGTCTGGGACGCACCCTATATTTCAACCGGGCGAGATAATTGACCTGACTTGATCTACCGTCACTCCCTCTCCAATGGTTTGCCACATCTTGCACGTCTTGTACAATCACTTCACTCTTGGAATTCCAGCGTTAAACGTTAAGGATTCTTGTCTACCCTGCATATGTTAATACCGGTCTTCCATCCACCCACTTGGGCATCCCGTCTTTTGACACGCTGAAAGCGACTACAATGATTTTCCTAATAACAGTCCCCACGTTCATTTGAGCTTTTAGTAACTCACACGGTAATCAACTACCTTCGGCAACGATTTGAACTTTCACCCTGGAATGCTTATGGTGTACGAAGGTGCGCTGTCGATGCTTGGTCAGGGTGCTGATGTTTCGCCTGCGAGGGTTCTGCCTACCAGGGTACTCAATCAGCTTCGGGTCCGAGACGATATGACTCACATATCGCAGCAATATAAATGGCCAGCGACAGAGAATCTTCGGATAATCGTTTGAAGCCCTCCCATCGTCGGATATGAGTACAGTTATCTTCGACGCCACAAACCCAGAACACACCGCTTCCACATCGCGTGCATCGAAACAGACCACACTATCGCAACATTTACGCCGCCATTGAATCGCGATATCATCATCAACTGGTGGAAAGAGCGCGTAGCTGACGCTGCAAAAGGCAGCCGCATCATTTTCATGAGTTTGCTGAAGATGCCGAGGGTAGACCAAGCGCTCGCGGGCTACGTGATATTGTTTCGGCCGTTAACGGAGACAGAGCCATTCCGAGGCATCGTTGAAAAGCTCCTCGTCTCACCCAAATTCCGCCGTCGATCCGTGTTCACCCATGGAAATCCAGCTCTGTGTTCTAAACCGATCTTCACAGTGGAATCGGCCGACAATCAATGGAAAAGCTTGAAGAGGAAGCGAAGTTTCGTGGCCAGGCGCTTCTGGCACGATAAGTTTTATTCCCGTCTATCCCTGGAATAACGAGTGCCCTTCCAGACTTTAGATACAGTCTAAGAGACTGGGAGTCCCGCAGAGACCGTATATCCCAAGCTTGGTTATATTCAGGTGCGTACACAAGACTGCTGGTCCGAAGCTGTTTTGAACGAGTGTTATGTAGCTCGGAATCATCCCAAAGTACGGCGTCAGCCCAGTAGACGGAAATCTGATAGCTGGGACCTTTTTTCTGCTTTTTTCTGGAAGCAGTTGTAGTTCGTTGTATATGGACGGAAGTTTTTCTTAGTTTGAAGATAATTCTGCAGTGAATTCCATGCTCTTTACTTATGTATGATCCCGGCAAGATCCATATCTGCAGTTTTCGGCAATATTGACCTAAAACTATGTATATAAATCTTACCGAAAACTTCGGGAAATCTTGATTTCGCTTGAAAACAGAACACAACGCCGCATTCAAACAACCCCCCGAACGTTGAATCTGAACGCGGCGTTCAGCTCGGTCCAGGTCAGGTTTGAAACGTCTTCCGAACTGACTAATCGGCTCTATTCGGACTCACGGATACAAGACGGAACAAAGACGGAACGGGAAATTGTATTCATGTGTCAAAGCACGATCAAAAATCAATACTGGCTTGCGTGAGGTGGTGAAAAGGTACGCAAAATTGAGAGGCAGGGGAGCATGTATACAGAATGGACGAAGCGAGCGAGACAGTGGCTTTGGACTTTTTCCCTGGGAAAGTTGAAAGAGTTGAAAGAGTTGGGTTCAAAAGAGTTGAAACCGTCGTCAGAACGATGACATACACCGCCAATCGAGAATGTTGTTTTGGAAAGGTTGGATCGGCAACAATCTGGGATCATTTCCCAGAACATCTGAGAGATGTTGGTCAAACCTTCTTACAAGGTTTGGTGGGAAATATTTGAGAAACATTGCTATAAGGTCACGGCAACATTCTTCAAATGCTCTGTGTATATTGTGTCCAACCACTCAACAGCAATTCAGACTGGAAATACTAGACGAGGAAAATACCTTCGACCTGCTGCAGGCATGCTCGCTTTGACGAGACTGGATGAATTGGTCCGAAATCCTCAAGAGTGTGACCTGACAGTGACTGCTTCAAGCCTGCTTGTCGGCTGAAAGGTCCGTGCGCATCAGAACAAACACGGTCAAAGTTGGTGGACCCACAAACACTTTTCTCCTTCGCCCACGTCCATCCACGATTTGAATCCATGTACCTGTTGCAACATGATCAATACACAACCCGGCATCGATATTCTCGGTACTCGCAACATGTCAACAACAATTGGGAAGCTCAAGACTCCGGATGTCTGTGTTTCGTGCGACGGTAGTGCTGCCGGTAGCACTATCGCCATACGTTCAAGCCCTCTATTCAATACCAAGGCCCTCAAGGCTGCAAGATGTCTCCCAGACAATGTCAATGTACAAGCCCACTGTAGAAACCTGGCCGTTACCTATCAAGATGACGATCAAAATCTTGTTCACTCAAAGCGTCGCTTCCTGTATCATTCAAATCGGAAGAGCTCTAACTTTCGTCAAGCCTTTGGCAAAACCTGCTGTATTCACTAGGCGCACACCAGATCTCTTGTCCAATACAATGTCACCCTTTCCGTCTTGAATCGGCACCAGGTACTGTGTCACAAGTGAGTGTCCCTTCTTATTCTCATCTCATGATTGATATGACGCAGGAATGTGAACAAACTGTTACGTGGTATCGAGTGCTGCACATCAACGATAACGCGACTTGATGTGCACCAGCCTGATGGCCTCCGAACGTCAACATCGCCGTCAGCTCAGATCGAAGTTTCGGTGGAATGGCAGGGAAGGTTGTGCTTGGAGTCTATTTACAGTGCTGTATATACAGTTGAAGAGCTTGAATTCTATGTATTTCTCAATTGTGTGTATCCTTCGAAAATCTTGAGAACACCTTCAAGAAAGCTTGACACAACGTCATAAAAACATAAACATTTTTTGAGCCTTGAGGGATATAACGATCGCTATTTTCGGGACGTTTCTGGCAACATCGTCTGATGGTTGCTCGATGTCATTCAAACATCACGACGAAAACATTCTCAAAACAAATTTTACAAATGGCGGTGTATGTATGTACGCCGATTCGGCGATAAATATCAGCTGAAAAATCAAATAATGTTTCAGCTGGCTACGCCGTCGCAGTTTTTCTTCCTTCTTCCTCCACCACCTTCAACCGTTGACTTCCTCTAATGCCTAGAAAAATTGTCTCTCAAGATGACCTGGTTGACCTGCACGGCAAGGTCGTATTGGTGACTGGGGGAAAGTGCGTGTTACGGCCTTCAATTTAAGGATCCCAAACTGACTGGCGCAGCATGGGTATAGGGTACGCTACCATCCAGATGCTTGCGCGGCGGGGGGCCAAGGTGCTGTATCGTTTCTCCAGTAATTTGTTGAGGCTAAAGGAAATGTAGGTCTACATGGCCACACGCGATGCCATGCTGCGCGGGCCGCAGAGGCGATTTTGAAGCTCGAGGCCGAGAACCTCGGTGACGGCAGCGTGCAATTCATCCAGCTGGACCTTTCCGACCCGCGCGCCGTGTCGCGCGTTGCGAAAGAGTTCCTGGAGAAGGAAAACCGCTTGGATATTCTCAGTAAGTCTCCCTGGATCGACAAGTGGCTATACTCACGCACCTGGTAGTCAATAACGCAGCCAAGTGAGTAAGATTCCTACTGACGTGCGACAGCTTACCGTGGGCTCTCAGGGCTTATGGTCCTTACAAACTGAACGCAGATGGGTTGATGGATGGCATGGTTGTGAAGTTTGTTCGGCATTAATCTGTCCTATTTGCCCGACTGATGCGAGCCCACCGCAGCTACATCAGCGCCTTCGTACTCACCGAAACGCTGCTCCCACTTCTCAAGCGCACCGCCGCAGAGCCCGCCTCCGATGTGCGCATCGTAAATGTACGTCCGCACCGTCCACACCTTGACTCAGCGCCGTCTGAAATGCGGCGCGTAGCTCAACTCTATGTCGCACGCGGCGGCGCGTGTCACGACCGACACGTTCGCGACCAAGGAGAGCCTCAACAAGGATTTCGGCGCGGGTTCGGGTATGATTGACACATACGGTTCGTCCCCACCTTGCACGCCCTCCAGCGTGCTTATTTTATTTGTGCAGGGTACAGCAAGCTCGCGAGCCTGCTATACACCAAAGGGCTGCAGACGCGCCTCGACAGCGAAGGCGTGCGCATTACCTGCCTTGCGCCGCACCCAGGTCTGATCCGCACCGTGGGCTCGACCAATGCTGTAGCTTCGATCCCGTACCTGGGATGGCTACTCACCCGCATCATGATCCCGCTCGCCTTCACCTCCTGGGACAAGGGCGCAATGGCCGTGGGATTTGCGGCCGCAGGAAAAGACGTAGTGGGGCCTAATCACGCGGAGTACAAGGGCGCGTATCTGACACCCATGGACAAGATCACGGCACCTTCGCCCAAGGCGCTGGACGTGCGCCTGCAGAACGAGCTGTACGAGACGACGACGAGGGTCGTACAGGAGTTGGGGCTTTGAGTTTGCGTTGCTTCAACGATGTGAAATTACCAGTATATGAGTCCCAAAAAATAATACAAGTGCTTTGATAGCGAACGTCAAATAATTCAGTGCAATTAAAGTAATTCTGGCACTGTAAAACAAATCTTCATAATCAATGTGGAGTAAGGCCGTAAGTGTAGTACATAGACACACATTTAGGACCTTTCTGGCCAGGAAAATACCAGTCGTCTCTGAGTGCGCAGCTCGGCTATCCGGGCGACGACGGCAGGGTCCAACTCACGTCTGAAGTTAATTTCAGAATGGACTATCTGGATCTTGACTTGGAGAGGGTGGCCGACTCTGTCGGCTCGCGACAGTAAGAAAGCGAGAAAGATGTTGTCGTCGAACTCGAGCGTGGATGTGGAACCGAGAACGCGAAGACGGGGGACGAGGCCCGGGGAGCCGACCCTGTGGGTGAGAGCCTCGAAAAGGCCGTTGGTGAGAGTGTGCTGCCAAGGGCGGTCGTTGCCCGCGTGGTCGGATATGCTGAACCGCTCCAGTGCGGGGAGGGCCGTTAAACAGTCGAGCAGCTGTGATTCCGTCATAAAGGCCTCGTCCAGTTCGAGCCACAGGAGATGCGTGTGGAACGCAGAGCGCGTGCAGAGGCCGAGGAATTCAGCGTGGGGCCAGATTGGGAAATTGCGCTCATATTTGAAGGCGTGCAGATGCGGCAGCATGAGGCTATTGAAAATGTGCTCAGCGCATCCGTTGTGAAACGACCACTCGTCTAGTTGAACCGAGAGATTATGGATGTTGGAGGTCGCGAGCGGTATGTGCAGGTCAGAGGAGTCAGACGGGTCGGAATCGTAACCTGGACTGCCGTGTTCGATTTCAAGACGACAGCTGCCTCCGATGCGCAACATGTACGCCACAACCATGGCTGCGTTCATCGGGTCTATACGAAGCAAACAGATGGTGTTGATTGCTGGAAACATTGTCCGCAAAAGCATCGATGCATGAGCGGTCAAACTTTGTAGAGATGGTGGGAGCTCGGATAGATCCAGCATTTCCACGTCCGCCTCGCAAATGTGAAGCTCGAGGGCCGCCAGAATAGGCAACCTGCCCTTCACGCGAGACCAGAGCTGTGGAATCCATGCAGAAGAAGAAAAGAAGGACTTGATCTCCACCGTTTTCCATCGATGCGACTGGTCTGCAATGAGATCAACAGCCAACGAATGAAGGGGCCCTTCTATTTCAATATGGAGGGGGGATGTCCCACTGCGTTCGAGCACAAGGGGCAGCAGCTCCACAGTTTCCAGGAAAGATTTGAAGGGAGGATGTGGAAGAGGTCTGAGATGTGAACGGGGTATATGTATGGAAAGTGCTGTCACCTTTAATACATCAAGAAGGTGAGCCTGGTGAGGCACTGGTGGAAGCAATCGGGAAGTGGTTTGATTGGCGGAGGCATGATTGGCGCTGACGGATGCATGATTGGCGCCGACGAAAGAGAGATCTCAGATCCTAATTTTTCGGTCCTAGAACTGTGTTACATGACACGAGGCCTCCGATTATATGCTGTTGTGAAGAGAGTAATACTGTTGTGAAGAGAGTAATACTTACTCCAACCTGAGGCCTGAGGTTGATCCTCGGATCAACTTCCAAACAATTTGTGGACGGACTTCAGTTGGTAAGAGCGAGATAGCTTCGCGTTAATTAAATGAGCGCATAGTGATCCGCCGATGTATGTTCTACATTTCCCGCCATTTCCCACAGATCATGGTTCAATCCATCACAGCTGATGCATTAGAATGGAAAACGAGCGCCAGATGTGAGACGATGATTATCGACTGCCAAAATCTGGTTCGCAGTGTTAACGTTAATATACGAATCTGCAACCACCAGCCTTTGAGCTGGCAAAGATATCCAATACTCAAGATCCCTGGAACACAATATTGCCTAAAACTGTACAACTCCGTGATATACTTTCTGGATCTTGTCAAGGTCATAGTCCTTGTCGTCGGCACGGCGTGAATGTGGGACGATGATTATCAGATACCAAAATCGTGTACGAAGGCGGATCTGGATGACATTCAGCGATGGCATTCAGCTGAGTTCAAATATTACCAGGTGTCGTAGCTTGACCTCCTCCCCAATTGCAATCTCAGGTCGGATCCTGAACCCATTCATTCGCAAAAACGCTTGTTGGTATTCACCGAAATCGCAACATCGCCGATTCCATCATCTCGATGATTCCTAGGCGCCGAGCTGGTCGAACCAGTGCCCCAATTTTTTTTAGACTGGGGGAAGGAGAGCGGACCCTGAGATATATGTATGCTGACACCAGCTGGATAAGAGGGTTAACGACAGACTGATAGTGGCTGGTCTTGGCAATGGTTGCATGGGGGGTGTCCTGGCCTTCGCAGTATGTTGGCGAAGCCCTCAGTTCAGTCCCTTGCAGAGATGCTAGTTCAACTGGGGCGTTGATAGCGGAGCGCAATGACAGATTCTTCAGGAATTGTGCATCGGAAAAGTCGCCAGTCGAAAAGTAAAGATGCAAGTAACAGAAAACCCCCGGGCAACATTTTTCGAGCGGCTCGAGTCCAGCGGCGTGGTTCGGGAAAATAGAGCGGGACCGAGTAGTTCCTAGACGAGTACTTGACCAGGCAGTTATCATTTTTTGTTCAAGATTCCGACAATGAAAAAGAGCTCGCGGTAAAGAGAACGAAGAGGAAGCCGCGATGAAGTGCAGGAGCCAATGATGATGCTAAAGCACTGATACTCCCGAGCCGATGCAGTGGGACGGGAACAACCTCGGCTTCAGGTTCCAGGAGAATTGCAGGAGAATGACATGTCGGATGTCGGATATATTGGGACCGGAACGAAACGCCGGGTGAATTACTGAGCTCGGACCAGCAGTAAGATAGAGAAATAACGACAGGTTAACAATAATTAGATTCTTGAGACCCTGGACGGACATGGCCAGTTACAGTAGATGGCCTATAGTTGCGCTTGAGCTTGAGATTGCAAGGTTTATAAAAAACGCACCACCCCGCCGAGCACGGGAAGACAAGAGCGTTGATGTCGGGAAAGGTCAAAGAAATGGACGCAAAGGTCATCAGGAGATGTCGGGCGCAGTAAGATATACTACAGCTGCGTCGCCGACGTCGAAGCTGTGAGCAAGCTGTCTTGAAGAAGGCAGTCTGGATGTCGGCAGACTGACTTCTTCTTCCTCCGAGAGGCCCTGGACAGAGTATTCAGCTCGAGCGAGGAAAAGATTGGCCAGAGACGTAGAGGGAAAAGAGCAAAAGCCCGGCCAGTGGTTACCTTGGTGGTTACCCAGATCAGGTAAGCGGCCACCCCGTTTGCTCCCCGAGTCTAGCTCAGACCTTCATGCTCGCGCTCGGCGCTCGGCGCTTCACCGCTGCCTAAACTCTCGCAACGTCCATGGCTGCGGCCATATTCCTTTATTGTTCTTCTCGTGGGTCTGTGGAATCACTGCCGCGGTGCGTACGGCGCACCCTACCACCCTAACCGCTGGAGATGAAAGTTCCCTTACAGATTCGAATTGCAAGTTCGCGAGTCGGCCGTAGCGTCGCCGCAATATCGCTGTTCTCCGCACTTCCCGGTGCGTTTGGCACAAACGCCTGCGTCGCTCATGACTATTAGGCCCAATATTAGGCCCCACGTCTGTCTTCTCCATGATAGCGCGAGTGCCTATCTTGACGTCCCCAGAGGTCGAACTGGGTTGAGACAGGTCGATGCTAGCCTGTGCTAAGTAGCCTGTGGCAACTTTGAAGAGGTGCGGGCAGCGGAACCATTCTCCGCGACCACCGACACCACGCGTGCGTTCCACGATTATTCGTTATCGGGTTCGGCCCTCCGCCTGCATTCTGTTTTAATGTCAGGGGAGCGTATCTTGATCCCTTCCCCGTACATTGTACACGACCGACAGGTCTTGGACTTCGCAAACGCCACTGCCACGCTTCGATCGCCTTGCACCATCGAGGTCCCACACCTCATGCATGCATGCAGGGCGAATCCATGCGCTGGGACTAAAACTCTGCACTGTGGCGAGCGGGACAAGCGTCGCTCTTCCGAGTGGCATCGGCGGGATTGCCGGGGGGCGTCCACATCGTGCTGCGCGGACCAGGAGTCGTCAGCAGCAGCCCGCGGTAGAGTATCTGCGAGTTCACACCATCGGCAGCAGGAACGTTGTGGGGCCTTCGTGCTCTCGCGGCGCACGCTGTGAGGTGGACCAGATTCCTGCCGTCGCCCTTGTGCTCCACTGATCCCCAATGCGTCCATGTTTTCGGGGTAGTCGCAGCGACTGTCCAATATAGCTCTCTCAGCGGCCGAACTGGATCCAAGTCTCGATGCTAAACATTAGGGGAGCTCAGAGCCCGCCACTCTACTCTGAGCTCCTAGAGTGGCGGGCTCTGAGCTCCCTATTATCCGTGCCCGCTCCTGATGACTTGAAAGGCGGGGTACTGCCGGTGCCCCAGGGTAGGCACTTCCTCCGCGACCACCTGCCTGGCGTCAACCGCAATGTTAAGCCTCGCGTTTCGCGATATCTCGTCATTCTCCGTGCTTGAGCCATGGGCCTTTCCACCCTGCCGTTCCTCCTGTCCGCCAACGCTACGAGGGTTCATCCCAGTCCCGTTTCAGGACGTTGAAAACACCGGCACGTTTTGGGCTTCGCAAATGCCACTGTCCAGCTCTGATTGTCGACGGTCGTGCGCAATCGAGGTTCCACATCCTGCCCAGCGCGCACGCCTGCACCAAGACCAAGACTGACTGCGGCGAGTGGCACTGGCTCTGAACCGAATTTGGACTGGGGATGCAGGCCGAGTGGCATCGCTATTCGGGAGTCGGGACTGAGGACTCCTCACCGGTCTGGAGTCACAATCGTCGGCAGCAGCTCGCGGTGGGGAATGCGCCCGTGAGCGCTCGCCGAGTCGCGCAAGGGACTTTTGGCGCCGACGGGATTCTTGCTGTGGCCCTAGTCGTGAGCCTGAATCGGGGCTGCAACTTATGAGACGCACCTTGCTGGTCAGATTTCAGCGAAAGGCTCCCCGCGCCAGAAGGTATTTGACGCTGCGCTGTGTCTTGACGATGCGCGTCACAGCCGGCCATCCATAGTCGCGAGTTCTTCCACAGGCGCGTCTCGCTGAGTCAAGTTCAAATGCGGATGTGTTGGTCCCGTCCCGCCGTCCACCTTCATCGTGCCCCACCTCCCACCAGATTGGGTGAGGATGGATCTGTTGCGGTCTGGAAATGAATATTCCAGGAAAATTCGACATCGCGGTAGTAATTTGGCAGTGTGTGAATGAGCGGTAACTCACGTAACCAGTGAAAGGCCTGCCCAATTGAATTGTTCAAATCACTCTCTCCCTCTTCATTTTTTGGGTTTCCGTTACTCTCAAGGTTTCCTGTTTTTATAGCATCCATTTTCCCTCAGTACAAGGTATAGGTATATTTGTTTTCTTTTTCTTTTCAACAGACATGTTCCGTCTTGTTTTATCCCTTCGTGCTCAACTATTTTTGAATCTCCGCCGCAGCCGTTGTTCTTCCTCCTCAACCCAGCCCAAAGCAACTCGACAGAAAATCGGATATTCATGGCTGTAAGTGTACATAGTTCGTTGATTGGTCTAAAACTTCACTTCAATAGGCGCCCAACCACGTCGACTCCCCTCCCCAGTACAAGCGGTTCGATCCATCGGGGTCGCCTCCCACCTACATCTCCGCGCATGCGCCAGGGGCGGGAGGTGGCCATTCGGGAATGATTATGCTTTATCGGGGTTTCCCTGTCTCGCATCTGCCGGCGAGTCTGCGTTTTCTATCTGCGAACATTGATTCCAACCAAAATTCGTCCCCAGCGTCAAACTGCCACCGGAAATCCAGACCACCGATCGGCGGCGGAATTGTTGGGAGGAACTTCTTGCAATGAAGGGAAGGGCGACTCGGAGGGGATCGAAATGAGTGACCTGGCGAAATGAAGAACGCGCTCAATTAAAGCGCAAAGCAAATTTCGGTGCGTCTACTGACCTGTCTCCGGCTATCCTGCTCTAACCTTCGTACTGTTTCCCAAGATACTATCCATACTTTCATAAATCTCCTTACTCCCGGCTTCAAACCTAACCACATTTCTGTTGCTCACATTTCATGACATTACATTCTCTCTCCATAGTTACTTTGGGTACCTGGTCATACTTCCTCGAAACAATGCACCGCGTAATATCCATTCCTCTTTGCGTTCTGTTAATTTTCAACTGCTATTTACTGCCTACGTCTTCTCTTTTCCCCTCCCTTTCTCCAAACCGCGCTCTTCTCTCGTGTCCGAATATTTCTTCCTTGTCCACACTTGAAATTCGAATGAGAGTACATGCACGACGCAGGTACCATGGATTGTTCGTTGTATACCGACGCACCGTATTGTTCATTGTCGAGATGAATTGAACAGGGAGAAGCCTTCACTCGTCTGGAAAATACGATACTTCTGAATGTTTGAGAACTGGACATGAACAACGAATGCTGCCACTGTTTGCCTTTGTTTGATCAAGGTTCAAATGTTCAACCCATAGAATGCAACCATCTCATCGAAGCCCGACTTGGATGAGCTCAGAGTTCACGAATGAAAGACGCCAAATACGATGTAGCATGTAGGTCATTTGAAACTAGAATGTAACTATTCAAGACTTCTGGATTCGTGCCTTTTTTGCGGCGGCCTCCAAATAGACCCTGAAAGACCGATACCACACGGTCTCTGGACACCAATTTCTCCACAACACAACTCTCCACCCGACCGGTTGACTCAGCCGTGTCAGTCCTCGGCTCTCTTTGAGAATTTGTAGAGCTTGGTCGACCTGCGAGGGCTCCAAATTGCAAAAGCCACACCTGTTCCTCGTCATCGGAGGCAGAAATCATCAAGACCCGGCCCATCTTTGGCAATAGCGTCCGTTCGTGGTCATCCGTCTTCATGCCTAGCGTAACCTCTAGCTCTTCCAATCCCAGATCATTCGCCTCTTCCCACACCAATCCTTCGACTAGTCGCAGCCCTGGAAGCTCCAAGGACGGCATAAACTTCATGCCATTCGAAACGAGTAGGAAGTCCCTGTAATCCTTTGGAAGGGACAGGCACAGTCGAGACTCTACTTCAGCGATGTCCCTTTCCGCTGCAGGGGATGTGCGCAGAGAAACGTCGTCGTCCGACTTGAACGGTTCCAGAATGTCGAGGAGTGCAGGAGTATCCAGAGACGCAAACCTGCTTCTCTCCGCTTCGCGGGCCTTGCGACGAGGTTCCTGCGTGCTCGGCCAACTTCTGAAAGCTGAAATGATCCGTTCAGCATCGACTTCAGCTCCTTCTGCTGTTTGGCCTGTGACTTTTCCCAATTCGCCCTCAAGGATTATAGGTGCCAAGGGGCGACATTTGAGAAGATCAGCCCATTCGGATGGATGTCCGTCAATGACGATGCGCTTGTATCTGATGATAAAATTAGTCCAGTAGTTAGAGCTGATGAACAGTCACCTACTCCAGATCGAGGTACTGGCGAGCGCGCGTTACATCTTGCAATTCCATGCTAATCATCGCGGCCGTACGCAGGGAGTAGGGAGACTCTGGCAAATCACCCAGAGCGAAATTTCACGTCGATTACTCCCAGGGCTTCCATTTTGTCAGACATTGTGGGAGGATAATCCTCTCTCTGGTCCAGATACATTCCCACAAGTTTTTGCTCTGAAGGTGCTTCCCACGGCAAGCTGGGACGATTTCCTGCTGCGTCCCAGAAAAATTCGAACGGCCAACGCACAATTTCATGTCTACCGGCCACACATGCAGGGTAATCGGAAATAAGTGCTTGAAAGACAGATGTTCCGGCAGCAAGGAACCCTTGTGCAACGAGTCGTGCAGCGGTCGAATAGATGATGTGGAAAGTATGATCATCGAGCTTGCCCTCGTCCTGCAGTTCCTTTCTCGCTACTTCGCTGCGATTAAAGATGGCAACATCTCCAGAAGTGATCGGAACGAGCGGAGGATACCTCCCAAAACGCTGACCCTGTCCGTCGTTGCGCAGGGTATTTCGCAAGAGGATGGCCAGGGTCTTGAGATTTTCCGATGATCCGCTGGACACCGACCATGTGCCCTGTTTACTTTCTTGTGGATTTCAATACGACAAAGATAGTTTCGGACCACCACATACTGGTTGTGTCACATGCAACGGGACTGTGGTGCCAAATTATGTTTTTCTCCGAGGCTACCAAGTGGACATTAGACACTTTCGGGAACCATAGAACCGCGCACCTGTTCCGAGTTCTGGTTTTGATTCTGGTATCGCGAAGACGCATTCGCGCATTTGTGATTGAATTTGCATCATCACGTCTGTACGAATTTTTACTACGGCTAGGAAAGATTAGAGGCATCCCATGCCGGCTATTGGAAGCGTACTTAGTATGCTTGTGTCCACAGCAATGATGTCGCGGAACCCTGCAAGCCAGGGAGATCCCGGAGCGGGCCCCCCTACCACAATCGGCGTCAAATTTTCGAAGAAGCTTTTGGAGAATTTGACGTCGAGATCGGTAGCACCAGGAATAAAAACTACGTCCTGGCTTGGAAAAGGCCTGCGTTCGACCTCAACGCCACGTAATGTGATTAGAATAGATCACCCACCTGCGATCCTGACGAGCAAGATCCTGCAGCGACAGCTGAATGGCGTAGGTTCCAACATCCTTGCCATCCAGGCTGACATATTTTATCTCCAAGCCACCAAGTGGCTCGAAGAAATCAAGGAATCTTAGATGCTCTGCATCGAAACCCCTGCACAAAAGGATCGGAGGGAAATCAGCCTGAAAGTCAACCCAATCGTAAATCACATACTCGTAGAGGACAACATATAAATGTATCATCATCGTCGTAGGCGTGCTGTGGGTGGTATGAACGAAAGAAGCACTTTGATTGCATCCCCACAACATCACGGCATTAGGGCATCCCCATGGTTCCGGCTAGTTCCGTCCTCATCCTTCGTCGCTTTCAACCCTGACAACTCATCTCCGTGTTTGGGTCTACGCGGAACCGGCGATTAAGACGATGAGGCTAAGCACAGGCGGCCCTTTTATGCGGCGTCTGCCCACCTCTGACGACCTTTGAACTTTTTGGGGCCGGATCTTTCGCAGTGTAACACGTAGCAGTTCCAGGTTGTCTCCGCCTGTACACTCAATGGCATCTATATAAGGGCAAACACCTTAACCTGTTCCTCAGACTAGTTCTCTTACCTTGCTGCCGTGCTGGTCATGACACAATATTCCCCATCCTCCTCTTTTCTGCTCCGAATCTTGATTATCTGCCTTTCCCTTCATTACGTGAAAGGAGGCTTTATACCGGCACGTTTTAACCATTTGTTCCGTTATGTTTTTAACTGTGGTCGTCAGGATGGATCTCATCACCACGCGGTTGTCTCGAATGTGCGTTCAAATGTCCAATCTCCAGGATGTCAGTCATCAGATATTTCTCTGTTGCAATGCATTTAAAAAAAAAGAAATTGATCAAAAACACACTGTAGCTCTCAACGATTGTTCCGATTCTGAGCCAGAGGACAAGGACTACTGGGCTGATTCCAGCTTCGAGCTTCCTTCAGATGATGACGACGGCATTGTCCCCGACTCCGACAGGGTCCTTCGCTCCCACGCTCCTCCTGCAGAGTGGTTAAATTCAGAACCCAAAGGAACACGCGTATGCGTTGATAAGGACGGCAGCTTCATGGACGACTACGACAATTGTGATAATCTCGGTTCTGGCAATTGCGTCCTGTGAGTTGGCCAAATCCACGCTGTTGTATCTGGCTCTCAAGTTTTTCACGCAGCTGCACACCCATATTCAACCAAGAGAGTACTGCCCAAAGGCGAGATGAATCTGGGCTTCGTGTTATCACCGGCAACGACACTTACAATTTTTTACCTGGAGAATCCATGATAGTGCGCCGCTCACGCATGAAGAAGCGGGCGGCTGATGAATTGATCTTCAACTGTGATCTTACACGTCTGGACAGCTTAGGGGAAGTTTGTGTGAGTGTAATTGCTTGAAATTACAGCGCACATACCTTAACAATACTTCTAGGAAAATATGTGCTTTGGTCTTAATTGTCCGTCTCGATCCTGATTGTTGTGTTTTCTCATTCTTTATATTACTAGGTCTGAACATCAAGAATTCTTTCAGGCGAGAAACCAATAAACAGACATGCACTAAAAACCGGAAGAAAAACGCGTGCGGAGAAACAGTACCCAATCGCTGTAGTCCCAAATACAGAGTCCCTCCGGGGTAGGTACTCAATGGTTTTTTAAAGCATCCCCTCACAAATGGTACTTGCCTAGCGGGCCTGCGGGTTTGGCAAATCAAAACCCCACAGCGAAACTTTCGTGTGACAAGTTCCCATTTGCCAGTACACGAGAAGCAACTTCGGGCGGTTTGACTGCAACCCGTGAGTTCTTTTGCCCCTGAGATTCTTTAGCCGTTATTTAAGATCCCATCGTCAGGATGTGTTCCGGCCACACATAATTCAAGTAAGATCATCCCTCCAGAGTTATGCGTCCAACTGACCGTCACTTATTAGGACAAGGGGGAAAAATAGGAGCTTTCTACAAGTATGCGTTGTCGAATGCCAACGGTGGCAAATTCAAGATCATGTTCGATTACGGAAACGGCCCCCAGGACAGCAAGCAGTGGAGACGTGCAATCTGGCAGCATGGAGACGTGCAATCTGGCAGCACCAGACTGCAGCCCAGACAGAGCACGGATGATGTGGTCAAGAGCAAGCTATGATGATATCTACCTGTGCACACAACAGTCTACACTACGGCACTGCCACAGCCAGGATGCACTGGTGCAGCAGGGACCCAACGGCTTTCAATACTGTACAGCGAATACGCTGTGTAATAAGGATGCCATGCAAATGTCCTGAATGAAGCCATAGTACATGCAAAGTGGTCATCGATTCAATTCAGTATACGTGTATTTGAAGAGACTATCCCAACCCGATGCAAATTATGAATTAAATGTGGTCATATGACTCTGAACTTTCTAAATGAATGATTGTCATGACCACAGACTTGTAGGTATGTCAGATTCATGAACAGTCCTCGAAAGGCGATCCTAACGTATGTTTAAAGCCAGAACTCTTTCCCCTGCACAAATGAGGCTATCCCGGAGATGACAGAGTTTGGGGCAGAATCTAAATGAAATTTTCGGCGGTTGACTGGGATATGTAAGCACTTGAATATTGAGAATATAGAACCTATAGAACATGGGTCAGGTTCCATCTGTAACCGCGGGTCAAGGTGAGTTGTACCGTGGGAAACACAACCTACAGGTTTTGTAAGTATCCATGATCTGGGCACACATTTTTGTAAGCTTTTTGATTGGTATCTGAGGCTATGTAGAGCCTCGTCTCCAAGTATTCAAAGAACATTTACTGAATCCATCGTTCAAGCGGGACGATTACGGACGAGACATTGTTCCATTACTGTCAGTTGTATATACCTGTCCATTGCATTCTTAATCATCCGATGCGTAAAGCTGGATTATATTTTTCTGGTGCCGTACTGGACGAGAACGACAGCGAGCTTTCCGAGAGGCCAAATTTAGCCAAGTAACGAGGAAGCGAAACGCTACAAAACCCGCCATCGCTGATCCCGAAAACCGTCAACCGACCTTCAGGCACCTCATGCTTGTGCGAGTGCTGTGACTTCAGTGTATGAGCTGAAATGTGCAACATTGCCAGCAAAAGAAATGTGAATAGATTGGCACGCGATACATGGCAGACACATGGCAGACTCTTTTTTTTTGTGTCTCCAAAATTACAGGTTCACCGGCATTGTGCGAAGTGGGGAACGGCACGGCGATTCGCTTCCACCTGGCGTTTCACTTCGCCATTGGTGTACATTATTGGGCGTCAACCAGTGGAAGAACCCCTGTTTATCTATGATGCTCACGGCCAAGTGGCGCATCGCGATTGGCGAAGTTACGCGAGTGGCGGTGCGTCAACTGACAAGATGTTGAGATCTTTTTCTTCACCTCCCACCATGCGTCGACGTCGTACTCTCGTCCTCCTGGCCGTTTCTGCCATAGCTCACTCTCAATCCGCCACCCCAACTACCACGAGTAAATCCTTCCAGATCACTCCGCCCGTGGCTTGCCCGGGCATGTATTACACCTACGGCGGCGTCTGCTGCAATGGCAACAGGATGCTCGACTGCAGCTACTCGGATATCCACGACGGGTACCAAGAACCCTCCTCCTGTTGTCCATTGGGACAATTTGTCTGGGCCCTGCCCCTCTCCGACGCGGACATCGCCGCCGCCACGGCAAACGGGACGTACACGGGCTGCCCGGGGAACATGCGCGAGGGCCTGTGCTGCTCGGGCGGTGTCATTTATCGCGACGATAGTGACGCGGACATTTGTAGCGTCGGCACAGCGGTGTTCACAGTGACCACGCTGCAGGATGGGAGCAAACAGACAAGTAGCTTCCCGCCCGGGCCGACGACAACGAGCCTCGTCGGCGCGAGCAAGGCGCCGAGTGCTACACCATCCGGGGCAGCTGCGCGCACGGCGCTCGACGTACGGATCTTGGGGGGCGCGGCCGTGGCGTTGGGGGCGCTGCTATAGCGTGTTCTTGCCACCATCACAGCCGACGCCACGACACTGCCACGCCACCACGATACCCCTCCATATGGGTTTCCAGAGCACATACATTATGTTACAGTTCCATCCTCTTAGTTCTGAACCCATAATCAGAACCGGCATAGACTAGAAGCATATTCAGAACGATATTCTGCGCGAAGATGCTGGGACAGGCCTGATTTCCCTACCATCTAATCTTGGATGAACAATGCATGTCAAGAATGTCCGGCAGCTAGGATGGAAGCTGAATGAGCACGTGTAGCCTGCGAAACGCGCTTCCTGGGCCGGACTTGAAGCTTGAAGCTGTGAACCAACTTGATTCGAGTTTAGCGAGGTTCGAGTTTAGCGAGGTTTAAATTTACTTCGATCGAATTGGGCACACTAGGCTCTCCACTGACCTCGGGGTCATGACGCATAATGCCATGCAGGAAACCACAGCGCGGGGCCATTCCGCTACTTGAATGCGCAGAGCGGGGACCGCGTGGTGCAGGCTTGATTCGATGATGGAGTTTTAAATTAGTGGGCGCAGTTATTTTTTGTGCCCTTCGATGCTCACTTTTCGCCGTAGATCCGTCAGGCACCATCAGCTACCTTTCCCGGTCGTTATTTCCCAAGCGAGGTGGCGCGATAGTGTCGCGGGTTTCAACGAGGCGGAGGGCCACAGGCAACGTTGGCCTCTTAATATAAAGGGTAACAAAAATGGAGTCGGCCAGGTCCAGAGACATGCTCCGCAGAATTCTCCGCTTCGCCCATCTCGGGCTGCTATGTCTTTCTGTGACCGCAGCGCGGTATCCATCGTACGGGACGCTCCAGACCACAGGCTCGTCCGGCGTCCTGAGCGTCGTGATCAACAACAGATACTCCTCCATCAACCTCTTTGACATGCACGTCCAGTCCGACCTCGCGAATCTCATCGAGACGCTGCAGGCGAATGACACCGATATCCGCGTCGTGGTCTTCTCCAGCGCCAACAAGGAGTTCTTTATTGGCCACATTGACGTCCGGTACTTCCTTCCGGGCTACGGTATGCGGCCACAGCATAGAATATCGGATTTTAGCTGACCCGCGGCATGGCAGAGTCGCCCCTTCCGCTGTTCGACCCGGGGATCCCGAGTATGCTGTTCCCCGTGGCCCTCCTGTGGAATATAACGCAACTCCCGCAAGCTACCATCGCTGTCATCGAAGGCGTCAGTGACTATCACATTCTACTCCAAAGAAAAATCAACCACTCACAAATAAAACAAAATTAGCGCGCGCGCGGTATTGGTAACGAGTTTCTCATGGCCTGCGACATGCGATTTGCCAGTACCGCGCCTTCCGTCCGTCTTTCGCAGCTCGAGACCTCCCTGGGCGTTAACCCCGGCGCGGGCGGCGGGATGTACCTCGCGCAGCTGCTCGGCCGCGGACGCGCGTTCGAATACGTCCTCGCGTCGCGGGACGTCGACGGGGCGACAGCGGCCCGTCTCGGGTGGATCAACCGCGCGTTCACCAGCCGGCGCGCGCTGCACGCGTATGTCGGTGCACTGGCTGCGCGGATCGCGCTGTTTCCGCTCGCGGGGATTGCAGGGACGAAGGCGGGGATCAACGCGGTGAGCAGGCCGGCGATGGAGGTGCTTGTACGGGAGGCGCAGGATGTCATTGGGGGGTTGGTTGGCTCGCCGGAGGTGCAGAGGTTGATGGAGAGGTTTATCGTGGCGACGAGGAACCAGAGCGTCGGGCGTTTGGAGCTCGATTATGGCAAAGAGGTCGATTCTTTGTTTAGGGCAGGCGGAATGGCCGGCGATGCATCGGCAGATTTTGGACCAAGGAATTATGATATGCTAGACGAGCCATTTGTGGCAGTGGTATAGCACCAAGTATCGGGTCAAGTTACCACATGTGAGGAACGAACCTTTGTAGTCTGTTTAGAAGAGAGAGACTGGTAAAGTTGGATTGTTTACTGTTGCTCGGATATATATTCAAGTTGAGACATGCCGTAGCTCAACCCACGTATGATCCCGTTTGATTGAGACTCGACCGTTTCAACAGTTGCGCAGGGCCCGGGTCGCCAGTCGAACAACGCTCGAAGATTGAATGCTTGAATCCAACTTGAATCCAGCTCCAGCCAAGCTCCAGCCTCCAGTGGCTCCCTTGGAAATCGCATATTACGAAGTTGAGATCTTCACCGATAATGAGGGGGCATGCGATAACTAGTACTAGTAGAGCCCGACCTTCGATTGAGCTCGAGGAAGAAAAAAGAAAGGGGTGGCAACTGTTGGCACTTGCCATGACGTGAGAGTAGATTTCAAACTCCGAAGTTTACACATATAATTACGCGTTTGTCGTCCCGTCATCAGAATCTAAAATAGTCCTTGGTCCTCTACCATAACTCTTTGGCGTCCACAAAGCGTCCAGTGCGGTTCCAACACGGCCTTACTTTTTTTGTTCGGCTGCTCCATTTACGGTTCAAGCTGACCCGTCTTTCCCAATGGGTCCGAGTTTCCAAATTTTCTCCCTGCCCGCCGCCGGCACCCGGGCCTTGTCAAAGTTGTTTTCCGTTGGAGTCCTCCGGGCTCTGTGGGTGATTTCTTCCAGTTCTCAATCGGAATGTGCCCAGAGAAGTACCAGAAACATCGGAAACCTTCGATTTTCTTGCCCGGCAGCGGCTGCTTTATTCTGTTGCAATTGCACTTCCACGAAGTGCATGACAAATTGAATAATTCAACCACCACCGAGGGTCAGCAAATTTCGCTCCGGCTTCCTCGGCGCAATTCTCTTAGAAATTTCGCAGCTCGATAGGTCGGAAGTATATCTATCGAGTTCACAAAATTCCGGGGCCAAAGTGCTAATAAGTACAGGGCGGCGAGAACAATCAGAAATGCATCCAGTTGGACTCCACAGCAGGTGGGCGGTTTCCGTTTGCTTTCCGTCGGCACACAGTCCGCCAATCATTTGATGTCGCAGACACTGTTGTTAACAGCCACGATGGCGCAATCGCCTCGAGAGTCGTGTCCCATGCCGGTCTCGAGAAGCCGTGGCCGTGTGTCGACCGACCCTTGGCAAGCCCGAAAACGGGTTTCACGGCCAAGGGGTAGCGGAAACAAAACTTCTGGACCGCCACTATCAAAAACTGCCTGGACGGGACCCCTGGTACCAGCACGACCACCACCAGTCGGCAATCACGCGGTCCGATGATCCGGGTGCCAAAAGCGGCAGGCAACACCTACCACCAGAGAGTACATTTAGTGTTCACAGCCCTTGTTGCTTTTCTCATTGCACTGGTTACAATCCAAATACACTGGTTATTGAGGCCCATTGTCTTCAGTGGTTTAAATTACGACTGAAAGGCTACAATGAGGCAAATTACTTGTGTTTTACACCCAACTGAGCCCTCCTTATGAAAGGCGAGATCCAAGGTAGGTTTCTTAATACATTTAAGGTGAATACAAACCACCCAGTCATATCTCTCGCTAATCCCAGCCCAAACTCGCGAAAACCTGCATGCACCAGTAATTTCGGACGTGTTGTTGGTACATATTGACATTGAATTCACGTGTTTCGGCAGATTTCGGCCGCTCCGGCAAATACCGAACACACAGAAATTAGCCCAAGGACTCCTAAGGTTCGGTTGAAGAAATTATGTTTTATGATATTCGGACTGTGCTGGATGTAAGACATGATTCCTCCGCCTCAAAAGTGTTAAAACCAGTGCAAACAGATGAGATATAGAAAACTGAGGCCAAAACGGCGTGAAAAGTGATTTTCCGGGACCCCGGATACTAGACAAGCTACCACCAGGGGGTAGTGGTTCCCATCATTTCAGTTTTCGCCACCCCTTGTTCACGGCGCATGCAACGACGACGGTAAAATCAGCTGGAAAATGTCCTGCTTCTCCCTCTACCTTGTCTTTCTTTCCTTCTGTTACTACTAATAGTGCACCCATGTCGACGCGCCTGTCTCTCCTCATTCTTCTTGCGTCGTCTGTGGTTCCTTCTCTTTCGTCCGATGTTCAATTCTGTGGCAGTCACGTCTCGTCCGACATCCAAAGCGTCACTCGCGCCAATTTTGTTGTCCATAAAGCAGAAGTAGATCTCACCCGACGCGCTGCGACCGACTGCTCCAATGCCGCGCCGGCGACTGCAAATCTGAACGTTCACTGGCACGTCGTATATGCTAACGAGACTTACGAGGGCGGTTTCCTTTCGTGCGTTCATTCTATTCCGTTCGTTCGTTTGCTCTCCCAGCTGATTGGGCGCTGTGCTCAGTGACGAGCAGATCGCCGAACAGATGACGTTCCTCAACTCCGAATGGGCGAAGTTCGCCCCGCTCACGTTCACGTTGGTGAACACAACGCGGACGCAGGACGAAGAAAAATTCCTCTTCGTGCGCGAGAAGGTCAGCGACATTCGCTCGGCGCTCGTCAAGCAGCTTCACACCGGTACGGCGCTCGACATCAACGTCTACAGCCTGAGTGTGTCCCTCATTTATGGTGACTCCTGTGTATTGTGTATTGAGACCACCTACAGGCTTCTCGTTTGTCCCTGATCTGCGCGGCTTCTCTTCGTTCCCTTGGGAGTACAAAGACGCGCCCATCGACGATGGTGCGCGCAATTTGAACCAGCTTTCGTTCATCCTCAAATAATGATAATAATAAAGGTATCATGATCAAGTGGAATTCGCTCCCCGGCGGCAGCCTAAAAAGCGACGGCGGTTCCCTCGTGCACGAGGTCGGCCACTGGCTCGGGTGCGTTTCCCTTCCTCCATCCCGAACCTACAACACCTAAACGCGTCCTAATGCGCAGGCTCTACCACACCTGGCAAGACGGCTGCGAATTCGCGGGCGACGAAGTCGACGACACGCCCGCAGAGGACCCGATCAACGCGAACCGTGGCTTGCAGACGTGCCCCGCCTCGTTCGACTCATGCCCTGACCTCCCTGGGTCGGACCCCATCCACAACTAGTTGCGTAGAATATTTACCCTCCTTGCTTGCGCTGTGTCCATCCACCCGGTGGCCATCTAGCTGCGCTAATTCTTTTTCGCGATGACTGACCGGCCCTGTAGCATGACCTACGCGAACGACGACTGCCGCACCGAGTTCACAAAAGGCCAGGTCACCGTGAGTCTTCCTCCCCCTCCCTCTCCCACCTCCCCAATTCCACTTGTCCATCCATCCTTCCCCGCCCAGCCCAACTAACCTCCCATTCCCCCTTTTCTTCCTTCCTTCCTTCACGCAGCGCCTCCTCGAGCAGAGCGGAACGTACCGCAACCTCACCGTCGCGTGCTCAGGTGCGTACCCTCCTATGCACAGAACGATTCATTGAGACTAAACAAATTGCGTACTCAAGATGCGATAGACCCTCGTTCCTCGCCGGTCTCGAGCTCCTTTAACTCGCACCTCGGTACCAACTCCGTACCCCCCCAACCGTCGACGGCGGCGGTCACGGGCGGCGCAGCGACGCTGTCTGGCGCGCGATGGGTTGGCGCAGCGGGGGTGGCGGCGGCCTTGCTCTTGATGTGCATGTAATAGCGATTCCAGGCGGGCGTTTGATTATAACTTTCATTTGATTATTAGTGGACGGTACTCATTTAGTACTTCCAAATGGTACGCATACAATTAGAGTCCGAGGGAACCTTTCAAATAAAAATAGTGCATCGTCTGGTTTTTTTTTCTCGGTTCTGTCGTGAAGCAAGGTTTTGATTCTTTGGCAAAAGAAGCAGTGTCGGAAAACTGGCGATTGTCTGCGAAGACTTGAATGTTCAACGTTCAATGTTCAACTGGTTTCAATTATTCGGTATCTCGATCCCTTGCGAATCTATCGGGAGAAGTGTACATGCCGAGTCTACTGATTCTATCGATCGAAAAGTCATCGGAAATAGCTGGGAAAATAATGGTAAGAGGCTCCCTCAATCACACCTTGTGTGCATGACTATTCCCTTCCGTCTCGCCGCCCAAGGCGGTACAGCGTTCGGGAGCGGCGCATTCCCAGTCACCACCGCGCACAACCCTCTCGATACGCGCGTCTCCGTCAGCGACACGAGACGGAACAGCGGATAAAACTCGCGCGCTCCTGTCTTGTTGACGTGCGACTTGAAGTTGCCGGACACGGTGCTGCAGGTCCACGATGCGTCTGCGGTGCCAGACGGGATGCCCGCAACGGGAACCGGCGGGACGACGCTGAGCCCGATGGAGACGGTGCCCTCGGTGTGGTCGGTGAGCAGGCGTGCGTAGGAGGCGGTGCGATGCACCTCCGACACGAGGACGCGTTCGTGCATGGCGGGGTCGGCAAGGAGGCGGCGGAATGCACCAGGGGCGTCGATGGAGGTGAGGCTGTCGTTGTCCATCACGAGCACCGCGGCATGCCCAGAGGTGAACTTGTATGCGGCCTTGACTTTGCACTGCGCGATGGCGGGGCTGATTCTGCGGATGACCGTTTCAACGCATCCTGGCGAGAATAAACGGGGTGCGCTTACCCGCCGGCCGAAGTCGACAAGTCCACCGCCTCAGCGTTCTGCGACGTGACCCAGTATTGTCCCTCCCCTGCGTCCCCTCCGTGCTCAACTGGGTCTGGGATTCCGTACGTCTTCGCCTTGCCGTCCGTGTAGATATTGCCCTCCTTCAAGAAGATGCCGTCCTTGCGCCAGAACTCCAAGGTAGAGCCTCCGCGCGTGATGCGACCCCAATCGCCAACCGCGACGGGTATCTTATCCCCAAATACATTGAGCGAGTCCGCCGTTTGGACACTACGAGCAGAACACACCTCTGGATCCCAGGCTGCGTACTTCTCCGACGCTTCGTAGATGAGCTCGACGTATTCGCGTTCGCTGTCCGGCATTTCGTGGTGTTGCTAGCGGGTGGAGCGTATAATGGACTGAAAGTGGACAAGGGAGGGAAGAAAGCTCGATGAAGGAAGTGGCAGAAAGCAAGTCGCGTCTTTATACTTACATGTTACGTCACAGCTTGAAAGGGGCTTCAACGGTTCAACTGCTTCGAACTTTCCTTAATCTCCCGGACCTAGTCTCGCCTGGTTTATTTTGTTCCTTTTGATTCACCTCTTGTCATATATATAAGGTATCTTTCGCTTGAATTAATTTTAATACACTTTAGAGTGAATCTTTTGGATCTAACACGATTCGTTGCGACGAATGGAACTTGGAGCTACCTGTTGCGGCGGAATGAAAGAACCCTTGAATTCTGATTCACCCTGTGGCGCTGGCAATTCAGGTAATGGGTCAGACTGAGTCCAAGCTGTCCGTCAGGCTATGGTGGTGCAATTGATACGCGTAAAGGGGTGCATACTGAAGGATAACTGTTCGTTAAGTGGGTACAAGGCGGAGTATGGAGCCAGATATGTAGTATACTCACGTAGAAGGACTTAGTAAGGATAAGTTTGGCAAAAACCCAAGTGGGCGGGCTCCAATTTCCCACGGTTGCCGTACACCGCCACCCGAAATTCAACCACACTTAGATCTCCTCTGGCTTTGTTTCTGTGCGTCACTTTCTTGTGTCGTGGCTATTTCAGTTGCTGGACCTTCCTCAGAAGTTGAACACACTGTCCAGGGATAGAGATCACGCCTCTGTCCACACACTGGGTCAAGACGGAATCTGTGTGCTTGCACGATGGGTTCCCGGTGCACTCCTCGCACCCGTGCTTTGCACGTAAAAAGACATTTACCGTACGACATGCGACAGCTTGCCGTGAACTGGTAGACTCCGGGGATATTTTACCTGAGAGGGGGGGAACCCCTCCTGTACTCCAGCATTTTATGCTGTGAGCTCAGGTGCCACGTGGTTTGAACTGGGGGCCGGCCAGTCCACGATAATGCCAGCGTCTTGTGTGATCTAGCCCTTGGAATTGGTTTGTGTTTGGTTCGGATCTTGTAGAATTCTGTAAGGATAACCACCTGTACAGTACTACATGTAGACCTTCTGTAAACTCGTCGTTTATGTTGTGGACCTGATGAGTATGATATAACTCCCCCCCACACACACACAGAAAAGCAAGACAATAAGTAGTGGAAGTGGAAGGATACAATACAAGTGACTCGCTTTTCAGATGTGTTGGAACAGACAGTTTTGTAATGTGCGTTATGGTACAGTCTGGAAAAAAGTTTGGTGGTTTTTATTCTGGGCAGCTCCCAGCATGAAACCAAGGCAGCTTGTGAATGAAAACGTATGTGTCGGAAGACTGTTGATGAACAAATGTATGCAGCGGCATCATAAACCTGCAGATTTTTATGATATAAGTGTCATAAAAGTGAAAAAGTTGGAAAACATGTAGTGGATTATTGAAAGTGCACTTTGACTACCATACACTGGTTGAACATTTCAAGTTTTACGGTGAAAAAATTGGTGAAAAGTAGTTTGAGTTTTACACAAATTTTCCACTGAAAAAGTAGGTGAAAAGCTTAAAACTTTTTCACCACTTTCTAACTTTGTTTTAATTTTTTCACCTTAAAAGTGAAAATCTTTGAAAAACTTTCAAGTTTTTCACTTACTCTTTCAGTGAAAAATTTGTGTAAAACTCAAACTACTTTTCACCAATTTTTTCACCGTAAAACTTGAAATGTTCAACCAGTGATAAAGAAAATTAGGAAAGTCCATCTTCCTTCTCACTGAAGGGGATTGCGGAAAGTCGGTCTTTCAGCAGTCCTTTTTTACCTCACTGAAAGTGAATAAACAAATAGATTCGAAAGTTGAACAGTTGCTGATTGTGGTTACTTCAACAGTTGCTGATTGTGGTTACTTCTGCCACAAAAGACAAAAAGAAGTGAGGTTCCTTCAATGGAATTCTGCTACTGATTTATGGGCCATATACTGTCCAATAATTCAAAGAGAAAACACGCAACTTGAGATTGAGAAATCACACAACTTGATGTTCGAATTGGGAAGATACTGCAGTACTTGATGGTCGAAAAAAAAATTACACAACCTTTCAGTCTTCCATAAAATACACAACATGGAATTAGTATGTACAGCTTCAATGCTATTGACATCAATGCCACAATTGATGGGCAATCAACGTGAATTCAAGTCCTTCCCAGGACCCAAGTTCCTCGGTCCTCAATCCCAATTTTGCTGATGGCTTTATTGTTAGAGAAATGGAGGGGACTCGCTTGAGTCAGAGGCCTGCAAAGGCACTGGGATTATGCAGATTTTCTCAAAAACAGTGATGTCTGCTCAGAAGGCAGCCTTTAGTTGATCTTGGCTGGATTACTATGCTGGATGGATTACTATGCAGGTAATTACTTCAAGGCTTTCACTCTCCCTCAAAATATCTTTTCGAGTGGATGGAGTCCAATAGGATTGGTCCTTTCTTGATCACTGATGGTCTTCGATGGTCCCGAACCCGGGATGGTGACATCATTGTGTTAGGACATTTCTTACCCAAGGTCCTTGATACTGTGTGGTTTTTCTGGTGAAGGCCAAACAGGTGTGTGACTATTGTTTCATTAAAATACTGACTATGGGATCTATCTGTCTGTGAGGACAAGTGGTGTGTTTTTGGCACTGGCTATGTGTGAAGTTGTGTATTTTTCCTTCCGATTTCCCAACTTGTGTGTTTTTCTCTGAATTTTTGCCAAGTTGTGTAGTTTTGAATTATTGGACAGTATATGTGCCATACTGATTGATGTACTCTGAGCTAGTTCATAGGTGGTGTGCGTAAACGGTCCTCATCACACCTACACTTTATGCAGAATATTATTCCAGGAGTCATAGTCGACCGGTGCCAGCTCAGCGCATTAGTGGTATGGCACTTGAAACACCTGCGTGGATACTGGGTCTCTTGCGACGTGACATCCTCCGTGTACCTGGGATAACGCGCTGATATATGTTGGGGCTGGCTACTTTAGGAAGCGGACCCCGAGGCAAAGTCATTCCCTCTGACCTTGTGGAGCTTTTGTCGCTGATTCTAGAACAAAGGGAACGAGTTAGTGTCTCGATTACACAAAGCGGATGATAGATCATCGCAGCCGTACTTGCAACCAAAGCTTAAGACGGTCAGCTTCATTCACCACTGATGAGGACATCATGACCCACTTGGACTTGTCGGGCACTTAATCCGATCGACCGTCCAACGTCTTCTCTCATAGCTGTGGTAGGAAAGCGTGACTGAACGAAAAAAAAAGCAGAAACAAGCAGGAATTAGAGTACGCCATCTGGAAAAGTCAAGGGAATGACCTGGGCTAGCAAGGCATGCAGAGCCGCCGACTGATGAGGCGTGACCAGGATTCTTATACTCTTCTTCTTCGCCGACCCTGAGGATTGCCCCCTCTCGCTGTGTCCTTCTGCATTCGCCATCCGAGTCTCCGAGTCAAATGATGAGATGGAGATGATGGAGGTATGTTCTTGGGATTGAAGAAAGGGCCGTGAGAGCAGGACTTCAGAAATTGTGGGCCGTAGTTGAGGTTCAAAAGCCCAACATCGGTTAAGGACAGCCCACATCCCGCTCATCACCTTATCTACAGCGTAGTCTTCTCGTCTAGGACAAAGCCCAGCCAGAATTTTAACCGTTACGATGGGCCTGCTCGGTCTCCCCTTTGGTGACTCGGAGGTCAGCATCTGCACTATATTTAGCCGCGAGGTTATACAGTCTCAGAACGTACGTACTTCTAATATCAGCAGAGCGAACGAATATATGTCGGAGCTTTTTGTCGTACAGGGCGACGATTCTTGCTTTTCAGCTCCGTCGATGACAAAGAACAACTCTGGAGCCATATATGGCGCTGTTCCTACACTCGATGTCGTAAAACCTCCCCGGTTTATTATCTTGGAGATGCCGAAATCGCAAATGCATGGAATTCCTTGTTTGTCAATTAGAACATTATGCTAAAGCCAAAAAATCAGATACTGCAAGAAACCGCGAGCCCCGATCGTACCACTTTCAGATCTCCGTGTATAATCTCATTGTCGTGGAGAAATTCTAGCCCAGATGCCACGCCATGCGCCTGCAAAATCGAAATAAATCTCTCGGATCGGTAAATGGCACGAATTTCTTACAAGTTCCTGCCTGTTGCTCTCCGGGTGCTTTCTGAGATATGTTCCAACATGCCCGAATTTATAGAAAGGGGATATCAGAACAGGCCATGGCGATATGTCTTCGCATACGCCAATAAAAGGAAGAATATTTTTGTGTCTCAGCCGGCTCCAGAGATCGACTTCGCGTTTAAGACGCTAGGACGAATATTTGTCACCTCACAAACGTGGCAACAAATGAAAACATACCCTCAAGACCTCTTCCAATTGGCCAGAACCATCGTCCGAGACGCGAATCATTTTTATAGCGATCTATGAGCGATACCTTGAAGATCAATAACACAGCGCAGAACATGAGAACGCACACGGATTTTGTGGCCATTGGAGCGAGTTAATTTGCCCCGATATATGTTTGAATTGCCTCCTCCGGCAAACGGGTACTTGTCGTCTTGAGTTACCCGACCTTTAAGATCACGGGAATGGCCGTCGTGAAGAGATACATCCTTGACGCAACATGAGAATTGAACAGGACGATATGCCCATTTGTCATACTTCGAAGAATGTTTCCTCCCCGCTGGATATTCTTCCTTCCTGTGTCACAAATTAATATAATAGCAGCCAAAAAATTGATAGTGCGCCTGATTTGCTGACATTCTCTTTGATAAAAGAGACATCAGTCTATGAACGGTCTTAGCTTTACACAAGGCGATGAACATTTGCCTCCACCTCCAGTTCGAAATCCATGCTACTGTCGTCATCATCTTCTCTGCTCCCTTGAATATCAGTACAATATTGTGCTGCTGCCTTGAACCCACAATCCGAGTAAACTTGCTGCAACACCTGACATTTCTGGCCTCATCTCCGCCTTCAAGCTCCACAACGAAGTGAGGAATCGCCAAATGCGATTTGTGACGACCTGATGATCTAGGTGAGTTCGAATAGGTTTTTCGCCTCGAACAATGTGCATGAGCACGGTGTGCTCAGTGGGCAGATGATGATATGGTTGAAGTCCAGATAGAATCTGACAGTCGATGGTCAGCAATACTCGATGTGTTGTGAAGTTCACCCACTTCAAGCATAACCATTGAAAAAGAGTAAACATCTGTGTGTTCTGTCCAGATAGTCGATGAACTACCACTAGCGGAAAAAGATTCAGGAGCTGTGAATCTAATTGAAGTAGAGAACAAGGAGGTGGTGTTGACGGGCTGTCCCAGAGTTTTTGACATGCCGTATCCACAAATCAGAGGAGAACTATGATTATCCACAAGTATTTTTTTCTGACCGAGGTTATCGGATGCGATGCGCAGGAGAATCCGGGCTCACAGTCGATAAATTGCCGTGAACGATACCTTGTGAGTGAAGGTAAGCCAGACCGTTGGCGACGCCGATTACCTGTGAATGCCATTCAACGAGGATTCGATGCGAATGGACTAGGGCAAACCATCTGGAGTTTTTCCTTTCGATCCTTTGGATTGCGCTGGAAGTATTTCATTATGGGGCCCCAGGGGCACAGAGGTGATATGAGAGCGGGAGAAAGTCCCAAATTCAGGGATATTCCTAGAAAGGGTATAACATTGGGGTGCTTGAGTTGCCGCCAAACCCGGGCTTCCTCGTATAATGACTGAATGTGGAACTACATCAGGACAACGTCCGGGAATCATCATGTCTACAGACTTTACTTGTTTGCTCTAGTGTTTCTGGGTCGGAATGCATTCGACGGAAGATCTTGACGGCTACTTGTTTATATTGGTGAATCCCTGACCGGGGCGAACTCAATGTTCCACGGTAGATATCAGCTGCACCACCAGATTCAAAGGGATATCCGTCCAACTTGATGACTTGACCCGTCAAATCCTTGAAATACACCTATCAGATGATTCGCCACATCGAGTACAAAAATAAAGTCTTGCCAGGTCGTTTAATAATAGCTGATGAGATTGAAGGTCATAAGTGGGGAGATTCCAATCTCTTTGAGGACTGGTATACGATGAGGAAAAATAAGAACCCCGAGAGGAGTCACTTCCCCCATCGCTAAATCCGCTCAGCCCAGATGATGCTTCACCATCTGAGGAGTTGCCAGATGACGCTCGACGGAGTCTTGGACGGACACGGTCAGGAACACGATAGTCATCTTATACAGATCTTGGTAAGCCTATCAAGCTTCTCTCGATTATAAAACTAACCTGAGATAAACTGAGGATCTGTCCACCTCGTCCTCGTATCACATTGGAAAGAGATCTCGGCCGTTCGACAGTTATTACATGGTTGTTCGCCATCACACAACTACCATAGCATCAGCAACGTTTTGAAGAAAGAAGGATTCAAAGACGCACAACTTTACGAGATCTTGAACGTCAAGATGGATGAATGCACCATTCTGGAATGAAATAAAAATACGGCACCTGCATTTTGAGCATGGCGGTAGTATCGAAGGCCGTAAACTGCTTCCTGTGTGTTCTCCGGATCCCTCCGACATTTCGCGGTGCGAGACTGCCATCACAGAACGTGCAATATTCCCCGAATTTTGCTGACGCACCTCGACCTTTGAAAGTAAATCCGCCATTAATATGTGCGCCACAAAGTCTTTTCGAGATTCTTTTGAACCATCCGAGTATTCGCAGATATCTTTCCTCGGGTGAGCAAGGCAAGCACCGCAAATGGGTATGACACGGTCGCATTTCTGCGAGTGTGGGCGAGTTTACCACTTGACCTTGCAAATGTGAATGTCCACGCACAATCCTCAGAATCCTGCAGGATCCTCAGAGTTAGATTCCCCCGAAATCCTTGTCACAGACGCGCCTGCAATTCAAGCATGATTTGTCCCCCTTCACTGATTGCGACCGGTTCTGGCGCTTCGACTGGGGGGTATCTTCCATATAAAGGCTTGTTCTAATGAGGTCCGAGTGAATAGTACGGAGGACTTCAGGTGGTGCGGTGGGGAAGAGGAGGAGAGATGTATACAGCCTCAATGCACTTACGACACAAGCTGTGTGGGAGAAACGGCCCGACGACCGGCACTGCAATCCACAGAGAAGTTCAACCGGAGATCAAATGTACCTCAGACCCGGATTCAAAATTGGTGAAAAAAGAAAATTACAATGGCATGAACGTTGATTCAAGTATCAGACTCTCGCCGCTTCTCATCCTCCTCAACGCCCACATTATGCACTTGCTTAGTTTCCAGTGCATGCGGAATAACCTGGTCGCCAAAGACTGCGTCCTTGAGAGGGTATTAGAAATACAGACATTTTCAGCCGATGATTCAACGCACCATCTCTTCAAGACTCTTTCCTTTGGTCTCCGGGAAGCTGAACATTTGGAATTGTCAGAAACAGATATACGATGGGTACGGAACTCATACAAGAAAATTACGACGAGAGCGTTGACGATGTTGGCCACTACAAACACAATATAGAACTCTGTTGTTGGATGAACAGATTGAGTTATCATCAACCTCCGAAAATATATTCAGCACGGACTATATTGTAGACGGGCCAGGCCAATCGGCGAAACTTGCGAGATAAGGACGTTACATGCCCCTGCAGCGAATGATTAGTCAGGTTCATGATGGAAGTGAAGAAGGGCCTGACAATTCGCGCATGTGCAAACGGCCGTTCCGAGGGCTCGGATTCGCATCGGGAAACTATAGCAGGTTGAGTCGTGGGAAGGCAAAGCCATTGGACAACATACATTTCGCTTTGATACACCCAGGATACTGGGCCGAAGCTGACGCTGAAAAACAGCGAACCAAAGAGCTAGGTATGGCCGCGCGTTAAAAACTTGGCAATTGATCTGCATAAATTACTTACAATGATAAACGCAACTCCAGCAGTCTGCGCTGCAGCGTTGTGCGAAGTTGTACCGCCCCACTTTGCATTAATGGCTGCTTCGATAGCCAGAGAAATGGACATTCCAATCGCACCTGAGAAAAGGAATCAGAAAATGACGATTACAACAAACTCATGTACGCACCGAAAATGAGGGGCGGTTTCCGTCCCACGCGGTCGAGGACAAAATATATGAATATGAACGTGACAATAGCACCCAAAGCACCATTGATGCCCGTAATCATAAGCACTTTGGAACCGCTGAAGCCCAATGCGGCGTATACTATTATGCAACTAAGTTCGAAAACCGCAATTTCAACAGAAGCCCACTCACGACTTGGTTGAAAATATGCAGAGACGTTGATCCCGGTGAACTGGGTGCAAATTTGGATACCCATGCCGGTGAGTGTTCGGCGAAGCATCGGTCTTGTCGACCAAAGGTCGGAGAACTAACGTTGTTTTAGTACTTTCCCAAGAAAATCAAGAAGTAGCGTACCTTGGTAGATATGTGTTCCTTTTCGTATTGGATTTGCTCGAGCCTGCAGATAATTAACGAGAGTCAATAGGTACGTCTCGAAACTAACATCTCCGCGAATTCAAGTTCGATAAATTCCGTGTTTTCTTTGTTGCCATGAAGACGCTGAACAACGGCGAGGGCCTCATCGTTCCGCCCTTGATCAACCAGCCAACGCGGAGAATACGGCAAGATGAACATGCTGCATACAATGAGCGATGAAGAAGAGAGAAAATGGCCGAAGTGTACCCAAGGAACAAAAGCGTGGCGGGGAATATTTGAATTCCGAGTGGAACACGCCACTGAGCGTCACTTCGTATGAACTGGCTGCCGTATCCGACCCCTGCAGATAAATTCACAAAGGCAGAGGGACTCGCCAAGGAAGTAGTACGCACAATTCGAAACCAAAAATCCCAAACTGATCATCACTACACAAATGATGTTATCCTCTGCTTTTCTGGACGCCCATCGAGACTCACATTGCGTCAAGCCCGTCAAAAATCCGCGCATTTTCGGAGGTGATATTTCGCTTTGGTATAGCGGAACCACTGATGCAAATTCAACACTGAACGATGATGCCATCGCATGGCTCACCCATGCTCAAGCTACGCAGATACGTTCAACTCCATGTCCTTCACAGCTAGTTGACATCACATACCATCCAATTGCCAGACCCGCAATCAAACGCCCCACTATAGGATATGACACATTCTGGGCGCCGGTTTGGAGGCTGCATCCAAGCACCGCGACGAGGGCACCTATTTGGATCGTACGTTTCCGGCCGACGTGTGTCGCGAGCGATCCCGCTGCAGCGGCACCAAAGAAGCCTGTGGGTTTACGTGTGAATTGGGATAGTGCGGCAAAAGCGTAGGCGTACATCCGCCCGCAAACTAGCGATGTTTGTCAGTGAAGTGAATGACGGCCGGCACGGAACATACGGTGGACACGATGGCACCAATGATGCTGTCCCCTGGCTGGTGAAAGAATGAATGGAAGAAGTCGAATTCTTTCGAGACGACAGCCCCGATGACGCCGGAATCGCTGAACACGATGAGAATCAGGAAAGGAGGAAGGAGAAAAGCACACACTATCCTGTAGCAAGTCCTCAGCACTCCAGCAGCAATCATTCGAGGAGGACTCACCAAACAGAAAGCTGCGATGCTGGGCGTTAAGAAATGCGAAAGCAGCAGGATATTACTCACGAGCCGATGGCTGAGAATAGTGCAACTGAGAAGTTGTAAAACAGCCCCATATTGCTTGGTTCGCCGTCGAGAACTGAAAGGCCAGCACAGGGGAGAGGTGCCTAACGCCTGCTTAAATACGAGTTCGCTACGCCTGGTATTCGCTTAGCGCGCCCAGTCACGTTGTGCTTCGTATATTGATGCCCAGAATTAGAGTGACCACATGGGGCGGGAATTGACAGTACGGGGGTGCGGGAAGGTCACAGGGTTCATTCTGGTCGCGTTAGTCTCTGTTAGCCTGTGTAAAGTTGGCCTGGGGTCTCCTAGTGGTCTCCTGGGGTAGTATGGGTTCGGCGTGAAAACGACTGAGATCCATATCGAGATCCGGCAGTGGGATTGCACGCGGCGTTCTATTCAGTCGCATCATCCAAGGAGTAGATCGACATCAGGTAAATGGTCGGTGGGTCTTCCTGTGTCTCACTGCCCGTGAAATTCTAGGTCATATGACCCTGAAGGCAACGACAGGGCCGTCAGCCGCTGACACGTTATGAGAAGGTCAGACGTTTCCGTCGAGGTGCGGAGCGAGCAAGTTTCAGATAAGGCAGTCCTCCCAAAGTTCTCCGGATTCCGGGCGGAAGGAAGCAAGGAAGCAAGGAAGGTGTATTAACCGCGGGTCCCAATCAGGAACGGCTGGAACGGTATGAGGCTTGGAGTCTTGAAGTTGAGCTCCAAGCTCGAGCGATCATTTGACGGGACGTGGTCATTTTGACAGCATTCAATCGGAATTCTTGGAGAATGGCACCTGAATTCGAAGCCAAGAGTGGTTAGGTCGGCTGAAGTTGGCGGAAGGAGTGGAAGAAGCAAAGAAGAAAGATAGGCGTGTTGTTTGCCCTCGCTTACTTCAAGCGCCTTCAACTTCCGACCTGCCGGCATCGGCATCCGCGGCTTGTTGAAGTTTTTGGTTCAATTTATGTAACGGATGCTTCGCTTCGTGATCAAAACAGTAAAATTGGTAGGGTCCACAGTGAACGTTTGTTATTTTCAGGCACAACCCCACCACATAAAGATAAATTGCTCAATCTACTTTGAGGCGAAAACACGTCAAGACCTTGGTCAAGACTCAGAAAAAAGCAACGTTGAAAAATTGAGGTCAGAACTCACGGCCCTACGTGGGCCGTATATTCCGCGGCTCATCCAAATTGGGTGAACTGGATGTCTGAATATGTGCCTCCACCATCGAAAGCCGTTCAGTCATCGCTTGCAATTGTAAGGTAACGTTGGGGGAGCCTGAAGGTTCGACACCTGATAATCCCGTCTGCGGTTGCAGTTCGGGGACGTGAAGATCCTCCGTCCGTAGAGCTGAGGATGATGCTACACCAAAAGACAGTCCCTGCAGCGAGTGCGAGTGTTCTCCGCCGGCATTCTGTATCATCTGCGGCCCTTTCGTACTAAACGGAGTTCACCACCTCTCCTTCGACCACACGCGTTGACGGCCGCATGCGTGCGACTTTCTCCAAAGTTGCTTCCTGCGACTCCACGACTCCTGGGGCTATGGGTCGTTCAAGAGGCAGAGCGTTGGACCCAGGATGCGACGGTTGGGAAATGAGGCTTGGATCCGCCTGGACAGAGGATATCGGAGAATGAACCTCGGGCATAGACGGGATTAACCTCGGGCATAGACGGGATTCGGGACCGGAGGCCGCGGCGGAAGCGGACGAAAATGATTATTGCGGCAAAGAGTATGAAAACACTGCCGACAACACCTCCCACTACTGCCCCAAGGTTGACCTTGTGGGTGGGGGGCTTGGCGATAACAGAAGGAGTGGCAGGTGCCGTTGGGGCGATAGAGGATGTGCCGCTGAAACTGGACTGCAGCCCATCCGCTGAGCGAAGACACGATGTATTGGTACCGTTCGAGACAAAGAAAGAGCGGGAGCCGATATCGGAAAGTGGGAAATTCGCTGTTATGGTGTATCATCCTTGCGTGACGTTCGCCGAGGCCCATGCGTAAGGGATGAGGGGTCGATGGATCTGGCGGTTATCGCCTGCGTAAGGTCACCGATATCCCGTCGAGATAAATCATTGTGATTCCCGGCTCGTGCTATCCCCGTGGTGAATACTCCCGTTACACTGGAACTGTTCGATGGAAGGCCAGGCTGCGAGACATCAACATTCGTTATCGTCAGCCCAATTTCCGTGAAGGTGGCCCCGGCCGCAGGCGTATAAGTTATTGATGCTGAGGTGCAAGTCGTCATCTCGGGAATGTCTTTAAAGGCGAAAATTGGCATGATACTGGTGGACTAGAGCCTTGAGACGCTGTTGAGGGCATACATAAATGAGGTGGATAAAAAAGGCGGTTTCCACGGACGCTCAGTTGCGGTTGCTACATGACTATCCCCGGCACGAACGACGGACAGAAAGAGGATGCTGATGAGGCTCCGGTTTAGGCTTTTAGCGACGTTCATGGAATGCGTTAGGGAGAGACCCTCGGAGGGAAGGTTAAGTAAGGAGATTAGACAACCACGAGTCAGTTGCGGGTCTCGACTACAGCATGCTGCACGTCAAACATGAACATGTATCATACAGCGAAGAAATATGTATCTTGCCATCGATCCTCCCATGATGTCGCAGGTAAAATTATCCCTGATTTTCAATGAAGGAACAAAGGCTGCTAGAAAAAAATGAGATCAAGCCGGTCGTAAATCAAGGATGGGAATATGAAACGCACGATGGCCATTAGGGTGTTTCAAATATGAAAATTTCGGTCCAACTTCTGGTCCGATTTCATGTCAACTTGACTCCCAACTTCGTGTCTAACTTTTCCTAATTTTTCACCGGGAAGCACAAGAAGCTGTCCAGATCAGACGGAGGAAGTTGGAACACGAAGTTGGAGACGAAGTTGGATGTCGAGTCGTGGTCCGGACCACAATTTGACATCCAACTAATTTCTCCGACCTATTTCATGTTCCAACTTCTTGCAAAGTTGGGAGCGAAGTTGGACACAAAGTTGGAACCGAAGTTGGCATATTTGAAACACCCTATTGGTTCTACTTAGCCGGAGTGAAACCGCTTTGATGATATCCAAATCACTGAAACGATGAATGTAACTTACTTTGACTTCCCGTCGCGACGTGTGAGTGATATTTGATTATTCTCCGTCAACATGGTAGGGTGAAAACAATAACCTGCAGTTAGACCCTCCCAGTCAATGCACATCGAGACGGTCAGAGTAGACAAAATCAGTCGGTTCTGGGGTTGGTTCTCAAGTGGGTTCTGGAATTATTTTGTGTTAGAACCGCGAGAAGAACCCGGTTCTACTCTGACCGACTCACTTTTGAAAAGCGGTTATGAGGCGTTCTCGGCCATTTAATGTGTCGAGAACCGGAACCGCCCTCAGAAACGAATTTGTAAGACCTCCTCTGGAGGAGGTTCTGCAATTAAAAGCGGTTCCGTTCCTCGATTCTTATTCGCTTTTTTGTGACTCTGTTAACATTTACTGACTCCCTTCGCCAGAACCGACCAGAACCACCTTGCCGGAACCTATGAAAACCTCCAACCAGCTTGATCACAGAAAACGACCGTATCCCAAAAAAGCGCCATATGTAAACATGCGCATTAATCCTGTTTTGAAGAGGACATCCATCCAAGGGAAAGTCGAAATAAAGTGACTTCGTTTCTGCTTTGATGGTGGTTGAATCGGTCGGTTCGGCCGCTTCGCCGGCCGGCCGACTGAAACACATGCGACAGGCTTTTCGCCCTTCTGTCTTATCCACCATCTCAGTCGAAATGGCGGGTATGTTCCCTCCCCCCACGGACATGCTCTCTTCAATGCTTGGCATGATGAGGGACCAGTACGTCCTCTCCCCTCAAACTATTGCGGAAACTTTCGGCCTGGTCGACGACAAGTGGAAGGACTTTGTGGCCGGAAGGTGCACGTTCCCCCAGCGGGCGGTTGCTGGTTTGAATGTGAGCGCATGTAAGTCGCAAAATAATAATTCAAAGTTGAACACGTCTTCCAGCATGGCAAATTCTGCGAGAGGACGTTCGGAAAGAACCCCCAGCTTGAGCCTATCACGAACGAGGTACGAGCTTAAATAGTTTATTTTGAGCGCTTCACAGACATCCATCTTCCTTTCAGTTCGCGGCGCTGTACCTCCCAGCACTGATCGAGGCCTATGCTGCCTCATATGAAACACGGACGCCCCTCGCGGACAATTGGATGGACTCCTGGGAGCGCTACTACGCGTACGTCCTGCGCGACTGCGTTCAGACCATGTACTTCTCGCGCTGGATGCGCGGCCACTCGCAGGAATCAAACGGCCTCATGACGCAGCTCGCAAAGATTATGGTCGAGTGCCCGCTGCAGGTGCGCTTTCCCGCCGTGAGGTTATCGATATCGTCCCGTTTACTTATGAGATACCTTTGCACATAGTGGCCCAACGTGTGCGAAGCCCAGCGCCAGCTCGAGCGGGTCGATATTTTCTGCTGGGTTGCGCTGCGCACGCGGCAGTGCTCGCCCAAGCACGCGGTGCACATGCCGCTCGAGACGCGCAAGAAGGGGATCGTGTATCTCAAGAACCTCGAGAAGCTCGTGAAGAGCGAGCTCAAGAATCCCAAATGGCGCAAAGGTGCGTTTGACCGTCGCGGGGGACGAGCGGGCTGAGCTGATTAAAAGTGGGCCGGAAGATCTCGCGAAGGACCATCTGACGGCGGGGCTGCAGCATGTCGAGACGTTGCTGATGCAGTACTTCGATGGCGAACAGCGTTTTGGTGGGACGCGCGATGTGACGTGAGCCGTCTTTTTTTCTCGACCTGCTGCTGTTACCTTTTCCTCCGTTTTTTACCACGACTGACCCCTCCCCCTCCCACCGCAGGATGAAAGCGGAGCACAAACAGCGCTGGGACGTCTGCGCCGCCAAGTCGACCGACTGCGGCCTCAGTCGCAAGCGCGAGTTGCGAGAGTGCGCGAAGGTGCGTTGTGCTGCTGTTCGTTCTGTCGAGTTGTGCTGTTCATTCTGTGGAGTTTAAAATCGTGGATTACACCTCCTGCCCACCTCTCCTCATACTCCTCGATACGTTTCGCCTCCTTCTACTCCATGTCTATACGTTGCACTCACCAACCAACTAACATTTTACTTACATACATCCTTCTTCAGTGCCACACGATCCGCTATTGCTGCCCCGGTGAGTCGGTTTCGTGATCACGTCGCGTTCCGACATTCCTGACCGAAATGCAGAACACCAACGGGCGCATTGGAAGGAGCACAAGCCGACTTGTTTCACGCCGGCGTATTAGCCACTGTGGTTCAAGTTTTTATTAGCAGTCGCTGCGGGTGAGGTTTTTTTACCAGTTGCTGCGGGTGAAGTTTTTATCAGTCGCTGCGAGTGAAGTTTTTATCAGTGCTGTCGTTGAAGTCTCAATTTATGTCACGAACGACCGGGCCGCCTTCCAGCGGAGGCAGATCTTGTATTATTGGATGCAATCGATTGGGGATTGCTTCGCCTATTCACATCTGAATCAGTAGCTGCCAGGGGCTCAAACTTAGCAAAAACAAAGCATAGATCACGGCACCCACTCTCGTTTGCCTGTGCCCTCCTTGCCCAAGTGTTCGTCCTGGGTTTGTAAACTCACGTTCTGTAATTTTCTGGCTACCATGAGGACTTCGGCGAACCCAAGCCTCAGGTGAACATCAGCCCTAATTTAGCAGCATACTTACGCATACTGTGTCTGAGTAGCGGTGCGTAGATCATCGAATGCTCAGTGTTGCATCGGACCGAAGATAACACTGCCTTGTTTAAATACGTAGCCACCGCCGATTCCCGCTACAGACTTGGTGAAAATCACATTTTCGTCATTCTCATACTTAGAAGATTTTTGATGGTCTCTGCCAATTTCTCCCACAACCGAGGCGGCATCATGATTGCCGCAGCCCTCTCATAAACATGAACCTCCACCTACCTCCACACGTGGCAACTCTGGAGAATTACTTAGTTCAATTGCAAGTTACTTTCAGCAATCAATCAGCTTGTTTCTTTTGCCCCAAAACGATGAGATTTTCAACCTCTGTTTTGGTATGATCAGTTTGGGTGATTGTTCCACATTTGACAGATGAACCCGTCGCGGCCCAGTGCGAGCGAGCTTCAAACCACGTAGCAAGGGCTTTTCCCAGCCAAGATATCCGGGACCCCTGTCGCACTGACCTGTTTGCCTGATTATTCACATTACAATCAGCGACTGAACTTGACCCTTGTAAATATTGCGGCCCAATGCGACCAAGCGAGCTTCGGGCTGCATAGGAATTCAAGTTTGCTTTCCCACCCCCCCCCCCCCCCCCCCCCCCCCCCCCCAACCTCGGTTAAAATTCTCACCCTTTGTTTCCCTGATCGGTGCATGGTTGACTGTGATTATTCACATAACAATTAATATTGACGGATGAATGAATTCAACTACGTAGCCTTTCTTCTCGAGTAGCTGCAGGTAGCGGGCTGCGCCGATTGTCGGCCTTACCGCTTTATAAAGCCCGAGTACTGGAATTGTGGCCTAATTTGAAACATTTCCTTGCGCTGGGTTGAATTCCAACGGTGATTTTAGATCAATGCAAGAATGCGATGATCGACTTGGATTTCTTTCCCGTCACCAAAGACACGCATGATATTTTGCGCTCACGGAGACGGGAATCAATCCACTACATCCCGAGGGCGCTCAGCTCTAGCTCCTAACCGGACATAATGCATCAAGAATGTTAACTGATTCCAACATGCACTTGCCCGCCCGTCTCACAACTTTGCGACTTCAGTATGTATGTACATTTTCATTTCCGTTCGTTTATCAACTTTTCACAGGCTGCCGATTCAGATGAAACTTGGGATGAACATTCATGGCATGTATTGGCAGCTATCAAGGGGCTTTTGCATACTAATTTGCATGCTCATCCTGAGCTATATCCATTGATATCCTAGACATTGTAACATCGATGTTTTTATCCCGATTTTCCCAGGGTCAAGGGACCCTGCCACCCATGAGCTGCACCATACGTCATACACGCCTAGACGATCGAAAGCCGGGAACCAGGTGGATTTTCATATCACTGATATCCACTGGCCGTAATGTGATGTACCCACAAAAATCCCGCTGGGATCCTTGTTTCAAGCAGAATAGATGTAGCAGTGGTGGGAATGCTGGAAACCAGCGGTCTGCAACCCGGTACCCATGCGCGGGTGATCCGGGGGTCGGACATCATGATTGATGGTGTGATGCAAGTCTGATAAATGACAAGTCGAAGAGTCGAAGCTGAGTTGAAGTCAAGTGTCCTAGTAGTGTCCTAAACAAACCTTTAGGTGGTTTGACTTTGAGTTGACTCAAGTATACAGTATGTCTCTGGGAAACAAGCTTGTTGTTTTTTCTTTCCGAGGAAGAACATCTCTCTCATGCTTTGCAAGTTCAACTTGTATTATAGGTTCCAAATGTACAGCATAAAGAAAAGAAAACTGGTCTCATATCTATCTCACCAGACCAGGATATGTCAGTCCGACTCATAGTTCTGTGTGCTGAAGAGGCCTGCGTATGGGCACATTTATTCAATTACTTGCAGCACTCTTGCGGCACTTCTCTGAAAATATGGGCCAGCGGTATGATGGTAAGCAATGCAGCCATCTCCTACAACAGCTGCTTAGCATAGTTCGTATCTTGCGTAGTCTCAATTTTAATCGTCTTTATTTGGTCCGTCGTTCGAATCTTATTACTGACATTTCTTTTGAATTCTCGCCCACTGGGCCTCCACTGGAAAACCAGGGGACCAACCTGCTTCAGCAGTATTCTGCTTGGCGTTTGGAAGCCAACGGTTGACGGCTGGAAACCAGAGACTGATCGGCCACCTGGTTCCCGGCTTTCGATCGTCTAGGCGTGTAGCCGGGATTCGTAGAATTATATACATGAAGAATCTTGAAAAAAGATCAAGAATTGAGTAAGATATGGCCGTTTGTCCGACACACGGGAAAAGAATACTTACCTGGTCGTCTGGAAACGTTACCAAAACTATAAGTTTTGGGAACAGGGAAACTGCACCTGAAACTATGAGTTTCAGGCACAGTTTATGTACTGCTGACACTTAAGGTTTCTGGGGCTTCCCAGAAACAATAAGTTTTGGGCCGCTGGGCTAGTCGCTCCAGAACCGCTGTCGGTAGCCGCCAGAGAATCCCGCAATGTCGCGATGCAAGGGATAAAGCAAGGTAGAATGTCTCCTAAACAAGCACAAACAGATGACTAATCTATGGAAAGATGCCGCCGAACGCCCCAGACGCACTACCGCATCTACCCCCCTCCACAAGGCAACGTCCTCGTTGCCTGCTGCACTCTCTAGCCTGAGATCACACGCCCTTGCAGAGGCCAATGCACTACCATCCAAACCAATGCCAGGAACCCCAAAATCGAGAAGCGCTCATCGCTCGAAGGTTTCGATCGTGGCGTGAGGTTGAGTCGTGGTCGTATCGAAAGATGTTGTCCATGTCGATTTGTAGCAGCGGTAGAATGAAACCGTAGCCTCCCCGGTCGTCTGCCCCGTATCTGTGCACCGTAATAGCGCGCCTGCCGTCGTTGTAGCGTGTCGAATGGATTGGTTGAGCCCGAGCGCATGCCGGAGAAGTCGCGAGGCTGCGTCGAAACGACTAGGACGGGATGGGTTGGCAAGAATTCCGCATCGTCAGCCCAATTAAATCCTTGCACCGAAAAGGCACCCGGCACCGAAAAAGTAGGGGTATTGCCGTCGAGGGGAAGGGATTTGGGTGGGGGTGAGGAGTCCACGATTGCGCGACACGTACCGTCCTCGAGATGTCCACCGTCCTTCCATCGCTTCGTTTCCGCTTCTCGTCCCTGCTCCATACCCTCCGTCTTGCCCGCTGCAAACGATACCTCGACTGCGTCCACATTCACATCCTTCTTTCCAGCCCGGTGGCCCTTCTCAAACCCGCTCCGCCGTCCTTCCTCGAACCCCGTCTGCTTCGCCTGCTCAAGCTCTGCTGCTGTGACAGCCACAGCGCCCTGACATCCAATCAGGTACGCTGCATTCCATAGTCGTCGCATCGCGGCCGTCTTGTTTCCCGCTTTGGTGTAGGTCGCCAACGCGGCCTGAAACTCGTCTTCTGTATCGCCTATAGCTCGATTCTTCGTAGACATCTTTTTTCGCGGTTTTTCGCTGGCCACGTCACTCGGAGACTCGTAGTGCGCAGTATCAAATGAAGCTAGTAGGTCCTCGGAGCGCTTTGTCAAATCACACTCCAATCACCATGTGGGCTAGTCGCTCCAGAACCGCTGTCGGTAGCCGCCAGAGAATCCCGCAATGTCGCGATGCAAGGGATAAAGCAAGGTAGAATGTCTCCTAAACAAGCACAAACAGATGACTAATCTATGGAAAGATGCCGCCGAACGCCCCAGACGCACTACCGCACCGCCTTAAATCCCCAAAATTCACAATTGCAGGGCGCCATAAACTTATTGTTTCTGGGATGCCCCAGAAACTTGAAGTGTCAACAGTACATAAACTGTGCCTGAAACTCATAGTTTCAGGTGCAGTTTGCCTCTGGAAAAACTTATAGTTTCTGTAACGTTTCCAGATGGCCAGGTAAGTATTTATTTCCCGTGTGCGAGTTCTCGGTTTGTCCGGCCCGGTGGGGGACGATAATACTCGGAGGAGAGGACCAAACTCGGCACGGAACGAACGGCAAACGACACAGAATCCCGACAGAGAGGATACGCATCTTCTGCAGGGAGTATCATCTGGGGCGCACTCGGCCCCCGCTCCAGATACACCGGATGGACAAGCCACCGCCCAACAGCTTCAACCTACGTATTCCGATCAACCCGATCTTGCACAGCGACTACGAGCGATGGCGAAGCGGCTCGCCCTGGTTGAGGCGCGCGTGCATACAACTAGTCGTTTGGATGAAAGACCGCCTGAGTATACGACTACGTAGCGCAGGACCGTAACATATAATTGCTCCATATTCACCCTAGCATTATGATAACATTGTTCAGGAAATATCGATCGCGGCAATTGTACCTAAAGTTGCAACCCATTCAATAATGATTTGGTATAGATTTTTTTTAACCCTCCAATCCCGGTGCAATCTGAGCTCAGAGAAAAGTTTCTATAATTCAACTTCAAGCCGCGAATGCCGATGCCGGCAGGTCGGAGGTTGAAGGCACTTGAGATAAATGAGACCAAACAAAGCGTAATCTTTCTTCCTTGCTTCTTTCGCTCCCTATGCCTGCTTCAGATGAGCCCAATCTACCCTGGCGACTCTTGCCTTCGAACTCAGGTGCCAGTCTCCGAGGAAATTACGGTTGGCGACTGTCCAAATGATCTGATCCTGGTCAACTTAATTCTTGAAAGTCAATTTGGTGCCAATCGCTCGCCGAGTCTAGAGCTCTAAGTTAGAGCCGTCTGAGTTTAGGTGTGTCTAAATGTACTCATGAAGTTTGCGTCCCGAGTCCTCAGGAGAACTGATTTATCTGACAGAACTTGCTCGCTGTGTAAGTACCCGCCGGAGCTTTCCTTCTCAGGAACGAGTCAACGAGTGACCGCCCTGCCGTTACTCAAGATTATGCAACTTAGGATTCCCCTTGCAGTGGTGACCTCGCCCAATTTGGTTTGTCTGTGCACTCCTCAGCATACCAGTTATACAAGCTATCATAATCACGTCACTTAAGTTCTATTTTCTGTTTTTCCTGATTTCTGCCTGATCCGACCTTGTCATAGCCCCGTAGACAGCGGCAGGCGCTCACACTGCCAACAAGCCTCTCTCTTCTGTGCTGCTAGCATCGATCTGAGCGGCATATCCACTCTCCACCCTGTTCAGCCTGCGAGTCAATGAGTGACAAACTTCGGTCCGCGCCGCCTGGCGCTCAAGACGACCCCTACGGCCCTTCATTTCCATCCCGCGCTTGGACTGCTGGGCACCCCAACACAGTGCAGGAGACGGTTATCGAGCGACGTCCGCGGGACAGGCTGGATATCAGTAGTATAGAGGACTGTGCTCGGGTCGCATCCGATACGGTCTTGGAAGCGGAAGCTGGCAGGCTTCAAGCTCCATATCGCCGTAGCGCCAAAGGCACGTTTTCTGATGGCCTGGTTGTAACCAGCTAACCTCGTTTACTCAGTGCGACAAAGACTCACAAAATCATCGTTCGCTGCGAAATCTAGCTCGCAAAATCCCAATGTCCTATCACTTCTCTCGCATATCGACGAGCCTATAGACTTTCGAGCGGCTAGATCCAACTCGACCATGGTAGACCGACAATCACTTTAACTTTGCGCATCGTCTTATGGCTACACTCACCCGACCAACACACACGATCTACTTTGCGCCCCATCTGGACTCGGCCTCCTGGTACTTTGACCCTATCTCACGCGAGTTACGCGAGGGCGAACCTGCTTTGGTGATCCGCCGCTTGACCCGTAACTTGGCCGCCAGCGTGGTGGGGATTTGCACCGCAGCAACAAACATCCTATTCAAAAACAAGGGCGTATCGCGTGCGCATGCAGAAGTGTGGGTTGAGGACCCCGTTCCGGGTAGTTCCCAGGCTAGATTTTTCATACGCGACACGAAGAGCAAGCATGGCACATTTGTGAACCAACGGCGCCTTAGCCCGGCGAACACGGAGAGCGACCCATATCCAATCATGGACGGCGATATTTTGCAGTTGGGAACGGATTCTCAAGGGGTCAAAAAAAGATATACTGAGAGTGTGAAGATCAGGATTGAAGTAAGTAAACCGTATTATCCTTGACAAACTGCTGGGATATTGACAATTCTTTTCCCGCAAAGTTAAAGTCAGAGCATGAATTCCTTCCACAGGGTCCGATATCATCGGAGCCGCGACAAAGACGTTCCAGTGGCGACTCAGACGGCGGATCTAGCAGGCTGACTATTCCTCCAAGTCCCGCCTTAAGCAATCGTTCTTCGATCCATTTCAATAACGCGACTAGTCTGGCACTAAGGCGACCTCTTGACAATGGTGAATCTCTGCGAACTGTTTTAAGTCCCACCCTAAGCAATTGTTCATTGCACAGCGGGGCGGCCGTCTATACCATTTACTCCTTTTAACTATCGGCCAAGCTCCAGACGGAGGACCTCTTCGAGAAATTCATCTGACGGGCGGGGATCTTCGTGGCTCAGCGGATTTGCCACAACCGATAGCGACCCCGAAAGTGAGGAGTCTGCATATAATGCTCCATACTTAATACATTCTTCTCGACGGGAATGGAACTCACCAAAGTACCATATTCCCTCGCATCGACTTCTACTCAAGGACCTGGCAAGTTTGACTGTTTGTCCGCCCTTGACACCTTTCAACTAAAAATAAAAACAAATCAGGATTTGACTGGTAGGGTCAACGACTTGGATAAATATCCGTTCGAATCCGGAGGTGTCGCAGACGTGTATCACGGAACGCTGGAACCATCTAACTCATTGGTAGGTAACTCAAAATTGGGAGATTTGTACTGAATGATTATCAGGTTGCCGTCAAAATATTTCGCCGTATGCACTCCGAAAAAGACGCATTGGAACGAACAAGCCGAGTGTGTTGCGCTTCTTGCTAGTTAAGGCGATAGAAATCTGACAATGTCAGTATCTATATGAAGAAGCTAGAATCTGGCGACAGCTGGACCATACAAATGTCTTGCCGCTTCTGGGAATCTCACTAGATCTCGGACTTTCCCCAGCTCTTATATCGCCTCTTTGTCCTTCCGGACCTATCATGAAATACTTGCAACACAATAAAAAGGAGACACAAGAAAAAATGCAAATGGTCGAACTCCTTCTAATCAACGTTGAATTTTTGTCTAACTAATTTACAGGTAATCGGTGTTGCCGCTGGTCTTGCGTACCTCCACTCTCAAGGTGTAGTGCACGGGAACCTATGTACAGTGTGTGCCATTCCAATCAGGATGGCACTCCAAATAAATCTCACATTCCCAGAAAAAAATCCTCATAGACAGTAAGGAACAGCCGGTGATTTGTGGTTACGGGATGTCAACGGCCGCCCACCAGCCAGCGTACACTACATCTTTGTTCTCGTCGCCAATCCGCTTCGCTGCACCCGAGTGCTTTTCGACGGAGGGAAACATCTCCCCTACTCGCACAGAAGCCGGAGATGTCTACGCGTTCTCGATGGTAACGTTGGAAGTTCGTCGATTGATTCTCAAGTTGTAAGAAGACTGACTTACCTCATCTTCGTAGATCATCTCCGGACTTCAACCGTATCACCACCTACCTTCCGAATATGCCGCAATTGGCCACATTCTTCGTGGCGAGCTGCCTGTCAGGACCCATCTGGACCCTGAGACGGTCACAAACAGCTTATGGCGATTCCTCACTTCCATATGGAAGGAGGAAGCGTCATCTAGACCAACTATCACAGAAGTTATGCAAAGACTTATCCAACTGTACGCGTTCCCTTTGACCGTATCTGAAATTCTACAATGCCAGTCGAGACAACAGAACCAGCAAAGAAAAAGATATCCTGGACGTTGAGACTAATGAGGTGCGAATCACTGAACCAATCAACTGACGAGGAATGAAAACTGAATATAGTCGGAATCACACCAAAATGTAAAGTATTGGCGTGTTGAGTCTTTCTGTTTTTGAGAGCAATTTAGGCCGAGAAGAATTTGTCGAGTGGCTCAGAAGCCTCAGACGCTCGCGGAGTTCGTGTCCAGCATTTCACTTCTTTCTGTGCTCATGTACACCTTTTAGGATATATCCCTCCCTGAACTCCGAGGTCGCAGCCTCAAGGGACGTGTGACCCAGGACGACCAGTATCCGTTTGCCGGCGGCGGAAATTCGAATATATATCGAGGCAAATTAATAAGGTCGAACGGTCGAAAAATTCGCGTACGTTCACGTCCCCGACTCTCCGTAATCGCTCAAATATGAACTTTCAGGTTGCTATAAAAATGTTGCGTATGTCTGACGATGGCTCTGGCCAGCTGGAGGAGGTTATAAGGGTACATCTCACAAATCTCTATTACGATATATAACTTTCAAACTTCTGATAAACAGCGGATGAAACGGGAAGTCGAGGTCTGGAGCCAGCTGAAGCACAAGAATGTTCTTCCTTTTATTGGCCTGTGTGATGATATCGCACCCTGGCCTGTTTTGATTTCGCCCTTCTACAAACTTGGACATGTTGGGGCGTATCTCCAAAAACATCCTTTAACCAACAGACAAAACCTCGTAATTGTGTCTCATTTATTGCACACCATAGCACAAATTGACTATGAACAGGTTCATGGAGTGACCTCGGGGCTGCAGTACCTCCACTCACATGACATTGTTCACGGTGACCTGAAAATCGTATGAACCTCTCGTCCTAGTCCCATTTACTCCCCTCAACTGTCTCTGATAGCAAAATGTCCTGGTGGATAAGCGTGAAGTTCCCTGCATCTGTGACTTTGGTATCTCGAAAATAATTAGCCGCCGAGGTTTTACAACGCAAAGTGTTGGGACACCACCATATATGGCACCGGAACTCTTCTTCATCATCGACGGGTCCACCACAAAGTATTCATCGCCAAATACAACGAAGCCCTCGGACGTATATTCCTTTGGTTTATTGGTTCTGGAGGTGTGTGGACGCCTCGCAGATGTGAAATTGTCCTAGTTGTAACCAAGTTTCTACCGCAGATACTCATTTCTGAACCACCGAAAGGCAGACCCAACAGACAAATTGTGACGAAAAAAATCCTTGCCGACCTTCGTCCCAAGCGAGAGGACTACGAAGAGAGAAAGGTGCCACAAGAAACATGGCGCGTCTTGAATCGATGCTGGACATTTGAGCCACACCTTCGACCCACAATCTTCAACATACAACATGAACTCAACTCGGCCGTAACTTCCACCGCGGGATCATCACGTCGTCGCAGCCTCGCAAAATTACTAGGGTACCGGTTGCACCGACAAGATTGAATTTAATCGTTTTCGAACTTGACACGAATTTACCATTAAGACTTCAGTGGGGTAATCTGAGCGAGAAGGCCAGCACTACGAGCATGAGGTACATCAACTGCAACGTATCAAAATCAAAAGTTCTCAATTATCGGACATACAAATTTCATGGTCCCAAGAAATCTTGGAGAAAGCACGCCATGTTGCTACTAATTATGTATGCACCTACATTCCTTCCAGCCAAAAAATGTGGCAAAAACTGCCGTGCTGACATTACGTGATTAAAATTAAGAAGAAGGGGAAAGGGGTGAACAATATCACGGAAAAGACGAATCGAAACAGTCCAATACGGGTGGTCAGTGCAAGAGCATGAACATTCTTTCAGCATTTCCAAGAAGCCTTCGAGAACAAATCAACTCGGTGCTTATACAGGTAAAAGAGCAGCGCGACATACATCTGGCGTTCCGGGAGCTTTTACGCTCTGGTATGCGGGCAGTCCAAGACATTTGTCGAGAGTGACCAACTTGTATCCTGCAGCTTGCAGCTTAGAAATTGCGTACGGAAGGACGGTGTGGCTTTTGAGAGAAGCGGAGATGAGTGAGAGAGGATGAGTGATAAAGGGAGGACGCAACGCAGTAGTTTCTGCAGACCAAGGATGAGAAAAGGGCCGGTATTTGCGGACAGGGAACGCACCATATGTCTCGTGGCCCAAGGAAAGCAGGGTGCTGGGCTTGGACTTGGCAACCCCGTCGTAAAGGGCTTTGGATTGGGCCACAGTCTTGCCTGCCGAGTCACCAGAACTGATACGGTCAGCGAGTTGGCGAATAAGAGAACTAAACGGGGTTTACTCGAAGTCCCAGATGGCCAGACTTTGGCCGCGGAGGAAAGAGGCTTGGCGGACAAGATCGTTGTAGCTGCCATACGCTATGAACACGATTTAGCATACAGAATGATAGTGTTCGGATAACATACGAGGTCGCATAAACGCCGGTGTGACACCGATAATCCGTTGTAATGCCTCTAAGGGGGTGTTATTATCTTTTTATGTAAATGTGGATTCAACCACTCACGCTCGACCCGCCACATCTCATCATGGACTAAATGAAGTCGACTAGATTAGTCTACTTGACGAGAAAGCAGGTTCAAGGATACGCACTTTGGTCCCATGTCAACGTTGTCAGATTCTTTATTTACGCAGGGTTAAAAACATTTTGAAGAAGGAGGGTCACGGAGGCTACCTTGTGTGCCCAGGTGTGAGATCCGATCAGATGCCCTTGGGCGTACGCGTACTTGACGCGTTTCTGCATATCCGCATCGTAGATACAGCCATCTGCCGGATATAAACGATATGATCGAGACCGAGGAGAAGCACAGAAGCTTACAATTATTTCCGTCTGTAGACTCCGCTTAGATAGGTACTAGAAACTGCGAGACGAAGGTTCTTACTGAAAAAGAAGGTCCCCAATGCCCCAGCAGCTTTGAGCGTCTTGCTCATATCGTAGCTGAAACAGAGTAAAGATGCTGATACAGTGGCATCGAAGCGTTGGTCAAAACGTACATGTAATACCAGGGGCCGTCATCCTAAAAAGAAGAAAAAAGCCTTGTCACCGCAGAAAGCGAAGATTTGAGAGAGGAAGGACGCACGAATGTGAGGGCGACATCCCCTTTGTTCTTGCAACTGGAATAAACAGTCGCCTTGCCACCCCCCTGACGGGCCCCGAGGTCTGCGTGCGTGCCATGGGCCGACGCGCAGGCTGCGGTGAGAACAGTGAGAATCAGGGAGGCCAACATGCTGAAAGGTGGCGAAATGAAGGGAGGAGAAGGGGGAAAGGAGACCACGGAATGCGTACAGTGACACGGCCTTTAAAATATGGGATGTAACCGATCTTGTACGAGAGCCTAGGCTGATAGTACTTGATACACTAGCTCCTTTAGACGGCGGAGCGTAATTTCGATGCAGTCAGAAGGGCCACGGAATTATTCTGCTATTTCATCCAGCTGGATGAAACGCCGCCAAGAGGAGCTGGATGTGGGGATATGAGCACTGATAGGCACTGATCCATCAATGGGTTGTTCTGATGACTTGGTTGGAACAAAGTGTGGAAAGACAGGAGCGCAATAAATGCAGGAACCGAGACGAACGCTGTTTGACGAACGCTGTTTAAAAAAAGCTGGATGTCCCGCATGCTAGCCTTCCTCTCCAAAGAAAGAAAAGTCGACACATCCCACCTTTGTTTACTGACAATGCGCGGATGAAAAAACTTGGCTTCCGAGCGGCACTGTCCTGAGTCGATCTTGGCACCATTTAGCCTGCTCCTGTCGGATGTCCACGTCGTGATGTCATGTTTTGGCGCTAGGACTGTGTCCCTTAGCATCCGTACGTTGCGTGGCACTCGCGCAGTCGTGCAAGGCCGGCCCAGAGAAATTTTAAGAGCAAGCATCAACACACTTGAAGGGAGAACAAAAGTGGAAGACGAATGATTGGTCGTGTTTGACTGCAACATGCGCGCGGACCGGCGGGACCGGGTCTAGATCAACCCAAAAAGGGACCGACAAGGTTGTAACAATGCGCAAATTCATTGCACATGCCCGATACCTGCAAAGAAGAAAAGAAAAAAAGGGATCCAAGCTACGCAAATCCAGAAGGGAAGTCGAAAAGGCTACTTTTTTGTTATCACAAAGCATTTGAAATCCACTCAAGCAACGCACTGGGAAGTTGAAGCGACTTTTCAGTGCCGGGTTGATTTTGATTTTGTGGATGCATGAGTTGAACTTCTTGCCTTTTAGAGATGGTGATTGGTTCAAAAAGAGAATAATTGTTAGGCTATTCAGTAAAAGGGAGGGATGGGATGGGAGATGTGAAGTCATCGGAGTTTGGAGCGAAGTCGCGTCGGCCAATATCTGGCTAATACGATATTGGCCGAATATTGTTCGGCCAATATTGCTGGTATTGGACGGATATTGTCTAGTGGTTGTGATGGCCATGGATGGAAAAAGAGAAACAGAGAAGGCATAGTCTTAGTAGAGGCCCAGGCAAGGCCCAGGTGATTATTAGACAGACGCTTTAACAAAATCAGCTCCTATCTCATCTGCTGAAGGTAATTTATTATTCGGCAGCGCAGAGCGGATCTGCAGTCCGCGGAATCGACGCGTACGGCGTCGTGCTTCTGATCAGCGCTTGTCAGAAGGACACCAGGTGCAAATAAGTACCGGAAGCGGATGGAGCGAAATGAATTCATATCTGCGTCGCGTCGGCCGCGGCTAGAGCATATGCATGCGTGAATGTCGAAAGAGATAATGCGCGTCATTGCTCTGGGCCAAGTGGCCTCGTAACCGGGATGGACAGAGGAGTTTCATTTTTGTATAGATATGTTGTAGGCATTTGCGAACTGAGAATAACACAAACTTGCAGAGGCGCGCTCCAATCCCAGCAACACTTCCCTTGGAACTGCGATCGCGAAAATGCGGGAACGCCTCGAACGCGATAGAGGGATTGAGAAGATTTGTCGACAAGCCAGTACAAGCTTTGAGAGGGCCAGACCTGACAAAGTCGAGAATACAGGCAAGGAGCATAAAACAGCGATACCGAGCCACTTATAATATACAATTCAATTGCATTCAATCAAAGAAGCAGACGGGGACGTCTATCCACAGAAGATAGCAGGAGAAACCGAGAAAAGCGTGGTGGGATGGGAGGAATCTGGAGAGCGGTGCGACTTTGGGTGACGAAGTCTACTTCGTCTACGTCGATAAATCAGTATTCAAAAGCCAGAAATTACAACAGGTGCTCACCGCCTCTACGAGATGCGCGATGAGATCGTTCCGGTCCTTCTCCTTCTTCAGACCCGCGAACGCCATCTTGGTGCCGGGTATATACTGATGAGGCCGCGTTAGCTACCAGCACTGCCCGCATTGAAACTGCGCACCTTTTTCGGGTTCTCGAGATACTCAAAGAGGTGCTCCTCACTCCAAACGACACCCTTGTTCACATTCGCGGCAGTGTATGAGAAACCCTCGGCCTGGCCTGATTTCCGGCCAATGAGCCTGTAGAGACGTGTCACTGAGTGCACTCGACTTGAAGAGAACGATACTACATACCCATGCAAATTTGGTCCTACTTTGTTTCCCTCGCCGGAACCGAGCTAAGACACGAATGAGGTCCAGAAACGGGAAGAGGCGCGCGACGGTGCGACGTACAGTGTGGCATTGTGCGCAGCGCGTCTTGAAGAGAGTAGCGCCTTTACCGGCGTCACCTAGTACGCGTATTGAGCAAAGAAACGTGTAATGGAGAAATTTGAGACCTGGGGAATAGGGCATTGAAGGAGGAAGATGGTGTTAAGAGGCAGGGGATGGTGGTGGGGTACAAGAAAAATTCGCGTCATTGATGATCTCCCCTGCTGACATAACCTTTGATGAAACTGCTTCCGTTTCATTGGCTCTTGCATTACAGCTCTTTGCATAATTGATGACAGTCAGGAGAAAAAAAAAGAAAGAAAGAAAAATTTGATCCCAACTTGTTTTGCTCATTTCTCATTCAATTCTTGTCCATTTGAACTGGAAATAAAGGCAATCAAGAGGGCTTTTTGAGGCCGTCATGTCCATACCCTATTCATTTCCCAATTCAAAGTTTCAAGGTAGGTCATTTTTCGGGTGTAATCGATGAATTTCACGCATCTTGGATCTTGTACTGCAGATTCCTCACCCATTTACAGACAGTTTGCCTCGAAATCACAACCACATATGAGTCCCATGCATCATCCACCTTTCCATGTACTTGATACTATGGTTTTCCTCCACATCTGTGTGCATTTTATGAATCTGTTGGCAGGCTTTTGGTGGCCCAAGTAAAGCCCACTGACATATTCACTCATTTGGTAAGATTCTGAAATAAATTGATAGTGATGAGTGCATCAATGCATTCTATCCATCAGGGAGTACTATACACATGTGGTCCCACTCCAGTCAGTCCAAAGTTGATCAAGAAAGATGTGTTCCAAAATTGGAAGAATTTCAGTCCAATTATCGGAATTGAGGAAAAAGAATGTTTTCTCCCTCATTCCTTTGAAGAATTGTGTGGAACTGGGTGCATAGAAGAATCCCAGATGTTAGGAAGCCTTTGGTGTGTCTCGTAGTATGGTTATGTTGCACATTGGTGTGCACTACATGAATATGTTGGTGGGCTTTACCCTGGGCCACTGAAAGCCCACCAACATATTTACACAATGCACACAGATGTGGAAGACAATCATACCGACAAGTATATGGAAAGATGGAGAAAGCATGGGGTTCATATATGCTTGTGATTTCGAGGCAAACCGTCCAGAAATGGGTCAGAAATCTGCAGTACAAGATCCAAGATGTGTGAAATTCATCAATTACACCCGGAAAATGACCTACCTTGAAACTTTGAATTGGGAAATGAATAGGGTATGGACATGACGGCCTCAAAAAGCCCTCTTGATTGCCTCTATTTCCAGCTCAAATGGACAAGAATTGAATGAGAAATGAGCAAAACAAGTTGGGATCAAATTTTTCTTTCTTTCTTTTTTTTTCTCCTGACTGTCATCAATTATGCAAAGAGCTGTAATCAAGTAATATTGGTTCCAAATTGGTTCAGGAAAGTTCAACACTCTTCAAGTCACCATTGTCACTCTCTCAGGTGCCCACGCCTTCCTGCTCGCAGCAATATTTGATTAATGTGCAGCGGAAGGTGCCTTTAGGCCCAACCGAAGTGCAACTTGAACTCCGCGGCGAGTAATACCAAAGTCAACCTTTCAGAATTGCGAACAAATCTGCTTCACAGCCAACCTGATTTCAGTGGCTTCACTTTTGCAATCAGTTACAATTTTAGTTCAGCCCCTTCGCAATCGGAAATCTTAATTTTCGGTTGCACTTCCAAATTTACAAATCCACCGCTGGACATGGCCAAGGGAATTTGGCAATCCTGTGTGTGGCCCACTCGTTCTCTATTTCCCCAGTGACTGTTCTCGAGAGGTTATTTGCTATGTCCTTGTCATATTAGAGTTACAGTAACCTAGACAATAGGTCTAGCCTACGTACGCAATTCATGTCATGCCATCCTTTTGAGTTTCAATGTCCACTACAATGCCAGTCTCGCCCATGGGCTCGATTTTTATGCCTGACGTGTTCTTCTCCCCACAAAGCTAGAGCACCACACTCTCAAGCAGTTGATTCACGACGGCCGCTGGCGGTCTAAGTATTTTGGAATATGATTACAACACTTATATGCGCGGCGTACAGTGTTTACCCTTATTGGGGACTAACCTGGGCGAGAAAAATGTCTGGAAAACTTTGATTATAATCTCTGCTTCCGCAAAATCCCGCAGAGAAGGATTTGAACACCGACCCTGATTTTTGGACGGAACGAGTCAAAAGGCAGATAAGTGCATCCATGATGTTGTGTTTGAGCGGAGTAATACTAGTAGCAACATAGTGTGCCTTCTCCAACAAAGTCCTTCTAAAGACTACAGAACATCATGTCCAAGTCCTTAGGAATTTTTTGCAAGGTTGCTTGGGAGCGACGACGTGGTGGATCAATTTGACCAATGGAGTTTAGTTTACGTTGAACTTCCGGGATTGTGGGTCGAAGCTGCGGTTCCAACGCCCAGCATGAGTTCAACACCGACCATGTTGCTGCTGGCACCTTCGACGTTTCGTAATCCTCTGGTTTGGGCTGAAGCTCGGCCAAGATTTTTGTCGTCACAATGGGTCGGCTCGGTCTTCCTTTTGGAGGTTCTGAGGTCAAGATCTAGGGTGGCACTTAGTTTCAACCATTGAAAGTGAATGTTGATCCGCCGCCGCACCTCTAAAACCAATAAACCGAAAGAATAGACGTCTGAGGCCTTCGTCGTACTCGGAGAGGAATCATCTGCTGTTGCGCGGTCGAGAACAAAGAAGAGTTCGGGTGCCATGTAAGGCGCTGTCCCGACACTGGCAGTGGTAAAGCCTCGGCGGTTAAGTATCTTCGAGATACCAAAGTCGCAGATGCAGGGCACGCCACGCTTATCCACCAAGACGTTTTGCTATCAGGGACATTCACAGGAGTCAAATAACATTAGGAAGAGAAGTTCATACGATTTTAAGATCTCCGTGAACAATGTCACGCAAGTGAAGGTACTGCAACCCCGAAGCTACTCCGCGAACCTGTTCCCATATCAATTTAAACCAAGTCAAGATATGAAATCAATGAGATGGCATTACAAGGTCTTGTCTGTTGGCTGACGGATTCTTTCCGAGGTATGTTCCCACATGCCCAAGTTTGTAGAAGGGTGAAATCAAGACGGGCCAGGGTGCGATATCATCACATAGCCCGATAAAAGAAAGAACATTCTTGTGTTTTAGTTGGCTCCAGATGTCAACTTCTCGTTTCATGCGCTTTTCGTCGAAAATTGAAAGGTTGTTAAATGCAAAAGATCGGAAATGCATATATAACCCACCCTCATGACTTCCTCCAATTGGCCGGAGCCATCATCGGATATACGCAGCATTTTGATAGCAACCTGAAAGTTCACATTCTAGTCATCGATATTGTGGGTGCGCGGCGAACGTACGCGAATTTTACGACCGTTGGATCTTGTTAATTTCCCTCGGTATATATTCGAGTTTCCTCCACCAGCAAACGGATACTGATCGTCTTGAGTTACACGGCCCTTGAGATCATGGCCTTGGATCTCAGGAAGGACTATGTCCTTGATGACCAGATGAGGCAAGAGAATACGTGAAATGGTTACTACAAACCCCGCGGGAGTCTGAGGCTTCGGAACCACTGCTGGACGAACTCTTCTCGTTCTAGGTCTTTTTTTTTAACACAGACATATGTAATGGACTTGAATCGACCTCGTACATTCTGGATCGATTTCGGCTGTATTAAAGGTTCGTGATTCATCAATTCAATGGTAGGATGAAATATTCACCTCGTTAATTTCAACATCGAGCATATTTCTTTCACTTCTCATTTTGTTGTCCTGCCTGGTTGTGTATTCTTTTTAGTGTCAAGGTACTGTCACCAAGAACACGCACAGTTGTATGAGGGTTTGTATGACTTCAGGCATAGTTGGTCTAGATGACGCCTCCTCCTTCCATACGGAAGTGAGAAAACGCCATAGGCCATCTGTAACCGTGTCAGGGTCCAAATGAGCCCTGACAGGTCGTTCGCCACGAAGGATATGGACAATTATGGCATATTCAGAAGGTACGTGATGGTATGGTTGAAGTCCAGACATGATCTAAGAAAATGATGTAAGTCAACTTCTTCCAACCGGTGAATGAATCGACGAACTTCCAGAGTTACCATCGAGAACGCATACACATCTCCGGCTGCTGGCCGAGCAGAAGAGGTCTTTCCTTCGGTCGAAAAAGATTCGGGAGCAGCGAAGCGGATTGGCGATGAGAACAATGAAGTAGTGTGCGCAGGCTGGCGGACGGCCTTTGACATTCCGTAGCCACAAATTACTGGCTGTTCAGTACTGTATATGAGGATTTTTTTCTGCGTACGGATATGAAATTTTCGGGGAACGTTTAGGATAGACAAAATGAGAGATACCGTACAAAGATTACCGTGTACAATGCCCCGAGAGTGGAGGTAAGCCATACCCGCAGCAACACCAATTAACATCAAATACGGTCAAGGCAAGATCCAACCATTCTCTAAGAAAAGGCTGACCATTTGCATTCTCTCTTGGGTATTCTTTTTATTATGTTGCAAGAATTTCATGAGCGGTCCGGACCGGCAAAGAGGCGATATAAGAGCTGGGGAAAGGCCGACATCTAATGAGATTCCCAGAAACGGTAAAACATTTGGATGGTCCAGTTGCCGCCAAGTTTGAGCTTCTTCATATAGATACTGATATATATGGTGAGGTTCCATGGTGCTAATTAGAAAGAAGCGCAACATACTCGGCTTGTTCGTTCCAACACGTCCTTCTCGGAGTGCATACGGCGAAATATTTTGACGGCAACCTGATGAATGCGTTTGAGTTCAAATCTCACAATACTGTAGGTTACGTACCGATGCTTTAGATGGCGCTAGCGTTCCGTGATACATGTCTGCGACACCTCCGGATTCGAACGGATATTTATCCAAGTCGATAACTCTCCCGGTCAAATCCTTTTCATCAAAATATTGAGTTGCACATGGAGACTGGAGGAAAAAAGGTGAACTTGCCAGGTCTTTGAGTAAAAGTTGATGGGAAGGAATGTTCAACCTTGACGAGTTCCACTCCCTCCTGGGGGACTGTTTTGCAGAGTAAGGAGCACCAAATGACGATCTATCGCTTCCGCCGGGGTCGCTGTCTGATGTATTGAAGGCGCTCAACCAGCCGGATCCCTGTCCATCAGATGAATTTCTTGAGGAGTTCCCTCGCCGAGAGCTCGACCGATATAAATTGGTACTATTGGACGGTGTGCTTCGCCCGGAACTGCTTCGGCGGGGACGGGTTGGAGATATGTCCAGACTAGATTCTTGACTAGGCCGTCGTTGTCTTACGTTCAGGGATACTGCACGTGTTCGATGCATTGGGGCCTGCTCCGGTTGTCCAGCCTGAATATTCAACTTCACAGAGAAGCAATGCTTAAATTTTTGCTGCCTCAGCTGATAGTAAAATAGGGCTCACCTCTATCCTGATATTCACGCTCTTGTGTTTTTGAGAATCCACTCCTAACTGTAAGATATCTCCATCCTTGAGTTCGTAGGAGTGACTTTCCTTGTTTGCTGGGCTCAGTCGCTTATGGTTCAAAAACGTCACTGCGCTGCTTTTCGTGTCGCGTATGAAGAATCGAGGCGGCGAAGCACCCGATGCGTGCTGTTCAACGCGTACCTCTGCGTGGGCGCGCGAGACGACCTTGCTTTTGAAGAATATACCCCTTTTGGAGCTGGATTCTGCTACCTTGGTGTGGGTGCGACCGATCACCACAGGGCTTTCACCCTCACGGAGTTCGAGTGGAATGGGGTCGAAATATGGCGAATCCGAACCACTATGGTGCACAAAGCGGATGGTGTGCGCGATGCTGGTGTTTGTCGCCCCTGACAAACCACGGTTTGCTAGATGTTGTCTGGTGTCTGGCGTAACAGGGCCCGAGTTGCCACCGGGTGATGGAGCGTTAGCAACAAGAGTAATATTATCTGCGGAGCCACTGAGGCGGGGGACGTGTCCAAGCCCTTTTTCCCGGTGAGGGGAAAGAGAATGAGCCGTAGGATCAGCTTCAGTGTTTTCTTTCTGACGCATGTTGTCAAAGAAATGATGGGCTTTCACCCCTTTCCCGCCACGAAAACTGCACCGGTCCTCCCAAGGGTCCTCCGGAGAATGCGGATTCAGTAAGCTAAGGATTAAGTCACGAGCCACGACTGAGGGTGCGAATGTTGTCCAGTTTATTTTGCCGAAGAGGATGTTCTGGAACACAACTTCAAGTTCTTCTGCCTTAAATGGTGTAACACCGGACAGAAATTCATATGTGATGACGCCGATGGCCCACTATTTCAGTAAGTCAATGGTGAATAGAGACAACAAGATCACGAATCTTACCCAATCGATATTTGCATCCGCGTCCTGCAGGCCCAGCCTGCAGTGTTGGCTTAAGGTTTAAGGCCTTCATCTTGTAAAGGGTTAATAAGGCCTTAACGGAAGGCTTAACAACCCAGGATCGTGAATGTTAAGGCTTAAGACTCGGGCCGGAGTTCTGCCGAGCGGCCGAAAATCCCTGTTTTCAGGCAGAAGTTAGATTCATTGAGGTGATCCCATGTTAATCCATTCCAGCATCAACCCAAAATGGGAGAACACGGATGAAACTTTACTTGGTTGGAAATATCGGGACATAACTTTTTCTTGAGTATCTAGTCAATGTTTGGTCAATGTTGCAAAGTTTCGTGTTTATCTAGGCGGCAGATTTGATTGAAGAAATGGATATGGCCAGAGTGGCAGAGGTAGTGGATTCCTACCTGGTTTTCAGCTGAATTTTGTATCATTTTATGGTAGAAACAACCGTGTGAAACAATTTCCCGAACTGGATTTAAGGCCTTAAGCAACACCTTAATATTAACCCTTAAGCCTTAATAACCCTTAAGGCTCCTGAGGTCAGGGTCTTAAGGGTTAATTGCCAACACTGGGCCCAGGATTGCCTCGGGAGTTAGATAATAAATGGTCTTCAAAAAGTTTTGGTTGGCTCTTCTGGCAACTGTTTGTTCCCAATAACCTCCGATATTCCGATTCAAAAACTCTTTCTGATTGATTCCGAAATCTGTGAGCTTCAGGCGATGTCCCTGAGCAATTAAGATATTTTCGGGTCGCAGATCTCTGGAATGGAATAACAATCATATACGTGGAAGGAAGTCGGAAAGGTTCGTACTTACCGATGTATAATTCCCTGGTTATGAAGGTTCTCGAGTCCTTCAACCAACTGGAAGACGTACTCGCGGGTCGTCTCTTCGTCCAGTTTTCCGAGCGAACTGATCAAAGCGCGAGAGTCTCCCTCCACAAACAGCTCCTTGACTAGATAGACTTTTGTGTTACTTTGGAAAGCGAAATATATTCTGCAGATGAATCGGGGATCCACTTGGTGTATCATGACCACATGTTTGGAGCGGAGGGTGATTTTGTTCTTTATGAACACAACTGCCTTTCCGACAGCTTTAACCGCGAACTGGTCCCCGGTATCCTTTTTCTTCGCCAGAAAGACGGACTTGGAGTCGCCACTGTGCAGGGTGTTGATAATATCGAAGTCCTTGATAGATTCTGGCGCCTGAATAATTCGAGAACACCGAAAAGGATGAGATGGATCCACAGATTGCTGGCGGAGATTTCGAAGCAGTGTGTAGTCTGATTCATCATCCTTTCGAACAGGAAGTTCGGGAGGTAGCAAGTTATTTTTATCCCACTTGTCCATCAGGGATTCCGACCAAGGTCCTGATACGATTTTAATCCCGGTGAATTGAAGGAAATGACCCTATACTGACCGTGAATTTTGTCTTTTGGATCTTTGTAGTACCACCGTGAGGACTTCGCGGGAACTTCGTAGTACGACCCCGAGTTCGGCTTCGAGAGTACGAAAGTCCAGTCTTCATCGTCGTGGGGTTTATGTCTACCAAACTGATACCACTTCACCGTTCGGCTGAATCTGGAAGCCGCCAACAAGAGCTGAAAATACCACTTCTGTCCAGCCCATTCGGGATTGGCCTCCCAGGCTCTCCCGATATCCCGTGTTCTCTTCACGAACTCTTGGCATCCTGCAGGCCAAATCAAACACCTTTCCACAGAAACGTTAATGATTTCGCTCGCAAGAGTAAGAATACCGTCAAGGATGTCTTTCATAGGAGGGAGAATCGAGGGATTGTGGACAGACAAAGGAGGCCGGGTATTCAAAATACCGCTCCGGTGTGGATCTTGTTGTGCGATGGTCCCAGTCGCCTGTCATTGTGGGCTCGCTACAAAGGGAGTCAACCCTCGAGCATCACCAGTTACTTGCGCACACACCAGACAAGCGAGGCAGCACAGGAGTCTTGAGCCCATGCTTGCCGTTGCTGTCACTGGAATGAAAGTCGTCCAGAAACGAAGTGATCTCGGTTACGACTCTTTCCAGGTCCTCGTCGCATCTTCTCTTGCTGGCAGTCAAGATCTCCAACATCGGGCTTTCTGCGCGGCGCTGAGTATTGCTAGAGCAATAGAGGGATAAGTATGTGGGTAAAGATCGGGTCGGCACAGCCGCTCACTGAGCTGTTGAGCTGTCCACGAGGACGGCGCTAATCACGAGGATGGCGGTGAGATACTTAGTTCCGAAACGCCATATCAATAGAACGCGCCAGAAAAAAAAAGGGAAAAAAGCAAGAAAAAAGTAGTAATTGCTGCATAATTTCTGGGCTCCGTTAGAACCTCCACGTCTACCTAAAACAAAGATTTTCTCGTTGTGTTTACGTCTCTTTACACCCACGTGTCTGTTTGTCCTATCTAATCTTGTCTGTCAATCTGCCTGGCAATCTCCATTGATTATCGAACTCAACCGCCGGTGTTGGTTTCAACGATGCATATTTTCGTGGCCTATGAGACTGTATTCAAACACGGTGTTACTTCCACTCCTTCTCTAGCTCCATTATAGAATCCAGCGCATCAGATACGCTCTTCTCCCACGAAATATACTCATCCAGCCCCAGTTCAAATTTCGCCGGTGACACGTCATTGGCGGCCAGTGGCCCGAGCAAAGGCTGCGCACCTTTGATGCTGAGCAGGCGCGCACGGAGCTCAGGTCTCGCCGTCGTGAGATACTCTACGGCATCCTTCAACGTGAACATCCCGCCTGAAACGAGGAATCGTTTCTGTTCGCCCGCGTGCTTTCCGATCTTGAGGCTCCGGACATGTGCCCGCGCGACGTCCCGGACATCGCAGTAGAACGGCGGCAGCTGTGGTGGGAGAGGCCCTCCAGGCTCGCCCGCAATGAGCGCGTACAAAATTTCATTGGCTCCGAGCCGCGTTCTGGCGGGTATCGGAAAATCTGGGTGGAGGGGACCGTAGATGAACGGTGGATTGACTGTTAAAAGATTTAAAATCTTGCACTGCGTGCATAGAGAGGGTTGCGTACTCGTGGTCAAATCCAGCATGGGGTGGTCTTCGGCGAACTTCCAGGCGCCAACTTCGGCCAGGATCTTGCTGGCGACATAGTTCCAGAGGGGCCCATTGCTATCGGCAAGAATATCTGCCTCGGTCGCCATCCCCCAATCTAAGGTACAGGGTTAACTCTGAAGCGTTGACATCGCTTAGCGGAGCGCACCATTCTGCGACAGGATGACATCTTGGTACACTTTATCCATGGAAGCTTCCGTATCGATTTAGTCGGTAGCAGAGTTCACAGACGATGAACGTACGATCCATGGTAGTCGCCCAACTGCTGGTAAGGACCACCTTCGGGATGCCAGCTTTCTCAGCTTGTTCCAGGACGTTTAAAGTGCCTCTCAGGGCAGACTAATTTAACTTGAGTAATTGGGTTTGCATTCCGACGATTCGTACCCTAAGACCATCTGCAGCAGTGGCCTGCCCAGCCAGAGGCGAAGCAGTGTGTATGACATAGTTAACATCTTCCGATGCCGTGAGCTCTCAAGTAAACGAGTAAGAAGAAACTAAACCTCACCTTTCAGAGCATCCTTCAAATCGCTCGATGCAATATCCTCAACCTGAATAACGTCAAATTTGGGGTTCTGTCCCACCGTTGCTGCCTTCAATTTCGCGATGTTGTCTCCGCGCGCCGTTCTGTAACAATTTCAAAGGATGCAGCTCCCAGATACGAATGGAACTCACCCACGAACTCCATATCCTTCCGCCAACAGCTGCGCTGCGACATGAGATCCCACGAATCCAGACACTCCTGTGACCTGTACAGACTCGTCAGAATATGGGCGCATTGGAAGGAAGTCACCCCACGAGAACTATTTCGACTGGAGAAGACATTTTGGCTCGGATTTGGCTCCTCGAACAAGTGGTAGGTTGTGAGAGTAGTCTTGTGGGCGTTCGCATCCACACTAGGTGATCGGAGATCGGTTCACGTCAATGATCCTTTTATCCGGTACACATTTACCCGCTACACGCAGCACACCTCTCTTGTAAACGACGCTTTTCGCTCAATAACTTCGAATTACTGGCCATAATATTACCACACGTCTAATCGTTTCAGGTCCAATTTCCATGAAATTGACTCATGAGAAAACCAACAAAACCCCATGCAAATGCATGAAGTTATGAAATAGACTCACACTACATGGGATGAATCTAGTGATTTCAAGCCAGAGGTTTTTTAACTAGTTTGGCATCCAATGGGTCGAAAATTTTGAGCCTTGGTTGCCGCTTCAACCAAAAGTCAACCAGACAGCACAGCCTTCGTTGATACCATCAAGCGCCCGCCGAGAAATTGTTCCGTCGGGCGGAGATCAGGCTCTGCTTTCGCTTTCGCTTCTGTCAGTTGCTTTTTGACTCTTGGTAGGAACGCCTTGTCGCTAGGCGCCTCAAAATGCTTTCTGCCAGGATGCTGTCCCGGCGGCTCAAACTCGCGTCTCTGACGAGAAACGCATCCGGCGGTTGGACAAAATCTTCGCCCCGTCATCCCGCCCATCCCAGTACTCTTTGACCCCAATTTCCTGGACCAGCTCATCCCACCCGCCGCTTTGCCCGTGAACCCACCTCCCCCTCAATTTAATATGATGAACGCCCTGCGCCAGTTCTCGCATCGTACTCGCACGGCGAACGAGGCCCCCGCTTATGCTTCGACGCTCTCTGTGACGCTGGATGCGTTCCAACAGCTCACAGGCTATTCATATGGTAAAAAGGTCGGGATTTTGTTGGATAAAGTGTGTCTCTGTTTGTTGGATTCCCCTCCGTCATAATCTGAACTGCAGGCATGGGCAGAGGATCCAAAATTGACCCTCAAAATCATCTGGAATTTAAGGAGTATACACAGAGCAAGTCTGAGAAAGAGGTGTTTTATCGGTATGTTTAAATGACCTCATTCGCGTCGCCATCTCATTGGCGACCCCGTGCATTTGGTTGGCTGTATGATAATCATCCTCGCACAGCGATCCTGAACCTGCGTCTCCTCGCAGATCCAGTATGCACCAAACCTGGTCAAGAGAACGGTCTTGCGCACGGGTATTGGAAGGATTCTTGAGCTGAAGCTCGCGGTAAATATATCGCGCACTCTACGTTGCTGTTGCGCGTCTGTTTTTCGAACGTTTGCGTGCTGACTATCTCCTTTTTGCGGCTCGAGTCGGCGCCGGCCGCCGCCGCTCGACACGGTGGAAACCTGGAGGCCCGCAAGACGCTACTCTGGAGCATGTCTCTGGCCCCCAAGTGGGCCCAAGCGTGCACCTTTAGCACGACCGATGCACCAATATCGCTACCGCCATCAGCCGCCTCTTGTACCACGCCAAAGACACCTTCCCCATGCTGCGCTTTCCGTCTGCACTCCACACCCACCTGGCGCTGGATTCCGCCGAGGCAACCGAGATGATGCACTCATATTACCGACGCTGGTTTCCTCTCGCCTATGCGGGCGGCCTCACTCGTGACATAGACGTTCATGTTCGCCAACCGCTGGACCGAAATCCCGTACACCCGGGTCAGCGCGAAATGCATGAAGAACAACACCGCGCATTTCTTCAAGCGCGACCCGGAGCGGTTCCAAAAGTACCTCATCTCCGTCGAGAAGGGGCAGCGCACCATCAGCGGCGCGACGCTGCTCCCTCATGAGCTCGTCGCGCAGATTTGCAGGCTGTCGAACACGGGCGGCGACAGATCCCCCGAGCTGAAGAAGCACCGGTTGAAAGTGGCCGCGGTGCAGCTGCGTGTCGTCGAGGCGCAGTGGAAGACGCTCGCTCGGTGGCGATTTGCGACGTCTCTGGGTCAATGGGACATCTCTATCAGGCAATGCGGTCCAAGGCCATCGAGCCCATCCTTCCAGCTGTCTCGCTCTCGCTACTGCTAGCCCAGCTCACAAAGCCGCCGTTTGATGGCGGGTTCATCCCGTTTTCTGAGAACCCCCAGTTCGTCCGCCTCGACCCCGCAAAATCGCTGTACGAAACTGTGATTGGGATAGAGCAGGCTGATTGGGGCATGAACACGGATATCAACGCCGTATTTCTACGCCTTATCCTCCCGCTTGCAATCGAGCACAAGGTCAAGCTGGTCTTTTCCGACATGCAGTTTGACGATAGACTTACGGCACCTATGCTCGCCATAGGTAAGAATCCGTAGCAGACTAGTTAGTCTAGTTTGACGAGTCGAAACAGTCCGAGTCGGAGGAGTCGAACCGCTGGGACACAAATTACGACGTGATTGAGCGCGCATTCGCTAAGGCGGAGTATGAAATTCCGCAGATCGTCTACTGGAACCTCTCGAACCAGCTGCAGCATACATCGGAGGTCCTGGCGGAACGACGGGGCGTCGCGATGATGAGCGGGTTCTCGCCGTCGTTGCTCAAGGTTTTCATGGGTGAGGAGGGTCCGACCGCTGAAGAGAGGGGGGCGTCTGGAGAAATCAAGGCAAAGCCTGAATTTAACCCATTGAACATTATGAAGGCGGCGCTAGCGCGCTGGAGAGGGAGAGCTACGCTGGCTTATTGATTCATTGTTTGCATTTCTTCCTCCTCCCCACTCACTGTATTTTTATCGCACCACACCTCTGCTCCACAATAAATATCTAAGTCCCTACGCGACCTTGACACATGGCAATTTGAATTGATTCAATTGAGATTGCCTCCGGTTTCGCGTCTCGCAGATCAACCGTTAAACTGTTCAGGTTCTACACACTTCTTTGTTTCAAAACTCCTACATAATGCTCCAAAAGCTGGCCTCCATTCGGAACCCTGCAGTTCCTTACATTTGCAACCCCGGGTTCCGTCGGGAATCACAGATACTGAGATACATGGCACGATGGTCTTGCGATGGTCTATTTCAACTTTGACCACATCGGTTGCTCCGTTTCATCTGTCCTCAAGACCAGATTAAATCCCTTTTTCCTTGTGGTTAACTGTACCTCAAACGCCAACGCCACCAATATGCAACCTCATCACGTTAATCTCTGTTGAACTCACGAATTTCGTGTGGATGGGGATGCCAGTTTGTGTTTGTGTACGTGCCTGATGACGATCAGAAACCGGCTGTGGCTTCCTTTTCTCCCGACCACAACGAGGCGCTCACGGGGAGTGGCGTAACCCTCGTTGTATCTTCTCCAGTCTCATCTGTACATATGTCTCGGGTCTACGCCGACGCCAACGCCATCCGCGGCAAGTCATGGTACGAATACAACAAGTTTCGGATCGAGTGGAGTGCCCCAGACCGCTATGAGATCGTTCGCAGGCTAGGAGGTGGGAAATACTCAGAGGTGTGTCGCCAGTCAATCCTCAGGCGCAGTCTAACTCGTTTTGTTCGCAGGTTTTCGAAGGGGTGGACACTGTAAATAACGACCGATGCGTAATCAAGGTCTTGAAGCCTGTCGCTGGACACAAAATCAAGCGCGAGATCAAGGTCCTCCGCAACCTCGCGGGAGCACCCAATGTCATTGAGCTGCTCGACGTTGTCCGAGATCGTGCGTCTCTATGTTGTTTTGTTTTATTTCTGGCTCAGAGCTGATGCTGTATTACAGCTTCGCGCCTGTACCACAGTCTCATCACCGAGTATGTCGAGAACGCAGACTGGGCCCAGCTCTACACGCGCCTTACCGACGCCGATATCCGTCACTACATGTTCCAGCTGCTCACCGCGCTCGACTTTGTCCACTCACATGGTATCATTCATCGCGACGTCAAGCCTGCGAATGTGATGATCGACCACCAGCGGCGGGAGGTGAGACTGTTTTTGAGCGGCTGTAGGACGCGGCTAATTCCCTTCAGCTCCGACTCATCGATTGGGGTCTTGCGGAGTTCTACCACCCAGGCGTCGACTACCATGTTCGGGTCGGTTCGCGGCACTACAAGCCACCCGAGCTGCTCGTCGGCTACAAGCGCTACGACTATAGCCTCGACCTGTGGAGTACAGGATGCATGTTTGCCGCCATGGTGCGTGTACTGGCTTGCTGTTAACTGACTCGCTCGCTCACGGCACCGCAGATATTCCGTAAACAGCACTTCTTCCGGGGTGTTGATAACGACGACCAGCTTCTCAAGATTATGAAGGTGCGCAGGTTCTTCGACCGGTAGTTCGCTGCTTACAATGGTGCAGGTGCTCGGTACGGAAAAGTTCGATGCGTACCTCAAGGCGTACGCGATTCCGTTTGAGAGTGACGTCGACGATTTGCTTGGGAGGTGCGTGAATGGATGGCATCTTCTGTGCTCATTTACCCAACTGACTCTGACTTCGTACTCTTTTCTCTCGATTCGAATCTGCGTTCGCTCTGGCTCGAACTCTTCCTCGCTTTCCAGCTTCCCACCCCGGCCATGGGAGCGCTTCGTGACAGCCGAGAACCAGCACCTCGCCTCGCCCGACGCCGTCGCCTTCCTCGATCGTCTACTGCGCTTCGACCCGCGCGAGCGTCTCACTGCCCGCGATGCAATGGCGCAATCGTACTTCGGCACCGTGCGCGTCGAGGCGGGTGCCAAGCAGGAAGGCCTCAGCGACTCGGGCTTTGCGTCGATGTGAGGCAGCACTCACAGTGCCGCAATGCCCTTCTGGGCTGCGTTGGGATTCACTAACGACCGTAGTCCGCTGAGTCGCTTGCAGAGCGGACATAGATCATTCGCTTGCAAGGCGGCGTGTGTTTTAGACTTGGATCAGTCGGCCATCGGCACGGTACCGAATTCGCTGCTCGTTTCGGCGACCGGTCGTTTCCTGGATATTGTTGTATATAGCTGCGCTATCGCTCTGTCTGTCAACCCTCCATTCCTTTGCCCATTCCCATCCCTCGATTTCTCCCCCTTCCCATCTCCCACGATGTAACGTTGCTCCATTGATTTATCTTTTTCTCGTGTCAGTTTTTCGTTGGAGCGTGTCGCTGGAATGATTTGTGTGGGCACGAAGAGTACAGGGAGGTTTTTCTTTCCGTCCTGGTGGTGCTGACGGTCTGCGCATTTGTGAGTGAGCGCGGACTCCAACTAACACTTCACGAGCACGGTTCCAGATCCATAACACAAAGGAAGCTGTTCGTGGCCACAGAATCACAAGGAAGACCCGAGTTGAAGTTGAGTCCTTCATCAATCCAGTAAGTGGCGACATGACATCAAGCTTTCGTAGCGAAGGTAAGATCCCAAGCTATACATCTCCTTCGACTTGAACTCGTCTTCGATCGCTTCCAAAACTCGACGTCCTTCCTATCAAATCGTCCTCATGCCAGAACGGTCGGCATGGAAGAACGAATAAATTCTTACCAACCAGACCGAAAAAAAAAATCAGCAACATGATGCCCTTCAGCGTAACATGGTCCAACCCACCCGTGCATTCCTGATAGCGATATCACTCAGCTCGGTACCATACTCTACGTTTTCGCCTGCCCATCCGACAGGGCAGAAGTATCTAGCAGACTAGACCAACCTCAAGGGACTGTCCTCGATAAGCGTCTGCACTGGTTTGAATTGAGAACCAGCGAGTTGCAGCCAGAGTTCCTCCCAGCCCGCAAACCAGCAGCCATCGGGATCCCCTGATTTGCCTCTCATGCCGGGCGGGAACCGCGCAGTAAAGGCTTCTTCCTTTCTGTTGAATAGGTTTCCTCCGACGTCGCCCAAAATGAGCATCCCGCCTGTCACAGGCTGGTCAGTTCATACGGTTCAGAGGAATCAATCAACGGACCTGGTTTCAGGGCTGCGTGGAGGTTCCGCATGAAAGCTCGAGGATCTTCGAACTACGGGGGAAATATTAGCTTCGCAATGCTTATCGCCATGAAGGACACCTGCATGCTCGATCAATGTTCGTCCGTGGATTATGTCCCAGCCTTGTGCAACACCAGACATTGGTAACTTTGAGATGTCCATCTGGATAAACCTGCAACAGATGCATAATTGGACCGCCACAGAAAGACCAGAAGTACGCACTCAAAATTTGAAGGAACCTCGCTATACAATGACTGCATTTGTACCCTTCTAGTATAAAACAAGGGAGATACCAACCAGGTAAAGCAGCGAGCGAGATCGACACCAACGACGTGGGCGTCCGGATAAATTTTCGCCATTTCTACGGACCTGGTAACCTTCAGATGGGCGGCGCCAATGTCAAACGACATACCAGCTTGCGGACCCACATACTGCGTGCAGAATCGGAATCGTAGCATGGGGTCTTGCTAAGATGCTGTCGATGGTTCCTTTGAGCGCCTGAGGATGCAGCCCACCGACGAGGAAACACCACATCCAATGTTGAAGTGCGAGTCGCTGCAAAAAAAAAAGTCCTCGGTGTTGGCTCTTCAAACACATTTCGTGCGTATCACGAACCTCGATTTCCTCTTTATCTACAGGAAGTTTGTATTCCTGGCAAGACACTGCGTTCCGGTCCCACCTACCCCCAGCTTCTGTAGGTGATGGAGGCTGAGGGCAGGTCAGCGTAGATGACCACACTTACCCTGTTTAGGTCAACTACGCGTGATTCTCTGTAGGTGATGGAGAGTCAGCGTAGTCTCTGCTTAGCTTGCCTACGCTCAGTGAACGCAGATCAGTGTAGATGTGTGTAGGTGAGCGAGGGCATCTACACTCACCTGCTCCGACCTACCCTCAATCTCCTTCGTGCGTACAGTTCAGTGACTTGCATTCCGACGTCGCTTCAATATGACCATAGTCCGTGGATCAATGCAAAAGCGTATTTTTGATGATTTAAATTAAACTTTGCCATAGTTTCCGTGGGAGAATATTAGGGTTATTCACAGTTTCCTTTTCTCTGCCCTTTTTCCTTCCCTTTTTTGCTCCCTTTTTTGTTCCCTTTTCCCTGCTGAACCAGAACAAGGATATACAATATATTTACATTGATTTGAGCACAATTTGACAGCAGGACTATACTGGGTACCTCCCACCCTTGTAGGTCAGTTATTGGGGAATTGGACACCACAAATAACAGCAAGAATGAAAAAAGGACAACAAAAAGGAAGCAAAAAAGGGAAACCCGGAGGGGGGTTTCACAGTTCTCCCTTTTTCTTTCCCTTTTTCGTTTCACCAATCTCCCATTTCAATGAGTTTTGCACCTAGGGTCGCCGTTTCTTCCCTTTTCTACCCTTTTTACATCCCTAAGTTGAAAAGGGAAAAAAAATCCAGAAAAAAACCGAAGGAAAACAAAAAGTAGGAAAAAGGGAAAGAAAAAGGGAAGAAAAAAAGGAGAACTGTGAACGACCCTATTCAATCTTGTGGACACATGTGGACGTATCCTGCTCAGAGTAATGGACTAAACTCAGAACCAGAAACAGCAGAGGTGGATGTGAACTGGCGTGATGTATTGCACATCAGAATTGAAACGGCCGGTCTCGAAATGCGAGAATATCGAACCGTGAGAACCTCGGAGTAATTGGATGATGGATCAAGCCACATTCAGAATGGCCCGGGAGTTAAGTATGTACAATATCATGGCTCACCTAAAATCAATAAATTCGGCTCTCTGTAGAGGGCTAGGCTGAAATGCAAAGACCTACAGTGAGCCACGGTCAGAGTCCACACCACATTCGTCACTTCGTCACTTCGCTTAGCATTGCGGAAGTTCATAGCTTTGATGGATTATCGTGTAAGTTCGTGAGTTTTAGGCCGCATTCTGTGAAAGTGTGTGACTTCAGCCAGATTGCATGGTTGTTCGTCACTTGCTTTGGAAAAGGTGAAACCTCGTCCCGATAACCACATGACCGTGTCGAGGAACATCGTGTGGCTCTGGTAGAAGCGGCGCGCGAGGTGCGGATTGGTGTGGCACTGACACGCATTGATGCGGCGCCGCGGCTGTGAACATTGACGCGTCATTGGCGGGGTCTGCTTTCGTTCTGTATGGCCCAGTAGGAGAGCTACGGATTGATTTGGGGCAGCACTAGATAGTATTGATCCATTTTTTTGGGTACAAAAAAATCCCACAAGATAAGTCGACTAGTAAAATCAAGGGCACTTGATTTTTAAAATTTTGGACCCTAGGCCGATTTAGTATGTAAAATGAGGCCAGGAATCCAAATTTGAGGACCAAAAGTTTGCCCGGTCCGCGTGTCAGGAGATACGGGCAAGTAAAATACAAATATTTAGCCCAAGCGAAGACGGTAGACGCTTCAGCACTTTCATATGGTCCACATATGGTTCATTATCTGACACAACTCCCTTAAGATACCGTTCAGCTGCACATAGCCCAACTGTTTAAGCCAGATAACATTTCAGTGAGACTAGAGGTCCCAGTCACTGTGATTCAACCGTGAGATTTCGTCAGATTTAATCAAGACCTGCCAAAGGAGCAGTCATTTATTGCGGCACAAATACTGGCGGCTCCTCCCTCGATCATTTGTGATTAGAAGGAGTCAAATTGAGTTTGGGGTAATCACTGCATGCCTATCAAAGTACTGAAAATACTCACAATGAACGCAATGCCGTACCATTCGAATCTGGCGGTGTTCGAGTCCCTAGCTCGAATTGTCAGAAAACGCGTCGTGGTCCACGACAGGCGCTGGGCATGCGACTGTGAGTCTGCGACGCGCGCGCGAAATAGCTGGGGTGTGGTGGTGGTACCAAATCTTGATCCCGGTGACAAAATCAAGACCAAACACTTCACCCGCGCACAGAAGTGACGAGCTTTCTCTAGATCTGATACTCGTCAGAATGACGAACTTACACGATAATCCATCAAAGCGACGAACTTTCCCATTCCTAAGCGAAGTAACGAAGTGACGAAGGTGAGGTATAGTCCCACAGTCAGCCAGGCAGAGCTACGGCAAACTAGGCAGACCTAGACGGACCCTCTCACAGCTACACAGAGTCTGTCTAGGCCAACTAGACAGATGCCTCAGGGTAGCTGTGAGTGGCAACCTAAACTCAGGCTGAGGTTAGAAGACACCGGAACGTAGTGAGATAGGTTTGCGCTCGGAAATCGGAGAGTTACTTCGCTGATGGTGTTCATACCGCGACCATGACTGTACTTCAGGTCATCCATGATGGTTGAAGGTCTGTGGGTAAGAACTGCAGAAAAAATACGGGTTTTGAATGCCAAATATGTTCCGATACATTGTCGCACAGATATTACTAGAAAGAGGTTCGGAAGTTTGAGAGTGGGCGGAGCTCGATGTACTGCTGGCTGACGACGACAGCAAGGCTTCTTTGAAACGGAGGGCGTTGTTCAACTAACAGTATTCAAGCATGCACCCTGGGACCTGGGTATGTCAGGGTGAAGGCCAAAAGGTTACCCTGATGGCTTCGAGGATGCACGGAATGCGGCCTGCTCTGGAGCCAGACCAGTAGGCGGGTTCCGAGGGCTTAAGTGCTCTTATTAATCATCAGACTCATTCCTTACAACTGGAAGTGGCTTCATGGAATCAGAAACCGGTGTTGAGTCGTGGAACGGATCATTCGGAAGACTGCAGCAAGACTGCACTGCCAGTGGTGCAGGTGAGAATTTCGAAAAATACGATATTACCGGCTCCAAATGAACCTGGTTAAGCAGCCCAAGCAGCTCGCAGATGCTCTGAAATAACTCTGAGGTGGGTTGAAGGCGATGAAGGCAAAAACGAGACCAAAAACTGCAAAAGCTTCATATTCGTGGGAAAGCTTATTCATTGACACAGATGAGTAATCGAATGCCATCCCCCTCGGTTTTATCCGGATCAAGCTCAGTGGCAGAGAGAAAACTCAGAGAGGCGATGTTGCAGTGCGTTGAACAGTGAAATAGGCTGAAATATTCGCTAATATCCGCCTCCGAACAAGTACTTCGCCTCCGAACAAGTACTTCGGGCTCATCAAAAGTTGCGTCATCTCTACTCTCGGCGGGCGCGACTCGTCAGCGGCTGCCGTCGAGTACTGTCAATTCAACCAAACGGCGAATACGGATCCGGTATCCGTTAGTCAGTATCGGCTAACTTTCCGGTTGTATATAAGGAAGCACTAAAGTCTAACCTGGAAGTATTCCCCGACATCGATAATGACGCAGCCCAACTTTTCTTTTACTACGACGGCGGAAGAAGTTGCGACCGCTTTTGCGGACGAAATCAAGGGGAAGAATGGTGAGTATCGTAACATTTTAGCTTGCGTTTATGGTCCTGACTATTTTTCAGTTGTGGTCACCGGCACTTCTCTGAATGGGATTGGATTCGAAACAGCAGCCGCTATCGCAAAATATGCCAACCTCGTTATTATAACTGGCCACAACGCAGAGAGGTGCGTATACATAGTCTCTTGCCAACCAAAATTCCCAACTGAATCTGAGATCTACAGACTGCGGCTCGCAGAAGAGGCCATTCGGAAACAAGTGCCGTCGGCTGACGTTCGACCGCTCATCGTCGATCTGTCCTCGCTTGCTGCCGTTCGCAAAGCCGCCGCGGAAGTCAATGCATATGCAGAGCCGTTGCATGTTCGTCCCCCCTTCAATGTTCGGCGTATGCAAGGCTCATCTATTCGAAGGTCCTGATTCACAACGCCGCAGCACCTGTTGGCGAATTCAAGCTCACCGCAGACAACCTCGAGAGCCAGATGGTGACGAGTTACATTGGACCGTTCCTCTTTACTAAACTTCTTGCCCCCAAACTACTCGCGACTGGAACGGCGCAATTCACGCCTCGCGTCGTGTTCGTATCGTCCATTGGGCACAGTTTCTGCAGCGGGGTGAATTTCGACACCCTGGGGCACCCTGACCCGGCTCTCTACAACAACATGGATGCGTACAATCAGGCCAAGGCCGCGAGCGTGACCCTCGCTATCGAAATATCGAAGCGATCCAAAGGGGGGATAAATGGGTACAGTCTGCATCCAGGAGGTGTGTACACCCACCCACAGCAGCTTTTTGTTTGCCGTCTGAGTCCTGCTATGATATATAATATTGACGCACTTCCTCTAGCCATTTACACCAACATAATGCAGAACAATCCCGAGGCGATCGTCGGGCTGCAGAAATTAGGTGCGAGCCCCCAGGCCTCCTCCTCCTTTCCGTTTTGAAGAAGGGTGTTTACTTATATTCTCGCCAGGGGCACTGCTACCTGACGGCAAACCGAACCCCGCAGTACCATTCAAGACGATAGCGCAAGGGGCGGCGACGTGCGTGTCTCATCTTAGCTCGTACTAGTACTTACTTTTCGATTTTACCTGCATATTCAATACATAGCACCGTCGTCGCGGCCTTTGATCCCCGCCTCAATGGTCCGTATATCTACTAATTTTCCGCCCTCCCTTTCCTGATTTTTACTCTGATCTCAGACAAGCCTGGGAGCTACCTCGACAATTGCAAGGCGGCCAACGAGCTCATTAATCCGGCCTGCACTAATTCGGTGCGTGCATAGACTCCCTGTATTTTTGAGAGCTAATATGGTGTATTTATAGGCAAATGCTGAGAAGTTGTGGACCCTTACTGAGCAGATAATCGGAGAAACCTTCATCCTATGAGGAAATGTATAGAAGTAGATCGCAGCCGTAGATTCCACGTTAAACATTCACTTCCGTTTCGGTCTCTTTAGACTCGTAAATAAGCCCGAGTGAACCTCCACCTCCCGCTAAAATCTGCACCCAGTTGAAGAAGTAATTTTGGCCGGAAATTTTATTAGTCCATTCCAGTTGAGCAGCTGTTTGGAATCCGATGGATGGCATGCGACTAAGTAAAGAGGGAGGGAGTGATACCGACGGTTACGGGGTAAAGTGCGAATGAACACGCCGTGACAGAACGCCGAACCGACTCATCCACTCGAAAAAGTGAAAAATATGGAGAGGAATCAACGGAGGAAACGCATCAGAGCTAACGCAATGTCTGAGACTGAGTTGGCGGCGCGCCGAGTATTGTCTCCCCGGTTCTCCTTTACTCTAAGCGAGACTTTCGATTTGAAACATTTTCAACATCCTGGTTTGGTCGGCCCGGCCCGGACCCGGATACCAAACCCAGTGGTGGCAGTGCAACCGTCATCCTCTCTACCAACCTCCACCTCGTTTCCATCTATTCTTGACACGCATGAAGGAAGATTACACCGTGCACTCTCAGCGCTCCGTGGCGCCCCCCCGGTATGCCTTATACCTGACATCTGCTGTGAGTCTTGCCATGGGTGTTGCTCTCGCTTCGATCTCCATGCTCTACGGCACACACCATACGGCGGTAGCGCGCGTCGGACGGCTTCCCGGTACGTCGGTATCCGTCTCATATCTCTTCGGAAGCTCAAATGCTGCGTGGATGGATAGTAATGGGGTATAACAGTGCGTCTCCTCGTTCTTTGCTACTTACATCTCCCTGAAGCAGTGTTATAGCTTGGAACGCGTACCATGTGCGGTTTACCCTCTCCGCACCTACTCATCTGTAATTCAAACACGATCTGCAGTGCGACATCAACGAAACCGTTATTCTCGAAAACGCGAAACTCCTCAAGTCACTCGGGCTGTCGGTGAGTGGCATGCATTCGCATTTTGGGTATCGGCTACTTATTCAAGTTGCGCAGGATGTCGGCTACAACCACGTCAACATCGATGACTGCTATTCCGAGAAGAAGAGGAGCGCCGCTGGGGACATCGTTGCGGGTAAGTCTGGGTGTTGCTTGATTAGTGCGATCATTCTTACCTACGTGTTCAGACAAGACGCGCTTTCCATCCGGGATGAAGTGGCTCACGAACCAGATCCACGGACTCGGCCTGTGGGTTCTTGCTCCTCCTTACCTTCTTATTATCATTTTATTTCAATTGGTTGTTCCAGGAAAGCCGGAATTGTGCGTCCATACATCCGCCTCCCAATCGGTTCATTCCGACTATGTATCTGAATTATCTATCAAACAGTACAGCGACGCAGGTTGGTTCACATGCGCGCTCTATCCCGGGTCGTTCCAGAACGAAGAGAGGTCCGTGTGCATTTTTGTTCGTCCATTGCTTACTTGGTCGGACCTGTATATTTCAACCCCAGAGACGCGAAGCTCTTCAACGAGGAGTGGGGCTTCGACTTGCTGAAGTGCGTGTTTTGTGCGCTTACTCCCGAATCATCAACACTGATATCTATTTGTGTGCTCCTCCCCATAACACCAGATATGACAACTGCGCGGTCCCCTTTGACGAGATCACACGGGAAAATATCATTGGGCGTGAGTTTGCGTCTCTTCGAGTTCTTGTTGCTTCGAGGTCTTTTCTTTGTACATGATGACTAACACTTGAAATTACATCCAGGCTACGCCCGCATGGCGGACGCGATCGCGGCGCAGTCGAAGGCGTCCGGCAAACCGCCACTGCTGTTCTCGCTCTGTGAATGGGGAAAGGTATGACTTTGCTTCTCGACCATACATTTTCCCCTGTCATCCTTCCATACTTAATCGTTCAATCCGTTCCTTCAACGGGCCAACTGTTTCTCTCTCTGATTTCGACTCCCACGATGCTGATTTTATTCATTCATTTCAGCAACAGCCTTGGCTCTGGGCGAGGCGTCTCGGTCAGAGTTGGCGGGTGGGTGTCATCTGCTTCTTCTCATCTTACTGTATGTTTGGCTGATAAGCGCAACACCTGCGTAGACGACGGGCGATATCAGTATGTGCACCCTAGTACTGCCGGCCCTACCAGAGAATGCTGATCATGCACGCCGGAGTGTAGCCCCGGACTGGAAGTCGATCGCGAACATCATAGACCAGTACGTGCCCGCACCTTCCTGTCTTTTTTTCACTTCCTTAATTTTGGTCTTTGCCAGGAACTCATTCTACTCGTGGGCGAGCGACTTTTACGGGCATGGCGATTTGGATATGGTGTGTAGTGCTTCTAGCCCCTCCCTCTTCCTCTCCCCTCTCTCCTCCCTGCGTCGCGGTCGAGGTCGATGTCGAGGATCTATGTCGTCAGAGGAATTGAGAATAACTGTGCTAATGTGCTAATGTGCTAATGTGCGCATCGCTCGCAGCTTGAAGTTGGGAATGGCGACCTCACTTTCGACGAGGCCAAGGCACACTTCACAGTGTGGAGCTTCCTCAAGTCGCCTCTTCTCATCGTACGTCGGCGTTTTCCCGCATGATCTCAGCAGCACCGCGCAGTGATCTTCACGCATTTGCAGGGCACCCACGTACGTCCATCTTGAGAATAAATTTACCATGATAAGTGACTGCCAAATGCAGCTGCCAGACGCCTCCCCGCAGACGCTTGAGATCCTCAAGAACTCTGAGATCATCGGCATCAACCAGGACCCTGTCGTCGGGACCGCAGTGACACCCTTCCGGTGGGGAATCAACGTGCGTTGGGTTACATCTTACAACCATTTGCCACTGACGCCAGAGATATTTCGCCAACATTTTCTGCTACTGCTGTGACGAATGACCGATCAACAAACAGCCTGACTGGACTGCGAACGCGTCATCCCCAGCGCAGTACTGGAGCGGCGAGAGCCAGAACGGGACGGTGGTTATGCTGGTGCGTCCGCCTCCTTTTAGCCCTGCATTTTTAAATGTGCCCATCTGGATTTCGACTGATATGCGTCCTTTACTTAATTTTGAATGCTGTGCTTGTATGCTCAGCTGAACGTCCTCGATGAGCCAGCTGACATGTTTTTTAACCTCACCGAGTCGCCGTGGATCAGGGCAGGGCGGCAGTATCTCGTCCGGGTGAGTGTGCAATGTTCTTACCTCTTCTACACTCCTAGTCTCTGCTGTGTTTTGATGGGGACGCTGTCATTTTCTTACGCTCCGCTGTTCTTTTTCTTGGGCCTCCAGGATCTATGGAGCCACACGAACAACGGTACGGCGGTACGCAACGTGAGCCTCACGGGCGTCCCGCCGCACGGGGTGGTGGCGCTGCTGCTACGCGACGCGGGCGATGAGCCGGAGGGGATTAAGCCCCGGTGTGCGGTGAGAGACTGGTGCATCGACAAGAACGGGACGTTTGTTTAACGTCAGGTGTGCCTGATGTTGGAGTGAATAGTATAATTGTATCAAATTGGAGGAGGTACATTTTGGATCGGGGGTATGAACGGAAGCTCATCCCCCTTGTTGGGAGGTACATACGGGCTTCCAGGCAACACTATTTTATCAGTTACTTGAGCCTGTTCGATGGGGGTAACTACAGTGTATTCGTATTCGCAGCTAACCTGAACGGTCGGCGCCGGTTCACTTCTCCCAAGCAACCGACAAGCTTCTTCCATATACAACTGATCCATCAATACTCCCGGGTCCCCATCTTGATCCCTAGAGTGAGCTTTAATCGAAATATGAAGGTGAGGAGCTCCAAGATGTTTGCGAAGATATTCACTGTGCTGGCCAGCCTGGTTGGCACGGCGCAGCTCGAAATTGAAGGTGAAGAGAGGAAGCCGGATAGGATTCTTTGTTCTTTCGACGAAGTCCACGAGTTGCTGATCTGTGATTGTTTCAAACCCCATGAAGCCAACACGTTCAATCCTGGGTAAGAAGTTTGAAGGGTTAGTGGTGAGCTCTGAGGCAAAACTTTCAATGAAATTTTCATCAGGTCCAGCAGGCTCTTGATATATCCCCTTAGGATGCGCCTCCTTAGCTTTCCATGGGTCTCCCACCACCTCTACTGCCTGTAAAGACGCCAAAGAATGAAGTCCGATAAGAAGGTCGGCACTCTGGATGCGGAATATCTGAATGCGCAAAAATTGTAGAGGCGAATTGGAAGGCGATTTGAGTGGAAGAAGGGAAACGAAGGCGACACTGGTTGGCAGGCAGATGTCGCTTCGATAATGGAGGCTTCGTAAATCGGGCAGATCCAAGAAAGTGAGAGGAAACGGATCAGCCTGAAACTGCTCCCATCCAAGCTGGTAACGAACAGAGAAGGTAACGGATAGGTGCTGCAGTCCCGGAACCTTGATATTATTTCCAGGATGTGCGCTCTGACCTCCCAAGATGACTAGGCTGCAGCTATTGAGTTTAGTACATTTCGGCAATATCTTGAAAATATTGCCGTCACGGATGTCCGTGATTGTAAGGTGTGTCAAGTGTTCCCACCGGAATGAAACCGAAATTTGGCTCAAACATATAGCAGGGATTTCGAGGTCATGGACTTTTCCATTGTCTAGAAACCGCATCGATGGGAGTTTGACATGTGATGAGTTGAAACCACGCAGGTGGTGCTTAATGGCAACCATTTCCAAGGAGGGCACATCCTCGAGAGTGAGGGCGACGAGTGGATCCAGAAAGTGCTGCTCGCAATCAGGAAGGTAAAGGATTAGACGCTTCCAGCGAGTTGAGTAGCCGATGATGGTCTGGATGAAATGCCGTATATTTTGGCATACCTCCAACGCATCTATCGTTTGAAGACCATCAGCTGAGGTTGTGAAACGGGCCTTCATCACAATCGAATGATCTGTAGCTCGATGAAGCCAGTCGTCGGTAATCTGAGTTGCAAATCTGAGGTCTTTGTTGGTAGGATACGATTTGGCAATTATATCCACCGGCCCCCAGATGTTCATCGAAAATAAGATGGCCTTCCAGTGGCGGCACACCCATGACAAGAAGAGGCGGGAAGTACCCTTGCCTCGAAGATGCTGCCCAAAGACTTCTCTGATGATATCTACTGGAAGTTCATTAAATTTCATTTTTCCAATCATGTGTGGCGGTGGTGCTAGGTGTCTGTTTTCTGTACGAGCAGGCCTGCATGAAGGTTTCAGGCGACATCCGTAATGACCAGAAAAGATGCTCACGCGTCCGAGTTGAGAGCTTTGTGTGATTTGTATGGGAGTGGTGGTGGGTGGTGGTGGGTGGTGGTGGGTGCGGAAGCAACTGCTGCACTGCCGCTTCAAGTACCCACAAACCGCTTAGTCAGAGTTATACGCCACAATCGCTAGAACCAAAACAGCCGAGTCAACCGATAATTGATTGGTACACAGTAGTACAATTAGTCTCAAGGCAATCTCAGGGTCATCAGAATCAGGTTCATCAGAAGAATCAGCTTGTACTCGTGCGGTCCTTTCTCACCAACAGAGGGTCATGGCGCTGAAGAAGTTCGCCGCCGCCATAATCTGTCTTAGCGTAACACTCTCCTCAAGGAGACCAAAGTTTACTCGCTGGCAAGAGGCTGTAGTGCCGTATTTGATGCAGGGACCGTTCAACCAGCGGATTGCAGAGCGTGACTTGCGATTGATTGATTCAAGGCAGTCAAAGTAGACTTGCTTTCTCGGCTCGGTATGATGTTGTGACGCAACGATGTGTCCTAAGATCCGAGGCTCGATGTTGAGCTTCGTAGTCCAACGCATTGGTACTGGCCCGAATAGGGGTCTAGTGGCGATGGTGATTCCTTTGATGTTGTTTCCGGCACGTGGTCGCGATGCTAATCAATGATTTCAACCTGATTTCAAGTTTTCAACCTTGGACGCTGCGGCGGCTGATTTCTCCCGAGCATTTGTCTGTCAATTTCAAATCCGACTCAAATCCGATCAAGAAACCTCAGAAATGGAAATCGTTGTCCAAATTTAGGTCCGGCGCTTACTTTACGACTTCTTGCATTCCCTCTTTTGTATTCTTAAAACAGAAAACAAACACACGGCGCCACAGGCTGTGTTGCGAAGGGAATCCTTGTTCATTGGCGACGCCAGCATCAGGTCTTCGAGGTTTCCATTGGATAGCAGAACAATGGTGTTGTTCAGAGACAAAAAGTTGCATGGCAACAACGCGGGCAGTGAAGGTATCGTCACCTTTCATTGTACATCGGGCGTCTGGAGTCTATGTTGGAACTTATCAGTGGTCATTGTATTGCTGTTAAGGCTCAACGACGACAAAAAATCAGAAGGCGTACATATAAAGAGCAACTTGCTTTGAGGACAGGAACCAAGCTCTTCTTCACATGAGTTTCGCTAGTGACAAGCGAAGCTCCGCCGCATATCTCAAGGATCTCAACCTCGATTCAGGGAGACACTTGGACCATGATGATGTGATTCCCAGTCACAAATACGATGTTTCTCGATCCATTTTGCGTGGTACGTGGTAAACATTGTTCAATTTCCGGACATTGACACATCCATTCCGCATAGCTCATCGGAAAAAGCTGTCCCAGATGGTGAGCCAATTTATCATTTTTAGACGTTGAGTCTAAAGTTGGAGCCTGTTGGTCCATTGTCTTTCAGTCCAGATTGGAATCGGCACGGCTCCTTCGGACAGATTACAAGGAAAACGTGGGAAAGAGAGAAGGCTTCCGGGGTAAATCTGGAACCATGGCCGACATAAAAGGGACGCGACAGTTTACTTCTGCGATCAAAAATGATGTGTGCCCGCCGCCTATGGCACCCCTGATTATATTTCCCTCCAAACATGTCTCGGAGGAATGCAGGTAAAGTTGTATGTGTTGCCCTCAATTATCTCTCGCTGAGTTCAACACGATGATAGTCAACCCGTGCGCCCAGGAGACCTGGAACTTCTGGAAAATGGCCTCCTAGCTGGGGGATGTTTAGTCACTATTCATGACCCCACCGAAGCAATCTCCTGGTTGGATGCAAATTTCAAGAATCCCCTGCTTTGTTCTCTGCGCGAGCGAGGAGTGGCCGGTCCGTTTCCAGTCATGCTCTCTACCTCCATTCAGGGCCTCGCGATATTTGGCTCTCTCACCAAGCTGTCCTTGACGCATGATGCTGAAGCTCTGGCCAAACTGTCCAATTTCGCAGTTATCGTTCGGCCTGAAAGTGATCATCCTATTCCAAAATTTGCGTACGTGTTTCTCCAATTGGCGTCGCCCGCAGTAGGTTTAACTTGAACATCATAATGGGCAGACGTTCTAAGTCTCCTGAGGAGGCTACGGGCTCAATAAAAATCGCATCATTATCCAACGGTACCGGCAACAATCAAGAATCGAGATCATTGGGAAGCGGCGGCGAAATCGGCAATGGGTCGGGAAGTGGAGATACGGGAGATGGAGGCGACTCGGGTGCTGGCGGCGGAGACCCAAGGAACGAGGGTTGTGACGAAAAGGGGGAGAGTGGCCGCGATGAAGACAGCGGAAAGCGAAAGTCCGCCGCCAACAACAATGAGAAAGGTAAGCGTAAAAAGTGGGAACTTCTAACACATCACGTTCTAGCTGCATGCAAATTGAAAGTTAGCTCGACCAGCACATACAATTTCCGAGTCAAGAGCACATTCCGAGTACGTTTTCTGAATTCTGTTGCTCAAGATACCATCAGTTCGCTGCCCCGATCCCTGATGATACGCTGCTGGACAGGAACGCAATTTTCGAATCGTTGAATGAAACGGACATAGAAGCATACACGAAACTCGAAGTTGACACTGATAGGCAGCAATTATTGGTGGATGCAACTTACGCGTCTCTGGGATTCGAAGGACATCGTCGACGTTCACTTCACAGTTGCAAATAGTGTGTCGGGGTTGGTTTTACTTTATGAGCGCTAATTTTTTGACAGCATTGCAGGTGGAAATGAACCACCAAAACAAATTTACACTCAGGCGAATGAAGATCGTACCCACACGCTCAAGGGAGTTGTTGCGGGATACACAGGCTTCATGCCTAAGGCGGAAGGAACTTTCAACCACGGAAAGACCCACACCAATGGTCTTCAGGCTACGGCAGCCACGGTACGAAACCTGGTTCAAATTGCAGTGCGGTCGGGTGTTGAGCATTTGATAATCCAGACGGCTCCCGACTGGATCGTTCGCCAAAAGCTGGGAGATCGCTTCAACGAGGACAAAAAATCGTATCTTTCAATTGCCACGTCGTATGAACCACATTCAAAGCCATTCGATACTATCCTTGAGCCTCTAGACGTGAATGTCGGTTTGGGCCTGGTTCTGGCTGATTCGGTGTGTGTACCTCGATATTCTCGGAGCCGATAATAATACCCACACAGGATGAGCCCCAGGAAATACCTATCTCCTTCGTAAACCGCAATCAGATCCATCTGTGGGTGTCTGATCCAAATTCGAAGACCCCTGCCCGAGGGGTAATATTTCTCGTTTCGGTAAGTCGATTTATACAGGGTTAGTGGAACAACAGCAGAACGATGTCTACAGAACTATCTACCAAATATCCGGACTGAGCACAGATTGATGATTACCGAGGATGAGATACCCATTGACATCTCTACACCTGTTCTTCCGAGCTCCAGTTCTTCGGAGTCCGCGATCTCTATTGAGACCAAGCCAAACCATAACAATGGTAGGAAATCAATTGGGCATAGAATCAAATAACATGAACTGATCATCCCATCCACAGAAACCCACTCGGCAAAGAACCCTGAAATCTTCGATGTCTCCATTGCACCCGTCCAGAAATCGCTCAACAATGGGAAATTGCGCAAGTCCCCGCCGCCCTCCCGCGCAATAACCCCGATTCAACTACAGCCATGCGTTACGCGCGGTTGGAACATTACCACCAAGTGCTGGCTCGCTCCAGTGTGGCCTGACCTGGATGAAGGCTTCAAAGCGGTGGAAGCTTTTCGGCCAGCGATAGACAACCCTCAAAGGAGACGCTGCTGGAAGTTGATACGGTAAAGGTATTGCTGTTGAAAAGCACGAGGATGCAGTGGTATTTTGAATCCAAATGTGTATTGTCTTCACTGTACTTACTATCTAGCTGGTCCCGGATCTATCTGTATGCATTGAATTTTGTAGCGCTACACGACCTACGCTGCATTTAAAGTGGGAGGGAACTATCGATATTCGAAATGATTTGAGTGAGCAACTGAATACGATTCATACATCTGCAAATTCAATTCTCCCTTCCTTGTCTCTCCCATCCGGGAATGTCCAAATCGGATTGAATACAGGGCAGATAAGCCACCAGAAAACCAGGAACGCCTTTAATTCACTCTCATTCCCAAAGTCCAACTTACGTCGGCCGCTCAATGCCGAAATCATGCGCGGCTTTTCGGCCTTTTTACTTTTGCTTCACTCCTTCCTTTAAACTCTCTCGCCGTTTGCTTCCTGCTGCAAGTCTCGCCGTCGGAGAATCATCTGCCCGCTTCCAGAACTTGTTGCTCATTATCAGTCTTACTCTGTCAGATCTATGCCCATATGTGCCAGCGTCGCAGTGGCGTAGGCTCTCAGTTCTTGATTTATGTTTCTTCTTTTGGGGTCTCCGTGCAGCTCATGCAATAGCGCCGTACAACTGAGTGGCTACAGACAGGTCCAAGCTCCTCCGGTCAGCTCTGCCAGCACATCCCTCCCTCATTCGTAACCACTGCTCGGGCTTTCGGCAATCGTGGATCCCAGTGCACCCGGTCCGTTTGATCATCTCTTTGAAGCCAGCAGAAGCCAGCGCAAGGCCAACGTCGCCAAAGTTCCGGGCTGTAGATTCTGTCGAGCGTCGGCGTCAATCAATTCTCGCAGCTATCGTTGATGGGCAGCTTAGATAACCCGCCATTACTACAAGCTCCAAGCCACTTGACAACAGTTGACAACACATTGTGACGGTGGAGTCGCAGAAGAAGAACAAGGTGCAGAATCTCAGAAGGGATGAATGTGATATCTCACCAGACTGGTTCTTCTTGGTCTAACAGCAGGATCTCTCCGAGCGCAGTCACAAGGGCCCAACATACAAGAGTTCCGAACTGCCGGTCGGAGACGCCACAGGAGAGGTGCACGTTGGGTGCACGGCTAGCACAAGACAGCGACAAGATACGCGAAGAAACTAGCCCATAGTTATCAGTTGTCACTGGCACAGCACAACCTTCCAAATCATTCGTAGCTGATTCATTCTAGAGAAGTCTAGAGATCGGCACAGAATACGGTAAGTTGTCTGATATAGTACTTCGTATGCTTTTAATTTCCCGTAGGAGCCTTGCTTCATTCGGCAGTGGGTTGTCAGCGCTCAGGAGGAAAGTACGCGCCCGTCGATGAAACTGCGCCGTACTTGGATCAGGCTGATAGAGGTTAGTGTGGTTTCCTCACGGCAGTTACAACGAGCGGGGACCGGCGGGGGCGTGAACTTCCCGGGTCCCCAGGACTCGCCAATCAGCTTGATTCGCGAATAGGCATTTGGCGCGCGAGGCGACCTCGCCGTCGTACTCCCTCGTGTTCCACGTCCTTTGTAACACAGTCATACGGCGGAAAGGACAGGAAAGGACGCGTCCGAGAGAGACAAAACCAACAATAACCTGTTCCTCCTGCAGTACCAATCAACCCTGTTTTGCGGGGAAATCTCTGGCCTAATTTATACGTTTATCTGACATGCGAAGCCGGCCGTGCTCGACGTGCTCTGTACCACCGTTCGGTATCAGGGAAAATTTAATTTTTTCTTATGCAGGCGAAGGACACGATCAAGAAGAAATCTCCTGCAGCGCCAATCAACCATGATTCGCGCGGGGGCTCTCCTTCGGTCCTTCCACACACCCGAGTCGAAACTTCGACTGGATCGCCAGCGCGGCGGACATAGCGAGATGTCAGAAAGGACTTTATACTGTTTTCTCCGCCGCACGACCACCAAATTCTCATTAGTATTTCGACTCTCAGCGGCTATTTCATCACCCGCTGCACCCGACGCAGCCGTCCGTAAACTCTATCGATTCAATTTCCTCTCTGCCAGACGCCGCGTCGGCCGACGAGCTATGCGCCTCACATCGGCCGCGAAGGCGAACAACGAAGTTCCGGCGACGGCGTGTCTGTCGGTGGCGCCTTGGATAGTGGACTCAACATGAGGTGACAGCAGGCCAGTATTTGCGTCTCAGCAACACCAGACGATCCTCAGTAGCTGCTCTTGTGTCGATGGTCGAATCGAATAGGTAAATGACCTCGGCTCCCTCCGAGTCGCAACCTCCCAAACCGTCGTAATACCGCGCCTCATGCCAGCTTCAGCCGCACACCCCCCGCAATAGTTCAATCCGGTACTGTCAAAGAAGAGGTAAAAACGACCCCACCGAACAATAGAAAAATATGATCCGCCCCCGAGGAGAAAGCACCGGTTATTTCCTGCGGGCACGGAACTGAAGCAGAGCTGAATGCAATTACAATCGCAATGCTTACACGACTTGTATGCTTACAGGTTGCAGAACGGCTGGCACATTCCGCAGAAGCCGCGAGGCGTCAAGCTATACCATGCTGCGTTCCGTCCCGTCCCGCTGGGCTGTTCTCACCTCAGGATACTTCTGGGACGATGAGCTTTTATATTATTCCGGGGAAACACGACCTGCGCGAGGCGATCGGTTATGCTTTCTTGTGTGGGCCTTGTTTAACGCGGACGTCACTGTATTATGGGCGGCGACTATACGTGGCGGCGGAGATTCGAGGTGGCGCCGGGGGCTGTTGTATTTATGCTCGCCGTTGTGCTGAAACTTGCTCCTCGGTTCAAGAAATACTGTTTTGCGGCACAGACGACGCTGAACAATGCTCTCAATTCAAATGATCGTCCCCGTCATTCACGCGCGCTCGCAATCCCATTGCTTCCCCACGGACATGAACCCGAAACCTCGCCATCGTTAATATCGCTCCTCCGACCCAGTCTGCCAGGGGCAACCATGTGCTCTCAAACCAAATCCTATGGACTCGTCGTCATGCTCAATCCCTTGCCCGCGTACCTGACTCCCATCCTTCGCGCTTAGGGCCGGTGCTTCTGCCTGCTCCGAGGCAACGTTCAGCGAGCCCAACATCAAGACCCTCCGTTCTATGAACTTCAAGACGTTCACATCGCTGCTTCGAGATTTCCCCGCGCAATCATGCGGATCTATTCGCCCCGTCCAGCCCCCGCCGCCACTTTACTCAAGTATTGGTTCATGTTACCAAACCATTTACGATTTGCTACTTGTTCTCGAACCCGAACGCGTACATACACGATCATGATCGTAAGACCGGTGTACACCCCGAATGATCTCCATTCCCCCTTCATTCATATGTCCTTTTGTTCATTCATCTTCCGTCATCCACCCACCACGTCCGGCCGTATCCTTTGCTCCGTGCATACATACCGTTTTAATTCCTCGAGCTTATACATATCAGTGCCTTCGATGTAGCACCGCATGGACCACCCTTGTGTTTACTCTACTTTAGCATTAAGCTCAGCCGCGATCGTGTGCATTCTCAGCCTGCTATCCGTCTTCCGTGGTCTGCTGGTTCGGAGAGCGGAATTGCAGCGATGTGATTAGATAGTGAATCCCAAGGGGTATGAGCGATCGTGGCAATTGATACGGGATATGGATAACGGACTGGAAAATCGGAATGGGTTTAGGTGGATGGAACAGAATGGATGGATAGATAGGTAGGTACATGCAGATGCAAGACCGAATGCATACTGAACAATATCCTGATGCTATTAGATTTCTGGTGTAGGCAGAAACTTCTTCAGCCCGACCTGCGTCGACCGGCCATCGCACCACCTAAAAACCGAGTCAGTGCTGGCCTCCGTTACGCTTAGCATTTTCACTCCCGTACCGCGCGGACCCTCACATATGGTCGCACAAAAATAAGCTGCGAAGCAAGCCAATTTGAACTGAATTCCGGCCTCTCGCAAACTGAACATCCCAGCACAATCGACGCTGTACCCGCGGAATCATTCCCATCACTTCCGTCAAGATAGGGGGTTCAACATTCGACACTTGATGCAACCTCCTAAACCATTTGTTCGTGTTCTTTGTTTCGTTTCCTGTTTAAATCTCTCCTTTCCTTGTATCATTTTCCTCGCGTGTATACAAACAAAGAGAATCTGGATCGAGGTGTCAATCAACGATTCAAGATCGTGTACGCGTGCCGTAACACGCCGATCGTGATTGGCATGTCGTCCCGAAAAGGCAGGTGGTTGAAAATGGATTTCTGCTGTCTCAGGCAGTGTTCAAGGGTATTTCCGCGCGTTTGGGACCAGGGGATCGAATACACGGATGTGCTGAATGTTACTGTTGGTCTCGGAAGGAAAGATCCCGTGGAGAGGGAATGAAAGGGGAGAGTAAAGAAAAAACCTTGATTTCCTCTGTTAGCCTAAGGACAGGCTTGGTTTATCCGGATGATCATCCGGATGAAATCCACGGATAAATACACAGCTACATTATCCGCGGATAACATCCGCACGGATACGGATCCATCCACGGATTTTCCCAGGTTGCCCCTGTCCTTGGCTGCAGCCGCCAATGCAATCAGTACAGTTGATTCTGGCACAACACCCGCTGTGCCAGCCCACCACCTCAAGACAGAATAGGTACAAGTCCGTGTCATTGGAACAGATCTCAAGTATGAATAGATAATCAGTGGTAGCGACTATGCGGTACATTACAAGTCAATCTTCCCCTCCCCGCCGCATCCTTTGTTTGATGATTTCTGCGAGTTCAGTGAGGTCGGGAAAAAAGGCTGACCATCCCAGGACCCGAGCACCATCTCTGCGCAAAATGTCTGTGACCCCATATTGTGTTGAAGGAAGGTGACCTCACAACGACCTTCAGAAAATGTGTGTTTGGCATCGACGGACACACATCTGGAAAATTACAGTTGTCTGTAGCTGACTGTGGCAGACACTACAGACCAAATAGACCCACAGACTGCCTGCCGCCTTTGACAGACAGGCTCTTCTGCAGCAGACCTCCACAGACCAATAGTGCAGCAGACATACAGATGTACAGACACCCACAGACACATGCTGCCGATCGCTTAACAGAATTTCGATGGATTTGATTCACAGCCGGTTTACGCGATATGCAATATGGGCAACAGAAGAGCAACAGAAGGGCACAGATGTTGGGTGAAGCAACAGTGAGGGAGATATTTTTGGCAGACATATTTTTGGCAGTATACATGCATGTACATAGACAGTTGTAAGTAATCATAACAGTACTGACGGTGCTGGATTCTTATATGGAAGTTTCGATCCGACTGAGCCTCCAGAGTGAAAGTCAACATACATGTGCATGGATCATGGACAAAGAAGAAGGGCAAGAAGCTAGCACCTGAGTGCCTGCCTGATTCAAGGGTAACTTGTACAGGAACTTGAAGTGGGGTGGTTGGGCAAAAAAAACGGTGGGCCTTTATACTCCGTGGTAGGTCCAGGCAAGCCCACGCTGGTATGACAACTGGCAAACAACCAGAGCGTTTTGACTTGGTAATTTTCAGCACAAGTTAAGTGGACCACGCGAGTATAATACATCCCCCCTAACATCACCGATGGCAACCAACCAACTTGATCTCAGATCATGATACAACATGGGCATCAAAAACACATGCGGGACTAAATCTCCGTGAGTGTCTGTGAGTGTCTGTGTGTGTCTGTGTGTCTGCCATGGTCTGGGTCAGAACCTGGGATCTGGTGCAGATGGGCCATGTCTGTGCCACTAGAATGTGTTTCCTGATGCAGGTTCAAACCATATTGTCAGTTACGCATAAGCAGAACTGGATAAAACTGACGTACCGGGTGCAGAGCAATAGTCTGAGCCCATTTCAGCTAGCGCAGGTGTAACTGTAGACAGCAAGTGCCAATAACGGATAACACCATGCCCTGTTGCTTGGCCATCTGCCTGCCCCAACTGACCCGCAGCTTCCATCACGATAGGAGGGACAACTGGCTCACTCAGATAAGTGTAGATATTGTCAGCAACACGAACGGCAGCAGTGGGCGCAGCAGGTGTCAACCAATTTTCAGTAAGCGGATATCGGCAATAAAAAAAATAACAATAGGGTTATTCACAGTTCCCTTTTCTCTACCCTTTTTCCTTCCCTTTTTTGCTCCTTCCCCTTTCCCCGTTGAACCAGAACAAGGATGTTCAATATATTTACATTGATTCAAGCACAATTTGACAGCCACACTATCCTGGGTACCTCCCACCCTTGTAGGTAAGTTAGTGGGCAATGAGACACCACAGATACCAGCAACAATGAAAAAAGGACAACAAACAGGAAGCAAAAAAGGGAAACCTGGAGGGGGGGTTTCACAGTTCTCCCTTTTTCTTTCCCTTTTTCATTTCACCAATCTCCCATTTCAATGAGTTTTGCACCTAGGGTCGTCGTTTCTTCCCTTTTCTACCATTTTTTGCATCCCTAAGTTGGAAGGGGGGAAAAATCCGGAAAAAAACCAAAGGAAAACAAAAAGCAGGAAAAAAGGGAAGAAAAAAGGAGAACTGTGAACAACCCTAATGTATTACAGGCGCCGGTGTTGAAACACTTGATGGAGTGCTCGTCGCCATGTTGACTAACACCTTTGCCTTGTAGCTTAGATCCCACTGACGGATTGCAAGCTGTCAAACCTCTTCTACAGCTTCATCCGTCCATCCGCGATCTTTGTACCACTGCAGTTCCTTGTCGGGACACATGACTGAAAAAATTGATCAGAAACAGTAGTGATGGTCTGATGTATTTGCTCCTACCTATTGCAAGCCGGTACACCTCACATTGGTCAGTAAGTGAGTGATCCTTCTGCAGTACAAGAAGCAATACATGTGCTGCGATGCGGATCACCGGGGAAGCGATAGCAGGATCAACCACTCGCTGCAAAGCAACTTCAATTGTCTTCAAACATAGGAATAATAGTGTGAACAAGCACCGTCTCTTTCTTGGAAAATGGTTTTGTGGGTGCATCAAATAACTATCATCAGCATCAGCGAACCGGCACGGGTGGTAACTCAGATTGACATACCATGAGAACATGGATGATTTCTTTCAAGAGCAGCCACTGGGCGTCGGTAAGCTTGAATGAACCTAGCTTGTTTGCACCTTGGCCGGTAAGCACTTCAATGGGATTACAGAAATATTGGTGTGATTCTGCGCAGGCCAAGTCAGAATTCCACCGTGTGGGTACATGTCGCACCAAGGTGTCTCGTTCTCCAGTTAATGAGTTATCAGTAGTGACAAGATTTGGGAATTCAGTCCCTAAAGTGGAGCCAGAGTCGTGGACTCGGTGGGCCAGTCCAGCAACCTGCAAAAACATCAAGTCCGTGTGTCATGTAAAATGTAGAAAAATGTACCTTCAGGAAAATTCTGAGGGCTTTTCTGTTCTCGACTTCTGAAAGCCTGACAGCGGGCGTCCATTTCTTCATGTCAGCAATTGCATGATCCCAAACAGAACGGATGACCACTTCATCGTGAGCTTGCTCACCAGTGTCCGTCGGTGCCTTGTTCTTGATATCGATCAGAGTTTGAGCAAGTTGCGCTTCCCGGGTCGTAATAGCTGGACCATTGTACAACACCAGGCATCATTAACATAATTGAAGGGACGGTGGCTGGCTGCACAATGCATCACAATACAGGCACAATACATGGCCTCGGAAAACGGCGGAAGTGCCAAAGTACTGGCAGATACAGCTACAACGCCGCGCTCCGTGTCGCACTGATCTGCTGGGTTTTTGAGGTTACTGGTCCCGGAACTAGATTTTCCTTGCACAAGGACAAGTGTGGGATGGTCAGGTGAGGAATATTTACATTTGAATTGATAGGACATTTGTTTAGTGCCGTTGGGCTTCGTATTTCGAATTAAAGTGATGCTGTAATGAGAATAGCAGGTGGAAGTCCATCTCGCCTGGGTGGCGGCTTGTTGTGACGTGTCAGACAATGTCCAAGACCAAAACAACAACAACACACCTATGATATCTGCATCTGTCTCTGCCCAGGCTTCCTCGTCAGATTTATCATAAATGGATCCAGCATTGTTCAGGTGCAGGTACAACCAAGGCTGCATGTGTGTTTTCATTGCAGCCTGCACGTGCTTGAATGGGAGAGCTATTGGGTGGTGTAATGAGAAGATTCCGCAAGATTGAGAGAACAGGACGATATCTGTGTCGGATCCATGTCTGCGACAAAGGGGTATTCGTGGATATTCATCCGGATAACAGCCGTCCATGCCGGTCCTTATGTTAGCCTCTGTTATTGAGCCCCTTTCGGACTTGGTGCATTTTTTGTAGAAAAGGTAGCCTTTATGTGGCTTAAAAAGGCGAAAATAATGACCACCGCAGGTCTCGAACCTGCAATCTCCTGATACGTGATTATGTAAGCATCGTAGTCAGACGCGATGCCATTTCGCCAGGCGGCCATTAAAGGACATGCTGCGCAGCATATATCATGTGGTTCAAGACCTTATGTGATCGCATTTGCATTTAGTATTTGGTGTGATTGGATGGAACATTCACGCTGGCTTTCAGGTCATTACTGGGAATCTTGACCGGAGATCTGGGCTCACCTCATCTGTGGGATCTTTTTATGTCAGATTTTGTACTGGTGCACCACCCCAAGGATATTGAACTCAACGGAGTGCCTATTTTCCACATTGAACATGCAGATGACATCCTGACGGCGTCCAGTTAAGGCTCGTCACGAGTCGTGGGTGACCCGGATCCATGACTGTGGGCACCTGTGTCTTCCGGAGCCCTACTCGGATCCGTGACTGACCCGCTTCCACAGGTACTTGACTCGCAGGTCACGGGTTTCCCATGGATCAACTCACAGGTATGTTTTTCTTTTACCATTTTTTACCGATGATAAGGCAGGAATGAGACTAGACGTGTAATGCTCCAAAAGAATGGCTCTTGCAGGAATCGAACCTGCGACCTCTTTACTTCATGAGAAGTGCTCTAACCACTGAGCTAAAGTGCCGACGAAGGAGGCTGTAACAGTTGACTTGTGACCTGTGACCTCTCGCTTGTTCAGCAACTGGATCACTAGATCATCAACTTTCACACCCCTGGCTGTGCCCAGCCCATCATCTCCCCCTTTCTGAGAGATGTGACGTCCCCGTCACACTGTTCCGTTCCTGATTATCTGAATGCGTGCACTCGCTTACTCAGCAGCTCACACGACTCCATCAGACCCGAACCGCCAAACAATGTTCCGATCATTCCTCTTCACATTTTTAGTCATTGCTCATTTTGTTCCTGTTTGCCCTTACGAGTCATCATTTGTATTGCTTTGGGACAACGTTGACATTGTTGTCCCTCGCGGTGGGCTCCAGATGATAACACGGCGGACAATCAACTGTCATTCGCGCTTTGAGGGTTTACAGTCACTTGCACTGTCACCTACGTGGCCCTTTGTGAAGAACAAAGGGAACAGCAATTTTATGCAAGTGACACTCCGAGTGACTGTAACCCTTCAAAGCGCAAATGACAGCTGACTGTCCGCCATGTAAGGCAGGAATGAGACTAGACGTGTAATGCTCCAAAAGAATGGCTCTTGCAGGAATTGAACCTGCGACCTCTTTACTTCATGAGAAGTGCTCTAACCACTGAGCTAAAGTGCCGACGAAGGAGGCTGTAACAGTTGACTTGTGACCTGTGACCTCTCGCTTGTTCAGCAACTGGATCACTAGATCATCAACTTTCACACCCCTGGCTGTGCCCAGCCCATCACCGAGAAGTACATGTTTTAAAGCACTTCAAAACTTCTGAATGACTTGTTGGTTTTGAAAACTGCTACCTGGATCTGTGACTGACCCGTGCACATGGGTACCTGACCCGTGGGTAGCAAAACTTGTGGGTATTCCCACGGATCTACTCGCAGTTACCCATAGGTAATCCCGACTCGTGATGAGCCTTACGTCCAGTGCTCCTCCTGGGTTTCAACATCATCTCAATTCAGCGCAAACTTGGTGCCACCGCAACGGCTGTGAAACGTTGATAGCCAAATGTGTGTACCAGATCTATGGACCATGTCAAAAATTCTATTCAAGCTTCCACTTAGGTGGCAAGCCAATAGTGTTGTTCAAAGTTAGCCCTACTCGGGCTCCTACTTGTTCCCCTACTCAGCTCCTACTCGTCATTTTAGCGCCAAAACTGCAAGGAGGGAACAAGTAGGGAGATGAGCAGGAGACTGAGTAGGGGCATATTTGAAACCCCACCCCCTGCAATTTGAGAGTAGGAGCCACGAGAAGGAGTTTTCGTCGTTCCGACAAGCCTCGGCATGTGTCGGCAGTCCTCTGCCGCTTTAGATCCGCTCACATTTGACGGATCACATTCCTTAATCCTTTTGTCCACATCTCCCATCGATATGGCTACCAGCTCGCAGCGCACAGGCTCCAAGCGCAAATGTGTGCTCGATGGGCTCGAGGAACAGTATCAGGATGCCAGGCGGGCACAATTCAACCACCTAGTTTCCCGCCTGCAGGACGATATCGATTCGGATTTCGCAGATGATGACATGTCGATCTCGGGTGAAAGTGGTGTCTCTGGTGAAAGCGAGGTTTCGGGGGAAGGCTCTTCAGTGAACTCAGATGAGTCTGCATCATTCTCCGACATCGAAGACAGCATCTTTGTCACACGGGAAAAGATGATCTTGGATCTTATGACCGAGATCAAGACTACACGGGTTTTCGATCCAATGCTGCGGATTGCAAAGGCTTCTCAGCTTCATCTCCTTGACGAGTGGCGCGCTCTTAACCACCCAAATTTCCGCAAAAAGCTGTGGGTCGAGCCTGCTGTTTTTGACGGACTGCATGAGCTGATCAAGGACCATGAAATTTTTCAGAACAATTCCCACAACAAACAGTTTCCGGTTCAAATTCAGCTCGCCGTGTATCTATATCGTGCGGGACACTACGGAAATGGAGCATCTCCGGAAGAAACTGCTGAATGGGCGGGTATTGCTGTCGGCACGGTTGTCAACTGCACGAACCGTGTGATGGTGGCGCTTTTATCCGTACACGATAAGGTGATCCGTTATCCAACGGCCGATGAAAAGGAGACTTCCAAGGACTGGGTAGAGGAACAAACTTGCCCCGAATGGCGGGATGGATGGATGCTCGGCGATGGTACCAAATTTCTGCTGTTTCAAAAGCCAGGCCTCCATGGTGAAGCATGGTTTGATAAGAATAAAGATTACTCTTTAGATGGACAGGTAGCGTTGCCTCACCTTCGTCAAAACCATCTAATTTTTACAGATCCTAGCGTTGCCTAATAATCTGATGATCATAGACTACGGGATTGGACACACCGGGAGCGTGCATGACTCTTTAGCTTTTCGAAGCACTCGTACTTTCAAAGAGCATGCAACTATCTTTGCCCCAGGTGAATGGTTGTGGGCCGATTCAGCATATCCGGTCGAGCCGTGGTGTGTCGCACCGTTCAAGAGGCCGGCTCGGGGAGAACTCACAGGGGATCAGCGAACCTTCAATTACCATGTTTCCAAAGTACTATTTTTTCTTGAGGCGTTATAAAAGCAATTCTAAATTACCGCAGGTCCGTATTCGAATCGAGCATACCATGGGGCTTCTTAAAGGTCGATTCCAATCGCTGCGAGAGCTTCGAATTCAGATAGCTTCAAGGAAGCAGCATCTTTGGGCTTTGATGTGGATTCGCACTTGCATCATACTTCACAACTTGATAGTGACCTTAGAGGAAGGTCTAGGCATCGACGAGGAGTGGCGAGAAGAGCTGTATAATCTGGGGCGTGAACAACAGCCACGGACGGGGTCAGTGGAAACCGAGAGCGATGGAGAAGAAATTGGTCCAGATGCAGACTTGCGACGTGCACGCAGGCGCCACACGACGGAGGGCCAGAGATTTGGCGCAAGGTCATGGATGCATTATTTGATAGCCCACATCTTAATCTAGTGGGTCGAGATTGATACCAAGAAAATAATCACTGGATTTTTAGAGATGGAATATTTGAATAGCTAAGTCATCGGGAACTGGGTATCGAAGCGAACGAGCGAAGAAAGGAGTTAGCAAATGAGCAGAAAGGAGTTAGCAAATGAGCATAGGGACAAAAGGAGCGGACATTGCGCGATTGCAACAGAGATAGCTGCTTGTTGAGATTCACATCGACGAAGACGGACCGGCACCACCCAGATACCCCATATCACCTCCCATTTCCGTACCGAACCCGCCCCCTGCATCCATACCGAACCCACCCGCTGGTTCCGTACCAAATCCACCGAAGATGTTGGCGTCCATACCACCCAAAAAGGATCCTCCCCCGTCGCTGCGTCGATTGGTGTTCCCGTTCTGCATGGTGAATTGCATGCGCATCATCATGAGCTGGTGCTGCTCGCACTCACGTTCGCGCTTGTGCTCTGCCTCTCTGCGCCGATCTTCCGCCGCCAAACGACGTTCTTCTGCTACGAGCTTCTCACGCTCAAGGTCGACGTCGAGACGCTTCCGTTTGACTGCGAGTTCAGCCATTCGGCGGTCGTGTTTGTCCTTCCCAAGCTGCGCTAGAACCTCGTTCTGCTTCTTATTCTCTTCTGCAGCGGCTTCAGCATGTGAGCGTTTGCCGAGTCGTGGTTTGACTGCAGAGGATGCGGAGGAGTGGGAAGAAATCGAACCACTACCCTGAACATTCGGCTTAGAGGAGTTGCGAAGAGCCGGTGTTTTTTCGGGGAGTTTGAACGGCGGTGGCGGGAGCTCATCCTCGTCGTCGTCAATGTTGATCGGTGCCGCTCTTTTGGGGGAGGGCGACCACTCGATACGTTGAGAGTTTGATCTGTCAGTGGGCTCTGGCGTGCGCTCCGGGGAACTCGGGTTGAACACATCCTGTGGATACTTTCAAGAATGGAACGCTAGATAGGATAGCATGACAGACCTGGTCTTCTGAGGACTGCGAGTCGTTCGGAACAGCGACCGGAAAGTGGTCAGCACCAGTGATCAATGTGATGGCTTGGTCGGCAATGTTCTGACCAGGCTCGGAGGAAACCGTGAACGGGTTGAAGTTGGGAAGTGTGCGCCAGAACCCGTGCAGTCTCTCCCACTGAGGGAACTCTGCTTTGATTGTCTCTGCGCGAGGATCAGTTCCAATGACAAGCGCAGCAGGATGGCCCACTCACGTATCTTGTTTTCAATCTCACTACCAGGCTCTACATCCTCGACTCTAAGGCCTGCTCCAGTCTGTCCAAGCTCCTTGTTGATTTCACCGTAACGCTTGCGGAGCCTAAGATGCATGTGCAGTCAGCTGAGAGCTTCGTATATGTGGGAAGATGTACCTCTTAATGTAATTTTCTACAGAGCGAGCGTATCGGATAGGCTTCTTCTGGTAGTCGGCGCGCAAGGACTCGTCAGCGTCGACAGAAAAGACCTTCTCAGCGATCATCTTGTAGTATGCAATTTTTGGGGTTTTCCCTTTTTTTTTCTTTCTACCCTCCTGAGCAGCATCCTGTGTCGAGTCAGAGAAGAGCTTGATACGATCGTCGACGTTGGTCTCGAGCCAATCGAGCAAGCGCTCAGCACGCGTGGGATCCTTGTCCCATGACACACGAGCAGCGCCCGAGTCATCGTCATCATCCTCATCGGGTTTCTTTGGAGCTTTAACCTTGCGTTTGGATGGTCTGGATTTCGGGGGAGAACCATCCGAGACGCCACCATCGTCCGATTCGACCTGAGTGGCGTGTTTATTTGTGCGGGTGCGACCGGCTTTGGCAGGCGCTGCACGGCTCTTTCGCTTTGTAGGGGTCCGGCCCATGTGGATAAATCAACGGTATTCGAGTTGTAAGAGAGAGGTCAGCAGCATGGTAACAAGTGTGAGAGAGACGGAAGCAAAGTGAAAATTGCCAAACTCCGCATCGGAGTTTGAAACATCACCATCAGGAGGCGCACAAGTAGGAAACCCGAGTAGGGAGTTTTTACAAAAACCGTGTTCCGTTTTCCTTCTGTCAAAAACTCTCCTACTTGCACTTACTACTGGTTTCCCTACTCGAAGTAGGAGACTGAGTAGGAACCCAAGTAGGAGCCAAGTAGGAGACCGAGTAGGGAGACTTTGAACAACACTAGTGAAGCAGGTGCAAAACACTTGTTATTTGCGAATCTGGGCCGAAACAGGCACGGAGGGAGCACTACAAAGTTAAGGCAAGGAAAGTGACTGTGGTTGCAAACATGATCATCAAGAATGCGGGAATCCCCGATCGCACACAGACCTCTTTGACAGGGCCCAAATTAGGAAAGCTGTGCTGATGGGCTGCTTTTCACCATTGGAATCGAAAACTTCTCCACCACGACCGCAATTACAGTTGAATTTCTCCAAAATTCTGCCTAACCTCCCATTTTCATATATTCTGCACCTCTCTATGTTGTCAGAATATTACATGTTCACCTCAGAACATTGTGGTAAGTGGATTGATCTTTTTGATGGCAGCCGCTCAGGGATCAAATTTCTTATGAGAAACACGATGACGTTGATCGAGCGAAAGAGAAGAAGGGCCAAAGGGAAAATTTGTGAGCGCAACCCATACCTACCCAGCGGACCGCTGATCCAGACCCTCCTCCTCCTTGGGTGCACAGCATGTCAAAACCTTCCGAGGTTGATGTCAGAAACTGGACTTCCGCATACCTCTTGATGATCATGGGGCTGGGTCGGTTTGTGGGCCATATACCTGCGTGGGATGCTAGAACATTATACATGGTACATGTGGATCTGTACCTAACATTGGGCTGCGATGTCTGCTTGGCTGTTGACCTCAAGAGTCTGAAGTTGCTGGAACGAGTCCAATTGTGCTTCCTGCGCCAAATGCTTGGGGTCGGTGATAAGGTGTGCACAAAGCACGCATGAAAATGCTATTTTCATTCATTTCATTGACTTACCATTCTCATAAGTGAGGCTTAGTATCAGAGTGTACATTCTCCTCAGAATGGTACATTAGACCTACGAAGGCCGAAAGCCATCGGGACAACACGACACAGTAACTAAGAAGGGTCCTTAACGGGGTTCAACTCAGGATATTATGCATACCGTTGGGCGCCGGGAGCCAGTTGACAGCCGGCTTCTTGTGTGCTGGAGGTCAAACAAGAGGAACTACCTTGAGTGTTTGAGTTGGTTATCAGGCCGGCTCGACCCATTATGGACCTACGGAACGAAACGGGACAGAGATTAGATTACGAGTACAGCCAGCCCGGCCAGACACATTAGAGAAACCAAGACTGATTAGAGATGATGTTATAGAGATGACTTACTAGGCGGCTAGCTTCCGAGCCCGGATGACACGGCTGAAACCCAGCCTGCCTGGCGGTTGAACCTGAAATGAAGGATAGAGCAAGGGATTCGGGGCCAGGCGGCCTCATCCCGCTACCTTTCGAAAGTGAAGTACGGGACATAGTTGTCCTGTGCGACCAGATAGGTACGAGGTGGCCTAATGCCTGGGCGGCTTTGAGAGTAGCCCTGAGTCAGGTGGCCTGACCTGAAGGTGCACACCATCTTGATGAGAATGATACCAGCAGGCGGCCAGACCCGTTGCCATGCACACTATACCCACGATGGACGAATAACCCAACCACCATTGGTTTCAGGTGGCCTGCCAAGCCTGGCGGCCTCGGAGGATTCAAAGCTCCAGTTTCACATTATCTCCGTTTGTAATCCAAAAGTTGTATAAAAGCAGTAGAATTACTCTTGTAACAGTAGTAGACTTTCCCCCCTTCTGCGGTTACGAAGTAGACTGAGGAATTGATTTGATATTTGAATTTGGGTTGCCCGTAATAAGAATTGAACTCTCGTGACCCTTGAGCTCTGAGTTCTCTCAAGACTAGCTATATTTGAGTTTGTGATGCTTAAGCTCCAGCTCATCTTAGCCTCCTTCTTGAAGGGAATCCCACATTGGATTTTGTGACGCTTTAGCTCTGAGTCCCTACTAGCTTGCATTAGTGCACCCTTGTTTTGAGATGTCCAACCCTCCGAGCGGAACTAGTCCGACTTTGCATACTTGTTGACGCTTGAGCTTCAAGTCACTGAAACAATCCATGGAAGTCCCAGTCGAAACAAACCATCTTAGTGCCTATCTGGCCTGAGTATTGAAGTCTCAAAAAGTGCATTTCCGTTGAAAAGTGGTCATCCCACCTCAGCAATTGCCCGTGAAACAAACTCTTGGATTGAAGTACTTGATTATCTTGAAGGGCGATACACCTGCCCTACCTCCCCGATGATATGCCGTACTCTGTACAGGCTTGAAATCATACATTTTTGTGACCCTTACAAGTCTATTAAACTTGCTAAGGCATAGTAAATACTAGAGGATGCTAGTCTTGAAGCCTGGGATGGAGCATTAAAGTCCCAAGATGTGTTGATTCAGTTAAACAAGAGCCAGAGCAGTAGAGTAATCTTCAATGGTACCTCCAGGCTGGGGCCGGAGGAGGTAACTTGAAACAAAGGGCCAAAACTGAGGTTAAGGACTGACCTGGCAAGGAGCATCTAAACACGGTGCTACAAGCTCGGTGTCAATACCAGCACTAGGATAAATACCAAAGGCCAACGGAAGGAACTGAGAGACAAAACTAAGGAGAAACGCTATGTGTACACACCTGGTTGGAATTATAAGGACAAGGCACGCAGATCTTGAATTGAATAACGGACGCGTGACCAAGTCGCGTCGCAATGCAACGCGCTCATAAGGATCAGCCTGGTGGGCAGAAGTGCTTAGGTTGATGCTTCTTGTGGACAATAGGACAACTGAACACTGACCAATCCGTCTGAATGACGGATACACACTCCCTTCAATGTAAACTTAATAATCTGCCCGTCCATCTGTTTGTAATCTTAGAAACCAGGCAGCAGTAGTATATAAAGCTCCCTCAAATGTAGGAGACAGATTAGTGAAGCCCCGTTATTTGGCACAACTAGTGGATATCAGCTTAAGAGTGCAGCCTAAACAGTTGACCTTTGAGACACCTCTTGTCAAGTCTTGTAAACTCAGCCTTACTCGGATACAAGGGTCCCAGTAGCTCCGGGTCTTCGGCTCGTTACGCACCTGTACTGCAATTAGGTGTTGGATTTCAGTTATTGAATAGATTGGATTTTCGAGACCTCTTAAACAGGGATTACCTTTTACTTGAGAACAACTTGCATTGGATTATAGCCTTTGAAGTGGTTGGGACCAGTACCTTCTTTTGAAGCACTAGGGGCCATCTATCATTGATTGGGAAACAAACTTAAAGAACTTAGGAACCTTTCTGGCCGTCTGTGGAGTCTCATCTTGAGCAAGTTGTAAATGGTGCGCATTGAGAAAACCTACCCTCCTCATTATTGAGTTGGAGTTATTAGCAGTTACCTTTTGGCAGTCCCAAATCTATAGAACTTGTGGAAACCTACCTTTGAATTGAAATTGATGGTCGATACATGACCTACCCCCCTCAAACACACACAAAGTATTGAATAGTTGTTGGTTGTTGAGTTTGGTGTTGGTTTTTGAGTAGACTTTGTCTCTCATTAGTTGGCGTTAGATTTCACAGCTGCACATCAGTGCACCATATCACCGAACACAAACACGAGACATTTGGCATTGAGTTGTTGAGATTTGATTAGTGTTTTTGAGTTGTTTAGTGTTGGTTGAGTTTGCTCGCTCTTTAGCATAGTTTTCAATTTCACGGCTGCACCCGAGTGCACTGTTTCATCGGATTGTGAAGTGTCCAGGCAGTACTCTTCTCCGAGACCGGAATATGGCCAATCAAGTATCGACGGGTTTACCTTGCACTCAAAAACCTTTGTTACCTCCTCAAACTAGGACATAACCGACTGGCATGGAATGATTTACAAGAGTCACTCAAGTTGGCTTGCTCGAGCCAAATGTCCTGGATAAACTTGCACATTGTTCTGTCCCATCTGTATATTCTGGGCGAGCTCAACATCTCACCAGAAATAGATGTCAAGACAGTTTAACAAGCCATGAAGGATGTGGTCAAATCTATGGAGGCCTGGATAGATGACGAGATCAAGGTCGTCAGCTCGGGTTCACAACATCTTGGACCTTGGTTGGCTGTCTTGAAATGGATAAGGATACCAGAAAGTTTGTGAAGAAGTCCTTGGATTTTTGGCACTACTTGCAGGTCAAGCAACCAGAACACCCAAAGGCATTGACCAAAATGGTGCTCTCCAGCCATTCTCTCGCCGTTGGAAGGAACACAGCAAGAAGATTGTCTCACGTCAATGGCGGCTTTACAGGTTCTGTTACGTTTATGTGGAGGACCTGGCCCATGCAATGTTCAAGTGCAAGCAGGAAGAACCTACGGAACTCTTGAAAATTTTCCTCGAAAAGATCAACATGGAAATTCCTGGTCTGGTGGATAAATTCCTGGATGCTCTTCAACTATTTTGCGGACTCCTTCCATATAGAAAAATCACTCCATTGATATAATGTCCTCGAAATATTCGACTCGGTTCCTATGCTCCTCGTGAGTGATCCGACTGTGGCAGAAACAACTAGTACACAGTGGGTGGCTGTGGAGCATCATCCGAAGTTGAACACACCACCCTTCTCCTTGGCAGTGATATCTCTTTGGAGATTGCGCTCAGTGGAATTTTATGCATGCAGTCTGCAAAGGGAAGACATACAACATCATGCTGTGACTGGTGGATTCCGGGTATATTTTACCTGGGAGGAGGGAACTCCTCCTGTACTCCAGCTTTATGTCTGTGAGGTCAGGTCCCACGAGGTTTTAACTGGAGTTCAGCCTCGACCACGAGAGCCGGCCAGTTCACAGTAGCGACAGCGTCTTGTGCTATCGCCCCCCTGGAATTTCTGTATGTTCCGTTGGCATCGTGTAGTTTAACGGACGGATAACCACCCATACATACCTACTTGTTTGTCTTCGGTAAACTCGTCGTTCATGTTGTGGACCACGCGAGTAGTAAAAGACGCGTCGTATGTCATTTCGGGGGGATGTTTAAGTAATGCTTGAGCTGTGGTTAATATGATTGAAAGTATGGCAATCGAAGTGACGGCGACTCGGAGTCATCTTTCAACCCCAGAGTTCAAGTCAACTCAACCTGTGGAGCGCTCGATTGTATTTATCTTTCAAATGATATCAACCGAGTCGAGTAACGAGTTTGTAAGGAGTGGGAGTTTGAAAGGAGTATCAGAAGGAGTTTGAGAGGCGGGCGAAAAAGGCGTGTTGCGGCTATGCAGTGCTATTTCAGAAGTCAACCACAACAGGCAGCTGCAGGGACGCTCGATCATGATCGGCCGCCTGCCTACCCCGTGTAGGCTTCGGTGCTTCTTTCCGGGTTTCAACATTAGGTATGCTTCCTTCCGAGTTTTCACGGCGTCACCTCTGCATTCCTCCGATTGCTGTTCACAGTTAAAGGATCGATACGCGAAGGCTAAGTCAACTTTCTCGGTAATAAATTATATGTGGCGCGCAACCCGTAATATTAATGACTCGGTGTGGTAAATGCTGTAGTGAAAGGTACACCGCCTCGTTGAGCTATCAAGCGCGCAACGTAAATTCAACTGCAAAGCGATCTAGACGTTCTCCTGAGTCTTCCCACTGTCACATCTGCATTCTTGCGAGTCAGATTCAACCGGATTCATTCATACAGTATTCAACCACAAATTACAACCACATCGCCGCTTTCAGACGTGCATCGATCGGATCACGATGGGCAGCCCTTATCTGTGCCGTCGTTTAGCGGCGTCTCAAGTCCCAGGCCGTCTGTCTTAATTCGGACCAGCCGTGTAATGCTACCTACGTACCTACCTACCTACCTTTCATACCCGATGATACCCGACACATGAATGACTTGAATGACTCGAAGTCGGGTAGGATGATCTTGTGGGCGCACAGAATTGTTCGATTTACGCGCTTGATGCTGCGGCCACAACGGGTGGGCATTATGCTTTGATAGCATCCAACCGAGATACATTATGCATTATAGCTCAGCGGCTTCAAGAGACGTCAGCAGCGCCAAATAGCTTTCACAAAAAACCGGAGAAAAAAAAGGCAGAAATATACAACGCTGCTTCGCTCGACTTCATATCTATATGTGTATGTAGGAAGCAACACCTCTTGTAGGAGGTTTCTTCACCAGCGTTCGTTGTGTATCCACGTACCTATTCAACCAGATAAATCGATACAGTATCAGAGTCACATCTTTCAACCAACCCTGCTCGCTGAATCATCGTGATTCGCAAAACGCGTTGGGCATCACATCATCCCGCCACCGCCCACTCGGGAATCGGGCATCGGGGGATGATTCGAGTTGCATGACTCGCGTAGCTATGAATGCGCGATCCACATGCGGCCGTAACATCCGCGAATCGAATCGTATCCTGATTTGTGGGTTCAACAATAGGGTTAACCCTTAAGTTAGCGAACACTTTTCGCGAGAGGTATACCAGATCACGAAGAGCCGGTAGTTGACAACAGGCGTCATGAGCAACAAGCTACGACGACCTTGAAGTCGGACAAGAGTCTCGTGAAAATTAGAACAAGACCTCAGGATACAACAAGAAAGAAATACAACACACCACTTCACAATGGCCGGAGAACAACACTTGGGGCTATCGATTCAAGTTGAACACTCTTGTCTGCGTCGTTAGTGACTCGAAAGGAATTATCCTCGAGCCGAATCGTGAGTCATGTATCGTCGAGCCGAATTAAATCAAATCTGTCGCAGTCGTCCTAGTTGACCCTGTGCCATCGAGTCGGGAATCGGTATCGGCGCTCATACTAGCAGTGATCTTCACGTCAATCCCGCCACCGCCTAGCTTAGGCTAGCGTCGGGAATCGGGCTTGGCTTGTGGGTTTGTGGGTTTGTGGGTCCAGCTAGGTCCAACAATCATTTTTGTGAAACAGCGATGATATCGTTGTCAGGAGGCGTCGTAAGTAAATCTAGTCATAATGGGAGGTGGCGATTCCGAGAATTGAGGATTCGAGCTCCGGAGAATTAGAGTTCCCTGTCATGAGCGTGGATTTCTGCGTGACGCGGCGCTCCGGGCTCGGATTAGTGTAAGTACTCCGGCGCAACAGCAACATTGAATAGCGGCCGCTGATTGCTACGTTTTTGTCCTTCTCGGAACATCGATCGCCTTCGAAGGTCGTTAGGGTTTAGGGTTCCTCTTCGGAAGGTTGAGAGAGTTCCTGAGCTGATGGACGAGAGATTGCAATGATGACTCGCCTATGATATCCAAACTCCAAACGGCCAGGCGCTCTGAGAAGCGAGCTCTGATTGGGCCCGGAAAAACTCAGTACCCAGCTGTGATGTGATGTGAAAAAATCCAGGAGCATGAAGCCAAATCGGGATACTGGAATGATGGGGGTCCGTGTGGGTCCATCAGGTGGGTGGTTGGGCATCAGGAAGATTAAGTAGACGCTGTCAGGTGCATCGGCGCCACCACTTGCGAGTCCGGATAGGCGCTCTAGCTTCTGCGAGTCGTCCCCGGGCCCACTCCCAAGGATCCTCAAGGGATTTGGATTTGTGGTCACTGGTAGGCACTTTGCGGATTTGAATTGTGGTAGAACCTGAGCGTGGGTTGGGTTGGCTGCGAGCGTACGGGCAGGCCCGGGGGGTGGAATTTGAAAATGTGAGCAGTCAATCAGGGACCGAAAAATTAGTTGAGGGGAGATCAGAATGCAGCTTCTGTCGCGGAAATATTCATGCACCGCACCGCACGGCCGGCCGAGTGGAACGAAATCAGAAGATAAATTCAGAAGGTGCGAGGCGAGGCGCGAATGATGAAGTGCAAAGAATCGCCGACTCTGACCATCTAGAACCTACAAAATGGAACATTGCCAGAAGACCAGTCCGGGTACTGTACTGTGTACGGCGGCTGGGACGACGGAATTCAAGAAATTCAGGCGCCGGGAAACTTGGGCGCTGGGCGAATGAGCTGCGAGAAATAGCGATGCACGCCTGGGTCGTGTGAGTTTATTTTTATTTTAAGGGTATTCTCTGCTTTTTCTTTCTCATACTTCGCTCCTCAGCCGCGGCTTCGGAGTTCCCATCGCCGCCTCCCGGAAATCCTGAGCACTTGCCATGGGCTACTCGGCGGGGATTTTAGCGCGCACTGCAACTACGCTAACAATACACAATACAGGGGCGAATTTATTTTCGAGGGTGTCTACCTGTCTCACAGCTTCCGCCGTGCGTGAGTTCCTCACGTCTCCAAGTCAATATTTCGAACCCTCGATACCAACCAATGAAGAGGAAAGTCTCGCTAAGTCATAGGATACCGAGGAACATGAAATTTAAGACAACACCTGGAATGAACTGCCCCTTTGTATTTGGGTTTTAGGTTTCAGCGCGTCCCCCGGCGTTGTCCGGCGTCTGCATCTGTAGCCGGGTTCATTGTATAGTCTTCTGAATCAGTCTCGCTGTTCAATATCAATCCCCGTCCCCTCGCGCTCCTCGAAATTTGAACAGAACAGAGTGAAGTACATGTACACAAGAAATTCAAACCGAACAGGGTAGAGTCTATGTGCACAGACATATTTTTTGAGCAAACGACCAGTTCTGAACCTGTAACCCTCAATACGTAACGAACTCGAACACCGATAGATAAATATCAACGCAGATTCAACCCACGATATAAAGGGAGATGAACGCCTCGATACCACCCCGAATTAACTGCCCCTTGTCCTTTTGCATTTTAGGCATAAATAAGTGAGGTACCGCGTGCCGTATGTCGAGTGTCCAATAAACATATACCTGTCGAATAAACATTGAAGCGCACCCGAAGTTGAACCCGAAATGAACTGTCTGTCTCACATACTTTCGGTCGCTGCGCAGCGCGGGATGCCGACACCACTTCCACTTCACGAATTAAACACCTAAGTAAGTCGTGAATGCACATGGTGGAACAGTGAACATATTCGGGGCAGCTCAACTCAAGGGGGAATCAACTTTCGAATTTCATATATAGGGTCGGAAAGTTTTTTAAGGCCAAATCCTGGACCCCCCTCCCCCCCGTCCACCTATATGAGGAAGGAGTTTACCACGGTTCACCCAGCCATCATTTGTTTGTTGATATTATATATCTGACTCAGCATCATTTGTCTTGTCTCCGCCAGAATTCCTACCTCAAACACACTGAGGCAAGCCCCAAAATCACCCAAGAGCATGAGAATTCATACAAGAAATCTTTTGATTGAGGAAGGGAGGTCAATGTCAGTTTGTTTACACCCACAATGGCAGTGATCGCGTCCCAATTAGGGAATTCCGATCAATATGCGTGAATGACTTTGGAATGACTCTCAAAAGAGAGTGGACAGGTCAAAGGACCATTTTTAAGCCTTCTCAAAGCATTTTGGGGCTATTTCAAACTAACCCAAAAAGAAGGTAAAAAAGTTTTTTTAAGCCCTTTTTCTAGACCCCCCCCCTCCTACCCTATATTTTTTATTTTAATATTGATTCCCCCTTGAAGCTCATCTACCGGGCCAGTTCTTACAATATTTTACATCGAGGTGCGGACGGTGTGAATGTAAACTACGTAAATTACGGTGTAAATTACATGTAAAAAAGGGTCTATGTAATTTACATTGACCAATTTCACTCAGCACTAGATTCAACCCTCGATAGCACCCCGAATGGTCTGTCCCTTGTCCTTTTACATTTTAGACATAAATACGCACTGCTGTCTAATAAACATACATATACCTGTCGAATAAACACTCAAAGCGCACCCGAAGTTGGACCCGAAATGAACTGTCTGCCTCACATACTTTCGGTCGCTGTGCAGCGCGGGATGCCGACACCAGTTCAACCTCAGGCTCACTGCAGCGCCTCGCATGATATCTGAGCTCGTATCAAAACCTCGCTCAAGCGCTTGGTTGAGATATCATTTAATTGCAGTACTTTGAGCGCCTGTGTGGCTATCTACTCGTTTCTACTTACGCAGGCATGTCGAGTAGACGATTTTACGCAGCCGTGTCCAATAAAACACAACGCGACCTGGAAATCCCCGAGATGAATTCAACCATGGCTGTCGCAGCTCCAATATGCTTTTAGGACCCGGCTGAGTCAACTTTAGAATTACATTAGTAGGGTCCCCTCTTCCCTCTCGACGATGTGCGGCGTATGTCGTTCACCATGTCGAGTAAAGACTAAGTACAACAAAGTACGTCGAATAGAGCGGGAACATCGAATAGACTCGCACCGCACCCGAAATGAACCGCCGCGGGATGACGAGACTCGTTAACTGCGAATGGCCGCGCTTACTACATGTATTCTTGAATTTCTGGAATATTCAAATACCAAGGATGAATGAGGAATGTAGGTGAATGAGGAATGTAATGTTTTGTCGGTATGGGGACGCCCCCATGTAAGTATGTTCTGTTTATCTTATCATGATGTAGAGACGCAGGAAATGAATCTGACGTCGGATAAACTCGTAGTGTCGGAAAACATATATAGCTTGGAAGCGAAACTTCAAGAAACTAACTAACTTCAAGAAAACACTTCAAGAAACTACTAACTTCAAGAAAACACGTCAAGAAAACGCAAACGCACATGCATAGAACGTGAACATGAACATACGTAGAGATGGAACGCCGAGATGTCCTGGCGCCGCGCCGTCGTATATGTAGGATGCCGAGAGAAACATAGCGAGAGACAAGAGAGTCGCTTTCAAGCTCAAGTACTTAGTCGACATGGGGACCGAACAGACAAGACAAGACAAACAGCTCTGAGCTCACCGAGCGGCGAGGGGGCAGGTAAACTGTTCTTGTCACTTGAACAGTTCAGTCTGAGGCGAAGAAAAAAAGAAAAAAAGAAAAAAAGAAAAAAAAAAAGAAGAAGAAGAAGCCCGTTACCGTAAGCCCGTAAGCCCGCTCCCCCAGCAAAAGAAAGGAAAAAAAAAAAAAGAAGAAAAAGAAGAAAAAAAAGAAAAAAATACCCGACACCCTCGGGCCTCGGCGCCATTTCAAGTTCCAACAATGTTTCAGCAGCCGAAATGAACTGTCACCTCAAGTTCATGTCGCTCCTGTGGCGACTCGCGAGATGTTGCCGCTGCGCCTTTGGGCAAAGTCTCGACGACGACATAGCTGATGATAGACGACGTCGGTTAGGGTTAGTTCATCATCGATCATCTTCAGGGCGCCCGGGAAGAGTGTGAACGGCAGACGAAAAGGAAGGTGTGGACGGTAGACGAAAAGGAAGGTGTGGACGGTAGACGAAAAGGAGTGGGGCGGCAAAGCGAACTTGGGTCGCGCTGGCGTTTATTGTCCTTCATTTGCTGCCGCGCTCCCAAGAAAAAAGTGCAGCGGCTGGGGATGTCGGGGTTGCATTAATTCATCATCGACGTCGACAGGAACTGACGGAAGGAAGGACGTCGGGTGGGATCCTCGCTCGGTGTCTGCCGTTCATTTGTTTGCGTCGCGACGGGAGGGATTCATTCCGGCGTACTGGGAGAGGGCGGGATGAGGGACGAGTTGGGGCTCTCTGCGTTCGACACCGCGGTGGGGAGGGAGACCAAGGTGAGAGAGAAGCAGAGAGGATTCACGGCCATGGAAGTCGGAGACCAGGGGGAATGCAGAACGTCGCGGACCATAGACGGACTCACTGCGCTGTGATGAACGGAGGCTAATCGCAATAAATTGAATGCCTCCGCGGGGGCATCCGGTTCCTCCCCAGACTCCAGCGGCGAATTCATTCATTCTCGTTCATTGTATTCAACGGCCTCCGCCGCGTCATGCGAAGGACGGACCTTGCCCTTTCACAGGTTGCTCACAGGACGGAGCACGGGCGGGCGCCGATTTCCTCTGATTTTCTCGAACACAAAAGGAGAACAAGAACCCCCCGCCGGCCCGCGGCCCTCCCTCGTCCCATCCCACGCGTCCCCCCTGCTGATGTAACTTTTGTACGCTCATCCAAATCCAATCTCAGATCTACTCATAATCCAGATCTCGATCCTAGGCTTGCCTCACCTCACTGATTTAATCTCGCCTACCGACCCAGCCCCCCGGGTCTCCCCCACCCGATGCGGACGGGTTCCTCTCTTGCCTGTGCTGGTGGTGTGGGAGTTTATTTTCTCTGAAGGAATCGGAATCAAAAGTTGGGAATAAGGGCAGCACCAGGGGACAGGGGGTTATATAAGAATCGGGTGGGAGGGCCGGGGGGTTTGGATTTCCCTGCTGCGATACCTTCCGATCCTCTGTTGTCTGTGAATACTTACCATATCCTCTTCCTCGAGAAACGAGAATCCGACCTCGACGCCAACCAACCATCCTCTGCGCCACCCCCGATCCCACCACCGTCGTTGAAGGAGATTTATTTTATTTTTAGTAGTTGCGAAGGATGCCCGTCGAACGCACGCGCGGCTCGCGGCGCACAGGCGCGGATGGTGAGCTTGTCTGCTTCTGCTGCCCACTTTTATTCCCTCCTTCCCCGCGACGGTATTCCCCTTCAACCTCTCCCGTCTTCGCCGTCGGCGCCCTCGCGGCCCGATCCCAACGCCGTCCCGTGATCTTGAAGTCAACGCGCTAACCCTCCCTCGCAGGCACCGCCCTCGTCTGGACCCACCCCACCACCGCCCCCGGCATCGCCTTCGCCACGAACCTCACCCCGCGCGTCTTCCAGGAGGAGGAGTCCTTCTCTGCGTTCCCCAACTCCGCTTCCGCTTCCTTCCACGCTGGTTCTAGCGACGGCGGGATGTTCGCCTGGGATGCATCCGCGTCTCCTTTCCCGCTTTCCTCTACCGCAACTACATCCACTTCCCCACCCTCCCCCTCGACATCCAACGCCCCATCCACCCCCACTACCTCAGACACCTCGACAACCCCCACCCCAACACCCACCTCCTTCTTCTTCTTCACCCCCGCCGCCGCCTCCGCCGACGACTCCGCGCCCCCGGGCCCCAAGCGCGCGTCGCATAAGCGGAAGAGTCCTGTTGCTGCCGTTGCTACTCCCGTGTCTGCTGCCGTGAGCGGTCCTTCGGAGGGTGGGGCAAGTAGCTCTGCCGGGGACGCTAGTGCGGGCGCCACGAACGCAACAAACGCACCAGGACCCGTCGGCGGAGGAGGAGTAGCGCAAGGAGTAGCGCCCCCGACACCAACCCCAACACCCCACATCCCCCGCCCCCCCAACGCCTTCATCCTCTTCCGCGCGTCCTTCGTGCGTTCGGGCACCGTGCCGGCGAGTACCGTGAGTGTCGTCTCTCCGCGTTCTGTTTCCTCTTTCCCTTTTCCTCTTTCCCTCTCTTCCCTCCATCCCTTCCTCCCTCCCTCTTCTCCCCCTTCTCCCTTTCCCCTCCTACATCCTACCCCTCCTACCCCTCCAACCCCCTCTCCCCCATCTTTCTATCTATCATCAAACTCTGGAAATCCTCTCTTAACTCACCCCTCCCCTTCTCAGGAATCCTCCCACTCAACCCTCTCCACCATCGCCGGCCTCACCTGGGCCGCCCTCCCCGAGCCCGCCCGCCGCGCCTGGCACGACCGTGCCCGCCGCGAGCGCGAGCGCCACAAGGAGCGCTTTCCCGGGTATGCGTTTCGGCCTAAAGGGAGGGGGGGCTCTGCGTCTTCTTCCGCCAGTACAAGTGGGGGGACGACGAGTAAGCGGAAGAAGAAGGACAAGGACGCGCCGCCGGCCGACAGTAGCGACGACCCGAGTGAGATCGAGACGGACGTCGACGACTCACCCGCTTCCCCATCTCCTTCTTCTTCGCCACCGCGTACCCGAACCCCCGCCTCTCCTTCTTCCTCCTCCCGTTCCTCCTCCTCTTCCCCCGCTCGCACCCGCACCCCCGCCTCCTCTTCACCTCCCTCGACAACGCGCACCCCAGCCTCAACCTCCACTCAACCCAACACCACGGGTATCAACTTGAAGCCCTCAACGCCCTCAGCAACGAAACCAAAACCAAAACGCCGCACAGTCCGCGAGCTCCCGCCCCCCGACCGCGCGCGCTGCGCCCACATCGCGGCGCTCCTCCTCCAGGGGACGGCCGGCGAGGAGTTGGAGGGAAAGATAAGGGAGTTTGATAGGGCGAGGGGGGGTGAGTGTTTTAAATTTTTAAAAAAAATCTTGTTGTTTTGGTGGTGGTGGAGATTGTTTTGGTGGTGGAGATTGTTTTGGTGGTGGAGATTTCTTTCACGTCTTGCGCGCTGTTTTTTTCGCGTACTCTTCTTTTTTGGTGCCTTGCGAGACGACGAGTGCGCGCGTGGTGGCGAGAGACACAGACGCGCCTGTTTGGCGAGAGGCCCAGACGCGCCTGTTTTCCTGCTTTTTCTTCCGTTTTCGACTCCTCCTTTCCTTTGCTTTGACGAGCCCGACACTGATTGCTTTTTCTTTCTTTCTTTCGCACAGGCGGCGAACCGATCAAGCAGGAGGTAAGGTGGGCGGTGGAGACGCCGGAGGGAAGGGTGGAGGATGGGGGTGAGGCGGCTGCTGCTGCTAGTGGGAAGGTGATGGGCAAGGGGAAGAAGGGCGGGAAGAAGGAACGCACGCCTAGCGTCAAGCGGGAGCGGAAACCGAGTACCAGCACGGGCACGGGCACGGGGACGGGGACGAAGGAGCGCAAGACGAGCGGGGTGAAGAGGGCGAGGAAGACGTCGAGTGCGGTCGCGTCCACATCGACATCCATCCCACTGCCCGCCGATGCAGCGGCACCTACATCAGAGGCGCAGACAGACCCATTCGATTTCAGCGTCGCCGCAGCGGCAGACTTCGAGTGGCCGCTCGACTTCTCCTCCCCATCTGCCCCCTTCGCATCGTACGAGCCGTGTTCGCCGCTGGAGTTCTCGTCGCCAGCTTCGCCTTTCTCCCCGTCTCCGTCTTCTTCTCCCTTTCCCCCCGACACGCCCGCGTCGCCGTTCGCGTCCATGGAGGGGTACTCGCCCTCGCCGTCCTCCCCATTCGCAGCGTTCGAAGGATTCGACGACTCGTGCCCCGCCTCGCCCGCGCTGTCGCACGCGTCGAGCTCCTCTTCAGCGTATTACCCGCCTACGCCGCCTTCTTACGTCCATCATACCTGCAATGGGAACGGCAGCGGGAACGCGTATGTGCACTACAACGGTAGCGGTGGTGGGGGGCAGTGGGACCTCTCGGTGCGTACTACGGCCACGTCCCCGCTGAGCGCGTGCGGCTCGATGGAGTCGTTGGCGGGGTTCGAGGCGGTGGCGGGGTTCGGGCAGCCGAGCTCCTCGTTCGACGCGTCGGCGTTCCAGATGGACGTGGGCGAGATGTTTGGCACGGGTGCCTACCCCGACCTCTCCTCTTCTCCTTTCTCCTCATCCCCTTACGGTTCCTCCTGCGCGCCCTCCGCCGACTTCGACCGTGACGCGGGTTGCACCCCGAATTTCGACGCAAGCATGTTCGGCGCGCCGCCTTATGGACTCGAGCTCGGTCTCGGGGACGTGGATATGGGGTTTCTGACGGGCGAGGGGGCGGGTTTTGGCAGTGACGAGAGTGTTGGCGCTGCGTGGTCCAGCTGATTCGGGCAAGCGAGCGCCTCGTGCGGGAGGTGACGCTGATTAACCCGGACTCGGGCTCGTGGTGCACGGCGGCCGACGGTGTTGACAGCGAGGGACACCGGAGAGCGGGACGTGGACGAGGACGAGCAGCAGAGGCAGAGGCCACCGAAAAAGGCAATCCGCACGGAGGGCGCGTATGTGTGCGTGTTTGGCTGGGGGGTTGCCGACCTTTCCCGCCTTTTCCTCCCGCCTTTCCTCCTGCCAGTGCGAACTCGATAAGCCCACCTATTGCGCGCGTTATCACTCGCGCTGACGCCTGCGCCGCGCTCATCTTGCCGCCGCCGTGCCGACTTCTTGGACCTCCCCGCCCCGCTCATTCTTGCATCTCGTCCTGCGCCCGACGCGCGCACCGCCGCTGCGCTTGTACCACCTACCTTGGTCCTTGGACGGACATCTGGATTGTTGTATCGTGTAGGTATCGGATTGGATTGGATTGGATCGTTGGATTCTTGTTGTACTACTACTACTACTCCTTCCCTTACACCCTTCGTACCCCCGCTCTCTCCCTCCTCCTTCCTTCACCTGACATCGCATACACCATACACCCTCACATCCTACTCTACTCCTCGTACCCCCTCTCACTTACCGCCCGCTCTTTCAATCTGTACCCGCGCGCAATTGCGCCTTACTGTACCCGCGCATTTGCGTTACCCCCACCCTACTCATCTACTCATCGGCGAATCGTGCTACCCCCCACACCGTGTATTTTAGCAAAAATAGACGTGCTCTTTCTTGTTTGCATTCCTTTCGTTTCCTCTTTTTCTTGTTCTTCATTCACTCCTTTCTAGACTCTGGCCCACCGCGGGGGTGCAGCTACTACTACTAGTCCCAGGTGAACGAACGGGCTTGCAGCGGCTTACCCTCCCTCGGGAATATTCGTGCGCCGGACGACGGACGATGACGGGACGGGACGCAAACCTACGCAAATTGCGCAAACGGGACGAAAATAAGCTCCCGCGCCACATGGGCGTCTTTCAGCCTTCCGCTTTCGGGGTGCCTTTGTCCGCTCTTGTCCGTCACAGTCCGTGAGTCTTGCCTTGTTTTCTTCCTTTCAGAAATTTCTTCTCTCATTTCGTTCTTCTCTTCATCTACGCATCTATCTATCATCCCATCTCGACATCCTGGCATCGTTCCATCTTCTCATCTCCTGGCATCGTTCCATCTTCTCATCTCCTGGCATCGTTCCATCTTCTCATCTCCTCGTCGTGAGCACTGAGCAGCGATTGGCTCATCACGGATACGAGGGAGGCTAGGGAGGGATAAACTGGATAAACCCACGCCACGCACAATCTAATCAGAAATTCTATATTCCTTTGCTTGCTTACTATTTACAAAGTTCATCTCCTTCCATCTGCCTCCAGTGTCCCGAGTCCGGCGTTCGCGGGGGGTTGGGTAATTATCACCTGGTGCCTTGCAATGCGCGCCGCCCGAGCATCCAAACGATGGATTAGAAATTGAAAGACGGGGGCGGACGCTTGAAGCCAAAGCGCATCACGATCCCGCCGCCGGCACCTTTGCAACCGAGCGCATCACCCCCACCCGATCCCGCTTACCATCCCGCTTACCATCGCGATCTTTAAACGACGCATCAATCGCCCCGGTTCGCAGTTCGCCAATCGTGCGCATCACCCCATCAATCGCGCTTGATGCGCATCGGGATCGTGCTTTGGCCGCAGACAATCATACATGTAATATTTGCACCCGCTCTGCAGATTGACGAGGAGTGACAGTTACAATGAAAATTGAATGCATCCGCGACCGCTGATTTGGGTTGGGTTGTTGGTTGACGAGGAAAGTCGAATGGTGCCGATAACGATAGGTTATGGGTGGATGGTTGGAATTCTAGCGGTCTCTGAGCTTGGAAGGGGACGAGTACTAGTACTCTAGCGAGTTAAACAGGCACGGCATTTTGAAAGCGATTGAACTGGGCCGATGGCTGAATTTCGTACACCCGAGAGAGGTTGACAACCTCTGAGCTCCGAGTTGACAGACACGATAGAGGATCCTCGATATGTTTTCCTTTGGTTTCCCTCTTCCTGGGATAATCGGCGCGCCCCTCCGATATGTGCCAAACGGCTTGACGTCCCCAACGCAACTTACCATCTGCAATCAACATTCAACTACCCTACATAAATTCCGGCATCCGATTCCGACGCGGGCGGCCGGCGGGCGCGCAGCCCAGCGTGGTATAGCTCGAGGGTGGTGTGGTAGAGAAGTGGTAGGCTGTAGTGAATTATTTTATATATGAACGTGCGTGCAAAGTAACGCCCACCCTTGTACTTTGTACCTCGCAATAGTTAGGCTGGGGCCGCCGTACCGGGAACCTTATTTCTCGGATAGTGCAGCATTTGAACCCAGGCGCCTGAGATTGGGCTAGCGCAGAATACACGTATATTCAGTACTATCTTTGTAAAATTGCTATGTCCTAAATCTAATGTGTCCCCACTTTGTGCTAGCGCCCGGCGGCCCGAGTCGAGGAGAGCATTGACAAATCCAAGTGTAAGTTTGGATTGACATGGATCGACCACTTACAGACGCCGTTTGCCGAGGTAGATATAGTCATAAGTGCAAGAGGTTTCGTTGTCGACTGCAATTGAAAGTAGCACGTGCGGTCGGTGTCGGGGGGATGTTCCCTGCACTGCTTGAAGATCGGAACTAAGATTTGATATGAACGAACTGGAAGGATAACTAGTAGAATGTGAAGATGAGTCAAGCATCTGCCGGAGCGACGCGCGTTGTGAACCAGATTGAGAATATGTCACAATAAGTATGTAAAACTCAAACAAACCATTCACAAGGCCCTTCTTCTAACGAGCCGAACCAATCTAGTTTCAACATTGCTTCTAGCGTCGTTTTTTTCTTTTTCTTTTTCTTTCTCAACGTTGGTATTCTTAAATAACCTCGCTTGGCAACGGGCCGCTGAATCTACGCCGGCCGCCTCGAGTAGAATATAGACGCTCCAAGGAATGTATCCTAAAATGCACCGGTGGAAAAAAGCATTGCTGTTACCTCTTTGGTGGGATACACAGCGGAGGATCTCCACGGTTATTCGGAGGATCCGGGAGTGGTTCAAATCTCAACCGAGGAAGTTGGACCTGACTCGGACGCCCTCGGAAGCTACGCGTATTGTCGGCGTGCTATACTTATCATGGGTGCGAGAGAGATTGATATGACCTTGTTTCAGGGGAGGTTGCACGCTGATTGAACGTAGAAAACAGATAGCACAGCGACGGATAGGGAAACGGTGCACGCCGGGTGTCGGCGGTTTATCCCGTCCGCCACCAAAGCTCAACTTCAGCTGGGATTACGGACACTAGTTGAACGTCCCTTGTCTCAGTAGCTAGGCTTGAGTAGATAGGCCCATCGCCGTAAATGTAACGCCGGAGTAAATGTAACCAAAAATGCAACGGTGGGAAAAAAAACTAACGCGGAGGATGTCGGCGGATCAACCCGAATCGCTCATCTAAAGTTCGGACATTGTGCATGACTCGGAAGTAACGGTGAGAGTTCCGTCACAGAGGATGCGCGTCGTCCGGCAGCTAGATCCAGGCAAGCGCCCAGGAAGAGATTTGCATGGCGCTGTTTCAGGTGGAGGTTGAACGGTGGGAAAAAGATGTTGAACATGCATATGAGCCTCGGAGTCAGTGGGAGGACGGACGACTGACGCGTTGCAGGGGATTATCGGAAGCTTCTTCCGAGACTGTGAAGGATCTGGAATCAGCTTGAGAAGTTAAAGTGGGATTCTAACATGACTCAAACGACGCGCGTCCTTCGGCGCCTTATATCTAAAATAAACGCCTATGAGGAAGTGAGATTTGCCCTCTTTCAAGGCAGGTTATCGTAAGAGCAACAGCAGTTTACCGAACTTGGCGTGGTGTTTCTCGGCGGTTTATTCCGACGATCTGAGAGAAGTTTGATTTCAGCCAACGGAGTTCAACATGACTCACAATGCGACGCGCATCCTCCGGCGCGCTGTAAAATAGGGCATACCAATTGACGCAGCTTTACTCTGCTTATCTGCGGCATCCACCTCGGACAGGAGAAATACTATTCGGCAAGCTACATCCAGTCAAGGTTGGCAGAACCAGGGCGCCTCTTCACCTCAGTCATGGTACAGCCATTTTGGCGGAGAGCATCATTTAAGAACTCTCGGTCCGACTCAAACTCCTTGTCGCTCACGAACAGACCGGAGTCATCAAAGAAATATTAATGATACCGGCCCCCAGCCGTAAACATAAATATTAATATGTCTCGATCATGAAGGCAAGCGGCTGCACCGTGCCGGGCACATCATATGTGTCTTTGAACAGCTTTTGTGCCTGCCGTCTATGGTCTCGTAGAAGTGGCAGAGGCCCTCCCATTCGTCCCAGCAGGTGGACCGGCATCAGGAAAGTGTTTGGCCAGTGAACACTAAAAGGATTTTAGAACAGGCAAGTTATGCTGGGTAAATCCACAAACCCCCTTCGATATTCGGGAGGGCTGCAGCCCCTCTGCAGACTTCGGCATCGATTTCATGGTGATGAGTGTTGGTCGACGACTTGCGAGGATTGTTGACGGAAGACCAGGTCTCCTGCTAGTAGAGTGAAGGCGGATGTATCTGGAGGTAGCCCGTGGGCAATGGTGCCGGATGAAACTTGGATGAGACAGTTTGAAAACACCGGCCTTTACGAGCCCGGCCCGATCGAACGATCGTCCCCGATAAGGATAATCTATATAGATAGATCTGAACCGTGAGAACACGTATATGATCTCTCTGGCGATGATTAGGACCCTCTTACTAGTTCCCGGAAACGGAAGAAAATTTTTATCGTAAAGAAGGAAAGCTGTATCACATTTATTGGATTCTAAAGGGGAGATGGCCTCGATTTTCTTTTCTTCTGTTTTCAACTCTCCGCCTCTTTTTCGTTTGTTGGGATTGGACGGTGTTGAACAACTTTGGGCTTGGCTCCGGCGGTCCAGACGGGTGGCTCAGAGCTGAGCCGAGCTTAAATTTTGGGTTCGACACACGTCAATTGGCGCGCCTCGTGTACTTATAAATCCACCGATGGGAGATTGCGTGGGAAGACATCCGTTCTGGGGGGGTGTATTCCTATCCAAGACACAAGACTTCGTCTAAACTTACCGACGGCAGATCATCCCGAGATGATTCTCGAAACACGGCGGACGATCCCGAGTCGAGGAAGGTCTCCGGTCAATGATAGTTTGACGCGCTTCGCACGCCAAGTGGAGGAAAGATCCCACAATAAAACTGAAACAGTGACGCATACCTCCTTTGCACTGCTGCCGAAAGTTGAATGCGGAGGTAGCATATAGGCACCTTAGTTGGAATGTTGAATGTAGGGCGTAGGGTAAAGTGCAGTTAGTTGCGAATATCTTTAAATTAATCCGTCCGAACTTTAATATATTCCCTCTGCTACACAAACGTGCAACGAGGTGTCTTTTCCGCCTCAACATCTCTCTTGGTACTTGAAGTTGCCTTCGTGCAAAGATTGTCCAAGAGAAGTTCAACACGAGGCGATTCGAAGTCCGTGGAAAAAATAGCCAGGCCCACAATCAAGTTCAATAATTATAGAAACGAATGGAATGAGCGCATCTCTCAGTTACATGTGCACGGTCCAGCTCTGTCCATGCGACGCACTACTCGTACTTCTCGCGTTGTATAATATACAATTTCGAGTGCTCTATAAAAGTCGAAATGGGTTTACAGCTCTTTGCAGAACTTAGGGCGCGACCCATTTTTTCTGCCGTTTTGGGCGATTTTTGATCCCCGCGGGATGCAACGATCGCCCTGGCCTGAGTTCGTGCCCGTTCGCCTCGAAAATAGGCTGGTCGTATGCGCATTTACAGGGAGCATAGGACTGTCTCCTAGGAATTTTAATACGGGCCTTACGGGACATTAACTGTGCAGAATACTTGCAAATATGATCAAATATTGGTTATTCTCACAGTATAATGCTTGCCCTGGCGTGAGTTCGGGCCCGTTTCACCTGAAAATAGGCTCGATCGATTGGGCGTCCAATTATACATGCGACTGCATCTTCAGAATGCTCACCTACATGATCAGGTGAGTTGACATGGTTTGATTTTCTGGGTTTGGTCCGATGTTTTGATTTTCTGTACTGCAACGCTCGCCCTGCGGGCAAATCTTAACGGATCCTTTCGAAAATTGGCGCAAACGACCCGCGCGTCGATTCTGCATACGACTCCGTCTTTGGAATGTTTCCGTAGCCTGTTGAACAGTTTTGTAGCTCGCTTTCTGATGGAATATGTATTTGCCATGGGCAGACTCAGGAACTGGGCTGGTGCACTGCCGGGTGCCGATTTGGGATGAAGTGGTTGCTATTGTCACATACTGAGACTTTTGCACTATCTTCGGGTCAAGTAGCCCATGTCGTGAGTGGCACAGAAGAAAGCGAGGAGAAAGTGACAGCTGTCACGGCTGTGACATGCAGTGACTGGTACCAGTTCGCAGCGACTAGAGGCGTTTGAGAGGCATTCCGTGGTGTTTTGAATGACCAGGGGTGTTGTTTCCACCACATGGCATGCACCTGTCACAGGATAGGACTCTAGGCTCACCAGAATCACATGTAGAGATGTATTGATTAATAAATGGATATTCATGCAAAGAAGCTGTTTAGGAAATTGTCCAATGCACTACATAAGCATTCCAAAGACACAGTCTTATGCAGAATCGACGTGCTGAACGTTTGCATCAGTTTTCAGGGGAAACCGTTGCAAATCGCCGGCAGGGCAAGCATCCTACTGCGACAATTAGAACATCAAACCAAACACCGAAAACCCCGCGATGTAAAGTCCACAAATAATGTATGTGGGAAATCGAATGAGGCAGTCGCATGTATAATTGGACGCCCAATTGATTGAGCCTATTTTCAGGGGAAACGGGCCCAAACCCACGCCAGGGCAAGAGTTACACTGTCAGAATAACCAATATTTGATCATATTTGCAAGTATTCTGCACAGTTAATGTCCCGTAAGGCCCGTATTGAAATTCCTAGGGGACAGTCCTATGCTCCCTGTAAATGCGCATACGACCAGCCTATTTTCGAGGCGAACGGGCACGAACTCAGGCCAGGGCGATCGTTGCATCCCGCGGGGATCAAAAATCGCCCAAAACGGCAGAAAAAATGGGTCGCGCCCTAAGTTCTGCAAAGAGCTGTAAGCTCGTCAGGTACATGCGTGAACACGAACCATATCGGTTCCTGACGCCAGCAATATTATTGAGAGTATAGTCTATTGTCGTGTGTCCTGGGCTTCGTGAAGTGTGGTCCACACAGAAGCCCGCCTCGAGCTGTGTTACCGCATTACTTGCATTCGATGTGGTATTCGCCGAGGGTCCTCGTGGCCCTATATTCTCAGGACATAGTGGCCCTGGAATGGTAGCTTCAAAGGATCTCAGCGAGTGCTCAAGAAAATAATTTACCGGGACAAGAAGAGGACAGGCTGAATCGGTTCCATGATACAAGAAGAAATCGTCGAGCAATGGACTTTCGGTGTTTTCTCAATAACCAAACAGAGACGATACCTGGACTGCCCGCGAATGTCATTCGCCAGGCGATTGCATTCAGGGCTGAAACATGAATAAAAATAAAACGACCATGCCAGTTGAATTGCGCATGGCGGGGTATCCTATTCTGACTACAGTGCAGACAATATTTCAGCCATGCGGGACTTACCGGGTTCTCGGAGTATCCTTTTCGGTACTTCCTACATTTTCTTCCGAACGAGAACCGAACGCATAGGGACTCGATGGAGGCGGCACTTGTGTCAACTTCTCCTTCGGAATAAAGGGTTGGGGGGGATGTCGGACTGTTCGATGTTGAACTCATATGAATATCAGATCAACCATTTAAATTTTGACGGAAAGAAGTAAGGACGGACCTTACACGCGTAGAGAGCCAACGCCGCGGATGCTTCATTGAAATGAATCTGCGAGTGTAGTTTGGGAGCTTTGCACATAATCGTCAACCCACCTTCGAGATTCGACTTCTGGCTCAGGCCCGAAATGGGACCTTCAAAGAGACGTCATCAGCTTCAAAGAGCCGTCGACTGCGACATCCCCTCGGATTGAAGGAGAATAATGGGATCACCGGGAATCATTGGGTCAAACGAAGAAGATTGACCTGTGGCAGGCGAAACCCGGGCTGCCCGCGCCCTGAAGATCAATCACCGTCGTTGCAGAAAATAGACAAGGTTGCCGGGTTACAGCAGCGAATCTACAATGTCTTTTCCCCTTGTATATCACGGTCGGCGGAACTCATAGGCAGCGGCCTATCCGATTCGGGTGTCCATCGCAGAATGGAAGGAAGGGACACATCGGGTCGTGCTATCACGAGGCGGCGGCGATACGAGAACCTGAGTCTCAAATTTGCTGAATAACTGGTGTGTATTTGTAGAGCTTGGAGGGTCGGGGAGGATCGACCCTCCCGTGTAGCCGGCGGCATTCCTGTGCTGGAATGGAGTAGAACTTCACGTTCGGCTTTATTCAGTACTGAAAGAATGCTAACCAGCCCGCCGTATACTTTTCGAGATGGTCTTGCGTCGAATACTTATCCTTCTTCATTTGTTTCGAAACGCCAGCTAGTGGAAATTGCGCTGTAGAATGGCATGCCAGGCTCCAGGCTCTCATTCACGATCCAAACATTGAGTCAGCATGGACTATCATCGGAAGGACCTCACAACTCGAGTGTGGTCTCTCCGTTTTTCAACAACAAGATTTAGAATTCAATTCGCTCTTGTTGAATAGAGTTTCAGGTCGAGTTACATCCGGCGTTGAGACACAGCCTTTTGGCCAACGAACTCTGATACGAAGGGCAAGCGTCCGCGAAATTCAGGGTGCCTTCGCTCGTAGCATCGTGAACCCTGTTGCCGGGGTTGGTTGAACCAATTAATCACGAGACACGGCGTATCCCTTTTAAATTTGAGATGACAGATGTAGCAGCGATTCTGATTTGCTCGTCGAGGGTTGAATCTCATATCTATCATCGCTGGCTGTTAAAGAAGAGATAGTAGTCGAGGTGAGAGATCTACGAACATCGTTGCAGAGTCTGAGTCACTTTCAGAAGACACACAAGAGATCTCGAGCTCGAAAGTGAACAAACCAACAAGGAACCAATCCTCGACGAACGATCGACCGGAAACACCATTTAGTGGGCGACATGCCGATGCTGCCGACGCATATCAAAGGGTTCGATATAGCCGCACCTCCAGAACCACCGTCTGATGCACTGCTAACTTGAAAAGCCAACGAATCTGTTGTGGGCGCGCGGCGATTGCTGCACCCAACAATTTCCCGTCCCCGGAATCTGGTAAGCGCAAATGCGATCTACGCACTTCAATATAATTAGTCCTCCGAAACCGATCGCGCGGGGAAGCCGGCGTATATCTAGCAGCGCGCCCACAACGGCGACTTGGATGTCGGGTAGGCCGACAATGCGCCGGGAAGGTGGGCCGGCGTGATAAGGCCAAGGCACGGGGAATGGAGAAGGTGGATGGCAACTGCTCTGCCGTGTGGAGATCCAAGAGTCGCTTCGAGGCCGCGGACCTCACTGTTAGATTGGACTGGACTGAAAGTTGACGCTAGTATCGCTTATCAACTTGCGAAGAGGTTGAAGCTCCCCAGCGCGCCCGAATACCGGCGATGTTGAATCTTAGCAGCCGAATATCATTGAACGGCGGCCGAAGAACAGTGTCACTTGAAACGAGAAAATGAATAATCTTGCATTTTGACTGGGAGGCGTCTGTGGGCGCCTCCCGCCGGGCGACAAGGGTAGCGAGCGCAATATAATGGCGCGGAGAGATACAATGGGATCTGTTGTAGATGGATGCGAGATTTAAGGTTTGAGGGTGATGGATTACTTTTGGGTTGCTCTTTTGCACACAGCCGAGAATACTGTTCGTTCTTGCAATTGGATCGGTTGCCAATCTGTGGTATCGAGCTGTGTCGATGGTCACCGTACTTGCGCGGGAATATAGAGATTTCTGCTACATGGATTAGGCAGAAGGGATCTGCACGGGAATTGACGGATATAACAGATATGACAGATATGATGGCGGGGCTGATTTTTTTTCGGTAGCTTTGGTCGTTGTACATGTCTTGACAATCTTGTACTCGAAACGGAAAATGGCCGTCCCCCTTCACCAGAGGGGAAAAGGAAATTCTCATGTCGAAATATTTATTGGCCGGCCTATTTGGAATGTTGATGTCGGGAAATTGAGCTGAACTACACCCGAAAGACAGGGTTCCTCCGTCGATTTAGCTATTCAGCGCAGTGGGAAATATATTGAGGATGAGTGGTGTAATGTTGCTCTTGTGCCGATGCAGGGAATGAAGATCATTACTTCTTGTCTTCAGGCGAGGAATCCGGGTTGCATTGGATAAGGATACAGAATAAGAGCACCCCATTCGTCCTGAGAGCGCGGACGAATGAGTTACCAAATCTGGAACGTGAACTGAGTTTTGGGGAACCACCGCAATTTCGAGAACGCCGGAACATGACGATGAGATTCGGAAACAACGGCGGGATGAGGGGATAACTGCTGTTAATAAGCGGAACGCTCCACTGAACAACGGATGGCGGCGGAATTGAATACAAGGGCGAGGGAGAAGTCTTCGATGGTTCGAATATCTATCAGACTCCCGTCTGTTTTTATGGCGAAGCGCAGTGGGAGTCAGATGCGGGCGTGCCGTAAGATGCGCGGGAGCCTTCGCAATAGAAAGAAAGAGCGGGGGGGAGGGGGGCGGTTATAGCTGACATTGTGTGCTCGGGAGTTATGCAGAGGGAGGTGGGCAGGGAACGCATGCGGGCAAGAGGAAGGGACGTCGAGTGCCGAAGGAATAGCATGTTCAGTGGATTAATCAAGAGTCCCGCAAGTCGGGGACTTCGTATCGCCCGGTCTAGTGCCGGATGATTTCCCCGGCAGAGAACATACGTAGAATTCGCCATTGAAAGCCGGAAATCGGAATGACCCAGGAACAGGGAACAGATTTGACAAGAGGGTCCATTTGGAGCACATGCGACGCATATCTTGGAAGATGCTCTAGCCTTCTCGGAATCTGCGACGGAGTTGCGAATAAAATGGGTACAATGGAAAAGAGAGTTCGGTAGGACTGAACGCCGGCTCGCACGTATCCCGGGTGGGAATAAGAAAGCAAGTGAGAATCTGAAGGAGGGCCAGATTACCGACGGTAGCAATCTCGCAACAGACATCATTCAGATTCACAACAGAAAAAATCCGGCTAGTTGGCGAGTGCGAGCAATGTTGAGCAGAATCGGCCTCGAGGCTCGCATACAAAGTGCCATCAGTGCGCCGGCCGCCAGGGATCAAAGAGAACGTTCGAATCCACATCGGTTACGTGATGGGCGCGCATGGCTAAATTGGGAACAAGGGCGGCATCACGTGGTTGGAAAGTCAAAGTGTTCGCAGAACGGCGCCAGTGACGATGAGCAGGTATATGTTTAGTTTCATGGACGAAGGCGGCGCTGGGGGAAGATGTTGTGGGTGTGATCGATCGAGACCGGGGGATTTTCGCTTCGTCGGGTGTGGCCTTGTGGGCTCCGCCTCGAGGCAGATCGTAGGACAGATATCGTCATGATGCAAGAGAGCCTCGAGGCAACACTCGTGGGTTAGCGCCGGACATGCGAACAAACAGGAGCAGTCGACGCCAGAACCCCGTTAAGACACGCAGAGAAAACACAAGCTCCGATGCGGCCCAGGCAGGATTGGAACGAGGCCTATCGTGGTCATCAAGCAAAATTATAAGTGAGCAGAAAGCCCAAGGCCGGAACGGTGCGGATCGTTTCCCGACCAGAAGATAACCGCGTTGGGGTAAGGGTCGTCGTTGAGGAAGCGAGTCACAACAAGGCGCACCGAAGAATTAGCTGCCGCAGAGCACAAAAGGGGGGGAATTCTTGGAGGCAGCTGCTCTGTATCCGTCAGTCGGTCAAACTCGGGTGGGCATATGACAGGGCGAACATGCAACCGCGCGCCCTGAGTTGTACCCCAAAGGCTAAATGAGTATGCGGAGCGGGAAGGTGGCGAAGAACAACTTGATACGTGCGCAGGCGAAAAAGGTAGGTTTGGATAGTCGGAAGGTTAAGAATTAAAATATCCGCAAGGCGGGCAAAAATGGGCATCGGCGAACAAGAAAACCAGGGAACGTGGTGAGTGCTGCCGGGATCCGCGATTAGCTCTGTCGGACGATGAAGGCCACAGAACGTGCGAGATCAAGACTGAATAGCACGCAAGGTATAAACGAGAAGTGGGAACTCCAACAAGAGCGGCAGAGAAACAAGACAAAGCGTGCGCTGGTAGGGAGATCAGCTGTTGGTGCCGCCATGAGTCCGGAGGTGGGCTGAGCCAAATAACGACTCACCAGGTTCAATGGGCAGGGAAAGAAGAATCCGAAAATTCACACCAACTGGAATGCTGAGGTAGATTCTCCAGTAGCACAGCAAGAATGTTTCGCCGCATTGAATGTATTGGAAAATCCAAATGCCTCCGCCCGTTCCCAGAGTGTCAGAGATTTATATGGGAGAGCCTAGAGTATGTTTACGGGCCGGCCAGTAAGCTATCGCCAAAGTCCAGTTGAAAAGAAAAGAAAAAAACGAACCAACAAAATGCACACGTCGTTGCCACCGTCACGACTTCGGAATTGGGGACGATTCTTGGAGACGACAGAGTTTCACGATTTGTGGCCTTCACATCCCTCTGCCGTAGGTGGAATGAACTTTGAAGTTGCCGTGGCATCTTGGTGGTATGCGTTGGGTATGCGGCTGAACTTGTGGAGTTCGTGTAACATTGAGGCGGGGTGGAGGCGGGTGTCAGTCCGTCTTGAATTATGACATAGGAGATGAACGAAAATCAAAAATATCACCCAGCCTAGTCCCAGGATTCTTGGACAGAAAACCCGCACGGCGCAGGTAAGATGGTGGAGGTCAGAGAAAGAGGGAGTTACGGTGTGACTGTCACAGGGCGCTTTAAGCATCTCATCACCTTACCACATCGACGTGTAAGGCCATGGCCAACGTAGGGGACGAGCACACCGAGCGGTCCTCACTTCTCGCAAAACCGAAGGAGATATTCGTTACTTCCTCTTATCTGTACCCATTCAAGGTCCAGAGCGCCCGCGATTTCATTCATCTTTCCTTCGACTCACATTTTGCTCAGGGATTCTACTTCTGCCTGCGGCACCCATATCTATGGCCTCTTATGCGCGCTAGATTCATTCCTTGTCTCATTCTGTCCATCATTGTCCTCCCTACGCTGTTTATTTTCACCTACCTGCCGCAAGTCGCTTTCCTCGCCATCTTCCAAGGACACCTCGCATGGTTCAACGCCGTGTTCCTCGTTCTTGGAGAGGGTGCAGTCATTATTGCCCTACTCTTCGAGTCCTTCTTTGTTGATGAGACCCTCGTCAAAATATTCGACGCTGTGAGTCGCGCGATGCAAGCTGAGGACGGCGCTAATCTCCGATGCACCCAGGTCCTCATCCATCAAGGTTTCGCGGAGCTTGTCTCCCATCGGCGTGTCCTACTTGCCGATGGTGCTGATCCCGTTAAGCAACTCGGCGCACCGATCAAGTCCGCAATCTACTCGCCCTTTTCCCTCCGCCTCACGCTTGAGTTCATCCTCTTCCTCCCGCTCACCTTCATCCCGCTCGGCGGCGGCCCCCTCTACTGCCTCGCCCTTGGCCGCCGCGCGGGGCCCTTTCATCACTACCGCTACTTCAAACTACTCGGTCTCAACGCTAAGCAGCGTGCCGCATTTGTGAAAAAGAGGCAGTGGAAGTACACGTGGTTCGGCATGGTCTCGCTGCTGCTCCAGCTGATCCCTGTCTTGTCTATGCTCTTCCTCCTCACCACCGCTGCCGGCGCTGCGCTTTGGGCCGCTGACCTCAGCAGGAAAAAGGCCCGCGAAGAGCAGGGCGGCCCAACAGTCCCTGTCGAGGTTTGATTGAGTCGAAGACGCGTGTTGTACTCATTAAATTATGGTCGAACTAATACCAAGCTACCATATACTTGGCGGACTTTCCTTACTGTGTGTAGGACATAGGAGATATAGGAGATTCGGGTGCGTGGGATTCGGATCAGAGTTAGCAGCGTTGTAACTCCCGTTTAAAGGCGGTCCAGGTGTGTGTTCGTGCCAAAGCAAGCTGTCGGAAAGCTTCACATCTATATTCCACTTCGGATTTCATGACATTAAAATCATAGGCAATTGACTTTCAATCAGCTGTGGGAAGGAAAAAACCGAAGCGATCCCTGATTTGGAACAACAGGTCTGCCAGACGCCATACCTATATAAGCTAAAATGGCATGTAGCCATCCACAGAATATGCGACCACTGCCCAATGACCATCAAGACCTGGCTTAGACAAGAGCAGACTTGTTGTTCAGACAAACCTCCCTTCACTTTCTCAGCATAAATCATATAATCAGGAATCGCTGAGTCACTCTCAACTTAACATTCTCTTTGGGCACGCACATGTGCATCGTGGAGTGTAGCCACACTTGACGTGGTTAAATTAAATTGTGTCAAGGTATTTTAGGTATCGCTCCAGTGTCCGCCGAGCCATATAAGACGTGACCTCGTTCACCCTCACCCCGTTTGCAATGCGCGCTCTCAAGTGGGTTGCTAGTGTACTTCTCGCCTTGTCTTTGCCACTTTTTTTCGGGCTTTTCTTTGGACTCAACTATCCTGGTATCAATTCATATTTCCGCCTTCGATCAGTGCTAATGGCCCACAGAGATCGTGCACTCTGGGTGGCCATTGACTCGCTGCACGGTGTTGGCATCAGAGATAGACTCTCGCTATTGCTGCGAAACATCTTGTTCCGGCTCATGCGCTTCCGCACCTTCTGGCGCACCTATGTGTTCCGCGCAGATCTCTTCAATCAATAGCGACTTCAGTCCCACAGCATGTGCAGCGAACATCACCTCGTGCCCAACGGCTCCGGGAAGTACATGCAATGGCGGGTGTGTACAAGTTGTATCTGCTTTGCGATATGTGGTTCCAACCTCTGCTTCGTTTAGGTATGCATGTTGCGCTACTTGCTGTTCAACGTGTGAGTCGTGCTCAACAAGGTTTGTTATTCGACTTCAACATTTGTCGGACTGTTTTCAAACCAGCTTGATATTTGTAGTTGCTCCGGTTCGCCACCCGTCTGCACAGAGAGCTGTACTTCATACACGTGCAACTGTTCCTGCTGCAGCTCTGTCAACAACTTGTCCTGTCAACTCTCCTGTCCGATTTGTTACACCGTGAACGTCGATGTTACCTACAAGGCGCGCGGTGTGAGCCCAAGCATGCGCAATACGACCTACATCCAAGATTTTGAGAAAGATTTGCGAGCGGCGGAGGTACGTTAGTAGTGCTGTCTGGCAGACCTCGATTGAACAAATTTGCAGGATTTTTACAACCACCATATTGCTAACAGCACCTCGTTCTGCTACTACAATCCCAAAAACGGCAGCCAGGTGCGCACAACTATCTTGTCTGGGTGGTTTCAGTCCCAATCTCACCCTTTCAAAGATCTTATTCGACGTCAAGATGACTCCTTGGAAGTGGGTCATAACGGCTATCTTTGGTATGCTACCGCTTGCGATTGCACTCGGTATATTTGCGTATCTGTTTATCGTTTCTCGGCTGTGCGATTCCATTCAACATGGGTATGGTAATGTACGCAGATGGCTGGCTGAGAAGAGGGAAATGAGCTCGCAGAGTGACATCCCGCCTCCGTATACATCAAAGGAAGGGGAGAGAAAGTAACGTTCGGTTCTCTTAAAATTTCTATGAACATTTATGGTTCCGTCATTATCCTGCTATGAATAAATCCTAGAACAATTTCATCCTGAGTGGCGAGAATGTTTCCTCTAGCATTCAGGAAAGCCTTCAAGTCATCTCGGATTTCTCCAAAGATTTTTGGATGTAGTTCAGATCAAAATTTGCTCCGGCAACTGATCAAGACTTGCACGAATCCTCGGAAATTCATCAGAGCAACAGATGAGCAGTGCATCATCGACATTGGAAAACTTCGGGACATGAGAACTAAGATAGGCCTCATACATAACCATCTAACCTCGCTAAGTCCAACTTGAAAAAACTATCTCCTAATTCAAAAAATTGAAATTCAAAAATCGGAAACCAGGACACGATAGAGGCGACTCGGGTCTACGGCGTGCTGGTTTTCGATTTTGGAGTTTCGCGGTGCTGAATTAAGAGATAGTTTTTTGAGATCAAAGTGATCGGATGAGTATGTATGAGGCCTATCTTACAGGGCGGGGAAAAAAGATCCCCTTGGTCAACCCCTCCCCGGACAGATCACGTGATGCTTATACTCGCGAGAGTTCGAGTCGGTGAAAGGGATTTCTTTTTACTTCGTACAAATTCATTACCGTGTCTTCTGGGCGCGAAGAGTACCTACCATTCGCTGCCCCTCCCCTCCCTCGCTGCGCTCGGGGGGTCCCCCGAGCCGGGGCAGCTCAGGTAGGCACGCTAAAGACTCGTTCGCTAGTTTTTCTCTATATACTGACCCTAACTCTAACCAGTCTGAGGCTAGACAACATCGGAAGACCCGGAGTTAGGGCGCGCTGCGTTTGCCCTAACTCCTCGCGAGCGTGATGCAGTCCTCTCGTGTTCGCAGGCCTCTAAAGTACGTAAAAATAATTGTGCCTAGGTAGGGTTCGAACCAACACAAGTCTGATAAATCATCAAAAGATTACATAAACAACGCTCTGTTTACGAGAGCAGGTACGTCGTATCCAACTGAGGCAAGCCACCATAATTCATAGTTAGAAGCATACTGCTACCTCCCGCCTTTGCCCGGAAACCGTGCACGTGACGTGTCCGGGGAGGGGTTGACCAGCGCTGGCTGGGAAAAATTGAAAATCCAGACCGGCTCCGGGCCGAGTCGGACAGCTGGGGATCTTTGATGCGATTGATGTAGCTGATGCGCCCCTTGATTTTGATGGCAACTCTCACCAGCTCGAGAGCTCCCGCTCGGATCGCAAGACTGTGAAGGGAAGAACTGAATTGCAAAGCAAGGCTGTGGCACGGTAGCTCAGAATTAAGCGTCCAAGTTCAGTCCAAGTGCTGGGAAAATTGCGATTGTGAGTGGTACAACAGCTTCTACAAAAACAAAAACTATACGAAGCGGACACTACTATATACTTAAGTTGACGTTACTATAAACTGGACGTCGGGACGTGGGTGTAGGTATATAAAGGGGGTACAAGTAATATTAGACACGGGAGAGAGAGAAAAGTAACAATCCGCCAACGCGAAACATAAATCATTTTTCCACTCGTCGTAATTTCACGCGAAGTCTCCACTCATGCCCTACTCGATCCTTCCCGACCTTCCCATGGCGAATACACCAACGCTGGCGGTGGCGGCTGGTATGAAAGCTCGGCATTCAGACCCTCAGCGACGAGCTCCGTCAGGTACCGCCGTATGTCGAACTCCGGGAGACGCGTGAACGCCACACGGAGGCGGCTGAGCGGGTGTCCGGCCTCTGCGCGCGCCAATACGAAGTTGAGCACGACGTCGTCTGCGAGGGGTTCGCAACGCAGGACGGCGAGGCTGCGCAGGCACGGCGCGATGCACTGCCCCGGCTCAGCATGCGGCGCGGGCGTTAGCAGGCGCAGAAGATCGTTTGCGGTTGCCGGTTCGCCGGTGCGGCCCCACTCCGGACCCGCGCCTGCCCAGGGATCGAATGCGTCGGCGCGCTCGAGCCGCAGATGCGTCAGAGCGGGAAGGAGCTCAACACAGTGGAGGTATGCGGCCGCAGTGAGCCCGCCAACGTCGATCGCGAGGCCCTCGAGCGCGTTCACGCCGGCGAGCATCGTCACGAAAGGTAGCTGCGGGAGGTCGTACTTGGGCCCGCGGTAGTCGAAACGGTTGAGGGCGGGCACCTGCAGGCAGCGGAAAAATGCGAGCGCCTTCGGCGGGGAGTGTTCGCGGTTATCAACCATGAATTCGACAAGATGGAGGAGCGGTATGGCGGGATGCGGGGAGGTGGGGTCGTTGGATTCTTCGTCAAGTGTGATGGCAATTATACAGGACGTGAGGTTTGGGCATTCACCGAGGAGGAGTCGAGCGGTGGTAGTCGTAAGCTCGTAGCTGCTGCTGTCCTTGAGGCTGCCAGATCTCAGGTGCAGATGAGTTAACAGAGGCCATGGGAGGGCCAGGCCGAGAAGGTTTCCACCCAGGGATGTGAATGAGGCCTTGCGAATGGTCGGCGAGCTGAGAAATGTAAATCGTCGCCAGGGAATCTTGAGGGGCAGCACGAGATTGTGCCAGGAGCCACTGCCCACCGACGTTAGCTCGATGGATTCCAGCATTGGTACGTCTTCGGGACGGAGGTTCGTTAGAGGCGTAAGGATGGTGTGCGGAGAGAGGGTGATTTTTACACGCTTCCACCGCGGGGCAAAATCGGTGAGGATACCAATCATGGTCTCCACATTACATGTACTTGCCCCAGGCGCCCTGCCCTCGCATTGGACAGAGACGACTAAAGTGAGAGAGATCGGAAGGACGCCAGACCGCGTCAACCAGGCACTGGCTGCGGCTGTGATCTGGGGCATCCGGGCTTTGTTGGGCACCACGATATGCAGCGACCTCCACAGATGCGGCGTCGAAAAAGCGATTTTTCGCCAGCTTGAGCACACCTGGCCGAGCAGCAGCGGGGCCTCCCGCGAGCTCATCACAGCGTCTCCCTCCGTCGGGAGACACGCCAGGAAAATCTCCCGGACAACATCCTCAGACAGCCTCCGCGCGAGCGACACCACTGCTATATGGGAGTCGATGGACTCGCGCAGCTGTTGGGACTGCTCGACGAGACCGGTCACGACGGATTGCATGCGAGAGATCTCCCCGACGAGGCTGGCGAAGTTCTTCTCGAGACCTGACAGGAACTGTCGAATCGCAGCGTATTCCGCATCCGACGGCACGCTATTTGTGCTGAGCAAATGGCTGAATGGGGACATTTGCAGATCCGACGCTTCCCCTTGAGACGAGTGTCAATATAGGCGCTGGGGAGGTAGGAAGACTTGCAGTACCTCCTGGGGTCTCCATTGCCGCCAGAGTTCGGAGGAGGAGGGAGAAAGGAGACCTAAAATGTGCGCATGCCGCCTGGTGCAAATTCGGTGATGGCGATCGCTTTGACGCCCGACACCTGATGATGGCCGCCTTGTCCATTTCCTTTTTCGATCCGAGACATGCTCTTTGCACACGGATAAGGTTGGTACCACTGATGTGGGCGGGCAATCGCAGCAATCGCTTTCTGGAACTCCGTCTGGTCGACTGCACTTCCAGCCTCCTGCTCGAGTCAAGTTTTACTGCCTTTTGGTGGCCTCGAAATATTCAAGAAATTTTGGCCATCTGTTCAGGCACGTCCCCCCGTTTCACCAAAAATTCGGGGGTTCAAAAGGCCGAAATATGCCGATTAGCACGCTCATTGGCTTCTCTCATTGGTTTCGCTCATTGGCTTTACTCGTTGGTACTGCCGTCGATCCCTGGCCATAAATTACAGTACAAATTCAGTGGGGTCATTGCCAACACATGCTCCGCATCGATATCGACCCTCATCAATTGCGGCATTTGAGCAAACAGTTGAGCCTTGAAGTTCAGGTATGTGCCCACAGTCCCACAACCACTCACTGGCTCCGTTGGCGCGTAACATCGGCATATATATAGTCTAGTGCTGTCGGAGCATTGAAAACTAGCGCCACTTGCTCAGGTCGGAAATGAACCCTGGAATGGCGTTGCCCGAATGACCCGTTCATATATATTCAACATGCGAGCCTGCTGGACGCTGTGGGTGTTTCAGGCAGTTCCAGTTTGACAGGATTGCAAAATAAATCTGGACCGCAATAACAGAGGATGCACGGATCTACAAATACTCGTACGCATGTTGATCGGAAGAAAACATGGCAGTTTTAGATGGAGGGAAAGGATAGTTGTGGAAATCATCAAATATGCTCATATTCTGTGGTTGTACTCGAAATTCTGAACATGTGCTGGGCAGGACCTTCGGTTTGGCCTGAGTCGGGATTTTTGGAAAAGGCTTCTTTCAACCAAAGTACATGTATGCCACAAGTTCCAAAGCTGCGCACTGTCGCGACATGGGTTCAAAGTTATAATGGCAGAACCCTTTTGTGCTGTTGTAGCCGGCGGAATATGGGAGAAGAAGCTCAACAGCTCATGTTGATTCGAGGCACGACAACTTAGTAGCATTGCCCGACGCCTGAATGTTGGTTAGCGGTTTAGTCTTAACGTTCGACTCGGTGACTGAAGAGCTCATTCACGTATTTGAAACAGATGGAAGGCACGGCGAGGTCAACGAGGAGGGAAGAGTTGGGAGTTGGTGTAAAAGCTCTGAAAATATTTTAGAGATCAACCTGTTGCCGCTGAAAGATACACACAAGCCTACCTAGGTAGCCACACAACTCAGGTAGGTGTTCGTGTCATGAACACAAGCACCGGCATTCTTTTGTTCGGAAAGTGCTTCTCAGCCTTCTCAAACTTCATTTCCTCGATTACAGTCCTGAACCCGGAGCGCTCATAAACCGGTTTCCCAACAGGCGTCCCCTCAACAACTGCCTATGCGAGGCGCTCATAAGCACCGCAGCTTCATTAGAGAGCCAATGAAGCGCTCACCTCCAACCCCATTTCATCTGCCTTGTCCGTTCCCCACCGAACAAGCTTCGTCCCTGCACCACGACGTCCGTACTCCGGATCAACAGCCAGTAATTCAAGGACTGGGCGCAGAAAGTCAGCCGTCCTGCACCCGTTCCTAAAAGAAACAATTGAAGCGATCCTACTCACCCCAGACTCCTCCAGGCTCATTCCTCCTTATAACCTCTCCCCTCGGAACCACATAATCAGCCCACAGATCTTGTATAAACCTCGCATCGTCCCCCTTTCCCCACGTCGCCTCAACATCTTCCGTAGCTGCAAGATCAGGCAAGGGCGCCTCCAGCATGTGTGTCCAGACGGCAAAGCCGATAGCAGTGGTCCCCCCCGAGCTAGACCGCTCCACGGCCTTCAGAAAGTGCGATCTGGGGTCGCTGGCCTGCCATTTCTGTAGGCGAGCGGTGCCTTGCTTTTTGCCCTCTTCGCTCGCAAGATTCGGAAAGTAGGCGCTGAGGAAGGGGGCGTTGTCTTGGAATGCGTCGGTCATGATCGTACAACATCGTGATAGGTCGGATGGAGTGCAGGGCTCGACGGAGATGTTGGAAGTGGTAGTACTCATGGTGGGAGCCAAGTAACGGACCGACTCGGAGAATGGCTTGAAAGCATAGCCATCACTCGGATCAATTCTAAGTGATGGCGGCACTCCGCCGTGTTCCTGCCGTGTAGCTGGTTGGTGATTCGAACCCGGCGGGGGCCGGCTAGCTGTTATTTGGCTGTCATTCGGGCGCTTCTTCTCCCCCCATGGTTTCTCCCACTCCGCTTCTGCCGCATGTCCGGTGATTCGAACATATCCGGCTGAAAGCTGTTGTTCTGGCGCTTCAAGCTGTTCTTCCTTTGCTTCTCCCACTCTGCCTCTGCTGCAATCTAAGTAGTCGATTCCATTGACGCTGAAGCTCACCCCGGTGATGCTGGACTCAGTTTTGGACCCATAACGAGCACCACTACATAGCTCTGGTAGTAGTCCGTACGTGCACGGCACTCCTCCGCCGTTGATACTTATGGATGGCCCTTGATCCAGCTCTGCTGGGGCATTTTTCCCGAATTCACAGCATCTTTCCATTGCTGGTGGTGTCTTCACAAGCCACAACACAATCATCGATCATACGAGTCTGCCGTCCGGCGAGTCTCATGCATCTTACCAGTATCACATGCAATGTTTACGGCCCAACGATAGACTTTCGGATGATCCCTCTAGGGGACATAAACCTGTGGAACGAAATACAACTAGACGATGAATCCGGTCTGGCCAGTCGCCGGAATGAAACACGGTATGCTCGCCGAGTATATTCGTCCAAGGTCGGTCACCGACAGGCGGATATGACTGTCGCGTTGTACGAGGGAAAAGAAGCAGAAAAGGTACCTTCGTTGGCCATTTACTCGAAACAGATTGCTGAAATGGTGGTCCTACGCGTAGCAATGGAGACAGGATATCTTGAGATACTCCCATCTTCGGTAGTGTTTTTGTCATTTTCTCAATGATGAATTGACCGTATTTCTAGCCATCCCAATATTGTCCAGCTTTATGGCGCCGCAAGTTCGAATGGTCTGCATGCTACAATCTTCCACGACGGTTCGGAATTGTGCTTTAACTTGTTCGCTCGAAATTGACTATGGACAGAACTAGCACCTTTCAGTCAATTTTTAGATCGCTATCGCTCATCCCATTTCTTCGCCGTCTACACATTGGCCTCTGGTGTAGTACTACTGCCCCCTTTACCTGCTAGATATTGAGTTGCATCAAGCATATAGATTTCTAGGTGAGCCGATGGATTCATTATACGCCTCAGTGCTGACTTTTTCACAGAAGGCGATGGATTACTTCCACCTTGTGTTTCAGAAACAATTGGTGAATCTCGGTGTGAACCCCAAAATCCTCGTTACCTGATGAAAAGGCCATAGTCTCCTGACGACTGCACTGTTTGGATTCGTGGCTCAACTAGACAAGAGTCTGTGTCGACCTCACACCCACTAGCAGTCCCCTGCCGTTTTACGCCAGACCAGGAACTAGATCAGCCCCGAAGAATAGTCCATGCGTTGACTTTAGTGGTCCCAATCTTGAAACCCAGGTCATGTCCTGTATAACTATGGCGGAGTATCATGCAATATGTTGCTGGCAACTATCCAAATTCTGGCAGAGGGCCGTGCCCATGCACACCCCAGTAATAGTGGGGAGTATAATAAACTCTTCCAGCGAGTTATATGCCCGGAGCTACGAAGAACATCGGAGAACATCGGACAACATCGAACACCGCCGATCACCGACGTGATTGGTAGAACGGATAGATTAGATAGTCTACATTAGTGCACATCAGTGATGGTGGCCGGATGTGTTCACCCCTATCCGCCGTACTTCAGTGGAACCCAGTTTATGTTCACTGAACTCCACTGAACATGGTCAACGAATTTATAATCAGCTTATTTGAGCACATGATTCTGGTCATTGGTATTCGCCGGATTCCGGCCTCCCTCATCTTCTCAAGTCTTTTACCACCATGCCGCCGAAAATTACCTCAGCGCTCTTCCCCCTCTTGACCAAATCAAAGGGGCTTCTATCGGCAGTTGGAACAAGACTCAGCTCCTCGCCGTTGCAATTGCGCTGGAAATCCCTATGACAGACATCAACTATGATTTCTGTGTGCACGTCTTGATGCTACTCTACAAGGAGCTTGTCGATAGAAGGGTAGCAAAAAAAAGACGAGGGCCTCACGGAGGAATTTTGGGAGAAGGTCAACATCACAGAGCAATTTACATTTTTCTTGACAAAAAATCCACCCATGTTCTTAGTGTATTCACTCAATTTCCACTGAGTTCCACCACACATTGACTCAATTTCCAGCGGACTTCACCGAACTTCGCCAAACATTGACAAGATTTCCACTGGGCTCCATCGAACATTGTCTCAATTTCCACTGAGTTCCACCGTATATCGGCTTGATTTCCATTGATTCCAGCGGACCTCGGCATATATTCACTCGATTTTCACTGAGTTCCACCGCACATTGACTCAGACTCAATTTCCAGCGGACGCCACCGAATATTGACAAAATTTCCACTGAGTTCCATCGATCATTGGCTTATTCTCTCCACTGAGTTCCATCAAACATTGGCTCAATTTCCATTGATATCCAGCGGACCTCGGCATGTATTCACTGGATTTCCACTGCGTTCCACCGTACATTGGCACAATTTCCACTGGATTTTGGCAAAGGTAGGGTGCGGGGTGACTGTGGTTTGGGAAACCATTGACGGCCAAAAAATATACATTCTAATACCATAGACAGTGGATGCCACCAGATATTCTGTCGATGTTCAGTGGAGATCGTTGAACAGCACGCCGGTTCACTGAAGTTGGGTGGATGCCGTTTTCGGAGTCTTGGCGTGCGATGGGGATCAGTGATTTGCGATGATCCGAGCTGAGAACTTCACTGAAGATGTGTGATTGCCGCTGTCGCGGAGCGGCTTCGCCGCTCCGCGCTTATTACTGCTTCCAGCTATCAAGCCAATGACCTGACCAAGATCGCATCGGGACCAACCAGAACCGAATCTAACGAACATTGTGGCTGAACAATTCCCACGCCAAGGTTAGTGGTTTTGGTTAGGGTTGGTGCTGTATTCCTGCCGCGCAGCGGCTGGGTAGGGTTCGGGTTGGTTAGAGGTTCGGGTTAGCGGTTAGGGTTGGTTAGAGTCAGGGTAAGAGGTATATTAATGCTGTTGAAGAAAACTTTGAGTGGGACGGCAAGATTGATGGCCGAGTGATGGCTGACATATTCAAATTTATGTGTCGTGTTTCTTCCAAAAAAGGTATGTGTTGCGTCAAAATGTGTCGGGTTTGCTAATGTTCGTTAGGTTTGGGTCTGGTATATCCTCAGATCACATACATACCCCATCCGGATATCCGTGAATATTGTGTGAGTTCACGACCGGACAGTGGAACCATCATGCAGAATTCTTGGACACGGTATTTTTCTCCCTGGTGCACGGTGAATTTATGACAATCTTTTTTCATTTGAAGCTTCAGCTCCCGCAATGTTGACGGAATCCACATCTGCCGCAACCTAATTCTCAGAAACAGGAAAGCGTGGCTCGCTCAGGCGAACTATGTTCTCAGCAAGCTTCAGCTCCCGCGATGTTGACGGAATCCACATCTGCCGCAACCTAATTCTCAGAAACAGGAAAGCGTGGCTCGCTCAGGCGAACTATGTTCTCAGCAATCTCTGCATCACATCCAACTACGAGGATTATGGTCTGTCTCGCGACAATGAAAGGGAACAGAGCCATGAAGCATTGAAATAGTTCTTATCCCCTACGCCGCATCTTTCGACCTCCACGTCGTAGCGACAGGCAACCTTCCCGTCGGGTATCTGTTTGTCTGTCCGGCAGGAGATTTTCAACAGGACTCGTCATCTTTTTGCTGGCCAGATTGCCCAGCCTTCTGGTCCCTCGATCCGCATGGTGGGGAACGCCTTACCGCGGAGGAAGCGACACGCCTGGGTTTTCCTGAATCGCAGTTTGAACAGACCGTCCACAGGCGATCATGGGATGTGAATGTATATCACGGACTCCTGCAATTCACTGCGTTCCGACCCTTCGTAGCCTAAGGCTTCGTCTACATTCGTAGACGAATGTGTAGCTGCAGCCTTATGTCTACATCTGTAGACACATTGTTCTACCTTTGTCTACCTTCACCTAGATATGTCTACTTTTGTCTACCCCGCGTAGAAGCATGTAGACCAAATGTAGACCAAGGTAGCCTCATTGGAGACACATGGAGAGATGAAGGTATGGATGTAACTTACAATGTTTGGAAAAAAAAAGTTGCTGGTGTGACAGAAACAAGACGGAAAGATGCCGAGGTTGGCCGAGGTTCGTCTACGGGATGTCGACACACGTGGGACAATGTAGACAAATATAGAACATGTTTGTCTACCCGGCGTAGAACCTCGTAGCCGAACTTATGAACATCGACGTGTTTTGCCCGTGGACTATGGGGTAGAAGAACCTCGATGCCAAGTACAACCTCGTAGACGAATGTAGACACGGTTCGGCTACGGGGGCCCGGAACGCAGTGATTCCACCAGGCCAAAGGCTTTGATCCTAGAAGTCAGGACGCTGCCCGGCATCTTGGTTACCCATTTTTTGAGCCGAGTAGCGAAGGTAGCACCGAACTTTGACTGTTATTGAAACTGATGATTTTCAACAGATGTTTCGGATATGAATGCCAAGGATGTTATACTGTATGTGACTGGGTAGTGGGCCCCCTTAGCATTTTCGCTACTGCTGCAGGAACAGGTAGTCTTCAACTTGTCCTAAAGTTTGGGATATTGAAGGCGTACCTCCTAAGAATGTCCTAAATAATTTTGGTGAATTTACACCACCTTTTGACATCTCCACGAATTTCTTTCGACGGGGCGGCCCGAAAAGGCAATTGACGGGGTACTGGGCCACCAGCCTTAACTCGACGCTCTCGTTCGGAATGGGACCGTGATACATTTAACATCATACAGAATGGTCTGTTGAACAAATCGGTACATGTTCCCGATATATCTGAGCCATATCAGGGTAGTACACAATCATATTTACAACCCGGTACCGACCACAAAATCGACTTTTCTGCTGGTATGAATACTGCGCAAGGAAGAAAGCAGATGGACGTCCAAAATAAGGTGCAGGGAGCCTCACAGGAAGGATATAAACGTACCTGAGTGCCCATTCCCCCAGCTTAATATAGCTGGTCCCTCCAAAAAAATGTCTTTCTCTGGACGATGTAAAATGCCTGTTTTCCGGTATGGGACAGTGGTGAGAGCGAAGGAAAATAGCGAGAGGACTGGGGCACATCTAGGATTCATGGAAGCATGGCTGCAATAGCCCATACCCAGTGCTGACATCCTCCGATTCACGGCTATCTTGATATACGGGTGGTTAAATTGGGCGGCTGGGGACCAGACCAAGCCCAAAGACAAGGTTGTAGCAGATGGAATGGCGAAGATACATGAGCAAATGAACTTGAGGTTGAATGTGACGGTTCTTGTGAGTACATCAAGCACTTGAACCGGAGAATCGGCGACGGATTGAGGAAGAAACGAGCAAAACGAGTGCGGCTTCTCGGTGCGGAGCTAAGAAAATGATGTTCTCACCCTTCGGCCCGCTGTCAAACAGCGCACAGCTTTTGATCCAGTTATCCATTTCCGCCCAAATTTGGTGTGGACCACCGTCTGAGGTTCCATTGCCTCCCCCAAGACTCATAATGCCGATATTTTCATGCTATAATGACTTATCGACCAAATGGCCCACTACCTAGTCGCATACAGTAATGCACACAAAGGATGAACAATCTCTCATAAATGAAGACGGTGGGTGTCCGAATTCATGTTACGAATCTCAGATCCTGAACAGGGCGATTTTGGAGTCCGTGAATGCCACCTCAGGATGCTTTATGAAACAGAGCCTGTTTCAACGACCTGGAAGTTCCTCACATTTGCCAAGTTCGCTCTCATTCTTTTCGTTACTTTGTCCCAGATTTGGGATATGTAGCTGGAGTTTTTCCTCAATATTTTATCATCAAAGGGAATATGTAATACGTACATGCATTCGAATATTTGAATGGGAAATATAGTCAGGAACTGGTCGATACTTCCATTATTCAGGGAGATCAACAGACTCGGAGTAATCTAATCTAATCGGCTCTCAAAAGCTGTACAAGGCTGTGCAGTGATCATCCACTCTCTGCTTCAGGCTTGTTTGTGCTCTCGCAGCGAACGGTTTCACATTTACTGGTTAGCATGCGGCGCGATCTCGACGGAATCCCTCTCACATCAGTGCAGCACATGGCGATCCAGAGCTCTCCTTTCAGCGGCATTCTCCACACCAATGCTGTTCCCTCCGACGCACATTGCAAAAGAATCCATGATCTTCTTCAAGGGCCCCATCGAGAGATCTCGGACCTCGATGAAGAGATTGACCGCACTCACAGTCTTCTGGAAGAACTCATCCGGAAACGGGAGACACTTGCCGACTTCATCAGCGCTCATCTGGCAGTGGTGTCTCCAGCTCGCCGACTGCCCGAGGACATCGTCCGCAATATCTTCATGGAATGTATCCCCCTCGAAAGGAATCCCCTCATAATCCAACAAGATCCCCCTATTCTCCTCTGCCAAATTTGCAGTGCATGGAGGAACCTTGCGCTGTCCACCCCGCGCCTCTGGACTGCTGTGCATGTGGTTATTCCCAATCAACCGAAGGTCCAGGTCTTGACTGAGATGCTGTCCCTTTGGTTGGGCCGTTCGGGTGTTCTACCTCTCTCCATCTCTGTGGTATTCTCTCGGACATGGGGCGGAGATACTGACGCCCCTCTGCCCCTACTCACACGACTAATGGAGTTTGCACGCAGATGGAAGCACATCGTATTCACCTTTCCGCACCACAAAAACTTTGCTGTGCTGGAAACACTTTCTTCGGATGACGTACCGGTGTTGGAGAGCATTACGGTGCAGGGCATCGAACGACGGGTCCGTTGGGCTGCCCCCGACAACGGTGATTATCCCCCAGACAGCTTCAAATTCCTCTCATTCCTCGACAATCCTACTCTCCGGAGGGTATCCATCTCCTACCACCGAGAACTGCGCAGGTTCCCGTTGCCCTGGGGCCGGTTGAGTAGCCTTTCTTTCGAAAACGGGTCGTTCTCTTGCAACGAGGCCGTCGCCCTCTTGCGAGATTGTCCTGCACTGGAAACTTGCAGGCTGGTCTTGGGGTACCCTTTCGAACCCGCCGTTTTTTCGGAGAGTCCCATCTCTCTCCCGCACCTCCAGGACTTATGGGTCTGCGCGCAAACACACGACCATCTGGACATAGTTTCGTTCTTCAAGGCCCTGAACCTCCCCAACCTGCACACCCTGGAATACTCCCACTTTTGTTCGACAATCGGCGACTTATTCCCCTTCTTCCCTTTGTTCCCGTCGACGGGCTCCCTTCAGCGCTTCAGCCTGATCATGATGGAGCTTCCTGACGGTGCGCAGGTGTCAGAATGTCTCTCAGCCATGCCGCTTCTTCGGGAATGGAAACTCGAAATTCAGTCCCGCCCACACCGTCGATTCCAACAAAAACCGCACGAATACGTCGTCACACATCTGACCCCCAGCCTCCACGAACCTGATTCCACACCATGTCCTCTTCTTGAATCACTTTCCCTAAGAGGGCTCAACGATACGGTCTCGGACCAGGCACTAATGAACCTGGTGCAGGAGCGGACTGCACCTGGACTTCGAGGCATCACACAGCTATCCCACGTCGCTTGTGTCATTGAGCGAGCGATGCAGATCGACATCCTGCCGCTTCTGGAAGACCGAATTTCTGCGGGGCTTGCGATATCCATCGACTATCTCCCGCCTTACATCCCGAAATATTCAGCGGCCGAGGGGACCGACCAGGAACCCAGCCCATTTATTCATTGGTAGTACGGGTACATGTCCCCAACTTTATTCGTGTTAACGTAGATGGCTTCATCCACCATGAATCGATATCTGGCGGATGTTACACGTCCAATGAGGAGCTTTTCTTTTATCACACCGGGATCTGTAGGCTCTGGTGACCTAGTCTCTTCTGTCGGAATTGCATTGCCCTTCTCACGTCCTATTCAACGCACCTATTCTCCTGCATCTGCATTTCACGCCAGTCGCGCTGTGAGATCGCGACGTGAGACAATATAAGGCGCCCTTCATCGACCCGAAACAGACCGCCAGGAAACAGGAAGAGGCGCGCAACGGGGGCGATGAAACGGAGGGATGTGGGCCGGCACAATGATCGGCGCGCCGGGGAAGGTGATGGCTCCGAAAGCGTGAGTGAGCAGTTCGATTTGGCCCTCAAGTCTCCAGATGCTGCGCATGTCGAAAGAAAATTGAAGGGTGTGGGCCGAGTCTACAAAGTGATACTTATATCGCAATATGTATCTTTCCTCTTCTCTGGAATTTGCTGGGTCTTGAGAAGAACTTGTACGCTTCATACCAACTTCATACTGAAAACACATAATTAGTTGTGCTGTCATCGATTTTTCTACCTCTCGCAATCAATCGATTGAGGGTAGAACATACGTCCGCATCCGATGTATACAAAGTCCATTCTAATGCATCTAATTAATTATGATCTGTAGCAATTGATCAATCGTTAGCATTGCCTTTGAAGCCACTGGCAAGAAAGAATAAAAAGAGGAATCAGTATGAATGGCGGCTTGAGCCGCTTTTAAACAAAGCCGGACGTAAATCAAGCAACTCCCCGACCGGCGAGCGTTCGCGAGCGTCATATGGCCCCGGCGGACTTCATCATGTACATGCAACGAATGCAAAGAGGACGGTGGAGGACTCACATGCGGCCCGTACCTAAATAACCCTGGTGAAAACATGCGGGATCTGCATAACAGAGTCTCGATTAGCGAATAGAACTACGCTGGAGAAGAATCGAAAGGAATCAGAATGAATGGCAGCCTGAGCCGCTTTAAGCAAAGCCGGACGTATATCAGGCAACTCCCCGACCGACGAGCGTTCGTGAGCGTCATATGGCCCCGGCGGATTTCATCACGGTAAAAAGAGAAGACTAGGGAGAGAGGACTCACATGCACCTAAATTACAAATGATTTTCCATCCTACGCTTCCCCGTCGTCGTTGTCGTCCTCGTCTGTGAGCTCCTCCCCATGGCGCACTCCGTGGTGTGCCTCATACCCCTCCCGGCGCGCCCACGAGCGCCCATCAGTGTAAGGATTGATCCGCAGCGGGATGAAGAGCGTGTACAGAGGGCTGTTGACCGTTGTCAGGGACCATGCATAAATAAATGAGAACGGAGAGTGCGCACTATCCGTTTTCGCCGATATTGAAAAACAACGCGAGGTTGCGCTTTTTCCTGTTTGTTGATTTTGTCAACGGGGAGCGCAATGGGCGTCCAACGAAACGTACCCAAGGTCATACGAATTGACGAACGTCTAAAAGGAGGTGAGTGACGCGGCTCGGCACGGCACAATCCGACGCACCTCATCGCGCGACTTGGCAATTCGCCTATACACCTCGTGGTCCTGCGACTCGACGGTTGTCTCACCGTTCGCGACCGTCCATAGGTGAAAGCTGCACATTATGCCTACCGCGAGCGCCATCACGACCGACAGTATGTATATCATCACAAAGGCGATCTGGGGGACGTGGTGTGGCCAGTCGAGCTGCACATTAGAGTTGTAGGAAAGTCAGGTGAAAGGAAGGTAATAAGCAACCCACTGAGATCGCTTCACCAAGCATGTCCCCGGCTCCAAGCGCGCGCAGGACGTGCGGGAAGCCCGTTATGACGAGCGAGACGCATGAGAGCACGAGGTACGCCATGAACATGACGAAATGGCGCTCGTTATGCAGTCCTACGCACTGATTGACCCCTGGTAAATTCTCAGCAACGGATCACAAGGAATTCAAGGATACCCACACTGTGTATGGATAAATACACAAACGAATCTGATGATGTGGCAAAACGTACTGGACAATGGTGGTCGTATTTGAGTACGCAGCGGTTGCATATGCGGCAGTGGTGTGTTCTCTGCGACAATGACGACACATCAGTGCCAAGCCGGGACGCAGGACGCAACGCACACCTCCGGCTTTAATTGCCCGCACTTTCGACACTTGGTCACCGCGGCCCGCGTGATGACAAGGTCGTTCGACCATCGCACACCAGTCATCTCACCGCGCAAGGCCTTCCTCGACGCCCAGAACACGCTGTTCTTGGGCTCTCGGGGAGGATCGTCTACAAAACCCGGCGAAATCGTAACCACATAGTAATAGTGCATGAGAAGGTTCAGCGCGATGAGAACGCATATTGGGCCAGAGAGGAGTGGCCACCGCAGACTCGGCATTATAACGTCGACTGCAGGGCGATGAGCAAGTTTGCAGAGGTGCAGTGCGGTTACGTATGTAGTGTACTCACAGAAACATACGGTGCCGAGGCTGATGAGAATGACTGCAAAGGCTACAAAGTAGGGTCCTGCAGCACCAGTTATTCTGTCGCCTAGTCTTTCCAGCGTCTTGAAACAGCGGAAGACGCTGCGCGAGCACATCATCGTTGGCGTTGAGAGCAAGTGTGCGGAGCACAGCAATTAGATCACGTGAGGTGGCTGCGTAACCAGTCTGACGCGAACTCCATCAGCAAATCAGCGGCAAGCTGATCTGCGCTCACATGGCCGCAACATTGCTAGCAGCATCACCAGTTGATGAAATCTGGTGGGATCGCTGGCCAGCGCTCATTACCTCTTCAACGCCGCTACGAACATCCACCAGCGCAAATTAGCGCTGGCGAATGCGACAAGCCCTCGGTAACTCGTGAGGCGGGTTGGACATTGCACGCTCAGATGAGTATGCGCCCGACCACATATTTCCACTGCCAATCCTATTGAATCCCTCTCCCCTCCCCGGGTTTTCACACATTGAAAGAGAGAAGAAATGATATATATTGGGAAGCAGATAAGTTACACAGCTACATACACCGTGGCGCCGCCGTTCCCGCACCTCATCGATAGAGCCAGCATCGTAACGGGTGGCTTGTGCAGAATCGGCGCGACGCCCGGAAACTAGGGAGTGCTTGGAAAGGTTAAGAGGATAATATAAGTCTTGAACACATTGACCACATTGAGAGGATTGAGGAGAGAATATGCAGCCTTCAGGACGGCTTGACGCTTGACGACAAGACTGAATTTGACAGATCTTGATTCTTGAGGGACCTTGAGTAAGCTTGAGGAAGCCTGAAGCCACAAGTGAAGCCCATCTTGAGTGAATGGAAACCGACAGAAGGTGCATACGACGAGGGGAAGCAGCGAATACGACGAGCGGGGAATCGTGGTGGTGGGGGAAGAGAAAGAGACATGCATCAACCTGCATCAACCATCAACAAAGATCGACATACGCGCACGGACCATGCACGTGTTGATGGGATGTGCCCCACGCAACCGGGAGACATACTGATTATGGTCGCGACAAAGTCCGAGCGACTCTTCCGGAGGGCCAGCTCTTCCCATTCCGAGCCCACGAAGTAACGATAAACATTTTGAAGGAAGTCGAGTTCCTCTGAGCAAAGATTGCAGTGAATGCAACTGAGCTGGTGTAAGACTCAAGTCTCACTGTAGAAGTCGGCATTCCAGCGAGGGCGAACAGTGGCATGACTTGAAGTTGGATTCAGGATTGCACGAATTAAATATACAATCTCAAGAGCTTTTATATAAATATGGGCATCACAAAGCACACAGCTCACCCGGAGTATCTGCATGGTGCCCATCTTGTGGTTCCTCATGCTGAGATAGAAGCCTGGTACTGAGCTGACGACTCCCAACAAGTCCGTCCCCAGCTAACATCGAACCTCATCGAACTGGTGAGCGCTGGTGATGGCGTATATCACCTCCATCAGATTTTCCCAACTGGGCAGCGTGACCCGCCCCGATCCGCTGTCCGCTGATTTGCTGATGTCACTGAGTCAGAGCAAATCCAGACCCAGACTCGAGCCACCGTGACCACGTTCCTCAATTTTCCTGCGCAATAACCAAGACTGTGGCACTCTCCGCGCAATCTCTCTGCATTTGTGATATCCGAAGAGAAAATACTTATCAATGGTAAGACTTGACAACAAGACATGGATAATCGACTCGTACTAACCCCATATCAGCCCCAAATCAGCCCATAGCAAAACTGAAAACACTAGCTGGCCTTGTAAGCGGTTATGCAGATAAGAGCTGCGTCAAAACCAAACAAAAACTACAACCTGCGAACAGTCTCAAGTGACAACAGAAGCGAGTAGAGTCGCATTTTGTGAGCCCTTCAAGCTGATCTAGATTTGCAGGCGTTTGAATTTTTTTTCCCCTGTGGATTGGTCTTGAATTTTTCCACCGCCTTCCTTGGACCTATCAGGAACTCGTGAATATACCGTGTTGAATGCAATGTGGAGAATATCTTGAAAAAGTTCGTTCATGTTGCGTTCATGTTTATGTTATATATCCATGTTTAATTTAAGGTGAACCTTACCCCGCTCATCGCTCCTCACGAGGCCTCACAATTTTCCCTGGCTGCTTGCTGGCTGCATAGAAGGCCTTGTCGGAGCTACAACGGAGTTTGAAAAAGAACAAAACCTCCGGTGGCGTGCCGGCGGGCCCGGCGCAACACCTTCTTTTGACTTGTCATGGCTCCCCGCAAAGCTCAAGGTATGCAGTCTGTACGATGGCCTACCCAGCGTACTGAGTCGCTTATCTAGGTCCTCAGTTGCGTCGCATCGTCTCATTGAACCTTCCTGACCACTCGATCTCCCACAGCCAGCAGGGCTACTTCTGTCAACGTGATCTCTAATCCCCCTGCTTCGGGAGCCCACATTACCACTGTAGGCCGCTTTGAGCTATTGCCCATCGACTGGTTGTTAACATGCATTGGAGGTGGGGGTCAAGAGGCCCAGTTTTGCATCTGGCGGCAAACCGATGTCCATCTTTGTGAACTCATTCGTAACAACGGTTCCGTCGTCGATCATCCACCACTATGAGTACGTTCATGTCGATTATTTTGGTCCCTTGTAGTCTATTGACCGACCGAACTCAGTGTGGTCATTTCACCCTCGGAAAAAACCCTGCCGGCCCGTATGACGATGGACCTCATCCGTCGTCTTCAATTCTACGTGGCACCTCAGATGTATGACCTAGGAAATATCACTTAGTTCTTTCTTTACTAAAACCGTCCAGCTTCACTCCACGTTGCGTATACGACGGGAGAAAGAACTTGTTTTCCATTCGACGACTACCCTTCGATACGGATTCCCAAGTTTTCGATGTGACTCTCGCAGACTCAACCCCGGCCAACAGCGCAAGAGGCCCTAAGGTCTACCAGATCAAAATAACCCACGTCGCTGAGATCAACCCAGAGCAAGTCCACTTGCAGATCTGTCGCTGTGCACCTCTGACACCGCGCAGGGTTTTGCAACGCTTCATCCAGGGCAAACAGTCGCACGACAATAGCGTTCTGACGGCGATTACGGTTTGTTACAATTTTATTGCTGTTTTGTTTCCATTTTACTCATCCTTCGAATTCAGGCTCTTAATGTCGTCATTAGAATGGAGCCCACCTTGAACTACCCGTGTGAGTGTGGAAGGGCAGGATATCGTCCACCTTTACTCACCGCCTCACAGTCAACACCCGGTCCTTCTTTACAAACACCGAGGTAAAAAACATCAAGTCAGGATTAGAACTCTGGGTGGGTCTCGAAATTATTATATGTTCTTCATGTACTTCGCCGACACTGTATGGTTAGCGCGGATACTTCCAGTCCATTCGTCCCACGATAGGCAAGATGCTCATCAACGTCGACATCTCGACGGGCACCATGTACAAGGCCGGCCCCCTCCTGAGCCTTTGCTTGGAGTACATAGGCAAGGACGTGGCCGACGCGCTGGCACCCACGCGCGGGTTCCCCGACCGCGAGCGCCTCCGTCTGCAGCGCTTCATCAGCGGCATCCGCGTTGTGATCACCCACGCGGGGGCGGGGCCGGCAGGGCAGGTCCAAAACCCGCGCGTCATCAAGAAGCTGAGTACCGCCGGCGCACGCGCTATGACATTCACATTGCGAGAGGGTAAGACCATCTCCGTTGCGGAGTATTTCCGCACCACACAGAATCAGCCTCTCCAACACCCGGATGTCATTTGCTGTGAGGTGGGATCCGGGGCCCTGATTCCTCTGGGTACGTCGCCGGTTCCCTTTCCCATCGTTATTGTTTTAACTGACCGTCTCGTAGAGCTCTGCACTGTACTTCCCGGACAAGTGGGTGGACCTCTTTGTCGTTACAATAAGCTGATAAAACGGTTCGTTCAAGCTCATGCGAAAGCAAGTGGTGGGGACTCTCCATTGGACGTTGTATTATTGGTATTGACTGTCTCTGCAGCCGCCTGAGAAGACAAAAGACGTGTATGTTCTATATGCCTCTGCTTTTTTGTAACAGAGTCATGATGATTGATATTCAGGGTCGCTTTTGCGACAATGCGGCCTGAGAATCGCCTCCAAAGCATCCTGAATGGCCTCCAAGTCCTCGCCTACGGCCAGTCTGAATACGTCCGGCAATTTGGTCTGATGGTTGATCAGGCCGCCGGGCCTCTCAACGTCCAGGCGCGAGTCTTGAATCCTCCCAAGTTGAAGTACGGCTCTGGTTCTCGCCAGCCGACGGTCGTTCGTGCATCTTATGCCCAGTTAGTTCCCGAAATTCTAATTCATTCTTAGACGCCCAGCAATGGCTCGTGGAACATGGTCGACAAAAAGTTCTTCAAGCCTGTTTCAGTCAATCATTGGGTCGTTGTCATCTACGAGCAGAAGGCAGGCCTATCTCCTCTTCGTTCATTTTGGTTTTGTCTCACAGCCCTCTCCAGCGACGCTTTCACGAAAACGCAGCGCGGGAGATGATCAACGGTTTGGTCGCCAGCTGCCGCGACGTCGGTACGCTTGTTCATACACATGTACTTCGCTGTCCTGCTTAGTTACATCGTTATAGGAATCAGCCTCAAGCCGACCACTTTCATTTCCTGGGAGAATGGTCAGGGTAAAATCGCAGAGCAGCTGAGAGCGACCGGGCTGCAATATCTAAAAGCTCATAAACAACTGCCCAACCTGATTGTGGTCGTCTTACCGGAGGTGAGTTTAACTTCATTATGTGCAGTTCATGTGGGCCATTCACCCTACAAATATACCAGAACGGAAACGACATTTACACCGCCGTCAAACAGTGCGTGTCCCGCTCTGCAAACCGCCGCGCGTTTCTGATTTCAAACTCGAATGGTGTCGTCGTAGTTTCGGTGACATCAAGGTCCGCGTCGCTGCTGCGTTCGTCACGATATTCGTAAATAACATTTTATATATTCAGCTGGGTGTCGCAACACAATGCTTAAAGTCGAGTAAGTGCGTCCGAGCGAAGCCGCAATACTACGCGAACGTCTGCCTCAAGTATGCTTGCTTTACACTCGCACTGTCTACCCCATCGTCCTCACTGGCACGTTTGCTGCAAGGATTAACGTGAAACTGGGAGGTATCAACACAATCCCCGACCCAGCTTCGGTCGCCGTCTTGACGGATTCACGTAACCCAACTATCGTCATGGGTTCGTTCCAGTTTGTACAGCACTAAATCGATACTGATTCGTATACTTCCTGCTCTTTCCTGCAGGCGGTCTGTCAACATTTCTCACTGTCATCGCGATGCTGACAACAGCCTTAATTACTTGATTTTGTATAGCTGATGTGGGACCTCTGCCTTTTTACATCGACTCGATCTGACCAGGTGTTTATTTTTCTTTCTCCCAGGTAATCCATCCGGCCCCGGGCTCTGACGGGCGTCCATCCTTTACGGCCCTCGTTGCGAATGTTGACTCCGACACGGCTAAGTACGTCGCGACGAGTCGTGTGCAGACATCGCGCCAGGAAATGATTGACGAGCTCGAGTCGATGTGTGAAGAAGTACTGCGGAAGTATATTGAGTACGAACATCCATCAAGCATTGGTCCGTTTATGGACTGACTCTTGAATAGGTACAGAGAGCATGTAGAGAAGAAGACGGAAGGGAACCGGGCGCCGAAGCGCATCATATTCTATCGCGGTGCGTGTCTTGACACGGTTCGGACATGCTCAACTTCATGATCATCCTCCGTAGACGGTGTTTCCGAGGGGCAATTCCAGCAAGTCCTCGATCAAGGTTTGTTACTGCCAATTTTTCCCTGCGCGTGTACTGAGCACCCCCACAGAGCTTCCGCGAATCAAAAGTCTGCGGTATCTGTTCTATCGTGCCCGGATCTCCACTCATTTCTTCTGCAGGGGCGTGCGCGACGCTCAAAATCAACCCGATGATCACAGTCATCGTTGTCGGCAAGGTATTATCTCTTGGCTTCTCATTTCTTCCCTCACCGATTCACACTCTATTTTGTTTGCAAAGCGACACCACGTCCGCTTCTTCCCACAGGACACTCGAAACGCGGATAAGAGCGGAAACTGCCCCGCGGGTACCGTCGTCGACACGGGGGTCGCCCACCCCACTGAATTCGATTTTTATCTGCAGTCGCATGGAGGGCTGCTCGGCACGTCACCCGCTCAATCTTCACGCTTATTCGCAATTTTGACACCCGGATCATTGTTCTAGGCACGAGCCGTCCCGCGCACTACAACATCCTCTACGATGCGAGTCTCTTTTTGTTTGCGGACGGTTTCTTGCTTCCAGAACTTGCTTGTATAGGAAAACAACTTTACCCCAGACATGCTGCAGTCCCTATCCTTCGCGCTATGCCATGTCTACGCCCGCTCAACGCGCTCCGTGTCTATCCCCGCGCCAGTGTATTGTTCGTTTTCGTCGCTGCTTACACATCTACGGCCTTCGCTAATTAGTTTCCACACAGACGCCGACATTGTCTGCTCCCGTGCCAAGAACCATTACGACCCGGAGGACAGCGTCGATTTCTCGGACTCAGCGACACAGGTTGACGCAGCGCAGGCTGCGGACTCGCTCGATAAATTCAAACGCAATTTCAAGCCCCTGCACAACGCGCAATCTCGGCTCATGTACTTCTCGGTTCGCCTCCGCCCGTTTTTCGTTTTTCTTCAGAATCTCCTGACATAGCTTACAGTAAAATGTATCAAATGTTTTGTATCTTGTACAGTATGCACATCAACTACCTATCTTGTATTCATGCAATTCGGGTTTTCGCCACCTTTTTGACGCGAATCTCTGAATTCAAGTCGAAGAATCTCCACATCCATCCATTCATCAGACTGAAGCAACGAAAATGGCTACAAATGATTGGCTTTTGACATCTACTAGGGCAGCGCTCCCTCCTTCTCCGAATGCGTTGCCGTCTCGCCATCATCGCCGAGGGTTGCCAACCTCACTGCATTCTTAGCACTATCCTCCACCATTCCGGAGCCCGTGTGATGACCAAAATCAGTCGCAGTGTATCTAGGGTTGTTGATGTTGACTTTCCACCGTCCAGCTGTCCGGAGAAACACCTGCGTTATTGATGAGAACGTCCAGCCGCCTGGACGTGGATCCAACATTGTGGGGGACTTACAACCTTACAGATGGTTTGCCATACTTCTCAAGACTCAGATATCGTGCTCCGAGTCGTGTCTGAACTTTTTCAACATTTGAACCAAGAACCACGTGTGATTTGGCAGCGTGGGATTTCTGCTGCACCGCCTTACAAACCTTCGAGCGGCGAGTCCTTCCAACCTCCCTCCTCCCTTCCGCAACCCCAACATTTTAAGTTAGCAGCCTGAGGTGAGTTGACTCGTATACATTTATATTATGAATGAGGTGCAGACGGAATGGAAACCCTTCTTGAAGATATTCTGCAGCGCTGCATACGGATAGCAGGTCCGATGCTGATAGTCCCGTCTCACGCAGATTGCCAGCGCAGTCACGATCTCCAAGTTCTGGTCAGCGCATGAACACGACACCGAGCATCTGTAAGTCATGATTGAAGCGCTCACAAAAGCGCAATCCATTGGACCCTTACTTCGATACACACCCCACTCAGGCCTACCCGACGACGTTACAGCAGACACGCTCGCAGCGCGATTATGCGGAGGACCGAGGGATGTTGCTTTCCCAGGTATAACATATCACTTTGAGACTGTCCTCCTCAAGTCTACCTGCTTCTAAAGTCTAAAAAGAAACGGGAATAACCGGTATCCCTTCCTTGGAATAAAGTTCACATGCTGTACACTTCTCTCACCCCCTGAGGCTTCTATCAGGTCTTTTCTGGTGGCGAATATACTGGGTCCTAGGCTGTCAGCAGACCAATACTCCCGGCAATTTTCCGCATTATTTATTTATAACAGAGAACCCTGCTGTCCAGTGCTGCTCCTGCCATGCTATTCACCGGTACCAGATTTTCGATCCTGTGCGCATGTATCTACGAGACGTGGGCGGCTGTCCCGACTGTCCCGAGTGTCGGCTCAGATCTATGGATGCTATTCCAGAACGACCTCGATTGTGAGTTCGTCGCGGCATTTACAAGGGCTCATCGTCACGAATAATCCATAGGGCACACAACTGCAAAGCATAGCAGCTCCATTCTCATCAGTGCCCGTACACACTCGGCCGCTTTGACGGCTTGCGCGAAGCTCAATGAAGAGCTTGCACCTACGAATGGCACCTTTTTCGGTGATGACATCGTAAAAACTCTAGCGTATGTCTCGCTGGAGACTGGCGCCGCACATACGCAAAAGTACTGGATCGAAGGCGCGACTTGGGCGCATGGGCAATTGTGTCCGGTGGTCGGCATATCTGGCCTTTCGACCGCCGCCTGCGGGGAAAGCCTACCAGCGCTCTGTGCCAACTCTGCGCCGAACAAAATATCGGGCCAGACAGATCTCAGCCCAGCGTTCCAGGTACGAGTTCAATCTGGGAACCTCTCGATTACGGGGTATGGCCATTTTTTTCTGTTTCCTTGCAGCGTTTAACCGATTTGCAGAACTCGCGACCATCTGTCATTCCGCTTCCTCGGCATTCCATACGCGGACGAGCCCGCGCGGTGGGAATACTCCTCCGTATACACCGGACCAACCACCCTTTCGGCGCTGAATTTCGGTTCTCCTTGCGCACAAGTCGGCGGCACGGGGATGGAGAACTGTCTCTTCCTCAATATCTTCACTCCCTTCCTTCCCGCTCAATCCAATCCCAGCCTTAGCAAATTAAAGCCCACAATGGTGTGGATTCACGGAGGTGGTTTCACAGGCGGAGAGGGCTCCGACGCCATTTTCGATGGCGGAAATTTGGCCAGTAGAGGGGACGTTGTGGTGGTCAGTATCAATTATCGGTGCGTTCAAAATTCCCTTTTTCATGGCTTCCTATGAATTTCGACAGACTCGGAGCACTCGGGTTCCTCGCGCTGGATGACGGAGCGACGAAGGGAAACTACGGAATTGCGGATCAGGTGCGTGTTCGATTTTCTATTAGACAGTAGTCCTGCGTCTAAGCGTGCTTCTAGATCACCTCACTCAACTGGGTGCACCAGCACATAAAATCATTTGGCGGAGACCCGTCGCGGGTAACGATATTCGGGCAGTCTGCGGGTGCAGGCTCAGTGCGCGCGCTACTCGGTTCCCCCCCTGCCTTTGGGCTCTTCGCGGGCGCCATCGCACAGAGTAACCTCGGGGGATATGGGTACGCTCACACCTACTCAGAATACCTCACGATTGAGGAGGAAGTCGCACTTGCGGCGGGAAACTTTGTCGTTGAAGTGGGGTGCGGAAACGGCACCTCGGCAGAAGTGCTCGATTGTCTGAGACAAGTACCATGGCAAACATTGCAGCAGGCTGGGGACGCTCCACGGTACGGGTGGATTTATTTCTCTGCCGTCGGGAGCTTACTGCAATGCCAGATACATCGTCGTGGACGGGCACTTCATCCAGCGGGATCGGCTTTCAGTCGACGGCAAGGGACCCATTGCGTCCAATGCCCATGTCATCTTCGGCTGGATGGCGGGTGACGGTGTGGATTTCGCGGGCAATTTCCCACAAAGCACAACGACGCAAGCCGCCTCCATTGAGGGAATCGGGTGCGTCCCCACGTTTCGTTCCGGTCCTGCCAGTCGATCTTACGGCTGAACCTATCTAACAGAATCAACGCGAGCCTCACGGAAACGGTTGTTGACTCGGGATTATTCCCGCGCCCATCTACTGGGAATGAAACATTGGATACATTCAACGTGACCGGCCGTGTGGCCAACGACGGCGAATTTGTGTTGCGTGTTCCGTCCTTAATGCCAGAAATGTAGCTGACGTTCCGTTCTTTCGATATAGCTGCATCGACCAAGCGACAGCCCATTCTGCCGCCCTGCATCGTGTCTTCGAGTCCATGTGGACCTACCAATTTGACCGCAGCTATATGGGCTTCGAGCCTATTCCAGGCATTTGCGATCCGCCAGTGACGTCCACCCATCCATTCGGTGATCCATCTCTCCCTTATTTCCAGTGAGCGGTTTCTCTTTAAGAAAACCTAATGGCGCTGATATGTTATGTGGACGCATAGATGTCATTCGGGCGAGCTCTTCTACAATTTCGGAACGCTGGGACAGTCGAGCATGCCCTTCCGTGACGAGCATGATCTGCCGTTTGAGCAAGTTACTGTGGATGTGTGGACCGCGTTCGCACGTACGCATAACCCCAACCCCGACATCGCGTTCCTCTCGTCACGGGGATATAGTACTACTGCGGCGGCGTTGGAAGAGTGGGGGCCGTGGCAGGAGGTGAGGAGTCCGGTGCCAGTGCGGTTGTTAGCTTGGCCGAGCCGGGGAAGTGACTGGCTCGAACAAGAGCAGTGTGAAGTCTTGGGATTGCCGCTTGATTTTTACGAAAAGTAGGCTTGAGTTCAGGGAACCCCCAACAAAACTGAAAAATAAACAATTCGATATGTGACATGATCATGTTGAAAAAAGAAAATCTGATTAGTCTAAATTGAACGAAGAGACTACCAAGTGTGGCTGAACGCAGGACCCGATCAATATTATCCACAGGCAGTTAACTCTTTCAACTCAGTATAGTTAACTACCTATTGATATGTGTTTCGGCAACGCCTGGGAACGCAGTGATTATTCATCATCTCGCTCAGGTGATTAGTTTGCGCTTACCAAGCCGCGTCTGACTCACACTTTCACCTTTTGCTTTTCACCCCGCCCTCCAGAACCTTCCATATTCCACGCCTTTCGCGATGGCCATAAAGCTCTCATCGCACACGGCGCTTATAGTTATCGATGTCCAAAAAGGCTCGCCTGAATAATTTCGAGACGCGAGTGGACACTTACCTTTATTCCATCACAGGATTCACATTCGCACCGTACCGCGACATGAAAGTCTTTCCGTCGCTCGACACAGTCCTCGCTAACATTTCCTCCACCATCCAAGCGTTCCGCGCAGCGGCTCTGCCCATAATCCACATTCATCACGCCTCGCTCCAAGAATCCCCGCTTAATCCCACGCTCTACCCGGAGGGGTACGCGGTCCTCCCGGAAGCTGTGCCCGCAGGAGACGAGATCATTTTCGTCAAGAACGTCAACTCTGCCTTCATCGGGACGGGCCTTGAGGTACATCTGCGTGCAGCCCAGATCGATACGCTGGTGATTTTGGGGCTGACGACCTCGCATTGCGTGAGCACTACAACGCGGATGGCAGGGAACTTGGGATGGACGGTTTTTTTGCCAAGGGATGCTACGGCGATGTTCGAGCGTGCCGCGGCGCCGGGAAAACAAAAGCAGTTCGATGCCGAAACGATGCACGAAGTGGCTCTGTCGGAACTGCACGAGGAGTTTGCGACGGTCGTTACAACCGCGGATATCGTCGCGAGCCTTGAACAGTTTGCCAGGGTTCAACTTTAGCGTCGAAATTTGATCGGTTACAGAGAAAACTAGTCGTGCCTAAGAAGGATCTTTTTATCCATCCGATGAGTTGGAAGTGCACTGATGGAGCGAGGTTGAAAGCAAGCAGTTGGCAAGTTACATATCGACAGCATGAAAAATGTGTACTTGACAGGTTGAACGAAAACCGAAAAGGGAAAGCGAGGGATGCACACTAAAATAGAAACAGGCAGGATCTCTGACCCCGTTGAACGAAGCGTAATAGCTGCATGCCTGCAAAAGCTGTTGTCGAAGGAGGCAATATATGATGTGGTGTGGCACACCAATGTATTCCATCGACAGCTGCTGACTCTTGGCGGAGGGAGATAATAATAAGCCACGAAACACTAAAAGGTACAAAAGAAAGCGGGGGTTGCTATTTTGAAGCTGCCGATGTTCCTGCGGGTTACCTGGAACTTTCCTAAGAAGCCTACGGCCAGCAACCAGGCTTGTATTTATGACATAATTCTGCCGTTCCTAGCCGCATCGGTCCGGCATTGGTCGGTATTTTAAGGCACTGCGTAGATACTCGTAGATACCGATTTTTTGATAGAGTGCTGCTTCTTTGAGTTTGCGAATGGGGATCGTCGAGGTAGAAGAAAGATCCACGGGCCCACCTAACATCTTGTAAGAAAATGAAACGAGGTCGATTCTGCCGTCACGCCGTTCGAAGGATATTTGCGATTCGAGGTTGAATCGAGGTGTCAAGCTTCCTCAAGCTGATTATTTCCCTGTGGCTGGCGGGCTCAAACATCAGAGTTGCGCCCAGTTGGGGATAGTTACCTGCCCACTCGCTGACCGCATGTACTACGTCTTCAAAAACATGTGCCCCCCGTTTAATTCCTCAGTTGAAAGTGCAGCCGGATATCTGATAAACGGATAAGCGCGATATGATGCGATATGAAATTATCTGTGCTTCCTTTCATGTGATGGAGATCTTATCTTTGATATGTCGCAATCTGATAACGGCGTGTCATCATGGCACCCTCAGTTCAATACCTCGAAATCTTCGTAAAATATTGTTTGGCGCACAAAATGACAGCGGCTTGGCGAGGATTGCTCCGGAATGGATCTCGGGTGGGATAAAAACGACGCAGGTCCGGCGAATCCGGGCGTGGACACAAACCACACACATCCGATCTCAGGGTCGCATTTCAATTTTCCGTTTCCGGAGCGCGTCCATCCAACGCATAAATACATTTTTGGGGCTGCATCGATTGAGTCCTTCCTTGATTCTCGCCCAATAATGGCCCGCGCAAAGCTGACCGACGTCCTGCTCGCCGTCAACGCTGCAGTCAACCAGGACAAGGTAATAAGCAAGCAGCGCAACAAGGAGTACCCGCTCCAAGTCTGGTACCTGCTCGCCAGCTTCATCGCCTTCCTCACGATATGCAACTTCGCGGCGCTGCTCTACCACCGCCGCCGCTCACGAAAACCGTTTTCAGCCGGGGGTGAGAGGAGCCCCTCCACGCTCCAAAAACTGCCGTCTGCGGCTGTTCACGTTTTCCGCACACTGGCTTTTCGGTGCACCGTCCACGGCGAGTACATTCCACCCTCCATGCCTCGCCGATTTGACGAGCATACTCCAGTCGGCGACTACGCATTCAATTTCACCGAATTCTTCCTTGCTTGCGCGTATATTGCGGTCATCTTCACTTGGGCGTTGATCAACAGTGAGCCGGTTTTGCCTCCTGCATCGACATGCTGAAGAGACTGGACTGTAGGCACGAATTTGGCGGGCGAACGCTTCCACCCTCGGTACTATGCAAATCGATCGGGGTTTATTGCGGCGTCGCAGTTCCCGCTTCTCATTGCCCTTGGAATGAAGAATAACATCATCTCGTGTGAGCAATTACCTTATCTTCCGTCCAGATAAGCGCGGTAGAGCTCACATACGCGTATTTCTGCAGTCCTCACAGGCGTCAGCTTCGACAAGGTGCGCGAACGAAAATCCGGTCGATCTATCGTTGATTTACTTTCGGCAGCTCAACCTCCTCCACCGCGTCGTAGCGCGCGTGCTTATGGTCCTGCTCTGGTTACATGGCGGTGGACGCGTACGTATCTCGCATTGTGAGGTATGCTGTTCTAATTGTGTCGATCACGTCCAGCTTCAACAAGAGTGCGTCTTTGCCGCACTTCCGCGGAGACAATCTGTGCTGACAGGAATTCTTAGCGGTAAAGCAGAGAACATGGAGTACTTCGGCGAGGCGTGGTTCCGCTGGGGTTGGGTAGCCGTTACAGCGCTGACCATGCTCAGTGTGCTATCATTCCGCCCCATTCGCAATCGCGGCTACGAGTTCTTCCTCATCGCGCATTTCTTCGTGGTAATGTGAGTTGTGCTTACCATTAGTAATAAACGGACACTGACCGCGACCCACACATAGAATTCTCCTCGTGGGTTCCTATATACACACCAAAGACACTGGGTGCGTCGTTCAGTCATCGTTCCTGTGGGATAATTAATAGAACAACTCGGACTAGAGAGCAGCACTTCGTCTGGCCGTCGTTCATCGTCTGGGGACTAGACCGTTTCGTGCGCTTTATGCGCACCTTTGTCGTCAACGGCGGATACCTGAACCTTCTCGGCAAGGGCGCGGGCAAGGACGCGCTCGCCGCGCGCGTCGAGGTCGTGTCTGCGCACCTCTTGCGCGTGACACTCTACTTGCCGGACCGCTTCTCGTGGACGCCTGGCCAGATCGCATATCTGTCGGTGCCGCGGGTGAGCTGGACGCCTTGGCAGTCGCATCCGTTCACAATCGCGAGCATCGATGCCGGCGTCAGCCGCGACAAGTCAAGATCCCGCGATACGTCCGGGTCGTCTTCACCCCAGGAGAAGGAAGGTTCGGCCGAGAACGTCGGCGGGCAGGCAGTGGATCTGTGCACGCCGGGGTACAGCAAGGAGCTCGTCTTCCTCCTGCGGGTGCGCAACGGCTTCACGAAACGCCTCCTCGATGTCGCGACCAACAACGAGCAACACATCCCAACGTTCACGGCGTTTGTGGACGGTCCGTACTGCACTCCACCGACTGTGAGAGGGTATGGGACGGTTCTGCTGTTTGCTGGTGAGAGTTTCGTCGTTCCCATCATCGACGAAGCTAATAATAGACTGTGGCGTACAGGCGGCTCCGGAGTGTCGTTTACACTTCCGTTGCTGTTGGATCTCATCCAGTGAGTGTTGGTGTTACCGTCTCTTCCAATTCTGACTATATACTTTCTTCAGCGCATGCAAGACGGGAGCGAATCCCGCGTGCGGGCGGGTTGTGTTTGTGTGGGCCCTGCGGCATATAGGTATGACGCGCAATTTCGTTTGCTGTTCAATATTTGAGTTGCGACCAACAGATGAAATCGCCGCCATTTCCGACACCCTGTGCAGGGCGCTTGCTGGGATGGATCCGCAGGTGCTGGGCCTCGACATCCGCATACACGTCACGACTTCTGTAGAGGATACTGACGGGGATGCGGAGAGCGCGGAGACGGACGTCGAGAAAGAGGGGATGGGTACGAAGGCAAAATTGCTCGCGTTCCCGTGCGTGCACGTCTGTGAGGGGCGTCCGACCGTCGACGAGATCGTAAGTACCGAAGTGGGGGCGGCGACTGGCGCAGTGTCTGTTAATGGTGCGAATTCTCTCGTGATAAATTTACTTTTACTTACTGCTCTCTGATTTCAGTCTGCGGAACGCGGGGTCTTTCTGAGCATGTCAGAAGGGCGCTGCGAGCGGGTACGAGTGGATCCGACGTCCTCCAGGGAGGGCCCTCGGTCTGCTTGCACGTCGAGGCGTTTGGGAATGCGTAAAGAGAATGGCGCCTGGTATTGCCGAGCCACAAGAACCCGGATGATTTGTACACCAGTCCCTGTATTTTTCGACGACCCAGACTCATAGATTTACGACGTGTAGATACTTACGATCGTATGAAGAAGAATTTAACGGACTGTTTTCTAGAAGAAGAACAGAGGTTCAAGAATATACCAGATTTCGCTGCGCTCACCTGCATCATGTCTACCCGACCCCAATTCTTGAGATCTCCCGGCGAGAATGCATTGTGATGTTACACGGCTAGTTGAGTTGAGCTGGAGTGAAGTGACGAATCTGACCCTTGATCTGACCATGCAAGTTTAAGACAAGCCGTGGTGATCCTGTGAATCCTGATCATGATTCCCATCTTGAGTGATGGCCGATGGCTTGCCGGCCCAACCAAGGTGCAACCAATAATCGCTCTTCCACAGATTACTGAGGGGGAAGAACCAGCGGCTAAGGAGCTCGTTTGCTACTGAGAAAGGAATCTAATTTCTCGATTTATCGTCTGGTTGTACGATGTTATAATTTAACGCGCGAATTGTTCAACCATGAGTCCGTGACAACCATTAACCTACTGTGCTGTGGACAGATCTATTGGGCACGGATACCCCTCCAGAGTTTGAACAATGTGAAAAGGGGACGATTGTAATAGAGATGCACACCGCCGGGACGCGACTGCGGACGGTTGCGCAATTCAGAACGTCCCATTCCTCCTGCTCTGGTAACACACTTCTCAGCATAGTTGAGGAACCGCTGTGTATGTGACCAGGACGCTCTCTGGTGCGGCGCGAAGGAGGGAGAGCGCGTGCTGCTCCGATTTTTGGCAAACAAAATGCTTGAACGCGGGTTTTAGGAGGGGTGGATGCACCGAACGCGGTATAATGTGTTGCGAGTGAACACAGCGCTGAGCGGTGCACGGGACAGATGTTGAAGCTTGACTCCTTGATGTAGTTGGACTGCTCATCTAGGGCCATGGGTATGGATATAGTTATAGATCAGAGAGACAGAGATAAATCCCTCGAAAATTCTCGCTTCGTGCTTCGTATTCGACTGGGGGCGGGATGACTGCACCACACCGCTAAATCGGTGGAGTATGCGACCGATACCAAGGACATACTCCTTTTGAGTTAATATGTTACCTGCAACGAGCGTGGCGTCGGTTGCAGGGCGGCGTTGCACAGGACCACAGGTATACCGGTTCCAGCTGGTCCGGATCTGGGAAGCGCGCGTGGGACCATCGACGAGCACTTGGAGATTTGATGACTCTCTGAATTTGGAAAGTGGGGATGTAACTCGGTAAAATCTTTAATTTCTTCAAAAGGCATGCGGGCGGCGGCGGGGAAGGGACAGTCGACCGGTAGTATGCGTTGTTGTTGGTGGGGTTGGGCTGAAGCTCCGGTTGAATGTTCAAGATGTCATCAACACAAAATAAGTCAAGACGACGTTAATTTCAGCAGCTTAACTGTGCAACTTGAATTTTTTGGGACGACGCTCCGTGCGGTCCTCAAGCGGCAAATGCAACTTAGGCCAATTGTGAATCACAATGTTATAAATTGAAATTTCATGGCACTGTGCTTCTGAACAACCCTGGGTGACTGTCAACATATTTTCACGCATCTTTAGCTGAAGATTCGAGAAAAAATGACCTTCGATCAAAATCTGTTGGTGAAACCATAATGCCGACAACCGTCGGTGGGTTGAAGTACGACGCCATCTGCGCAGCTAACACCAGGAGGCAGCACGTTCAGATCCAGCAGAAAACTTTTGTTGAAACAAGCCATGTTGATAGCGTGGTTGGGATCAAGTTCCGGCCTAAGTAAGATCACGCCCAAAGCGTTCCAGGTGATGAATCAAAGTAAGCAAGTGAAGGAAAATATCGCAGCGAAAAGAATTGATAGGAAGTGCGGGGTGGAATTTACGCTTTGAAGACGACTTCAGCGCAAAAGAGAAAGGAAAGGGAGAACACAGAATACTCAAGGAGTGCGAAAGGATTGCCTGAGAACGAAGTCAATGAAGAGAAAAAAAGAGAATAAATTTCAAATAGATGTGATATGTATAGTGCACAAATACAAATCAAGGCAAAGCTTCAAAAAACTTAGATCCATCGGAACCGTACAATCTGGTTGGCTCCGGAGAAGGTCTTGGCTCGGGCAAGCTGGACAGACCTCTCGGGTTCGACGAGATAGTCGGCCCTTCCGACTCTAACGAGCTGGTTGATCCTCTCCGAGAGGAGGATGCCGATTCGGAAGAGCTAGTGGAACCTCGTCGGCCGCGAAAGTTCGAGAATTTTGCGACGATACTATGGATACTTCCACGGCGCGGCGCTGGGGCATCCTCCCTCTGGAAATCGAGGTGGTCATCCGGATCACATTCAGTGAATTCGACGTGCTAAGATGAAAGTGGGTGAGTACGAGGCATATAAAGCGGAAGAGGATGATAGGGTTACTTACCGAATCACGGAGATCCGGGTGGGGGAATGGCATGTAACAATGCGGGCACCGATATGTTTTTACATGGCGGTTGAGTATGCGCTGAATGAAAAAGTCACGCAAGTTGAATGAATAACAGAAAGTTGAAAATAAGACTGAAGGAAGACGCACCCGTACGATCAAGACGGGTAGACGGTTATTTTGACGATGAATTTTAGGGTGCGTTACCTCGTAATGCTCGAGAAGGTCGTCCCAGTTGTAATATGGGAGCTGGCACTCGGTGCATTCGAGGAGCATGATGCGTGATGAAAAGTGTTGAAAGGTGTGAGAGGTGTTGAGATTTGCAGAGGGCGAATGTTGAGAAAGAGGCAGAATTGACTCAGGCTTTTATACCGTTGGGAGCCCCTTTTCAGGAGTAGTGAGACACGACTCGGAGAGGTCGGCGAGACATCTTCCGGTGGAGCGACTCATACATCCGACGTCTAAAGAGAACTAGAGAAATCTAGAGCGCGACTGTCGATGTCGGAAGAAAGGGTTGTCTGAGAGTCAAGAGAGTCTAGCGATATCCGCTGGCAGCATCCGCCGGATTTTCTTCAACATTAGTCGGCGAGTGAAAAAGTAAAGACCGCAAAGTGAATTCCATAGGCATAAAATGTGGGAGGCTTCCGGGAATCCAGATGTCAGGATTCAAGTCAGAGGGCTGAAAGTTGATGTTCGAGGAAGAAAGCCGCAAAGCGAGGATGTGTTTGTGATTGTTAAAAGGTCCCGGCAACACCTTTGCCACATCTGATCATTCACCGGTACATCTCACCTCGAGGGTGCTCTTCTTCGCCTCATATCTCACAGGGGGCAGTAGCCCTGTTTCCACCTACTTCTAGGCTCTTCTGAATTCTCCCGACTTTTCTCGGTCCTGCTTCAAGCGTAAATCGTTCGTGAAGATTCACCAGCGTGGTGAATCTATTTCTTCACTCTCGAAGCATATACTGAATGATGGGCTCTTCTCAGGTGTCCAATATGGTCGCTGAGCCGATAGAGATTGCGGATATTGAAGAGGTACCGCGGCTTCACCAATTCCGGGACGACAGTTCACTGAGTCGCAGCACAGTCCGAGATAACGGGCGAGAATGGCGAAATGTACCTCTTCCAGTGGCTTTCCGCGACAGAAAAGAGCATTGGGGAAGCGACAGCAGTACGTTTCGCGTACTATTTCGTGCTGCACGCGTCTGACAGAGCGTAGGAGCAGCTCAAGTCGAAACAGGCTGACGTAGAGTCCGCTTTGGTGAAGGTCGTCCTCGCACAAGACCCATATCCGACACCTGGCCGCGCGTTGCGAAACTGCGTCGCCAGATGTTTCGTAGCGCTGTACACTCGTGGCGAAACACGGACGTTATTCGACACACTACAGGCATTCATTAAAGTTATCATAGACTTCAAGACCCCGGATCGCGACTCTCATAAGATGTACGTGGTGTCTTTCTACATCACTTGGTACTCATTTGCGATGCAGCGCAGCCTTCTCAGTCATCGGAGATTTAATGAAGGTCTTTGGATCACAGGTGCGTTCCGCCATTTCACGTTCCTTCGGTGCTGAATAAACACCCAGTTCATGTCGTTCATGGCTGAGATCACAACGGTTGCAGTCAGGACCGTGAAATCGTCCAGTGTGTGTAATCCTGTCCTATATTCTCTACTTTCTGGCTAATAACTGGGCAGTCTCCTCTCCTCCGGTACCACGCCCTCGTTGCGCTGCAGAAATCCCTCACGACTGCATCCCGCGCCGTCACCGAGGCATCCTTCAAGGACGTCTTGAAACAGATGCGTACGGCATTAACAGACAAATGTCTCCCTGTCCAACGTGGAGCTGCTGAAGTGACTTCCATTCGCGACCCTTCCCTCGATAACCATACTAATTTTGTTTAGGTCATTATTGCCTTGTATTCAGGCGCAGACGGCCATCCTCCCCCAACCGCCGCAGAGGTCGACGCGATTGTATCGCAGTGCGTCAAATCTTTGGAGACCGCCAACCAGATCACTCGGAGCGCACACGCACAGCTCGTGGGACACGTCCTCGCCTCCACCCAGACAGCCCGCCCCGCCGTCGCGGCCGAGCCCAAAGCCGCTAAGAAGGACAGGAAGCAAGGCGAAGCCGACGGGGACGAGGACGACATGTCGCCCGCTGCCGCGCACGCCAACGCCGAGGCTGCGAAGCCCACCCTGACCGCAGCGGAGATGTTTGCCTCCCTCTCGACGCACTTCAACAAACCGGCGCTGTCGCGCAAGTCCCGCATCGGCATCTTCGACTTCTATGCGGCGCTGCTTACCAAGCTTGGCCCGTCCTTGCTGGAAGTTCAGTACGCCCTCGTCGTCTCACATCTTACGGCGGAGATCGTCACAGGCCTGCCCGGCCGCCCTCCGCGCAGTCGTTACGAAGGGTTACTGGTGCGATCGCTGGTCGGGGTGCTGCTGCGCGACCTGGTGGGCGAGCGCATGCTGACCGAACAGGGACAGATCGGCGCGATCCGTGAGCTGGCGAACGTCTACCTGAAGCGGTGGCCTGCGATGATGCCGGGATCGATAGCGCCCGGCGAAGCGGTTCTCGTCGTCATATTGAGGGAGGTCGCGGGGCTCCTTCGGCAGCTCGGAAACGCTCCGCCACCCGTGCAAGACGCTGTCGCCGACCCGCTCGTTACCCTCCTTGCGCACCCGAGCCACACCGTCCGAGTCAACGCCGCGTGGGCGCTGCGCTGCTTCTGTTACTCGACTCCGCTGCGGCTCCCCAAGACCATCATCGTGGTCATGGAGCTCCTTCAACGCGACCTCGCGGCCCTCCTCACGCCCACCGCACCAGCAGAGATCCCGCAGCGCGCTCTGGGGCACGCGTACGGACTGGCTGCACTCGTGTCCGCGATTCCCGGACGCCCTTTGTACGTTTCTTACGACGCTTCCGCAAAGGTGCTCGACATGGCTATTACGCTGCTCAAGCGCGCGGGCGAGCATGATGTGCGCGTCGCGGGTACGGAGGTGGAGGTCGCATGGACAACACTCGCTGCCCTGATGGCGCTTGGCCCGAATTTCGTGCGCCCGCATTTGCCGCAGCTGCTCGTTTTGTGGCGCAACGCGCTCCCGAAGCCGACGAGCAAGGACGCCGGGGCGGCGGCGGGGAGAGGGCATGCAGAGTGGGGGTTCCTGCTACATGTTCGGGAGAGTGCGCTTGGGGCGGTGCTGTGCTTCTTGCGGCACAACTCGGGCACGTTGGTGACGCTGGATGTAGCAAGGCGCATCGCATCCGTGTTGAGCAACGCGTTGCTTTTCGCGAACAACTTCATCAGCCCCGCGGTGCAAGACGCGCTGGGTCTTTCAGACCCGGCATCGCAACAGGCGCAGCAGATAAATATAGGTGCACAGAAGGGGCTTCCGCTCCCTGCGCGCGAGGCGCTATTACGAAGACGCGTGCATCAGTGCTTCGCGGCTCTCGGATTCAGCGGCATCACCGATGCTACGCAGGCGACGCTCCTTCAGTCGTGCGTCACGCTGTTCGCCAGCCCCGACGGATATGCAGGAGCCGGGAGTGCGCTCCAAGCGGCGATTGCAGCATCTTCAGGAACGTTTACCGGCATATGGGCAAGTGGAGACGGGTATGCACATGGCGTCACGTTCATTGAAATTAGCGACGAGCTCGAAGAAGACGGGAAAAAGGCGAAGGAAAAGGATCAGTTGAATCGGGATTCGGTGGAGGTAGCGATCGACAATTTGGTGTGTACATCATTCTTTGTCCCGCCCGTCTTATTTATGTTCTCTTTTAGCTCCGGAAACCTGTCCTAGGCGCATGCGAGCACGACCCGCTTTCACTGTGCCAGGCACGAGTTTCGAACGCGGAATATCAACTGGAGGAACCTCCCCCATCGACGACGTCGGTCGTTGACACTGCCATTGAGCTCTTTGCTCAGCTCCTGCCCCTACAGGATCTCACGTCGACAGTTAAAATCACTACTTTACTCCTGGAGTCTGTGCGGTCACCGAAGTTGGAGAAGAATGCCGGCAGAAAGGCCGCCGTTTTCATCAATGCTGCTGTTGCAGTGGTTCTTGCACTCCGACAGGCTATGGCCAGCTCACAATCTCGGCGTGCCAAGGACACATTTGGTAGTTCTCAGGTCACGACGCTGCTCTCTCCATTTCTCAAAGTGAGCAGCTTCATACCTGTTTCACACAGTCGCTAACCAATCCACCTCAGGATGCGCTTGTTGACGGAGATCTTGTCTTACGGTCCGCGAGTAGCGAATCCATCGGGCGCTTAGCTAACCTTGCTGGGACCAATTTCCTCACCGGCCAGATCAAGCAGCTCGTTGACCAAGTTGTCAACAACCGCGATCCGCATGGACGAGCTGGCTGCGCACTTGCCTTTGGTGCCATCTATAGCCACGTTGGCGGGCTGGCAGCGGGGCCGCTCTTGAAGACGACCGTGAACGTCTTGATGTCGCTTAGCAACGACCCCCATCCTGTCGTCCATTTTTGGGCCCTCAATGCTCTCGGAAGGGTCATGCATGCGGCCAGTCTCGCCTACGCACCGTTCGTCTCGAGCACCCTAGGAATGCTCCTAAAGGTGTACTTGATGGAATCACACGAGCGCGAGGGTGGGACTCTACTCAACGCTAATCTGAGCGGGGATTGCCCTGCGTACCCCGTCGTTTGCCAGATCACCGACGCCGTCATCACCATTCTCGGGCCGGATATGCAGGAGTCATCGCGAACTCGCACCCTCGTGCTGAATTTGGTGCACGAATTTTCGCTCGAGAACGACGAGGGAATATGTGTGGAGGCTATTAAATGCATGCAGCACTTCCTCATGTTCGCGCCGGAGCACGTCAACATCCCAGACTTAGTCAACCAATTCAGATCCCATCTGGCTTCGTCTCGGCGCCCGCTGAAGCTGGCGTCTATAAACGCACTGTACCAACTTGTGCAGAAAGACGCCCTTGCCATGTCCCGGCTGGGCGGCGACAGCCTGGTAGAAGACTTATTCGGCATGCTCGACGATGACTCGTCGGTGCAGGGTGTCCGAGACGTCATCACGAGTTGGCTTCAGCAAACTGTGGTGCACAATCCATCCGCGTGGATCGACCTATGCCAGCGTATCATGTCCCGTACTACAGCATCACAGCAAGTAGCGGATGCTGCCTCGGGCCAGGGTCTCCGTGACGACGAAGGAGAGTCTCTCAACTTTGCCACGCAAGACGGAGCTACAGGAGGACGAAAACTCTCTACTTCACGATGGAGAACCCAGCTCTTCGCGCTTGAATGTCTGCACAATATTTGTACCATTGTCGCTACTAGCGGCAGGAGGGAGCATCTTGATATCAAGTATGCCCGAAGTATAGGTATAACGTCGTCCGGCCTTTTGTCTTCCCGCGTTCCAGATCTCATCAAGATGGCGTTCACGGCGTCGACTGCTTATGTTACGGAAATCCGATTAGAGGGACTTGTCGTATTGCGGGACGTTATCGAGGTCGGTGTGACATGGTCTCTATTTCAGCTTTTCTCTCATGACATTGGCGTAGATTTTCGCCACAGCACCAGATCCCGCGTATGACGATGCTCTCCTTCTCGAGCAACATCAGGCACCAATTACGGCCGCCCTGACGCCTGCATTCTCAGCTGATTCAACGCCTGAAATCCTTGCATCTGCCGTACATGCTTGCGCCGTTTTCGTGGGCTGTGGCGTAGTGAAAGACGTCAGTCGAATGGGGCGGATTCTAAAGCTTCTCACTGTTGCTCTGGATCAATCCAAAGGTCGGTAGTCATTCCCCCTTCTATCATTTATTGACTGACGAGATAAACAGACTCGGGAATGCTCTCATTGGGTGATACGGGCGAATTGAGCCCTAACGCGTCTGCCATGCTCAGAATCTCGACATTGTCGGCCTGGGCGCAGCTTGAGATAGCCAGCACGAAGCAGGCGTATCTTACAGATGTTATCAAGCCTTACCGATCTACGCTTGCTTCATTATGGCTGGCATCTCTTCGCGACTATGCAAGCATCCGAATCGACTCAGAGTTTCTCCACGACACATCGTCGGTGGCGCTCGACTCATCTTATTCGAGCTTGGGGAAAGAGGTTTTACTACCGGTGCGTCCTATAACTTGGCTGCAAGTCCTCGTTAACGATCGTCCACAGTACTATGCGAACTCGTGGTCTGTGATCTTGCAAGCCGTAGCCACTGCCATGCAGGCCAGCGATCCTCACATTCTTGCCGCCATGGATGGGCAAGAGCTCGGCAAAGATGCACCGGCTCCCGCGAAGGAGGGTCGTCGAGAGGAGCCCTCGATGATGTTCTTCATTGTCTTTGGGCTTGTGTACGAGGCGCTGGCCACTGCATCCGCTGAATCGAGCTCCTCGACGACTTCCCGCCAAACCACGGTGATCGCGGCGCTTCAGACCCTCAAGTGTCTCGTCCGCCCGGAGTACGCCGGAAAGGCGATGATGGAGCCGTCGATCTTCGACGAGTTCATCAGTCTCTGCTATCGGATGGCGATGACAGAAACCGCCCGTATTCAAATTCATCTCGTCGAGGTTCTGGCCATCATGGCAGCCGCCCAGGACAATACTGCAAACGGGTCAGCCATGTCTTCGCTGTCCGTTTTTTATCTATTTTCTGATACGTGTTCTTCAGCTCCGACCCTCTTTCACGTACATCAACGAAAGCCCATTGTTTAAGGATATGTTCGCACATCTTGCGCCACTCAACATCGGTGTCCCGAGGCTCCATCATTCGTGAGCAATTTCTTTTTCTTTCTTCTGCCGTCTGAATATTATTTGCAGAGGGGGATGTCCCCGATCGTATTAAGATGATTGTGGCTACTTTTGCCGCTTTCGTTTCCGTCGGCACGTCAATAAAAACCGTGCAACGAGAGGACGTACGGGCGGTGGGCATTCTTCTTTATAGTGGTAAGCATAGGCTTTCCTCCCTCCCTCGTTCAGCTCCCAACGTGCACTTCAGAGTTGCTCAAGGATGAGTCGTCGGAGATTGATCTGGCGGGCCCAACACTGCCCGCTTTGAAGTCACTGCTCGACCTCCCAACAGCCTCCCCTGATGCAAGCGATCGCTACGGTCGTCTTGTGCATGGTCTCATCTCATCCTGCCTATTGAACGTCGATGAGATGGGGTAAGTTTGCTAGAACCACCGGCCGGGTACCATCGTTGCTCACGGCGGTTTGCAGCGGTCGTCAAGGCGTTATTTCGGCCAAGAAAATCAAAAATAACCTTCTGGCCGCGGTCCTTATCCTGACCGTCATACCGACGTCAATCAAAGTCGGAGAAGCAGTGATTGAGCACTGTTGTTTCCTGATCACTCAAAAACTGCTCGACGTTGGCGAGGTGAAATGACCGGCAAGGATGCAGTCTACCACTTATTCATTCGTGCCACTCAGATGTCGCTTCCTGCCGCACATTGCGCCAAAACGCTGATCGTAGCATCTACCTCGGGCAACGCCATGCTACAACAGTGCGCTAAGATGCTCATTCCCGGCCTGATTGAGTACATAGCCAAAATGGCTCCTTTGGTTAGCGACGGCTCCATCACCGAGCCTCACTCCGCTGCTATTGGAGAAGTTTGGAAAGCATTCTCGGCTTTCTTCATATCCGTACCAGAGGATTATAGTGCGTATGGTCAATTCATCTCTCCGTTTCTCTCACTGATCACTCTATTTGCCAGAAACTCGGTTGCTGGGCGTTCTACTTCCGACCATAACACTGCTGCTGTCGAATCCACAAGCCGCAGCCACGCCAGTAACGTCTCAGAGCATCAGGGAACTTTTGACGTATGCGACGTCCTCGCCAACGGCTTTCAAGGAGGCGGCTGGGAAACTGGATCCAGCTACGCGGGAGTTGCTAGAGCAGTCCGTCAGACGGGCAGTCGGTGGAGGCGCCTCGGCCGCCACAGCCCAGAATGCAGCGAAACCGCAGATATCCCTCAGGTCCTTTTAGGTAGATTTTCTTGCTTTGGCATCATTTCTGTATCCATATATCCCCGCATTTCGCTGCAATGTAATCGTCACCATCAAATCCTCACCGCGCACCGATAGATTCTGAGTTGAGTCTACGATAATATGTACCGACGGACTAGTGACTACATATACAAATCACGCGGTCAGATTCAAGATGGTAGCGGAGGGGCAAAAGGTCCTCCACCTCTGCCTCGACCACGGAACCCACCCCGTCCGCCGCGCCCGCGATCAGCGAAGTTAGGGGTGAACCCTCTACCGCGGAAACCAGGCGCGGGAACAAAGGCTCCGCGTCCCCGACCAAAGGCAGGGCCAGGGCCACCACCACGTACCGCGTTGGGATTGGCTGCAATCTGTGGCACGACCGCAGGAACGACAGGTGCTACAGGAGAAGCGACTGCGGGTCGTTGATGCACGAAACCGCCACAGGGCGCGAACCCACGTCCGCCGCGCGCAGGGTTCGACATGATGGCGACTGGAGTTTGACTACAAAGTTGTGAGTGACGAATATGGAACGAAAAAGATAGTAGTGTTACCCTGTTGGAGCCTGCCGGAAGCCATGCATCGGTGCCTGCGCAGGCGCGGAAGGCGGACCAAACCGTTGGCGGGGAGGACCGGCGGGAGGCTTGTTGATAGCCTTGGGGTTGGTGGATGTAACGAATTGCGGATTCGTCAGGTTGAGGCAGGTATTAAATTCCACCGTCGATCCACGATATTGTGAGCAACTGCTTCGCTTTAAACGCCAAAAGAAAAGAGGAGGACTGGAGGGGGCTTACCGATCTCCCAAAGTGATGCCCGACATGAATGGCACATCCCACACAATGTCCATTGACTTCGCATTCAAGCCTATGACGACACCTTTGACGGAAAGCGGCACCCCGCCCGAGTCTTGGACCATCGTTACGCGATCGCCCAAGGAAAAGTGCTGCGTTTGTAGACGATAGACAGCATGCGCAGGCTTCAGGACGGCCTGTCGCGGGATCCCTTTGACAATCGCCTTCTTGATAGCTGAGGTCGATTTGTTAGCGGTGAAGCTATCAGCGAGCTTCTCGATATCAGTAACAGTTTCCTAGAAGACCAGTGGGTTTCAAAGAGTAAATGTGCAGGAAGGACATACCTTTGTTAGCTGATCGCAGAAGAGGGAGACAGGCTCAAAGTCCCGCACTCCCTTCGACTTCAGCCAATTTTTGGCCTCCTTGACTCGAGCGTCAGGATCTGGCACACGTAGGATGTCGGAAGCCTTGGCCATCGCTGTTCGCAACGTCAATGAAGGCTCGTCAGCTCTAACGCGGCGAACTCACCATCCCCACTGTTATCGAGGGATTGAAAGATTTCGGGAAAGTTGGCCTAAAAAGGAAATCATCAGCTTGACGTGAAAGATAGGGGTAAATTCTCCGGCCTTGTACTCGCGAATGAGGTCGACGGCTTTTTCGCTGAATTCCCAGTGCCGCTGCTCCTTGCGAGAGTAGTCGATGACCTTGAGCGCCTTGGCTTCGAACTTGAGGCTCAGACCCAGATTGGTTTTCTGATTGTCGGAGGTGATCACCAGGAAACTTGAGGTGATCTTCGACAGCGCGCGTCCGGTCATTCCGACCATGTCGGCGACCTTGAAGGACGGGTAGTAGCGCCCGGATTGTCGTGCGTCCACAATCGCCTTGAATCTGTCGTTCTCGGCCTTGTCGGATGGGAAGAACTGCAAAGAATTCAAGGAAAGGAAAGAAAAGTGAGGGCAGACACGTACGGCGAGGATGACGGAGAGCGTAGTATCCGTTGTGGCCGAGACTTGCGCGGCAACGCCGTATGCATGCTCGCCCAAGAAGAATATCCGGCTTCCTTCCGGGAATTCGTCAGACAAGGGAGGCGCCTCTCGCTCTAGGAAACGAGGATCTTCGGACGAAACCTCTGAGAGCGTCATTTGGACGGCATGTTCTTGCTCCTTGTCGGCGCCCTCGTAGTCTTTGACGAAGGCTCCCGTCTCAAGACGTTTCAGACCTGTACAAGAAGTGAGGATCAGAGTGCACGTAGACAGCGCAGGCGAATACCTTTCAGTGGACGGACGTGAAGAAGAACGTCGACGGCCCCAGTGATGACACCAGCCCGTTTTGAATAAGTCTGCTCGATTCTTTCCGCCTTCATCTTCCAGTGCCCCAGCCCATGAGGCGCATGAGGATTCGATATGACCTTTTCGGGGCTCCCGGGAACCACTACCATCTTCTCGTATTTGAATAACGAGTCCGACACCGACACCACCAGGCCCTCCTGCAGGAACGGCCACCCCATGAATGTCCGCTTCCCGATCATCTCCCGCGCCACGTCCTCCGTCTTGCGGTTCTCGTGCGGGTTGTCGATATGCACGACCATGGATTTGTTGCGACTCTCCGTGCCGTGGACATTGACACCGTGGAAGCCAAGGACCGCCGTATGCGGGAGGGTCTTGAGGGAGGGGAACCCAGCAAGGGCCTCTGCTCCCAGGAATACGCCATCGCACAGACCCTCGATCAGATGCAGGCCGTCGAGCGTGGGGAGGTCGAAAGGCTCCATGATACATCTGCACTGATACAAGGGCGGGAAGAAACCGGGAAGAGAGGAAGGGTAGAGCGTCGCTTCGCCTTGATTGTATATAAATTTAGTGCTCGTCCCGTAGCCGTTTCTACGTTTTTCTTCTTCCGTTAGGCGATGTTCTCGGGCTGGGAAAACCAAATTATTTTAGAGTTGACCAAGACCATGATGAGCTCACAATGCATCGCCGATAACAGTCGCTCCTCGTCAATGAATGGGATTTTAACGATCGCCTCCCAGTCCTGTCTCTTCCCGTTGAGATCCTGCTCGAACTCCAGAGGATAGAAATCGAGGATCGGGGAGTTTGCACCAAACATTAGATCCTGGACAATGAGTGTCAGCGTAAGAACGGCAAAGAGCTGTTGTCAAGGTACCTGATACGCTACGGGGACAAGCTCCTTGCTCGCTGCTGGCAACACACCCATGAGCTGCTCGTATGGTCTAAAGGGCCGGCCCAGGTCAAATTTAAACTCCATCTTGTCAACACCCCGCAAATCTGCAGCAGAGCGTTAGCGGATATCTCCAGCCCACCGAACAGACACGTACCTGATATCCTCGGAGCATAATGATAATTGTAGAACCACCCCCACGACGCAACTCCGCCATAATAGTAGTGCATCACCCACTGCAACCCCTCAACATATCTGAACGCTAGATCCCCCATCGCCTTCGAGTCATCGTACGAAAACTCTAGTTTCCCCTAGAAAGGGAGTCAGTAATTCGTTCATTCGTTCTTTGATACCGGAAGGCGCAAACCTGGTAATACCCCCGCTTCCACTCGTCCATCTTCTCCCTAATGGAGCGGTCGTGCCGCGCGTCAAACCCACCATCCTCGTCATCATCAGCAACATGCGCCTTCTCATACTTCTTCAAAACACGCTCGACCGCCGCTCGGCCCTCCGCATCCTCTTCGTCATCCTCCCCGTCGTTGTCAACATCCTCCCAGTCGCCCTCGCCTCCCTCTTCCTGATGGCCATTTTGCTTCCCGCCATCCATGCCCCCTTCCTCCAAAAGCGCGCCCGGAAATCGCCACGTGACCAGGTTCCTGTCCTCCTCGTCAAACTCATCCCACCGCAGCCCGAGGTGTAGATCCTCCGCCAGGGTGGTGATAAATTTCCGCTCCCGCGCCGGGAAGTCGTTCCGCATCGCCAGCATCGCCGTGCTGCGTTCTCCTCTGTTCTCCGTCACAAACGCCTTCACCTTGTCGAATATCTCCAGCTGCGGCCGTGTGAGCACTGGCGACGCGTCAGAAATGCGGAGGGCATGAAAAATCAAGGCGGAGCACACACCCAACTTGGACCGCTTCCTCCCGAGCTCCATCTCCTTCACATGCTTCCCCTGCTTCCCCTTGTACCAATTGATGTCCGCATACTCCTTCTCGAATACCTCCTGCTCCCACGCCGCCATCTCGTCGAGCACCACCTGCAGCCGCTTCGTGTTTATCGTCCCACCCTCGTTCATGTACCCATCCAGCCCCGGCAGCACCTTCTTGTACACGTCAAACAGCTTCTCGAGCCCGTTCTCGTGGATGTGGAGGTCGGGGAGATTGGGCAAAAAGTCGTTGCCGACAAAGACGGCAAGCAGGATAAAGTCGTCGATGACGCGCTCGAGGCTGTAGTCGAACCCAAGCACGGGCTCGATGTCGCGGAACTCGAGGTCGAGATACTCGCGCATCAATGAGAGGTGGAGGAGGTAGAAGTTGATCGCCTCGAGACTCGTGCTGCCCTTCCGGCGCGACGCGGGCCCGAACTTGACCTCCTCGCGCAGCAGGCAGAAGTGCGGGTCGTGGCTGAGGAGGCCCAGCATTATGAGGTCCGCGTCGAGGCCGTAGAGGCAGTGGCGGACGTTGGGGTTGTAGTCTGGCTGGGCGCGCGACAGGCGGATGTACTCCATGATCTTGTGCTCGCCCTCTCCCGGAACCTCGTGGCCCGACAGCACGACCTCGACGTCCCGCCAGTTAGAGTCCTCGCTTATCTTCTTGTTGATAAAGTAGCGCAGCTGGTCGGAGAGGCGGGCCATAAACGGCGTACCGGGGGTGATGCAGTTGCTGTCAAAGGCCTTCTCCTCCGGCAGCGTCTCGCCCTTCTGCTCCGCCTTCTCACGGACCTCCTTTGCCTCCTTTGCCGTCCTGAATCGCCGGCTCCGTTGCTGGTTCATCTTCGCCCGGGGAGCGACACCATCGACGGCCATGAAGAACAGCTTCTTGGGCTTGATCTTGCCGAAGAGGTGGTCCACGTACGCGAATATTGAGGTGAATATTTGCTCCTCTGATAATCGAAAATGGGCGTCCTCGTCATTAGGATGCGAGCCTAAGCGACATAAGTATCGCTCTGCATAAAATTATCGAGGTCATACAGTTGTGGATGATCCCATTGAAGTCCAGATACAAGTTGTCTGACAACTGGAGTCAAAATGGCGACAAACGGCGGGAATCGCACTCACCGAACTCGGGAATCTTGTTCTCTTGGATGAGTTGGGAGGTCAAGGGATAACGCTCGCTGTGAGTACTCAGAACATGATTTATAGCCACAGCTAATCATTGTACGCACGAAATGTAACGAAAGAACTTGGCACAATGGCAGGTTAAGATTTTGGCTCAAACGAATAGATAGCTATGCAGACCTTGGGAATACCTATGCACTGTTAGAATATACAACCGGATTGGGACCCAACTGACCCATTGTGAAGCTTCAAGCCAAAGTGAGGGAGGCGTACGTTGGGGTAGAGGTAATCGTTTGTTTGGCAGCAGCGACTGATTGATTGGTCATTATGGTGTCGGTCAGCACAGGCAAACACCACGTCATATCCTGCGCTTTGACCGACAACCGTCTGGATGTCTTGCCTCATTTCGTGTCTTAAGCATCGCTCGGATAACCGGGATATTTCTCTAGCCAATCTCAACTCTTGAAGAACTTTGTGCATGTAAAACAAGAGCTTCTGTGCATGCTTCGAATTCAATTCGAATTTCGAAGAACTAGGTTGAACTACGGCTTCGACTCGCCCATGGCCCATGTGGTACGGCAATTTTTCACGCAGAAACGGCTTTGTCCTGCCGTAGAGATGAATTCTGGGATGACTTCACGGACGTCTGATGCAACTCGAGGTGCAACGGTGCAGTGTGTTCCAAGTTGTACATTTATTGGGGTTAAAACCAAGTTAAAACTAAAAAAAAAAGGAACCTTACGAAGCGACACACCTCAACCTCTTGTTTCTAGAATACCATCCTTTTTCAGTTCTCCCTCAATGAGATGAACCATTATACTGTATTATTTCAATCAGGTCGACAGTCACGCGTCACGCACCCCTGTGTCGATATCGAATTTTGGTTGAGGTCCCGCGTCACTTAAGGCTTTGTCGAACCAAAAAAATTGGGTCACGCAGGCAAAATCCCCGGAAAACACCCAAAAATGAAATTTTGCACTGGAATTTTCGAAAATTTCCTAGTGGTCACGCGAAAATTTCAGGGCTATCGAATTGTCGAATTGTTCCCGGGTGGTCACGCGTCACACCCCGTGTCGATCTGATTGAAAAAATACAGTAATTTCGCGTATACATAATTGGCACCAGAAAATATAAACATATTGGTCACCCCCATTCTTCAAAATTAGGCGTAAACCCATATCATTCTCTACCGCTCCTCGATCTTCGCTCACAATTGAGCAAATGCCACCCAGGTTGCGGAACCGTTCGCTTGAATACCGTTACAAATTTCGCACGGTTCATCGGGATCTGAGGGGATCGGCTGGACGACGATGATCTGCAATTCAGCTAATTGTCGCCTATCGTACACTTTCAGCATCCATTCTCGCGGTTCCCGCTTGACTCGGTGTCGGGAGGTCGCGTCGGGTCATAGGAACTGCTCAATTATTTTAACCTCGCGCCGTAAAGTAAACCTGAACTCAACCACTATCATCGGGGGTCCTTCTTGGTGCTAGTACATTTGCCGTAATTATGACTTTCATCGGCGAATTGAAACCATCATATACATATCCTTTTCTCCCGCGCGTGCAATCTAGCATCCCGGCTACGAATACATGTAACGACACCCTCCGACGGTCGCGCTCAGGTGTGCGCGCCCCTGGGCACCCCAGCCAGTACAACAAGGTGACATACGTTCATCAATACTTGTACCTGTGCAGAGCGCTGCCAGGTGATAAGTGTGTTGGGCGGGATTCAATTTCCAATCTGAATCACAATGAGTCCAGATTGCTCGTAGCGGTGTCGTCCTGGGCGCGGCCATCTATAAGGTTTACAACTCCGAGGTCTAATAAATTATTTAGCGACTTGGTGTATATTCATATGCAGAGTCACCGTCTCCAGCCCCGGCGTCTTGTTTATTTGTACGGCAGTTTAATACCTCCATGGACATGTCACATAAGGTCCTGCGCATCATCATTGTCAAGAAGTAATAACTCAAATCAAGACTCAAACAACTCTTGGTCCGTGCGCCGCTTTTGACTCTTTCGCATACCACCCATGGTCCGTGCGCCCATCTCGATACAAAAATCATGAGTATCTTCATCTACCCTCATCTTTTACGGAGCCAGCGGGTTCTCCCTCCTGCCGCGACAGAGAACTTCCTGGGCTTGGGGCACCTCCACACACATTGCACGGCGCTTCCATAGGTTCGTGAGGGGTGTCCTGGGCTTGCCCACTGCATGCGGTCGCGCCGCGTCAGTGTGCACCTCCACAATATTTTCCTGTCCCACATCAACCACTCGAGGGGTTGGATGTGGGCCTTCTTTTCGGTCCTCCGTTGCGCTAACCCTAACCCAATTTGAACATAGTCTCTCCGACAGACGCTTCAACAATTACCTACCTCGTACCTCGGTTTGTTGAAAGTTGAACAACAATTTCGTTGAACTCGACCGACCGCGAATCACTCCACAACGGAACAGCATCCCGCTGAGGTCGATGAGTGTCATTGGCGATTTTCTTTTGCCGGCCCCACTAGAATTGGGCAGTGCAATGCTAAACGGACGATCAAACTATTTTAGTTCAAGAGAGATTTGAACCATGTGGGTACTGGTTCTCACGTTCACAAATTATGTTTCAATGGAATGTAAGAGCTGCCCAAATGCTGCGGCCATCTTGTCAGTATGAAACTTCCGAACTTTGGCCGGGAAGCAGCGGCAAGCCTAGATCCAGCGGTCTTCCCCGGCCGTTCTACTAAGCCAAGCTATTTTCAACATTTGATCTTTGCGCAGGGATGTTGAACATTGCCCGACTTGGCCGAGACACCTGGCGCTGATGTATTCCCTTTGCTTAGGATAGAGGTTTGTGACCAGGTCCTTTCGTTGTTAGTCTATGCCGGCAAAACAAAAATTGCAAAACTTCTGTATGGTTCAAATCAAGACATCATGCATCATAAGTTGACTCATGACGGATTGAAGCGATCAATGGGCACATACAATTCCCCGAAACTTACCTCCGTCTGGAATTTAACCTACATAAACAGGGCAGCATATTGTCATTCCCTCATTAAATATGTTCAGATACAATTCAACAATCGTATCAACTCAAGTAAAACCACATACGAATAATCTAAGTACACAGGACAGGTAAGCGACCTTTGAACAGGCGCGGCTCCCCATTAAATACGTTAATATACTTGGCACGGCGGCCACAACGAAGCTCCCGCCTGGCGTGGATAATTTACACAGGACAGGTAAGCGACCTTTGAACAGGCGCGGCTCCCCATTAAATACGTTAATATACTTGGCACGGCGGCCACAACGAAGCTCCCGCCTGGCGTGGATAATTTACACAGCGCGGGAGGGAGGTCAGATGCGGCTCCATATCAATATGGACCCTATACGCCAACATGTGAGTACATGCAAATGTTTCAAGGACATAGGATTTATCTCACCCAATTTCTAGGGTCAGATGTATTGCGGGCAGGATCGGGGGCTGTCGTCCCCCCGCCTGGATATTTGACAGAGTACCCGGAGTTGTATGCGGTGTTAGGATATTGCACCTGTTGTTGAGGATATTGGCTTGAGTGCAACGAGTAGTCAGGGAAGGATTGGTTGTTTCCAGGTAACGGCGGCGGCCCTTGGTACTGAGAGGATGAGGGATATCGGGTGTTGCTCGTGGAGAAGTAGCCCTGGGGTGGTTGCGAATAAGAAGGATTGGTCATAGGGTAGCTTGAGTTCGGGTTCGTTGGTTGGAATGACATTGTCGAGCTGTGGCCGCGACTGGACCCTGCATACCCAGACAGAGGGAGCTGGGACGTCGAATGAGAGCGAGAATGCTGGCTTGGGTTGGCCATTGGATGATATCCCTGTCGGCTCACAGACGAATGTCCAGAATATTGACTGGAACGGGCGTCGGCGTAGTCGAGTTCAAGCGGCGGGCTGGGCGAGGATTCTGGTGAATGCCTTCGACGTGAGGAACCACGAGACGAGCCCTCAGCACGAGTGATACTATTATATCTAGCCCGACACTTGAGGACGCGGTGGGATACAGGGTGGGCGAAACACCGACCGATTTTTTGCAGCTAGACCTGTCCTCCCCGGAAAATACATGTGCACAATTTTTGTCCACACCTTTCCTTGTTCATTGACGGCCTGTATCAGCAGGTCATCCTACACGTTTGTCGTCAGCGCCGGTGCACACTAGGGAACAAACATTGCTTACAGCTTCTGCCGTCCATGCTGTTCGGTCAATCGCGGGGTTGAGAGTGTCTGACCAACGCTTGGCGCATTCTGTGATCAAAGTCGGCGACGTCGGGGACAGCCGGGAAGAAGAGTAATAAGCAACGTACGATCGCTATTGCGTGTCTGTACCATAGACGCGACCACGGACCATCTATAATGGCATGAGTAGGTTGGATAAAAAGGAACAATATGGTGCAGAATGCACCTTGTTCCGAAGGATTCGATGGCGCTCAGTAACCGTTGATCCTCGTCCGGCGCCCATCCACCCTTAACGACGTCTGAGCTCATCTTCGCGTACCAGCGCTTTCGGCAATCCTTGTTGGTGCGATTCGGGACATGCTGGGCAATCGCGTGCCATTTCGAAGGAGCAGGGTTACCGGGCTCCTCTTCTCCACGTTAGTACCGAATTTATGATCTCGAGGTAAGATTTACCTCGACCAACAGCGAGCTTCAGTAATTCATCCTCTTGCGCGGTCCATTGACGGCGCTCTCGGCTCATCGAGGGTACTGAAGGAAGAGTTGGGAGCATTTCGGGGGGTGTAGTAATGGTTGTGGGTATAAATGAAATCCTTCCGGTGCTAGTTATAGGGAAAGTAAGTTTGTTTTGGTATCGCGTCTCCGGCCCTTAAGCCCGTGGATGGATCGGAGACACAGCCAATGTTGAAAACAGTCACATCATCGCGATGTCCGGAGGAAAAACTATCGGGGAAACAACAGCGCCAAAGACACTCGATCCACGGTTTGTGAATGAGATGCGCAAGACCCACGTTACTAGAGGACGCACTTAACGTTCAGCTCGTGGGGCTGAATTCGAAATATCTGAAAGCCGCGTTTCGGGACCTCTTCATTCTGCAGCCGACGCCGACAATCCGTGACACAAGGGCCGATTAAGCCGTGGCGGCAACTCAAGACGGCAAATTACGAGGACAAGCAGTACTTTTCTCAACTCTTACTGAAACCTCCGTCGTGGATCCGACTTCCCTCAAAGCGGTGACCGTCGAGATTTCGTATTTTTGACTTCTATTAGGCACATTTGAGCATCTGATGGAATCCTGGGATGTTACTCACATATTTTCCACAATGGTTGATACTATGATGCAGCAGACACATCCCCGCGGCTCTGTCGAGTGACTGAAAATGTCTGTTCAATGGCATAAATATGACTGCAAATCAACGGCGTTGCGGTGGCCCCGATGGGGAAGGAACTTATGGCCAGCCACACGGAAGTAATCTGGTCCGAAAACAGCGCATGCTACTCGTCAATCCGCAGAGCCTGTAAAAGGCGCGTCTAATGGGACGAAACGATGAAGATCCTCACGTTTTGACACATAACGTTGATTTGAATCTTGTTGCTTCACAAGCTCCATGGGAATGCAAACTGGGAAATTACCGCTCACGTTCCCCGTCCACAATTGCACTGCCTTCGATCTAGAATCAGGAAGAGATTTCCCTTGTCATCCGCACCTCCCGTACCGTCGGAGTCCGGTGTGAAGACCGACCGCAGTGAGAACTTGAAAATCATTGCTGCATACAAAGGTACTCTCAGGATGGTCCGATGGTCCGGCCTCGGACCTACTTCATTTGACAATGCTGTGTGCGATTGGCAGCGTGAACAAGGCGGCACGGAGCGGGGTCGGGGGCCAGTGATATGCCATGGGCAATCTCCCGTAAGGCCAACAATGACGGAGTGGGGATGCCGACACCGAAATGGGAGATTTTCTGACCAAAAAACCACGTCAACAACTTCAAGGACGCCTTGTCAGGAAAAGAGACTGCATAATTGAATGGACATTCCGGGATCATCGCATGGGCAGCCAGGGATAGCAGCTGCCAGCTGTTTAAATCCACCGGCATCCAATCCGCAAGGTAGCGCTATATGCGATATCGATCGGTTGGTTGATCAAATTTAGAGGAAGAGAAGGCTTCTACGAAGATGTCACTTTTCGTTATTGGAGCGCTCGGAACATAAGGAGAAGTGTACCTGAGAGCCTCGAGGGTCAATTTTCCGCACAGTGCGGCTTGAAGGTTTGAGCGGCGTTTTCAGGTTCAGATATCGATCTCAACATCGGAGCCGCATCCAGAGCTGGGGGTTAGCTGAGACCTGCACTAATCTTCCACGTTCCAGACCGTAACAACATCCAGCTACGGCGTGGTGGCGCCGTGGCGTATTTGGCCGGTCTGACACGCGATGACGACGGCGCGAAACAAAAGAAAGTCCCAAGAGGAAACGAATCGTTGGAACCCATGAATCCCACTGACACTCCTTCCGCGGTGATATAAACAGGCCGATAGCGAATCTAGGATATAAATAAGTATTAAGAGGAAAGATGCAAAATTTGGGCCTATCAAGGAACGCGGCCGTGTGGGTGTGAATTGGGTGTGGATCAAAATTCAATCGCAGACCTTCATTGTTGCAAACTGTATCTCCATCCGGACTGACTGAACCGCCGTGTCTTCTGACCCAGCTATACTGTAAGTTTATCGGTCGACGGGTCCCATGGTCTGAGGCTGGCTGCGGGGAGGTCCTGGATGAGTGCAGGAACAAGGGTGACAAAGAATGATCGGCGCCACGTGACATCGTGTCAATCATTTTTTCTTGAGTCGAAACGACCATCTCGCTTTTCTATCTTTCTAGATGGCGGAAATCCACGATCAGTTCGATACGATACTCATCCTAGATTTCGGATCGCAGGTTGGTCCACTCATTATAGCTCGTAGTCGCCATTCACGCCCTCTTAGTACAGTCATTTGATAACACGAAGATGCCGCGAGCACAACGTTTACGCTGAATTAATGCCATGTACAACTCAGCTGAAGGATGTCAAGTTTAAACCTAAAGGTCGGAGCTCCTGTACTCGTGCTCCACGCCCAGAGAAGTAATTCCCAGCCAGGGATAATTCTGTCTGGGTCACCGTACTCGGTTTACGATAAAGATTCCCCACACGCCGATCCCGGCATCTTCGACCTTGGCGTTCCCATTCTTGGGATATGTTATGGTCTGCAGGTCGGGTTTGCACCTCTTCGGCAGATCTTCGTCTTATGAATTACCGCAGGAAATTGCGTGGCAAATGAAGGGTACTGTGGCGAAGTGCGACCACAGGGAATATGGGCATGCACAGGTGCAAGTGACCAAGATCGGGGGAGAAAACGCGTCAGTCGACGCCTTGTTCGAAGGTCTCGGCGATGATATGCAAGCAAGTTGTCGCCATATCTCCGAAATTCTCTCTCACAGTCTAAATTACAAAGGTCTGGATGTCCCATGGGGATCAGTTGTCAGCGCCTCCCCCCGATTTCCATGTAATCGGCAAGACCGCGACGGCGCCGTACGCAGCGCTCGCGCACAATACCAAGCCCTTCTATGGCATTCAATTTCATCCCGAGGTCACTCACTCGCCTCGGGGCAAGGAAGTCATCGGTCGATTTATCTTGAATATTTGTGGGTGCCAGAAGCATTGGACGATGGTACTCCCTTTATTTTGATGCGTTATTGTAGTACAATATTGACCGACCGTTTATCAGGAAGAGTTTATTGGTAAAGAGATTGCTCGCATCCGGGAAATATGTGGGCCCACCGGCCGTGTAATCGGCGCCGTAAGTGGGGGCGTCGATAGCACGGTCGCCGCCAAACTGATGCACGAAGCCATTGGAGACAGGTTTACCATTCTTTCCTTTATTTTAAATGACTGGAGCTAACACACATCCTTCAGATTCCATGCCATCATGGTCGATAACGGTGTCCTTCGTTTAAACGAAGCGAAACAAGTGAACGATATGCTCAACAAGGATCTCGGCGTCAATCTGACAGTCGTCGATGCGTCGGACTTATTTTTGTCTCGTCTCGACGGCGTTGAAGATCCGGAGAAAAAGCGTAAGATCATTGGCAACACGTTCATCAATGTGTTCGAGACGGAGGCGGCGAAAATCGAGGCGGCCGCTGCTGAAGAGGAGAGAAACGGCGCCGCTGCAAAGGGGCGCGTCGAATGGCTGTTGCAAGGGACGCTGTACCCGGACGTCATTGAGAGCATCAGCTTCAAAGGCCCCAGTGCTACCATCAAAACGCATCACAACGTCGGCGGTCTGCTCAAAGACATGAAGCTGAAGCTGATCGAGCCGCTCCGTGAGCTATTCAAAGGTCAGTGTCTTATCTATTCAGAAGGGTTGCGGGGCTGACGCTCATTGTCAGACGAGGTTCGAGCCCTTGGTCGTCTTCTTTCGATTCCTGCACCGCTCGTGCAGCGGCACCCTTTCCCGGGGCCTGGACTTGCCATTCGTATCCTGGGGCCCGTTACTCGGGAACAAGTCAAGATCCTGCAGCAGGCAGACAACATATACATCGAGGAGATTCGTAAAGCAGGTCTGTATGACCAGATCGCACAGGCGTTCGCTGTTTTGTTGCCAGTAAAAGCCGTTGGTGTGATGGGAGACTCCCGCACCTATGAACAGGAAAGTCGTCCTTGTGTCCTCCCAATCTCCTTTTGAAATTTTCTGTGCAGGTCATTGCGCTTCGGGCGGTTCAGACCGAAGACTTTATGACTGCCGATTGGTATGTCTGATCGTTTTGCCCGTATCTGTCCCGTTCAATAGTGATCTGTTCGTGTGCAGGTATGTGTTTCCACCGGAGATATTACGCCGGATATCCTCCCGCATCACCAACGAGGTCGCCGGTATTAATCGTATAACATACGACATATCCTCCAAGCCTCCCGCTGTAAGCCTCACCTCCATCTCCACATGTTGATGGTTGATTAACGTCAGAACAGACCGTAGAATGGCTTTAGCACCCCGTACTCGTGTAGAAGTACACAAAAATAGAACAGTTTGATCTTGCGACGACACAGCATGTGTTCTGGTGGGATTTGTACGGGTCTACTCTGGACCTCGGAACGGGAGTACCACAAGTACGCCATGCATCCTGGAAGTATCGCCTGCCCGGCTCGAAACTCACGATTCGTTCAGGTCCGCAATGGTCGTCGTGGTATATTTCATCTTGAACCCTGGTAATTGAATCAAATAAAATAAGGACCTCTTTTCAGTAAGTTGGCAGGGATATTTGGATCTAATTGTATCCGGCCGTGGAAACCTCATGTCCCTGTTGTGCTTGGAGATTAACTTGATCTCCTGGAAGAACTCGTGCGTTGTTGCACCACTGAAGTTTCTCGTCGACTGGTTGCCATTGTATCAGGTTTGCAAATTGTGCCAATAACACGCCCGCGCAGTGCATGTGCTCAAGTTTTCCAAGCCTCGATATTCTGAATGCCAGCAACTTGGGCTTTCACTAAGAAATTTCTCAATATTTTCAGATATTGTTCACAACCGGAGAGTAGGCTGCAGTTCTTTTCACCTGGTGAGAAGGAGAACGAAGACACAACCCACCGATAGGCACGAGGACGAATATACTTACTCTTATAGAACGAGTTCCGTTGGAAGTTGGCTGTGCACGGATGTGGAAAATTGAGTCCCTCGCCATATTCACAACGGAGTACGGTGTGTAATTTAGATTTATCCCGCGGTTTGAAGACTAACTTGAGTGAGAGTGGCTATGCAGTTCGGCGAGCAATTTCCACCTGGAATTTTGGAGACGCATAGAAGGGAGAAATCCATCGAACCCTCATATGACAAGAATTCTGCATCCCACGACCACGCAGAAAGAATTCCGAACTTCTGAACCTAAATCACGTTCTCGGACTGCGGAGTTGCTGTTTTCACGAGCAATCAAGATCCCGCCACAAGGTCCACTGGCCCAACAAGGATAAATGGTTGCTGGATTCACGCCACCTGAACAACTATACCGTATCCCATGTCTCCACTAGGCACATAGCAGAACGATCAGTTGACCAGAAAACCGACGATCACATACAAGACGACATGCCAGATGCAGTGCTGGTGTGATTTCTCGCAGCCTAATAGAAGAACGGACTGAACGTCGATACTGCCCGCGGCCAATGGATATTTGGATGGAGAACACATTTTTCGGAGAGTGTAGAAGCCTGTAGAAGCACAATGCAGCGATGGCGGATCTTGTCGTCTATGACATGTCAGCTACATGATGTTCGCTCTCGGGATGAAAACACGACCGAGATTCCAATATTGTTATCGACTTCGTCATGGCTCTGTCTTTCAGGTATGTATAATTCCAGCGAACAAATGGTGCGATGACAATAGCTGAGAAAGATTAAGTTGGCAGCCGCAATGACACATAGACGCTACAGGGATGCACATCTAATGATAACAAGTACTTGAGTTTTATGCTTCGGCACATCTCAACCCAGGAGACGAAAAATCAACACGGCGCTTGCCGTATGCGCCAATTCACAAGCTGGAGCTCCTCAGAGGGAGCGTGCTTGTAGGGGAAAATAACATAGAAATGCCACTATTGGGAACATTGAAGGTGCGCCCGCGCTACATACTTCATCTTTGTATCGCCAATTGTATCGCCATATTCCACCGCGACGATGGCAGGAGCCATCAGAAAGGACGAAAACTCCGACAAGGGGATCGTACAACACCAGTGAACAGGCCGCCGTCGGTGAAGGGAAAGCGACAGTTGAGATTTCATAAAATATGTGTAGTGAGGTTACGAGCGATTGGTCTGTCAAGAGGGACGCCATACAAGTGTGAACTGATTTCCAGGCGAACTATGTGTGTGCCATGCATCACCTGAACCACAGCAGTAGCTACGCAACACAGTCAGCCTCAATGAATGTTGAGAGGCAGATTGTTTGACCACACATGTGTAGCGGCGGCTCCAAGTTCCGAAATTGCCTGGCCAACAATACTGCAATCGATATTTTGTCCGCCCGTCAACCGCCCGTAAAAACTGACTTCGAAAACGGTCCAAAATCGTCTGGCCAACAATAATGCAGTCGGTATCGTGTCCCGCCTTGTCCCGCCCGTTAACCGCCCGTAGAAACGAGCTTCGAAGACGGGAATCCGGACGGGGCGGTAGCTCAAGAGCCGATGGATAACGATTGTAGTCTGAATTAGCCTTCTGATAGAGTCTAGACAGAACTGCAAGCAAACGTGTCCGAGTGAACCGGATCCACAACCCGAAATTCGATGCAAAGTTCAATTTACCAGAGAAGAACGCGCTGTTTGGCTCACTGTGGGCGTCATGCCGTGGCGGGGCAACCGTGGCCTGATAGATCACCGCGGACATCGATGGTGGACAACGAGGACAAAGTTAGCCATCCAAAATCCAAAAAAGGGAATTTTTTCAAAAAAAACGAGATGCACAACAAAAGCGCGCTGGTGTGGCGTTCGGGGTTGTATCTCTTCCGCGCTACGCGCCAAGCCGTCAGAGAAGGACGCCGGACGTGGCAATCGGGTACATCGGTTGTCTCAATTATAACTTCATACACATTTCCGCCTAGGTTTCACTTACGGTACTTTACCGTACGACTCCTGTGCATATGCTGTTAATTTAAATAAGGTATTAGAGCATAGAACCATCCGCCTGGGACGCCCTATCTATAGTTCCGCCAATCAATGTCGGTGCGTCGTTGTCGGAGATGCGGAAAGCCGCACATCGCGGCGCTGCGGTTCGAGATACTTAGTTTGGGTGCGCTGGGTGCGTCGGGTGCGTCGGGTGTTTTGTGTGCTGGTGCACGTGTGGTGTGCGAGTGGGAGTGTAAGTATGGAGGTAGTACATTAATTGAGATTTCCTTCTCTCATGCCTCATGCCTCAGGCCTCCGTAATGTCAGCTCGATGCCCTTCTCCGCACCGGAACTCGCGGCGGGCTGTGTCTCACCCGGGACGATGCGCAGGTTCTGGATAAAGGTCGCCGACAAGAGCGCAAGACCCGCCACAGGCACGCCGAGCACAAAGACGATCCTCAGCGCCTCTGCATAGCTCCGCACGACGCCCGGGATCATCTCTGCGGGTAGAGCCGTCCATATGTTGGTCGGACTCTCCCTGACGACAAATATGGGAGCCTCAGGTGCGTACTTGAGAAGGAACGACCCGAGCTTTGACGCAAACACAGACTCAGCAACACCGAGCCCCACCGTCCCGCCAAGAAACTGCGAGAATGACGCCATGGAGGTAGCCTGGCCGAGGAGCGCGGGCACATCCTTGAATTCGACCTGAATCGCGAGGAGCGAATTCTGCATGCCCATACCGGTGCCGACACCGACGAGGATTTGGAAGCCGATGAGCGTGGCGGAGGAGGAGTTCGGGCCGATGGTGTAGAGCAGCCCAGACCCTACGGCAAGGAAGACTGGCGCCACCATCAGGAATGGCCAGCTATTTGAAAGGATGAGAATCACTGCGGGCCGGAGAACGGACAGAGATTGAACACACTAGTAGCCGGTTTTCCCAACCACCTGGCCGGCGCCGATGACCGTCAGTACGGATCCAAGCATGAAGGGAAGGAGGTCGATGCCCGACTTTGTGGCGCTCTGGTTTCGGACGGCTTGGTAGAAGATGGGGATGTAGTACGAGAAGAGAAGGAGCGAGAACCGTGTGAGGAAGCAGTTCGCCATGATGGCATATCTGTCGGCAATGTTAAGTTTAGCAAAAGCGCGGAGAAACACGTCGACGGGTACTCACACCGAGAGCGACTTGAAGATCTTTATGGGCGTCATGGCCTTGTCACCGATGTAAATTTCCCAAACAATCCACACGACACCGAGGACAGGTGCGAAAGCAAAGGACTGGAGAGGTGGGTTAGATTTACGCGCAGTTATCAGATAATGGACATACGATGATGACAGCCTTGTCATTCCAAGCCTTCGAATTTCCACCCCATTGCAGGGCAAGAACTAGAGAGGTCACTGCACCCGCCACGAAGGTTGCGCCCACGAAATCGAGGGAAAGCAGCTGCTGGATGATGTCTTTGGACGAGCGGTTGGGATCTGCCCCGAGAGGCGGCGACGCTTCGAGAAGGAACAAGATCAGGGCTGCTGAGATGCCACCGATAGGGAGGTTAATGAAGAAGCACCAACGCCAAGTGACCTTGAACGAGATGAGAAAACCGTGTCCATACGTCAAAGGGAAGATATATTACATGGTCGGTGAAAGCACCCCCAATCAAAGGCCCGATGACAGAAGAGAGACCGAAGACTGCTCCGAATAGACCTAGGACCTGAAGTATAAGCAACAATCTTAGGGTGTTCACATGAATAAATACTTAAAAGACGCGGTCGGTCTTCGAGGCGAGTGGATTGCGTGAGGATTTGGATCATAGAAACGACTGCGAAAAAGCTTAGCGCACAAGGAGTGGTTGAAACCTGGCAGAAAGCGTACAGATTCCTGCTGCTCCTACACCCGATATGGTACGCCCTACAATGAGATGCGTGACGTTTTGTGCGACGCCGCACAAAAGCGAGCCGACTTCAAATACGCCGATTGCAGAGATAAGAATCCACTTCGCGGGAAAGATTCGGAGGGTTTGGCCATAGAAAAGAATAAAAACGGTTTGGGCGAGAACGAAAGAGGAAGCGACCCATCCTTGGAGGGTGAACGCGCTAAAGTCCTGGAAAGAAGTGAGTGACCGTAGATGTAAACATGGGAGGTTCGTACGGAGGCTATCCGAGGAAGAGCGGTCGAAAGGATGGTTTGGTCCAAGGCAATAAGCAGCAGGGAAAGCAACCTTTTTTGCGCAATGCATTAAAAAAGAAAAACTCGATAGAAACAAGGAATGACGCACATAGCCACAAAAACAATCGCTAGCTTTCTCCCTTCCAGGTAGGTATCTGGCTCTGGGACTGCCGACGGCGTCAAATGATGAGCGATTGTGATGCTTGACCTGGATGCCCCTGGGCGAGCCAGCTTAGCATACTCGGCCTGTCCGATGCTTGATCTGGCCGCTGCCAGGTGGTCCACTTTATCATAATGGCCTACGGTAACGCTGGATCTGGAGGCTGCCAGGTAGGGGTGTTTGGTGAAGTCAGAAATGTTGTCGGTGGAGCCAAAAGGCGTGGACGGCTCGTATGGATGAGCCATGAAGAAAAAAAGTAGAGGAAAAGAAAGGATTAGAAACGATAGCGCGCGCGCAAACCTGGGGTCTTATTATGTCGTATCCGCTGTCGCCAATCTTTTTTCGTCATGGCGAAATCCGCCCTAATCCGCCAAGGCCCATGTGTTTCAGAAGGTTAAGCGGGCCTGATTGGGAGTTGAGATGTTCACTTCGAGTCTGGCGAGTTCTGGCGATCGCCGACGACACGGACCCACATGAATTGTCTGAAATCAAACCATGAATATCAGCTTGTGGATCCCGTTGGTGGTGGACGGGCTTTGGTGAACTCCATGAAAAAACTCGACTGCAAAATCCAGGCGGGGAAGTGATGATTGTTACATTGCGTCTGTGCCATCCAGTATTAGCTTTTCGTGTTCGTTCGTTCATTTCAAATGGCTGAATTTCAGTGACTCCGTCAGTTGCGGCTCCACAACGTGGGCTTTCACGTGAAGGTAGGGAAGAGGACGGTGATAACCATGATGCCATCTGGACAGTGCACACACCTTTGCCGTCCAAAATATCTGTAAGTACCCGCTACAAGTCATTTCGGTGGCCTGGTAGACTGTAGTAACGAAGACGCAACCAAGATGGCGACAGGTGGGGAAGGGACAGGTGGGGAAGGGACAGGTGGGGAAGGGACAGGTGGTGAAGCCAAGGTGAAGCGCACCTGCCATCATCCCTGATTGGCGCAAACTTCGGCATGGCTGTGCCCGTGATCCGGAGACAAGTGCTGAGCATTTTACTTTCTCGTCTTCTGGATCAAGTTCTGGATACGGCTTGAGTTCTGGCTCACGTCGCGGTTCGTCTGCACCTTGCGTTTTGTGTCCACGAACTTCGAGGTTTGGCCCTGGTTTCAGTGACCCCCGTCTCATCCGTTACGGACTGGCAAACTCTAGAGTCATTGGCACGCTTTCCTTTTGTTACGCACTTTGCGTGAGGGCGCCGAGCGTTGTAGTGGCATTGACGCACCGCATCGCGGACGTCGTTTTCGTCAGCTAGCTGGTTTTTTTTTCATCTCATCTCCTGGGTCACGGTCAGACTGTCCATTTTCTCTTGCGTGTAGCTGGCTCCTGGACTTGCTGAAATGACCCGGAACGATAGATCAACTAGCTCTACTACTCCCTCAAGTAAACTGCGCGTTGTACATCACCCGCTCACACTTTTATTGTTGATATTCTAGGGTTCTCTTGAGGTACGAACCCTAGAATGGGGTCTATGTGCCGAGGCTGACGTGATCTGGATCTTTTTTCTCCTTCCCGCCATGAGCGCGGGTCGGACTAGGTTCCCTGGCTCGCGACCTCGACCGAGGCCGCCGTTATTCGCCCACCCACCCTCACCTCTTTAACCATAAGTCGCCCTTGTATGACCCGTTGATTATTTCAACCCACATCATTTGTTTCGTTCAACCTGTTACTTCTGCTTGTGAATCATTCTGCTTACCCACTTTCGGTGCAACCCACCATGTCTTCTATCCAAGTTCTTTTCGTCTGACATTATCTCTTTGCATTTGTTTCAATCCACCAATATTTCTGTTCGCATTGGTGTCTTCCCTGAATCATTCCACTTGCCCCCTTCTATTTCAACCCACCATTCTTTCGTTCCGAATTTATATGTATCTTTCATTTGCTGATAAGTTGTGTTTCAACTCTTTCACTTCCGTTTGTCTCTTCGATCCACAACATTTTACTTAACCACCGTTTTCTCAGCCTTTCTATGCACATCTCTCCCTTCAATTCACAGACATGCGGTTTTTCGCACAACCACCCCGTGTGGTTGACTCATTTGGTACCAAGCTAAGTTTACAACCAAAACCGAAGCGTCAAATTATTAACCATCTCCAGTTGCCTCATGGCATCGACCTTGCATTGAATAACACAGTGGGATGATGGTTCCCCAATTCGTACCTTTTCCTCTACCTGCACAATGTCGACACTCCCTTTCAATGGTTTTCTACTTTGTTTTCGGTGCTTGGAATATCCCATTAGCTAAGTCGTTCCTTTCTTCCATGCAGATGTATATGACTGAATACATTGTTAGCTATTTGGATGGCACACAATATTTTCCGTTACGTTTCAGGTATAATGTTGCACTTGTATCCTCGTTCTTTTCACTCATCACAACCACCGAGACAAATTTCGCCAGAAACAACTTTCCATTTTGATTTACATACACGGTGTCGCAGCCGCCCAGGCAATCACAGGTCCCGAAGACTTTCATTTTCATTTACACGCACCACGAGTCAGTCCCTGAGGCGGTCACACGCCACGAACATTCTCTTTTTTTGTTTCTTTGCTCTTTCTGGATTACTTGCAATATGAGAATATTCCTCAGCTAAGTGGTTCCGCTGTCTCCCACGGGGTTGTTTTTCATTGAATACCTTTCCAACTACTTATAGACCATTTCAGCCATGTGGAACATGCATCCTTTCAAGTTTTGAGTGCCGAATTATCAATTTAGCTGCGTGATTTTCGTTGTTGCGTTCACCGGTTAATCGTCCCAAGCCCATCGTTCCCTGCCTACTATTCAACCCGCGATTCAGCCACCCAGGCAAGCACGCATCGAAAACCTTCCGTCAGCACATTTGATTCGCATTTTCTTTTAATGGGATTTTGGAGCTCAATCACCACTTTCAAACAGCGAAACTCAAAGCTAAGTTTAATTATTGGACGAGATCCTTCACCCTCTGGCCCGAACAATGCTGACTCGAGATGGATGGTAGGAGATCTGCGCTACACCGTATTCCCTTGGTGTTGGTGAAGTTTATCGCTCGGCAGCCTCGGGCGTCGGATGGTCAGCATGTCACATATTCGATGGCTTCGAGTTTTTCTCCCGCATCCAGACGCACAAATCAGCTCCCAATATGTTCACATCATTGACAAGATTATCGGCAGCGTGTGAGCTCATAGATGTCATTTCTTTTCTGTACCACCTGAATCTCAAGGTACGTAACGAACGTTCCAAGCTTTCCCCAACCCTCTCCTGGCAGCTGACTCTGTTACTCTGCTAGCAGCCTTATAGAGAAATTTCAACACACACGTCTCACGTGTATCCTGCCTTCTTTTCTCACCCACTCTGCATGAAAAACCGCGCAATTCCGCCAACCGCTGCAGCCAGCAACGATGTTGTTTCTCCTCCTAGTCCAGTCCTTCATATCATTCACCCTCGCAGCCAGAACTGCTCTCGACGGCCTCGTCGGTATCGTACAAAGCGTAGACGACTGCCCGTCCTGTCTCGGCCTCCTCGGCGCCTTCCAGTCACTTGCCCTCGCCGGCGACGACGCCTTCATCACCTCGTTCACGAGCCTCTGCATCGGACTCGGTGTACGTATTCACCTTATTTACCTTCTCCTTGCTGCGATTGCCAACCACCTCAAATGCGACAGGCCGCCGACCCAGACGTCTGCACCGGCCTCATCGCCGGCGAGGGTCCCATCCTCGCGCACGACCTGCGTTCGATCAACGCGACCGGACAGACGGCGGAGAAGCTCTGCGATGCCTTGCTCGGCATGTGCGTCACGCACCCCGTGAACCCATTCACCGTGCCGTTCCCCAAACCCACGCCCGCGCACCCAAAGGTCTTCAAGTCGCGCGGCCGCCCGCCTTTTCGCGTCGTGCACCTCAGCGACGTGCACATCGACCGCATGTACACTGTGCGTGCCCGCCTCCTCTCTCTCTTGGGTTCTCTTTTGCGAGTATATTTATCTTTTAATACTATACTTATCTTTTTCATAATATCGGAGGTCGGCGCAGAGGCCAACTGCACCAAGTCGATCTGCTGCCGCGACTTTGCAGACTCGCCCGCGACGCCCACCGTGCCTGCGGGCCCGAACGGAAACGGGCACTGTGATTCTCCCGTATCCCTCGCAGACTCGATGCTCGAAGAAATCGAACAGCTCAATCCTGAATTTTCTATTTTCACTGGAGATGGTGCGTTTTCGCCGCCGATTTCATTATGTTACATGCGCAATAAATAATGTGTGTCCTATCCAATGGTGCCATATGCAGTGGTGGAAGGCGCAGTTTGGCTCGTTGACCGGGGGTAGGTGATCTGTACGGCTTTTTCACGTTTATAGCTGAATTACATTTTTACTATCAGAGAAGTTACGGCTGATTTGCGGGACTTCAATGCAAAGATGGCATCGAAGCTGAGCGCGCCTATATTCCCTTCGCTCGGTGAGTAAATTTCAACTTGTGTCCCACATCGACGCATCATCTGATCTCATTCACAGGCAATCAGTGCGTCCTTCTTTCTTCCCAACACCTGCAGTGCCCGTATTTCATATGTATACTTACTCTCCAGCGACTCTGCCCCGGTAAACGCGTTCGCGCGCAGCACAAGCAACACGGCCAACGACTCGCAGTGGGTGTTCGACACGCAGAGTGCCGGCTGGGAGGTGAGACTCGAGTTTACTTACATGTACTTGAATTCTTCACAGTATTGAACACATATATACGGCATATGGCAGCGATGGATCAACCATACCGCGGCCGCGGAAGTTGACCACGCCTCTGGGTGCTACTCTGCCCGAGTTCCCGGCATGGCCCTGCGTATCATCGCGGTCAACACTCAGTATTGGTACAAGCAGAAGTGCGCTTCCTAATACAGAGGCATTGTCTTGTCTTGTCTTGATTTCTTTCCCTTTCTAGCTTCTGGCTGTATGACAGCGATGTCTTGCAGTATGCGCACCTTTCTTGAGCCACCTTGGCGCGGCCGACATTGGATTCTAGACCGGACCCAAACGGCGTCATTGCATTTATGGTTGATGCGCTGCAAGCCGCGGAGGACGCTGGTGACAGGGCGTGGATAATCGGACACATCCCACTCGGAAAGGAGGACACGCTCGTGGATCAGGTTTGCTCATGCCCGTTGAAACATCTACTTACATCCAACTCATGGCCGCCTCAAAAGTCAAACTACTACGACCAGGTTCTCCAGCGCTACAAAAATACGATCGCGGGACAGTTCTTCGGGCATAGCCATAAGGTGCGGCCCAGTGGCAGTGGCGGGATACATTCGCGCGACGGAGTCGCTGACCGATCTGAAGGACCAATTCGAGATCGCGTATTCGGATTATAGTAACCAGACGGCGCAGAACGCCGTTAGTGTTGCGCTTATTGTGAGGTCTTTTCCTGCCAGCCCTGGGTTGTTGATCCACGGTCTGTGTAGGGACCTGCGTTGACCCCGACGAGTAAGCAACTGCTACTTCCGACCTGACAGAACCGACTGATCGCGGGAAAAGGCGGGAATCCGGCATTCAAGTCTTATTCTATCGATCCGGACACCTTCGAGGTAATGGATGTGCATGTTATATTCAGTCAGTCCGTTTCAGCCCATCCTCATTCAAAATATTAACCTGGGTAGCCGACATCTCGGACCCCAACTTCCAGACGAACCGTAACCATCATCTCATTTTTACCCCAAATCGAGTGTAGTAATCCGCGTGAGTAGCGACGTGGGGAGTGCTCTACAGCGCGCGCGAGACGTACGGCCCCCTTGTCGGGCTATCTCCGCAAGAGCCGCTCTCGCCTGCCTTCTGGCACAACCTCACCGAGGTCTTCGCGGCGAACGCCACCACGTTCCAGATGTTCAACACGTTCCTCAGCCGCGGCGGCGCGGTGACCGCGTGCGACGCGGACTGCGCGAATACGACGATCTGCGACATGCGCGCGTTCCGGTCTGAGAATAACTGCGTGCGTTGTTACAAGTCCCATTTGCCGAGGGTTTGATGCATTATTGGTGCTCGCAGGACACGCCGACGCCGGGGTTCTCTCTTAGGAAGAGAGCGAGCATGTCCTATGACTCGGACGAATGTGAAGATACAGGACTCGCCCACATTCTGTCTCGCATGGTATTGTCTGCGTAAAAGAGCGCAAACATCGGACCTTTGTTTCGTTGCAATTTAAACGATTTCCCTGCACTCTGTACCCTCAAATGTATGAGTGTTCTATGTATCTTTCTGAGCATTGAAATCCTCGAACCGTGTATCCGATATTTCAAAGTTCGCCGCCCGAGATGCGGTCGGCAGCAACTTTTGATGATTAGCGCCGACCTATCTCTAGAACTTTCTGCCAAATTGAACCTGGCAATAGATGTTCAAAAGGCATATATGGTGATGCCTCTCACGTACGTGGCGCCGAAGCCTGCCGAAGCTCCTAGGGTCTTACTCATCTCTCTCTTGCTTCCTGTGCCCAATCGACGACCGCCAACGCAACTCTTTCTTGTGGCAGCTGGCCTTGCAGCAGCAGGTTCCGCAGATGTTATTAGTTCCGCTCTGGCAAACACGGTCGACTGCACGTCCTGCCTTGGGCTTTTAACGCAACTCAAAGAGGTCGCGATGAACGGAGACGATGCACTCATTACCCAGCTCACCGGCCTCTGTATCCAACTCGGGGTAATTTTACTCTCGAATCTCCGGACTGGACCCTCATTGTAAAGCGTGCTAGGCAGCGGATCCAGACGTTTGCGCAGGCGTTGTCGCGGGAGCAGGGCCCGTCCTGGGAAACGACTTCTGTCAAATTAATATTACAGGACCAACCGCAGAGGGCGCGGTTAGGCAGAGGGCGCGGTTAGGGTGTTTGTTGGATCAAATTTCCTTATGCGTGAAACCAGATCTGGTTTCACTTTGTAAAACAAATGGGGTAAAAGTGAAAACAGAAAAGGAATTTTGTCACATGCAACTCGTGGGAAAGCGCCATCACAGTCACTGTTTTATTCATTCCTCTACCAGGATTCCACCTTTTGGTTCGATTTCAGCTGTTAAATTTACCTCCGAGACCCCGCCAATATTCTACGAGACTTTCAATTTCTTCATAACTCCATATGTACATCAAAAGTACAATAGCAGAATATCTATCAGCCACGACTTCCCACTACACTGGAGACCATAGAGGTGCTATTGGAAGAGTCTAATTGTATTGCATAAATCCCAACCCGCTTGGGACACCATCCAGCCTATTTGAGCCTTATACAATATTTAAATTGATTAATAGCCACCATTGTTGACTATGATTTTGGTGAAAGATTGTAACGCCAACCAGCCGTATAGAGACACTGCTATCAAGGGACTTAAATATACCGGGGACTTTGAGCACTATGAGCCTGCACCAGGGCTCCTGAGATCTTTTATTCTTCCGTAGGAAGCCAAGAGCAGAAATGTAATGAAAGCTAGTTCTAGGACATCAAATAATTGGAGCAGTTCAGGTGAAAGGTTATGAAAGTCCTATCATTCTATGACCGCAAAATTCTACATGGCTGTCATGATGCGACAAAGAGTTTGGTCAGGTCCAAAGATGCAAGGACCTGATTAAGCCATTAATTCCCTTCACTGCAGCATATAGAGCTCAATGTGGTGTATGGTGTAGGCTGCGGGTCCTACCTTTATCCTTCCAGCAACCCACAGCCACCAAACCAATGTTTTCAGCCATTACATTGGCATGATTTTGGCCAATCGAGCACCGTGCGCGCTGCAATTCCCCGCGGGATATTCACCTCAAAATGCAATCAACGAAGACGAATTTCCAAGGGATTTCGCAAGAATGCCACTCAGAAATCTCTTCGTTTCTCTCTTTTCTTTCCTTTTCCTCTTTCCTTTTTCGGCGCATTTTGTGTGCTTCTTTTGGCCACCAACAAACACCAGAACCGCGCCCCGCAGAGAAGCTCTGCACCGCGCTCATGGGCGTGTGTGTTTCCAAAACGGTCCAGCCATTCACAGTAAAATTTCCCAAGCCCGCACCTGCATACCCAAAGATATTCAAGTCCCGTGGTCGCGCCCCATTCCGCGTGGTTCATCTCAGCGATGTGCACATTGATTGTGACTATACGGTGAGATTTTATGAATGTTTTATGCGGATTTTACTCTCATTGTGGACTCGACAGATTAGCGTAGAGGCGAATTACACGAAACCCATCTACTGTAGAAATTTTACAGACTCACCAACGACCCCGACTGTTCCAGCTGATCCCAACGGCAATTCACACTGCGACTCACCGGTATCACTGGCGAACCCAATGCTTGCAGCCGTTGAGCGCCTGAGGCCAAAATTTTCAATCTTTACTGGAGATGGTAAGTAAATAACGTCTGGTTGGAATTCGTTCTTACTATTATGCCTAACAGTTGCCGAGCGCGCCGTGTGGCGAATAAACCAGTCGTATGTTTACACCCGCTCTCATTTACCGCAACCGCTTGAAGGTTGACACTACAGGGACGTCTCCGCAGATCTCCGCGATTTCAACGCCGAAATGGCCGCGAAGCTCAGTGCACCAATCTTTCCTTCTCTCGGTGGGTTAAACTTACTATTTGCTTCATTCCTGGACTAGAGTAGAGACCTGTAGGAAATCAGTGCGCAGATGTTGTCTAATTTCTCCCCATGTCACTGATGAAATTCTCAGTGATACATCTCCGGTCAACCTTTTCGCACGCAGCACATCTAACACGGCCACTCGCAGTGGGTGTTTAATATTCAAAGCGCTGGCTGGGAGGTATGTGCCTGCACCATTTATTGTTTTCATACAAAGTCTAAGTTGAACGCGGCAGCAATGGATCAAACAAAGTGCTGCCTCCCAAGTCAATCACCAGTCTGGAAGTTACTCTGCGCTCGTATCTGGAACAAATCTGCGCATCATGGCAGTTAACATACAATATTGCGAAGGGGGGGCGGGCGTTTTAGTCAAGATGCGCCCTCGAAAGGGTGGGGGTGTCTGGGGGGGATTATCCATGAGCTAGTAGGTACACGGGTGTGGTAAGGGGGTTTGGTAGACAAGAAATGTATACGAGGTGGCTTGTATCTTGAATATGGGCGTCTGAATTTTTTTACGGAGGGTTTCACGGGGATCTTGGTATGTAGATGGGGGTAGTATGGAGGCGCGGTCTCGTACGAGGTCTACGAGGCTCTAGGTATGGTGTGTAAGGAGATACGGGTCGGGGTGCTGGGGGCGTAGTAGTAGTAGTTGTTGTTGTTGTTGTTGTTATTGTTGTTGTTGAATGCTGGCCGGATAATATAGCCCTAACTCGTAGTTTTCAGGACACGCCGACTCCTGGATTCTCCCTGCGGAGGAGAAACGGAGGGGCCTCGCTCGAATCAGAGGCCTGCAAAGGCACTGGGATTACGCAGATTTTCTCAAAAATGATGTCTGCCTTTAAACAGTGAGGCTAGGGACAGATGCGTGCGTTGTGAACCTCGAGTATTTAGTAACATGTGAACGGGGAAAAAAAGGAACGACTTGTGGAGTCTCCCGACGCATTTTTACCGACGGAGTGACCAGGTTTTCTTCGAAAAAAACAATTTGACCTCAGCATGAAGCTTGAAGTTGAGGAGTTACTTGAGGTCTAGACCTTTATATTATTTTGATTGATAAGATATTGAGATCCTCGCTTTTGAATCGCTGCTTACTTACATGGCAGACCGAAGCTGACAAAGTTCATAAAATTGGAGGGCTAAAGTACAGCGCTCACTGCTTACAGATAACATAGAAGAACGCGATCGGATGGAAGCTTTTATGTCAAACAAGATGACATATCGGCCTTTCTATCTGGTATTATTCCGTCCCAGAGTTCCTTTTAATCATTCAACTTGATCTCTCATATACTGTACATCTACCTACATAATAATGGTTCTCAAGCTGTATGGCACGCCGTTCTCACCCTCCTCTCGTTGTGTTGCCGCCGTGCTCCATGAGAAGAAGATTCCCTTTGAGATGATCGCCGTCGACATGGCCTCGGGCGAACACAAATCGGCCGCCTATACTGCGAAGCAGCCATTCGGACAGATCCCATATATTGTTGGTCTCATTTATCTCCACACCTCTCCTGGCCTGACAGATAGTACATATCAGGACGACGACGGGTTCATCCTGTATGAAAGTCGTGCGATCTCTCGATATCTCGAGGAAAGGTATCCTCGCCAAGGCACACAGCTTATTCCCTCTGGCGTTGAGGCAAAGGCACTCTTTGAGCAGGCCGCGTCCATAGAATACACCAACTTTGCCCCATTTGCGATCCAAGTTGTTGACGAGATGATTTTCAAGCCGTGCGCTATTCTCTGAACTTTTCCGGTTGAAGTGGATTTACCATTCTTGCAGCCTTTTCCTGGCACATACGCCCGATAAGGCTCTTTTCGATACCCTAATTGCGGGCCTGTCTGCTAAACTCGATGCTTACGAGGTGATTCTTGGAAAGCAGAAGTACCTGGGAGGGAATGTCAAGATTCCCTTGTCTATTGAATGTAATGTGCATTATTCTGATTCAACTTGCAGGACGTTTCCCTTGCGGATTTATTTCATCTCGCTTATGGAGGGATGTTGTCCGCTGCAGGCAGCAATATCATGACCACCAAAGGGCCAAACGTTGAGAGGTGAGTACTTAGCAATGTCTAAATTGGCTTTGGGGAAGCTAAAGGGTGTCAATGTTACATAGGTGGTTCAATGACATCTCGACGCGGCCGTCCTGGTTCGCCGTTAAAGATACCATTTCGAGTGTCACCTCATACTGAGAGCCTAATAGCACGGCGGAATAAGATACTCAGTTCAAACTAAGTTTTGAATAATTTTCTTGCGGAGTAAACAATTGAACGATTCAGAGCAAGATGAAATTACTTCACCCAGTGAAGTCTGAACTATGTGTATCGGTGGTGCTTGTCGGACTGTCGCCATCGACTGATATCCTTTTACACCTCGGCATCGGCGGTTTATAACCCGTTACCGGTGGGTGTGAGGCCGCTTTAAGTTCAGTTCAAGTTGTTAGAATATCTGTGTTCTTGCTTCTGTTCCTTAACAAGCAAGGAGTTCTGCTGGACCGATGGCTTTGACTCCCGGGTTCTCCAGATGTAAGGCAAAGAAGGGTCACAGGCGCTGAGGCAGGATGAGGTTCAAGTTCACGGAACGCGACGCGACGCGACGCGATGGCTGTGTTTGTGTACGCTTTCCCGTGCTTTGTTTGGATGACAAATCTGTCAGCCCCTTGGTTCCTCCCACCACAACGCCAGTCAGTCGCTTCCCAGTTCCACTATCCTCCTCGCCGTTGCTCATTTCTCCACAGTCGCGATAGGCCAAGCATCATCCGCGTCCTTAGTTCCAACCTCGCCCGTATAGATGGTGAGTCTAGTCTGAATTTCTTGCTCATAACACTCAGTCTACAGGTACTCGACCTTCGGATACCAGATACATCCCTGTCTCCTTCTCCATTGATGTTGCATCTCTCGAGAAAGACTTGACCCACAGCATACGACGGCGACGGCTGGGCACCCCGATCCGAATTCCCCCAGCGACACACAGGCACTCCATAGGATTATCGATGCCGGGAGGCCTCCGGCGAGTGGACCGGCATGGCTCGGACAGCGTTCAGCGGCCCTACATAGAAAGCCTCGCTGCCGAAGTCGTGTCGTGTCCATTCGTGCGTAGCGCATCACCTTTCTCCCGCTTCGGATCATATGGGTTATGCGGTCTCTGGGCGAGGATGGTGAGACGGATTCGCTCCACGCTCAAGCGGTGTAGGTTACCTCCCGAACAAGGATCAAGCATCCTGGCCGACCCTTGCCGTGGGGTTCGGGCTTACGACTTTCGGGTCAACCAATCGCGCCTCAATTGCCTTATGTATTTTGTCTACAATCAATGCATCTCCGCCTGCTGTTGCGTATGGATTTCAGAGTGTATGTATGCTTCCTACTTGCAACTAAACCCTGAATTTGGACCTTTATCAGATGTCCTGTTAAGTGGACCGGTCGAATTGCGGGTCGCCGGTACTGTCGTCAAAATCCCTTTTGACTTATATAAGCCAATATAGTGAACCTTATCGGATAACGCAAATTCGACGTCAACGACCCGATTTATCTCATCTACTTTATTAATCAACTGGAGTTACAGGTTTTGAATTGTCGAACATTTGCGCCAATGTATCCGTCGAACAGCGCAGCCGGCCGGCCGATGAACGAACGTTACGAAACGTTCGACGCGAAAGTAAAGTTTCCCTAATATTTTTTAGCATACTCATCGCAACGCTTCTGCAGATGAAGAAATACTATCTTTTGTATACCTCAATTATTCCTGGACCTCCTGACCCGCACGGATGCCCGTGTGGAGCGGCAGGCCGCAATACTGATCAAGACCATGAAAGGCCCTAACGTTACTAGGTGCGCTGACGTGGCAAAGTATCCTTCGTCCACGGAAAACTAATGGACATCAGATGGTCCAGCGATGTGTCGACACGGTAAACGTTCGCGCATAGTTTCGTGTTTGTGTTGAGCAACCGATACTCAACTGCTCAAATGTTGAACAATATTCATCTAGTTCCTCAAAAACAGGCGCTTGAACGAAAAATCAGCTCGTATCTCGCTTGGTATAGATGATCCTCACAGGAGTCAACAGTCCGAACACTGTCCGAACAACATTCAAGTCCGAACATCGGTTGAAGCAAGTTATTGTTATTCACCGGGTCCCGCATTCTGTTAAGTCAGCTTCGGCGACGGGGTTCGGACAACTGAGGAAGATTGGTCAGACCCAAACGCATACGTAGCCCTTCAGCGCTTCCACGGTAAAACGGGCTATGGGTTCGATATAAAAATGGATGGCCGTTGAGTCTCGTCATTGTACTCTCACTATGGTCCTGAAACTTGTGGGCGGCCCATTTGCCACCTGCTCTCGCCGCGTTGCGCTCGTTCTCATCGAGAAGCAAGTGCCCTTTGAGCTTGTCCCGATTGACCTCAGCAAGCACGAGCAGAAATCTGCCGCCTTCACCGCAGTCCAGCCCTTTGGGCAGGTTCCATACATCGTGCGTGCCACACGTTCGTCCACGTCTACTCCTTGTCATCACATGCATCCCCCAGGACGATGATGGCTTCATTCTGTACGAAAGCCGCGCGATCTGCCGCTACATCGAGGAGAAATATTCAAACCAAGGGCCAAGGCTCGTCCCTACAGACCTCAAGGAAAAGGCGCGCTTTGAACAAGCGGCGTCCATAGAGTATAGCAACTTCGACCCCCTGTGTTCTGCAGCCGTTGCTGAGATGGTTTTCAAGCCGTAGGAGTCTCTCCCACCGTCGCGCGTGATTATATTGAATCTGACTCTCTGTAGACAATTCTACGCAGGAACGCCCGACGAGGCTGTTTTCGTGGCCCTCATTGCAAAACTGTCCGCAAAGCTGGACGCCTATGAAGTAATACTCGGGAAGCAGAAGTACCCTCGCCGGCAATGTGAGTTTCTATATCACGCTGTGCGTTAAGTATATGCGATGTTTATTGTGCACAGGAGATATCGCTCGCGGATTTGTTCCATCTCCCGTACGGCGCTATGCTGGCCAAGGCTGGAAGCGACCTTATGACCGCCAAGGGCCCGAACCTCACCAGGTGCGTGAGTTTTAAGGGTGTGTTCACCCATATTTATGGCTGTTTTCAGGTGGTTCAACGAGCTCTCCTCGCGTCCGTCTTGGGATCTCGTCAAAGATGGCGCGATCTCTTCGTACATGTACTAGGCTCGTTACTTTCCAGGCCAATTATATTCAAGAATAAGATCCCAAATATGTTTATGGCTTGAACGTAACCCAACCTTCACATGGTGGATGACTGGAGATGTCAAATACTAGCAAAACGTAGCTCATACAATACTTTTTTCCTTGTGATCAATTTGTCGAACTACTGCGCAGCTGCCAGCTTGCTTAGGGAAGGGTTGAATTCGCACACGTACTGTCCTCCGTTGATTTCCCCTGCACCCACCGATAGGAATCCGTCGGGTCGGCCGTCGGACCTTCCAGAACGGCCGTCGGCCGCGGGCTTCCGTGAAGCGTTGAGAAAAGCGGAGAATATATAGATGCATGTTTCTTGAATAATAAAGTCATGGTTGAAAACACCGACTGAGCTTACATCTGTGAGATATTGGGACAACATCTGGTTGTCTGGTTGAATTTTACCTTGCTTGATTCCTGAATCGAACACCGAAGAAGCTTCGAATTCTGGTTTGGTCAGCTGCCAGAAGCAAGAATAGCCGTTCCCAAAAACGGTCGTGGATTCGCCGCCTATAAAGGTCAGATGCTTTCTCGTGCGCACAGCACCAACCCTTCTCTTCTTCAATCCACCATGGTCCTCAAAATCTTTGGCTCCCCACTGTCGACTTGCACACGCCGCGTGGCCACCGTTCTCGTCGAGAAGCAGGTGCCATTCGAGTTCGTCGCCGTCGACCTGGCCAAGGCCGAGCAAAAAGCTTCTGGCTTCATTGCGAAGCAGCCATTTGGTCAGGTCCCATACATCGTGCGTACTCTGTCAGGGCTGCATATCCATTCTCATGGCGTGCCAGGACGACGATGGGTTTATTCTGTACGAGAGCCGTGCGATTTGCCGCTACATCGTGGACAAGTATCCGACCCATGGAGCCAAGCTCGTCCCTACCGACGTCCAACGCAAGGCGCTCTTCGAGCAGGCGGCGTCTATCGAATATTCCAACTTTGACCCCTTCTGCTCCAAGGCTGTTGTCGAGATGGTTTTCAAGCCGTGTGTTCAATTCTTCTGTCGTGGTGTTCGATGTTCTTCCTTACGGCCTGTGTCAGGATGCGGGGCATGCAGCCCGACAAGGCCACCTTCGACACGCTCATTGCGGGACTCTCCGGAAAGCTCGACGCCTATGAGGTCATTCTTGGGAAGCAGAAGTACCTGGCTGGGAACGTCAGTCTTTCGTCACGGTGTTCTAAATTCCTTGCTTTATGCTAATTGAGCGCAGGAGATAACGCTTGCGGACCTGTTCCATCTCCCGTACGCCACCATGCTGGCTAGGGCTGGAAGTGACCTTATGACCACCAAAGGCCCGAACGTCACTAGGTTTGTGCATTCTCTGGATCGTGTACTTGTGTGTCTTTTCACACTCATATTTGCAAGGTGGTTTAACGAGCTTTCCGCCCATCCGTCGTGGGTTGCGGTCAAGGATGGTGTCAAAAGCATTTCTTCGTACTGAGTAGGTGTATTATCGAAAGCCGTCAGTACCTACTATCAGATAAAAGCAAGCACAGAATGTATGTTACGTAAGCGAATCGACAGTTGACAGTGAATTGTGAACTCGAAAAAAGACGGGGCTAGACAAGGGGATCCCGATTTGCGAAATCCGTACCACACCTCGAATTTTTATTTTCGCGGGTTTCGGTGGACCCGTCCCGTCGTTATGACGTCATATTGCCCGTTTAGGACGTTGATCCGGAGGTTCCCACGGCCTCCAGAAGAAAAAAAGACCAAGGTGAGTCCTCAAGTATGTTTTCACTGCTTCTATGCATTGTATGAACTACTTGTGTGCTTCACAAACATGCCTGTTTCTTTTTGAGAGCCTTTTCATGCCACCAGGATTGCACATCTCATTACTCATATTGATTACGGCGCACCGGCAAACCTCTCGGGACCCGAATTAGGAAATAATGTTTTTTCCTGTAGCTCAACAACAACAACAACAACAACAACAACAACAACAACAACAACAACCACAACCACCCAACCACCCAACCCCCCAGATCTCGTCAACGCCTATAGCTACTGCCTAACTGACTTCATTTTCGAATCCGCGTCCCTCGATTACCCCCATCTGCCCTACTTAGTGCTCTCAGAATCTCGTAGAAAATCTTTTAAGGCTGCCTTCTCGCCTCGAAAGCTACCTACTACTCCGAGTCTATCTTGAATACCCTCTCGCTACCCTATACCTACGTACTACCTCATGGATAATCCCCCCCCTACTACGCCGCCGCCCTTTCGAGGGCGCATCATTCATCAAACCCCCGCCACTCCTTTTAATCCTGCCATGTCGAAAGAGCCAGTCCCCGCCGGCAATTTTCTCGTCGTCCGTGGTGTAGGCTCCGGCGACCTAACGCAAAACAACCCCGTCATGATCGTTAAGGAGAAGATCTCCGAATTGGCGGCTGCAGATGCCGTACTCCAGTCTATCCCCGTCGAGTCGTTCCCCGTCAGCACCCGAGACCCGACCTCTACCTGTTACATCCGACTGCACCCCTCCCTCGAGCCTAAAGACCCCACGGCTGAACCACGCGCAGATCTCCTCCTTCTCTGGCTCGAAAAGCTCCGGACATTCGCGCCCGAATGGGACACTGCATGGGCTCCACAACGCGAGGGGAAGGACAAACGCACCTGGATCAGGGTCAACGATGTGTTCGAGAAGGAGCCTGAAGACGTGTTCGGAGGGAAGAGGAAAAAGGATGCGAATGAAGACAAGTACGTCGCCTCTGTCCGCAAAGCCCTCGACGCCGCCGGATATGAGAGTATCAATGCCTTCCGCTCTGGCAGAGGTGTGATCGCGCACCTGCGCCACCCCGCGAACGTTGACAAGGCCGTCGAGCACCGCACCATCCTCATCCCCGACATATCCCCCAAATCTCTCCCCATCTACCCAGTTCGCCAGATCGAAATTGAAAGTGCTTTCGAGCTCATCGTCGGCGGACTAACCAATCACTCCTACTCGGTCAAGGGGGTGGTCCAGTCGTGGTTCGCGGCCTTCTCGCGCGACGGCCGTTCCCTCCTCGCCAACACTCGCATTCCCCCCAACGAGAAAGACTTCATGGTCTTCACGATGGATGACTGGGCCGCGACTGCCGATGTCCTGAAAAACACCGCGAGCTTCAGCGAGCAGCTTGAGGACTACAACCTCCAACCCCCCCAGCTCCTCTTTCGCATGAACACAGCGAACGCGTGGAAGCCGACCACCGCCACCGTCATTGCTGAGGGCGCCGATAAAATAGCGGAGTCGCTGGCTGCTCTCACCCGCCGCGTTGAGACTAACGAACGCGACGCCCGTGCTCGCGACGCGGACACCAAAGACCGCCTCACGCGGATTGATTCCAATGTCACTGCAGTCACCGCCGTCACCGCGAATCTCGCCCGCCGTCAGGAAGAGATGGGACGTGGGTTTTTCATCATGCAGCAAGAAACCCAGCTCTCCATATCCCTCTCCCGCAACGACGCCGCCTTGATGATGGCCCGCCAAACCTTCGCTCGGCCCATTGATGACGAAGAGAAGCTCGAAGCTGAAAAAGAGATCAAGCTGCTAAAGCAATCCAAGGCCGAGATTGAGGAGAAAATTCGCCAACTGTCGGGTGCAACTCCTCCCGCCATAGCTCCCCCAGGTCCATCCATACCCCCTCCTCCTCTACCTTCTTCTCCTCCGTCTCACTCTGCCCCCCCTGGCATCCCATTCCCTACCGCACGAGGCTCTGGCTCGTCTGAGAGCGACATCCCCAAAACTAAACGCCCGCGCATCGAGAGCACGAATAGCGTCCTCGCGGTCGAGAAGGCGCTAGTGGACATGGATCAAGATATGCCTCCTGTACGTACCCTTCCGTCTCGTCCTACCTGCCCGCTGACGGCGGCTCGTCCTGAACGCGAAGGATACCTCCTCGGGATGAACGCTCCGCATTTACTGCACCGCTATACTAAGGGCCCTGACGGGACCCGCGGTTTTAGTCGGAAAAGACGTCTGATAGGACCAGTGAGAGTTGGGATGAGCCGCCGTGCATGTTTTACAGATAGTCTACTTCTTGCTGTACCAAAACCGACCCCGAACGTGCTAATTTTTCTTGCTGCTATCTTAATCCTGTCATCACTCATTCCTTTGACTGCCGCCGCAACATCATTCTCTATGTATGCTCTGAATGCCAACGGACTCGTCAATTCTGCAAAACTACATCACATTAACAACGTGATCAATAACCACAAGCCCCATGCGTTTGTTTTAAGTGAGAGCAAGACCAACACAAAAACGGGCCCGAACTTACCCAATGGCGACTACAACATATTTGAAGAACCTGGTGTACAAGCGGAGAACCATCACCTTTACAAATGGGGTGTTGCTCTCGGAATCCGCAAAAACATCCAGGTCGCACAGCGAGTACAGGTAAACTCTGATGCTCTGCGTGGCCGTGTTGTAGCTGTCGATGTTGTCCTGCAAACCAATAACGGCAAAGACTTCTTGCACCGCGTAATCGGGGCATATGCACCATGGGACCCTGGCACACCCGCCACGCGAGGCTTCTGGCCTGCCCTCACTTCCTTCGTGCAAAATACGAACTCTTCCTGGTCTCTCGGTGGCGATCTCAATACTACCGTCTCATCAAACGAACGCGCATCTGGTGGCTCAGAAGCGCGCACACAATACCTTCAATTTCTTGACGACACCGATGCACTTGACATCTGGGCGAATCACCCGGAACGCAACCGCAACTATGACTGGACCAGCCGTGCAAATGAAGGCAGTAGCTCCGGAAACATCATCGATCGTGTAGCCACTTCGAAGCGGTCCTACGTCGACGCCCAAATCACGGTTGCTGACCATTTTAACGACTTCGTACCCTACACAAATCACCGTGCCGTCATCGCAAAAATTGTATACACACCCCCTTCTGGGTCTGGCCAAACCGTCTTTCCTGTCTTCAATGCCGTCCTCAATAAAGCCCGAATCAAGTACCCTACACGTATGGAAAAGCACAAGCACGAAGATTTCCGGACCGCAATAGATGCAAAGCTGGATGACGCAAATCTAGATGACATTGAAGTCACCGACGACGACTCTTTCCTCGACGTCTATGATGCTTTCAGCGCAATTCTCATCCCGACAGCTGAGAAAGCATATGGCCGCGTCTCCCGCTTCTCCCGCCGGACGGACCAACACATCATGTCCCCTAAAATCGAAAAAATTGTAGCTCATCTCCGTTCTCTCGGTGGCGCTATTCGCACTATTCGTGACGCAAACGCCCCCCTCATGTCCCATGGCGCACAGCTTGCTTATAACCGACTCATTAACCGTTTCTACTCACTTGCAGTTGCCGTGTCCGCCCCGCCTATCTCGCTCCTCCAGTATGCCTTATCCGAGAAGCGCAAACTAAACCGCGAGCTCTTTGCTGAACGTGTAGCTGAGATCAAGGCGAGGAAGGAAAAGAGTGACCGCTATCGTATAACGGCCGCTCTCAAGGGGGGCTCCACCAAGAGACTAGTTAACCCTGGGGAATTCATTGATCTGCCTATTACAGTGAATGAACTCCATTCCGACAAACTCGTTAGCAACCCGGACGCCGTCAAGGAGATCTCCCGCACTTACTGGTCAACTCTTTACCACCACAATCCGCCCCCCAATATTCCGAAGCCCTGGCTCACCACCAAGTCCGTCATCGCAATTAAGAAGCGACTCAGAAAGGTGTTCAGACTCGGGATCTAATGAACTACCTGGCGGAAATCAAGTGCTGGGCCAAACGCCACAAAGAGCAAATACTTGCCTGCCAACGTGATCAAGAAAAAGGATTTGATCACCTATCGCCCCAGGGCATGTACGATGCAGTTATAGCCTACGGTCTACCACTCTCCATAATCGACCTCGACCGGGCTGCCCAAACCGACACGAAATGCTTCATTCGCACTGCTCACGGTGTTACAGAGCCGATTACCATATCGGGAGTAACCAAGCAGGGCGGGTCTCTTTCTCCAGTCAAGTCCACTCTTACCACCAGTCTTGGACACCACTACCTAAACGACCTCATGTCCTCTGATCCTGACGCTCTCATCGTCACCTCTGGCCGTGCACGTTCTGCAGATCCGCACCTACCTGACGACCACCTCAAGATCCAAATATCTATGGTCGAGGCTACCGACGACAGCTACATATTCTCTCGAACGCTCCCATCCCTCCAGCGTAATGTTCTCGCGATGGAACGCTTCCAGTTCGCGTATGGATGGCTCACGCAATGGAGGAAATCGAAGGCATTTGTCCTTGAACCTGCATCCGACATGCCTGACACCATCGAACTCCAATCCACAACCAATGTTACGGGAGTTGATCCATTAACTGTAACCATTCATAAAGTCAAGCTGATCAAAAATGAGCTAGACTTTCTGCGAGCGAAGGTTGACGACCCTCATGCACGATACGAGGAGCTCAAGAACTTCATCAACGACTTCACTTTCCCCAAGTTCCTGCGTCGCCCTCCCATCACCTTGCTGCGCAAGATCGTTAAACAAAACATTGTTTCTAAAGCACGAGCGCTCATATCTTTACAGCCCATCAAACGCGCTGATGCCGAAGACCTCGATAAGCGCATCAAGGCCAAGATTCACGCTGAACTAGGGATGCCATTTATTCCTAGTAGTGATGTTCTGACGCTCCCCATAGATTTCCACGGCCTGGACTTTCCATCCATCGCCCGAATCAACGATGGCATTGCCATTGACGGATTGCACCGTGACCTTAACCATCCCATCCCCAGCTACCAGATACTTGCCAGAATTACGATGGCTGATTGGTCTTGCGGTATCAATGACTGTGCGAGCCCTATTGACGATAGCGGTTTGGAACGTGACTTCACGAGACATGCTAACCGGATACCTTTTGGATGGATCGTAGCCCAGAAAGCCATGTCTGAATTGACACCCAAACTTGCCCTTAAACGCACACACCTCGATGGTATCCTTTCAGGCGACGTTTCTCTCTCACACATCCTCCAAACGTTCAGTAACCATGTCCCTGCAGTCTCAGCGCCCAATGGTCATGCCCTCCGCTCACTACGCGGCAAGGGGATCAGAACTCTGAGCGATATGGGTGCTTGGCGATTACTCGTTGATGGTAAATGGATTGTGGACCTGAAACCGCGCCCAGTCAACTCGTCGTGGTCCAATGCGGCTAAATCCAATTGGGACAAGCTAAGTAATGTCTTAAGATGTCTCGACATGAACTGGTTCTGTTTTGGACAGTCGGACCTGCTCAAACCACGAGAACACCGACGCGCAAACGCTGAGATCTCTATCCGACAAATGGCGAACATCAGTCCCCTCCAACGGTCCCACCTTGTCGATACTGACAACAACATACCATATGAGTTGTGGGCCTCCGATGGCTCCATGATCCCAGCCGCCGCAAGCGCTACGGATTACAAGTCGGTCACAGCCGCGCTGACGGGACCCAAGACCCTCGTGCTGAAGATAGAAGGGCGTAATATTTCCATCCTTCACGGGGAACTCGTCGGACTGATAATGTGCCTCATCATATGTCATGCCGACGATGCCGCTCTATATTCCGACCACCTCAATGCCGTCCGCCTAATTGACGACAGCAAAACCCGAGTAGATCAACAAGACCGTCTCCGCGGAATGAATGGCAGATCTTATTATAGATGGATCCTGAAACTTGCCTCAAATAACCCGTTGAAGATCATCTACACCGCCGGCCACTCTAGCGAAGTGTCTGTCCCTTCACGTCTAAATTTCGAGGCTGATCACTATGCCTCAACGGCACAGCATCATCTTCACGAACTCTTCTCCGCCCCCATCCCCACGTTCTTTATGGACGAGTTCACATTTTACACGGGAGACGACGGCTGGATCGAGTCCAATATTCGCAACTATGTTGACAAGTCAATGATATTAGACGCCAAGGAGCGTATTGCGAACGGTCATCAGCAGAGGATGGCTCTTGCCCTCTACGACCCGAAGGCGCCCCCGGAATACTCCTATACGCATGCCTACTCGGCGTACTCGGCCCTTATTCAGCTATACACCCGCTCCGGTCAATTGCCCACCGCTGACTTACTCTATGGCAGACATAAGGCAGACGATCCTCGTTGCAGGAGAGGCTGCAACGCCATTGAAGACCAGCACCACATTTTTGTACACTGCGCGCACTATGCCGAGTGGCGAAAACAAGCCGCCGAAGACCTACACCGGCGCACCAACAACAAACTAGCAGAAAAGGGAATTGAGGAGGTCGACCGCACCGGCCTCCTCTTCACAGTTAAGTCTCTTTTCTCTGATGTACCCTCTGTTTGGCCGCTCCAGTATTCCGCATATTATCTAGGTCACATCCCCAAATTCGACCATCTACTGCCCAAACGAACAGCCAGCGAAGACAAGATGATTCAAACGCAACTCGCTCATGGCTTAGCCGCTGACTGGCATACCGCGTCCATTCGCCTGGCCGGTAGAATTTGGGGCAATTGGCAGAAAGAAATGGCGAGGAAGACAGATACTCGAGGCCGACGAACCTGAAGAAGGGGATGTGGTCGGGATGGCGTGGAGATTCATGACGAGGAGAGATTCACACGGAGAGATTCACACGGCAGAGATTCACGCGGTAACGGACGCTTAGATATACACTTAAAACCCAACGACCCGCCGTGGTTGGCCTCGGCCAACCTCAGCCTAGGACTAGGCAGAGGCGTGGTATACCAATGTAAACAATGTAAACAAACATGAATTCTGAGGCCTTCGGAGCTCAATTCCTTGTCAAAAGGTAAGTAATTGTTCCAGAATCCGAGGTCTCTTATTTTCTCTTGAATTGACACCCCCTTGGGGCTAGAATTGGGCTAGAATCGGGCTCATTTGTAACTAAAAAACCACTTCGATGGAGTCGTCGGAAGTGGATGTGGTTGACACAAAGTTTTTTTCTGAACATTTTCTTGGCGTGAAGTCGACAGTGGCAGTATCTTTGCATCACGTGGGCGTGTATTTTGCTCGGTTTCCGCTTTACCCTTGCGGTTACTCTGCTTGTTCCCAACGCTCACCATCTCCTATCAAGCCACAATTCTCCAGAGCCTTACCCGCTTGAAGTAGACCCTGGCTGGTCCAGGTAAGAAAGAAGAACGCTCCTTATCTACTGCCTGGCAGTAAACTCACGGCACGCAGCATGGACAGCCCCTTTCAAAACATTCTCTACACCAATACCATCCCATCTGACAAAGAATGTCAACGCATTCGCGAGCTCCTGGTCGGTCCCCGGAATGATGTGGCGGACCTCACACATGAAATTGAACGTATGCAAGTGCTGCTCAACAAGCTCATATCTAAACGTGAGCGGTTGAACGCTTTCATCGACGCACATGCGGCTTTGGTGTCGCCAGTTCGCAGGCTGCCCGACGATGTCGTGGGAGAAATATTTGCGGCGGCGCTGCCATGCGACCGAAACGCAATTATGAGCGCTACGGAGGCCCCAATGCTGTTCTCCCGCGTATGTCGGGCATGGAGGACTGTAGCGTTTACGACACCGCGTTTGTGGTCGTCCTTGCATGTCGTTGCACCGTCGGATGCATTGGCAATCCGGCAGACCCAGCTCAACAGCGCAGTTGACGCATGGCTATCTCGATCCGGAGCACTACCCCTCTCAATATCTCTCGTCCGCTCCAAAGCCGACATGTTCTCTGACAGTTCAGCGCTGCTCAAGACAATTATACGATATTCCTCGCGCTGGCATCGGATTCGGTTTACCCTCGACAGCTTTCCATATTTTGAACCCCTGTCGGTTCTCTCCCCCGCTGATGTCCCCATGCTGGAAAATATTGTTTTGGATGGATTCGACGGACAAGGAATTCCCGACGATGCCTACAGGACCATTTCTTTCCTGGCGACAATCTCTCTTCGGAATGTGTCGCTGCCGCGCGTCACAAACGTGCACATATTTCCTCTTCCATGGGACCATCTTCGCTGCCTCATCAATCCTGGAGGCAGTCTGACGGCGGAGGATGGAGTCGAGCTGCTACGAAAGTGCACCCGACTCGAAACATGCACCCTGTCATCTTTCCATTTGCCCTCCGATGCCGATGGGGACCCACCATTGTCCGTGCCGTTGCACCACGAAAACATACGTTATTTGAGCGTGGCTGATAATTGGCATGCGTCGACTGGTTTCTTTGAAAGCGTTGTTCTCCCCAACCTTCACACTTTGGAATACATGGCGGACCGCATCGAGGACCCCTTTCCCTTCACGCCTTTACTCTTGTCAAACAATCTCCAGTGTCTGCGATTGAACGTCGAGCATGTCGCATCCGAAATCATCATTTCCTGCCTACGAATGGTGCCGACGCTTCGCGAGCTGTGCATCTGCAAGGAGCCACTCCAGTCGAACAGCTGGGATTCGGGTCGCGACAGTAATTTTTTGAATCTTCTGGGTTCACGCGACGACCCGCTCTGCCCCGACCTCCGCATCCTGACTCTCTTCCAAGTCAACTCCCTCTGTGACACGACGCTTCTCATATTTATCCAGGCCCGCGCCGCGTTGCATCTGTCGAAGATCCATGTCCAATTCACCCGCCGGATGGAAGTCGATATCGCTCCTAGTCTCCAAGGTCTCGTAGCTGACGGCCTCGACCTTACCTTGTCGTATCAGGGCACCCCATCGTCGACATACTCGCCGTCGGAGGATAACTATGCGCACACCTTGGATTGGGAGCCCATTTCGTCGACCTGGCATTTTCCAAGGTCAGGGTGGTCCTGAGAGGTTTTTTGACTCGTTAGATTTGGTGCTCGATGCTGGTGATACTCTGGCCAAAATGTGCTCCTGATATGAAGCATTAAAACTTACGATAGAAATGAAATAATTCATAGACATATCTACAACGGGATCTCATAAGTGAGGACAGGTTGAGCCTGTCGAAACGATTTTGTTTGTCCAGTTCTGAAAGACATGTTCCATTCCAGATTTGAGATGCTGCGTGATAATCCAACCAGGCTTCGTGTGTGCATTCCCACCAATAGTTACAATGACAGTACACTCAAAGAGTGTTCGGATTCCAAACAACTACTCCGCTCCATCTCTGTACAACTCGACAAAAATCACATTTCCCTCATCAGAATCATCCATATTTCCTTCGCCACTGACGTCGTCCATATCCTCGTCTTCGTAAAACACCTCTCTATTGTGACCCAACATTATGCTCTCGTCCAGTTCATCAGGGTTGTAAAATGTTTGCAGAACAAGGCCTTTGTATCTGCAGTCTTGAATTCGGCGCCACATATCGGGTGTGAAATCTCCGCTCTCCTCTCCACATAGATGTGCCACCTCGAGACACCGGATGCGGGGGTAGGCGGCGGCGTACTCCTCGTCCGTCCAAACCCGCGACTCCACAACGCAGAGGAAGGGATCTAAACTTTCCGCCGGCGTCGCTTGGATCGAGCAGTCCGTGAACACGAGGGTGCCCAGTTTTGCAAGGAGCGGCGCAGGCTCGGAATCGCCGTATTCCAATCGCTTCAAAACGCCGCGATCGAATTTGGCGACTCGGAATATGAGGATTTCGATGTTGGCTGCAGACCTGAGCAAGCTGTAGAGCGCATCCGTGGAGAACGCGCCACAAGAAATGGCGAGACGGCGGAGAGCAGAAACCGGCTGGGAGAGTGAAGAGAGGCAGGTCCCCGTGAGCCATTCTGCGAGCCTGAAACGACCGACTTGGACACGCTCGTCGCAGACAATTTCGAGATCTTCCAGGGTGGGGAGCATCAAAGGGCGGAAAAAGAGCTCCACGTCGGCGGGCGGGCAGTGCAGGGTTAGTGATTGCAGGTACGACAATGAGACGAGCCCCGGTCCGACCACGCTCCCGTCCTCGGCGCTGCATCTGGCATTTAACTGGCCTAGTTGGGGGCACTGGGAAAGGGTGGCGTGGAGGCCAGGCATGCTTAACCAGACACCAGTGAGATCAAGATGCTCCAAATTGGACCACGAAAGAGCAAGCCAGGCTGGATCCACGATGGTGGGGTGTGGCGTGCCAGTGGGGGATGCCAGCAGATGGAAGGAGCGAAGAGATTCGATATCCCGGAATAGTGCACACGGGGAGGAATGAGTGATAACTGGCTCTTTTATCGGTTCTTTCAGGCGCAGAAAACAGACCTCGAGACCAGGAAAGGAGCCTGGAGGGAGCGCAAAAATATCTGAGAAGCAGGCGGAAGACGCTTTGATGTCTAATTTGAGGAGGCGATGGGCATAGGGCCGAAGCTGGGTCATTGAAGGAAGAGATACCCCAGCCTCCAGTCTAGCCGTGAATGAGAACATAGCAGAAGATGCCTGTAACCGTGAAATTGCTTGGGCCATCAGTTCATCGAGAACCGGGGCCTGCATGTAAAGTCAGTTTTAGCCATATTTTGAATGGATTCGATGAGCTCACAGCATGCCTCGGAGAGGAGGTCATATATGCGGTCGAGGGAATGAGGTGATGGGCTTGTTATGAGCCGTGGCAAACGCGACCTGCTTATTTAAATGTGGGCCATGTCCTTGTTCTTCATCGGGTCAGCGCCTCTGAAAGTGACCATGGAAACGCTGGGGAAGAGAAAGGTGAACTCTTCTTGTAGTTTCAGAGACAAATCTGCTTTGTTCGTTTTTGCAAGGTGTTGGTACGGAACAAAAGAGTTTGCGGATTGCGCTGCGTCTCCGACCGGGTGGTGGCCGTGAGGCCGAGAATCCCAGATATATTCGAGAATGGGTGAGAGTTGCGGCATCTCAGACACACAGCAGAACCGCAACTCTCCGACACAATGTAGGGACCTGTCGCGGATACCCAACATTGGCCCTATGTAAGTACATCAGGTGCTCTGACTAAGTACACCCAATGTATGTTCCCAGGGCACGTTTGGCCCGAGTGGAAAGAAAATTGTCAGTCAAGGGTACTTGATGAGATTAAGAATTTAAGATTACGAGCATGTTCTTGAAATTCATATCGATTGGGATCCAGGTTAGTGAAGGGTGGGAGGGCAGCCAAGAAAGATTGACTGAATGAAGCCGCCGAGAGGTTTCTTGAGCTGGAAGAGAGAAACGATATGAGGGGAGAAGAGAAGAAACATTCGATCTCCGACATCCGCTGATCCGCAAACCCTGTTCGTCCCGATAACTCGGGAGAACATTAATATGTACGGTCGATGACCAAAGCCGGTATTCCCAGGATATTGATCCGAGGTTTACCGTCTCCTACTTTCTTCGCTCACCCTTGGCTCACGCTCTCAGTGCGCTAGAAAAATGACTCAGCATAAGCCACAGCTCCGTGTAAGTCAACGAACGCACCACATCCCATATTTGGGTGCGCATCCGAGGAGGCTTCTTCCAGAGGGCAAGTTTATAGTAATTTTGAAATATTCAACTACATACACATCGGGACATCGTTGAAACTTTAGCCACTCAAGTAGCATTGATGTGCAGCACTGTAAATGTAGTTTTTGAGAATGAACATGCATATGGAAACCGCGCGTTGAAAGACTCAACTTCGTAGCGGGGGAGTGAAAATTCTTTTTCGCTGAAACTGTGGAGATATGTTCAGACACCAAGAAAAGTGTTGGGATGAAAGGGAGATACACAAGATACACGGTTGATGAACAAGTAAAATAAGCCTCATCAAATGCTCGAGCCCATCCCTCATTTAGCATCGGTACCTTTAACACACATATGATCCACCATCCGGCGACGGGTTGAACGACATCGTCCTTACTGGTGGGAGAGAGTGTAACGTGGTGGCTCGAGGAGACGTGTAGGCCGAACAGGCCTGCAACCATAACGCAATCGAGAATCTCACCGTTGTCGTCCAGCTTGACGTCTGCTCGGTGCGCCCTGATGGTACCTTGCGTGTATCAAGACGGTGATACCTTGTGCCGTCGAGGACAAGGCCAGCGTCCAGTCCAGATGGTGCATACGCAGCCCAGAAGTCGTCGGCCGACAGTGTTTCAGGGAAATTCCGTCGACTGGGAGAGAATGAGCACTGTCTCAGATACGATATATTACACACCGTATTCAACTGATGTCCAAGCCACTCGCCGCTAGCGCTGAAGACATTGAACGCATTGATCCACCCAAAATAATACGATGGGGCACCCTCCCCCCGCGCTTAAGATGAACGACCCTCTGCCAGAAATCTACATTTTCCTCGCTGGCAGAGGCATCGAATGCAGCGACAAAGCGGGAGATGACCGGGTGCAGCAAATGATACCACGCGATGGTCTCAATCCCGTACTCCTTGAGCTTCTCCAACCGCAAGAGGATATCAACCCAGTCCGCCCTGTCGCCTTCGAGCGTAACACGCGGGATCCCGCAGCGAAAAGCTGAGAAGCCGTATGAAAAATATTGTTTCAGGGTTGCCATCAGCAGGACCGCGCTGACAGTTGTATCGTTGACCGTGGTTGTGGAGAATTAGGCATGACCCAATCGCGGAGTGAAGGATCAACCACGTTCTTCTCGATGAGGCCGACCATCTTGCGGGACATGGCACCAAAGTCGAGTGTGTGGCGATTGCCCTCGGCGGAAATGACAAGCTCCTTTTTGCCCTCGTGTGCCACGTAGCTCGCACGGAGCCGCTCTGCATTGGCATTCACAAAAAAGTTGAATTGGCATAGGATGGCGAGTCAGACATCGTCGGGGCGAATCACGAGAGCATGGTGCTGGTTGTATGCGAGAGTAACTGTCTTTACAAATCCGCTGCCATTCGGGATGAGATTGGTAATCTTCTCCTCAAAATCGCGACCATTGGTACTAGACGATAGGTAAATGTTATGCTTCTTGACCGAAAACGATACACACGTATCGGTTTCACAAGTGAACGCATACTGTAGAATTTCCTCTTTCGGGCTGCTCTTGAGCGACATGCGCAGTACATCTGCGGCGGTATATCCATCTGCAGCAGCACCAAGGTACACCAGTTTGGCTGAGTGGGCCGCAACAGAAAACGAGACAGGCCTGGCGGCAAGTCAGAGTTAGGCAGGAAGCGGTACCGACCGTTGACCGACCGAGTAGACTCAGGGCTGAGTGTGGGATGATTTGAGATCCTTCTGATTCCTATCACCCAGGTTGCGTGGAGGTTTTGCAAAGGCTCGCTGCCGCATATCCGTCTCAATGACTACAATTCAGTAGAAGAAGAAAAAGTCCGAACGATGGTATCCGGATTGGTGCAGGGGTCAACAAGTCAGCTTATTGAGGTGGCTGTGCGGTGGCTGTGCCAATGGCTGTACAATGGCTGTGCCACTGACCCGAACAGTTTTCAGACGGATACCACAGTTCCTCTGGGCTCTTCCAGTGCACGAGCTTCAGCATATAGCTTCTTGAGTTGAACATCTAACGCACTTTACAACTCCAATCTTGAGGCAGGCTTTATCCCATGTAAGTTCACTTCATTTCTAAGTTAATTCCTGGCTCGCACTCATGCATTCAAATTAAATGACACGTTGGATCCATTCAATGCGGAGTGTCTGGCCACTCTCTCTTACAAATCTAAGAGCGCTTCTAACCATGACTTCCAGCGTGCGTTTGTCTGGGTCAACTTCGGCATTTGTGATTTTCAACACAGATAACGTTCCTGCATCACGATCCGATTTCGCGCTCGTTCCTATCCATCCCGCGGAAACTATACCAATTCCTGATATAGATACCAGAGGGAGTGCTCTCTAGTGTTGAAGAGCTATTCAACCTGGATAAACAACCACTATATATGATTAATCACTCAAGAAGCTGGGGACTTCTGCAGCAATCACTATTCGGACAATTATCCTCGTGAATAGTGGGCACTCTGCGATATCGTGCCGTATATCTTGTGGTATCCACTCCACGTTATGATGTCCGGGAAAAGCATTAAGTAAACCCGAGCCGATCAATTTGAACTGTGTTGCAGATTGTTTGGCAGAATCTGGGTTGGCGGAAAATACCATCGTTCTCCATGAAAACAGCATGGAATAGCATAAGCCTGGAGGCTTATGGATACCTGGAGGATTTCTGAATCTGATTAGAAGGGGAGGTAAATTGATTGGAGATGCATCGTCATCGTAGTTGGTCCACAATTGGAAAGTTTTGAGCAAGTTGATTTGAATGAGAACCACGGCCTAGACAAACTAAGGGAGCGAGTTTCAAAAGGTAGAATACCAGTACTCGATGCTTCCTAGACCAGTTATGCCTAAAAACAAGTATGAAACAAAAGCCATGCGAAACTATGCGCACAGAGCAAAACGATGATTCCGGATCGGGGAATCGAACCCCGGGCTGCCGCGAACCCAATTACGTACGCAGATGCTTACATAATCGCTGAGAGGCGGCAATGTTAACCCCTACACCAATCCGGAGGTGAAGAGAGGTACGTTTGGATGGCCAGACGGTGTAGGAATAGGCAGAAACACGGAATCTGGAAAAAAATGAAAAAAATGCACTAAGTCCGAAAGGGGCTTGGAATGGGTCAATTTTGATGAAATTCCAATCCATAAATCCCTGACGATCGTCGGGGGCTTGGTTTTGAATGGACAGAACCCATCAATTGCTACAAAAGAAGGAAAATCGACCATTTCCACCTATTAGTCGAACAAGATCGAACCTGCCCAGAAAACGGGCAGGACTACTTGCTCCAGCGCAATAAAGCTTTGTACAGAGGGTGCTCACTCGATGCGACCTGAAGATTATGCAAGGGGTCGATGAAAGAGGCGGAACAGGGCTGAACATGTTGAACTTGTTTTTTCAACATGATCACGTGCCGATCAATTCTCGGATTCACCATCAAATTGGTTCTCTGTGAAAACAACAGGACGAAACATTATTTACGCACGGGTGTGTTCCCCACGATCTCCAGGTACATACATGATTAATTGAAGCTGATACCACCGTACTGCTATACGCTTTCTTTTTTTAGTTGTTGGCAGATTTGTGATGTAATCTAAACCGTGCCTCTCGAATTGAGTTGGCCTGAGCCTTTTTTGCCGCAAAAGGTAGTCGATATCCTGTGACCCCGTCCCCAGGCCGGTCATCTTTCCGCTATCTGCGGGGAAAGACATGCTGTCACAAGTTTGTTGAAACCCTGTCGAGGCTCTTTCTCTGGTACGGAGCATTAGTTTTACAACGGCATCTCACGTTCAACCAACCTCTTTCCAGCTAGAAGCCGATTCAATTCGTCTTGGTTGAATTGCAACGTTGGGCTGAAGGTGCTATGAATTCAAAACACTGATCATGATGTGAAGAACACCCAGCGTCTCGCCGTTATAAATGGAAAAGGCAGGGAATTCTGAAACGACCGCAATTTCAAGGGTACAATCCGTGTCTGTATTCAAGACTGTCGATCATGGCAGGAACTAATTGAAAACAACCATCTTCGCGTTTCCATGATTATTGACGTGGCTTCGTATTACTTCGCCCAGATACTGCCTCCGACCTCTACGATTGTGGGGACTGTTTATTCTTGCCATTCATCTTACGTCTCACACATATCACTCACGCCACCAACTCGTCGTTAAAAGCGCTGCAGCCCATCCCTCCCAACTCGAATCCCGCAAGATGTCTGCCATCGATATCCCCTCCGTGGACCTTATCCCAGCTTTCGATCTGCTCGGAATGACGGTCGGAGGTTTCCTCTATGGAATCTACTTCACTCTTTTCTTGACATCTACTTACCTGCTGTTTGCCCGCAAAAAAGCGGCGCGCACAACCCCCCTGTGTCGGTCCGCAATCTTTGTCGCTGGATGCATCCTCTTTATCACGGTTACCAGTGTGAGGCTACTCTCCGTCCTCTTGACTTTGCTAAAATATTCTGGTCAGAGCTATATGTTGATAGCGGCCAGGGTCTACCTCGCCTATGTTGTCTTTAAGAAGGGCACCGCACCTCTGGAATTTTTCTTTGATGAGCCGCATCCCACATCGGTAGCCGTGAACGCTTTTTCGTTGCTCTCCATCGTAATCAGTGATGCTATGATTGTAAGTTGTCTGCCGTCTCCTTTTTCGGGAAAGAAAACAACTGAACAGGCATCAAGATATACCGCCTGTGGGTAGTTTGGAGTCGGAGCAAAACTATAGTTTTGTTTCCAATGCTAAGTCTTGCCGGACTCACAGGTGTGCAATTTCATCCCTCCTGGCTGGTTCGGAGTGCTCAGGTTGTGTATCCTAGTGTGCATGGTCCTTATTTTAATCAACATTCGACGGCAGCCAAACTTGGCTCTGGTCGTGAGCATGACGCCGAGCTTTGTCTTCACCCTCACGTAGGTCTTCGGCCATGGATCCTCTCTGTCTTTCTTACTACCGTCCTTACAGAACGAATATCTACTGCACTGGTCCGTGTTCTCATGCATTCGCGGAAGAAATTACGCTAAGCCAACACCAGGGTTCATTTTCGGGAGGATCTGGACCATTTCGAGGGCATGTAAGCCAGCACAAGGGACCGGGTTGATGGTGCGTGTATTCAGCTACCTGCCCAGCTATCGGCAAACCAAGCTTTTCTAGGGCTTCGTCGCCATGATCGTCGAAAGCGCCGCCGTGTACACGTATGTCCTCCGGTTTAGCTTTTAATCCACGTTGAATCTCTGTCTACAGCTCATGGGCCCTCTTCTATATGGTATCCCACCAAATGAATTCCAACTCTCAGTACATTGCCTTCGCGGCCTTCCCATCCGTCGCGGGGATCACCAACACATTGATCCAGGCAAGGGTGGGAATGGGAAAGATTATTGAACCGCCTTCGTCGACCGTGCCGACCGCGCCACTGCAATTCGCAGTGCGCAGTGGCGATGGTAACACCGTGCAAGGGACTCGGACCGTCGGGAGCGGGAACTTGGACACAGATCATGGCGAAAGTCTCTACACGGGTCAGGAGAGTCGTAAGGATGTTGAAAAAGGCACAGAATTGTAAAGCATCTGTATCGAATTTAATCCTTGTATTTATGTCGTGCATTATGTTGTTCCCCAAATGATACTTTCGACGGGCCAGAACCATTTAGTTCAGAAGTTGCGCTCTAGAAATCCGCAGAATTTTGTGATTGGTAGGAGGAGCAAGCACTAGCTTTGGTTGCAGTCCTTGCGCAACCACAATAGAATCCAGTCCAAGAGACCTCAAATTGAACAAGGTTGAACTTAATTTTCAGCATCTATTTTACCTGTTTCGAAACGCCCCTCGAACAGATTTTGGGACTCCTCGATCGCATCGTAGTTTACTACACGAGCCTGAATCTCATGTGCTAATGAGACAATTATAAGAAGCGGACTCGAGGTGCAAAAAAATCACCCACATCTGAAATATTCCCCGCGCTTTGCGGGGTCTGTCATTTGCTGCACAGACACCCTGCTCATAAACTCGGCCCGTGGTTTGCAGAGGGGCCTGATAGGCGTTCATTCTTGCGGGTATCTCGCTCACCGGCGTGCCGAGGGGAAGCAGGCAGCCGAGTGTAACGGCTTCTTCTATTGCCATCGCCGCCCCCTGGCCGGGAGATGGAAAGGTTGCATGAGGGGCATCGCCGATGAGCGCTGTGCGTCCGCGGATCCAAGTCGGCAGCTCAGGCAAGGCGAATATCTTCCATCGGTACAACAATCTGTGCAAAGGCAGGTTCAGAAGGCGAAGGAAACTGGGATGAACACCGTTCAACTCCCGAACCACGTCATCTTGTGTCGCCCCATGGGCCCACTCTGTAATCCGTCTCAGCATTTCTACTTGCCACCTGTGTTGAGAGAAAATTTACCCAGATTGTCCTGTTCAGAGTCTGTATAAATGATGGCGAGATTGAGCAGATTCCCGTCATCACAGAGATTGGCAAACATAGCCCGGAAAGGCTCATCCGTGGACGCTATAAATCTTGCTCCAGGAACGTCTTGGGTTACCCAGGCAAGCTCCGGTATATCATGTAGCGTTCGAGAATCGAAGAGAGCCCTGAGGCATGAGTCCTCAGCATTGAGACCTGCCAACGCTGAATATCTGAAGTGACCAAAGTCAGACCGATGTTCACGGGATAAGCAAGGACGGGCAGACCTTCCCGGATTCCATGCAACACTTCAAGGAACCTACCATACCGGAATTGCGTCCCTTTCCTGGAACATATCCCACGACTTCAGCTTCAGCGTCGTAAAATGTCTGGTCCATCAGCGATCAGGTTGAGTTTGAGATAAGGGATGTATATTTTGATCTTGGGAAGGGAGGATGAGCGCTTGCGGGCGTACAGGCTATAATCGGCATGAGAAGTTGTTTCCAAAGCCATGAATGGCAAAGTAGAACACGCACGACGCATCAATCCCTCACCGCCAAGCGCCTCTATTGAGGGCCCGTTATTGAGCGATTATCTTTATCTGCTTCGACTCGAACTTCCCCCGACGTTCGAACAGCGTTTCCAGCTTGTCCATGCGAGACTCGAACGGCAGAGTTTCCATTTAAGGGATATCAAACACTTGGGAATGTGTTGACCAAGCACCGACGAATGAGGGCACGCACATCGAACTCTATATCGCCACAATTTGAAGACTTAACAATGCTCACCGCACTATTGAGTTTGCCACGGCCTGCATAGAGCTCGCCATCCAACGTGATATCCTTTGGAAACTCTGAACGGAAGAGGTCAACTCAATGTAGTCAGAGCTCAGTAGGCGGCATACGCTGCATGAACTCTGTTGGAGGCATAAAGGGGTTGCCTAGACGGCTGAGGAGTTGTATTCCATCGTAGAAGTTTCTGTTGCCGTCAGGGCTGCAACGCGGAGAAAAGGCGAATCAAGTCTACCGAACGCCGTACAGTTTCTCGGAAATCCACCACCCAGTAGGATCGGGGCCATCAAGATCCCAAACCTTAGCGAGGAGTAGCTGGGGGGGCAGCGATATGCTGTGAGATTTTTCGGCGTCTTTTCCATCTGTCTCGGGTGCCACCGCGCTCGCACGCCGGGATTTCGTTGGCCGCTTGGGAGTAAGAGGTGGAGGACCATATGGATCCTTCAATTTCAGTCGCGCAGCTTCATAATACTCGCCCAGGAGATCTAGCAGGTGTTTGCAGGTCCGTGCGATGATATTGCGAGCCTGGTTGCGCCAGGACTTTTTGTATGAATCAAAACAGTGGCATTCAAAGAGGAAAGGATGGGCATACGGGACAACTGCAATGGTAATGATCGGACACGCGTTTGATCTTGTAGACAGCAGAGCTATTTGTGAACGAATGAGACCCACACCAAAATAAGGTCTGGGATATCACCTCGTCTTTGAAGGATAAGAAGCTTCGGCACCATCTACAAGATGGATTGCTGGCGCGTGGCCATTTATCTGCGACAAAGGGTCGGCATCATCTGCCTCCACTCCAGCTTGCGATAACTTCGACGAGGTGAAGAAATGGTGGCAGCGTGCAGCGGGAGACGGTCTAAAGCCAGGAAAGTTTTGGTATGACGAGCTCCAGATTGCGCTCGTTGGCTCCCCGACGGCAAATTGGGATGAGTGACTGTTTTGTGGTCGCCGACGCCGATGAGTTACGTGAGCCGGAGAATAAAGAGTAATAAAATGCCGTTTGAATGCCACCGAAGATTCGCTGCTCATCGAGTTCCGGCTGAGGTCACACTTCGGTAATTGGACGTCCCCTTTGCGCCAAAAGAGCTTTCCGGTTGCGACTAGCATGTGAGAGTCTGCCAAGCGAGACTAAACAGCTTGAAGCTGGTGGTTTTGTTTCAAGCACCTGGATGATTGCCGGTATCAATATATGTAAACAACCCGGTGCAGTTGGTTCAACTGGCATGTTCAATCACGAGTGTTTCCTTGGTGAAAAAAATGCCGCCGTGAAGCACAAAATAACATCAATGATTCGGTAGACGATCCCTTGCCAGTACTACTTTCTAGGACTCGCGCAATCAAGAGTTACAACTTTCTTCGGAGTCCAGACTCTAGCCTCTCATTCTAATTGATACTCACGAGATACTACAACGTCGCCTGTCATGAGAACAGCTGCGCTCAACTGCTCAGTGCCTCAATAAATCTTCCAATTGTTGTACCACAAACCAGTCGTAATTACAATTCAACTCATATTTAATTAGTATCATCGCAAGCCATTTCCCAGTACAGTGCCTAACCCAGATGATGACATACACCCCCCCCACAAACCCAGAGAAAAGGCAAGAAAAACTCAAAGAACGTTACGGACATAAGGCATTTCGAGTCAAGTCGACACAATGTTACAATGTTAGAAGTCGACATTAACCAACGACGTATTACTTGTTGGCGGCGGGCTGGTGCTGACTTGAGTTTCCGTCTGAACATGGATCTGGGTGAATCATAAGTTTCGAAACTCATCATATCCTCCCTCCCAATTCCAACACTTACCTCGAACTGCTGCGCCGTAGGAGACAAACTCCCCATCTTGTACAAATTCTGCGACTTGCTGTCCGGAACGTGCTCCTCGACGGACTCGGCGGCCCAGGGAACTTGTTGTCCACCTTGAACGAACTACGCGCCGGGCTGGGCGGAACAGAGAACGAGAGGCCGTTAGTGTTGGTGTTGGGGTTGCTGTCGCTGAAACTGATGTTCCTCGCGCCGGAGGCGCTGCGGCCGGTCTGCCCGCCGGTTCCAGCGGTAACCCAGAAGATCGCAGCAGCGTTGTAACAATTCTCCCCGATTCGTCCCGAAGGTCACAACATGCGAGTTCAATTACACAATTCTCCCTCAATCCCTCCGGAGTTTTTCGGGATTATTTCTCATTTTCTTCTTCTACCTGTATAAAAAAATAAGCAATCCATCAGAAGGAAGCAATTGGATTTTCGTTTCATAACCCCGAATGGTGAGGCATAACCATCGCTTTGACCCTTGATCACGATCAAGATCGCACGACCTTCAGTCTTGGATCCGGAAGGCATACAGGGGTGGCTCACCTCTGAACTGAGACCTAGCTGAGACCTCTCTGACTTGACTGAGACCTCGAGGGTCTAACTGAGACCTCCATGCTTGATCGTCGCAGATTTTTCTGAGGAGTTTTACTGAAGCCCTGACCACACTGAGGATGTGCGGGAATTTACTATGGGAGAAAGTCAACGACCGAATTATTCCACCAGATACCCGCTATCTGTGCACCACGAACCTCCAACTCTACATAATTTCTACTCCCTCTGCAATGCTCTTTTTCCTCCCACAACATGCACATGAGGCGTATGGCGAGGTTGAAAAACCGACTGACTCATATCGAGTTGAGGAATCCACCGCGAATTTAACCGCGAATCTAAAACGCGATAAAAATGTCCATGCTCCCAGATCATTCAGACACAGGGAGTCGAACCCCGGCTCGCTGCATGACCCTCTTCTTTGCTCTTTATGGTTCGCAGCGGTGGTCCATCCACCATACCTGACTGCAGTACCAGGTTGCGTGCCTCTGGAGAAGGTGTAGAACTCATCTTCGTTATGCGGCAGCGATTAAATTTCCCTGCACGTCCCGCGAGCGAACCAGTTCACAGTGGCCAATGCACCGCCGAGTTATTTTTGTAGCACAATGGGGCAGTATGAATGGACCTGTAAATCGAATTAGCCCCAGGGTTTGAGTGAGTCATCTAGATGCTCTTGGGGAAGTCGAGATCGCGACACGGATCCGACCGTGTCGGTGAGTAGCAAGAGGCATATACGCATGCATTGAAGTTTCCTTCCTTCGGGTTTTCCATCCGTGATTCTGACCGGGCACCTCATGATACCAAGATTGACGTGGAATTGAACACCTGGTAGTGGAGATTGTGCGTGTGTCCACCAAGGTGTGTGGAGAGACGGAGATGAGGAGAAATGGAACTGTGGAAATTAATATTGATCCCATGCTCTTCTCGGCCAGGGCCAGCGCCCTCTGCACGGCCTGCTCGGGAGAATCAGATTTCATCTGAGCACTCTCCCGCGAGGGTAAGCATATGCGTATCCCGTCACGGAGGCTGCTGTGCATTGATTATCGATGAACAGAGTATGTGGACTCTGGAGAATGACCCACGTCAGAAAAGCATCAAAACGCGGGAAACACGCGTTCCACTGCACAAGCGTACAAGAGCAAGCCCACTTCAGGATGAAGACCTCCAGGAAGACATATGAAAGTACCAAAAGGACACCGGAAACATCCACGCTTCCAGGCTTCCATTTGCCACCAAGCCCTCGGTACCGTCGATCTTGAGACCATGACCAGAACCAGACAAAGGCAGAGTCCAAAGAGACGCGTTGAGTCCAATCCGCATTCTGCAGCCTGACTCTGTGAGCACGCGGTCCGCAAGCCAACCACGCTCTAATGACGCACCGACGTCTCGGCGGAGAACGTTATAATTAAGGTGGGAAAGCTCAGGGTGTACACCGAGGATACTCCGCGAGCCATTATAAAGGGAAGTCCGGATTGGGAAGGAGCTTGATAATCACGCCAATTGATTTGGGTCGTTTTTCTTGGTTCGCGCTAGCCCGCGAGAGTAAAACCTCCGCGGCCGGCGACGGGCGACCCATGAGTCGGTTCGGATGTCGTGCAGGCGGGCGAGCGGGTGACGTGTCGAATGTAGAGAACGAGGGAGAACGTAAATGATCGTTAAATAATCCACGACGATATGTGCATTACATCTATAGGGAAGAAAGAAGGTTAATAAATACAAGAGAAGGGGAGGCAGATGAATACAAGAAAAGGTTGATAAATACAAGGGGATGGGTTGGTAGGGATTACACTGCGGAGATGTGGGTGGTGGAAACAAAGAATCTAAGTTAGATGTGTATGAATATATCGTGTGGGGGTAAACGGAAGGCACAGGAGGAGCAAGAGGAGGGAACAGCCAAGGAAGACCAGTTGAGTGAGGGTAGGAGGGAAACCGTACATGTCAATGTCCTGAGTGTCAATCGCGCTTAAGCACGAGATTGAGAAAGAGCGAAAAATGAGAGGAAGGGAGATGATATGGGACTCAGGAACCAGGGAAAGGAGACCAGACAGATGTAACGAGCGCAGAAAGTCAAAGAAGACCGAGACCGAGTGAGTGGATGCCCAGGTACGGAGCCGCCCCTAGCAGCGAAACCGAAATCGAAACCTCATCAGCGATGCGGGCCCCATCCACTACTGTCCGCATCGTAGATTTCCATCTCCACATCCCCGCGGCCAGGCCACTCCGTGTGCCCAGCCCAGGGCGCCTTGGACGGCGCCACATACCCTGAGCCTTCCCCCGAAGTGGACCAGCCCAGTGGGTCGCTCGCCGCCGCCCCCTGGATAGAGTTTTCCCAACCCGGCGCCTGGTACCACCCAGACGTCCGTGGCGGCGAGTCTGAGTCCCGACCCCCGCTACTACCGGCGCTCGCGTTAACAGCCATCCCGCTGTTGCTCCCACTAGCTTGTGAGAACGATGCTCCCTGTGGGAACGCCCCCAGAGACGCAGGCGGCGACGGGTTGAAGTCGCCCGCCCACCCGGAGAGCGTAGAGAAGCTCGAGATCGCTGGGGGCGCGGGCGGGAAGCGGAACTGACGCTGCGGATCGCTCCCAGCGTCATCTGAGACGGGCGACAGTGGCAGCGGCTGCACATACGGATCTACCGCTGTCCCATCAGATGGGATAGGCGCGGCCTTGGCGTGGGCGGCATAGGGCGACGCGAGCGACGCAGGGGGCGAGGGTGAGGGCGGGACGGGGTTGAGGTCCTGCAAAGCGAGGTAAATGATGAATAAGATAGTGTGCATGTAAAGCAGAAAGGATGTACCGAAAACGACGTTCCCCCGTCAGCCCACCCATCGTCCGCCATGTCGGGCGGGGCACCATCTCCCCCTTCGTCAGTTGTGTCGGCATATGCATCCACGCCGCGTGCACGGTCCCACCAATGACGCGCACGGCCGGGGGCTCCGTAATTCGGCACCATCCCTGGCTCTGGCAACGACGCATGCGCGTAGGGCGGCGGGTATGTGTACGCACCCCGCTCGCGGCGCTGCGACGCGATCGGGTGCTGGTACCCTCCTACGTTCAGACCCGCAGACAAACCTCCTGTATTAAGAGTTCCTGCACTGAGACCGGTCCCCGTGGCGGGGAAAACGGGGAAGGAGATCGTGTCGCGGCGGACGTGCGTGTTCGTCTGCGAGTGCTGCGGCTGATGTTGTTGTGGCTGTTGTTGGTGGCCTTGCTGCTGCTGCAATGGCGGAGGCGCGGAATACGGCGGGGGCTCAAAGTACGGCGCACTTGGCGGGTAATGCACGACGCCCACGCCCTCCTGCACCCTCGTCATCGCCATCCCCATCTGCGGTGACACCGTCATCGACAGCTCCGGCGGGAGCGCGACACGCGACGCACCGCACGGCGCGCTTAGCGAGCGCTTGTACATGTGCGTCAAAGGAGGCAGCATCAGCGACGCCGCGGGATTGGTGTTGCTGCGTCTACTGCCACTGGCGGTGGCTGGGGAGGGGACGGGGGACGCGGAGAGCGATGCGGCGAACGGCGAGTGAGTGGGGGACTCGGACGCGAACGGCGATGGCGGCGGGGGCTCTACTGGTACGAAGGCGAACGAAGGCGAACCCTGCTGCTGCTGCTGCTGCTGTTGCTGTTGCAGCCCAGTCGGGTCGGAGGATTCGACGAACGGGTTCGCCCAAGATTCGAGCTCACTATTAGGCCCAACGCGTTCGGAGATACTTTCGCCGCGGCGCCTGCCCCATCCAGTTTCGGTACCAGGGCCGAGCGTGGAGGAGGCGGAGGTGGAGGTCGCTTGTGTGTGCTGCATGTAGGGCGAGGACGGCGACGCGTGCTGCATGTACGGCGAGGCGGGGGTCATGTACGGTGACTCTGACTGCATGTACGGTGACTGCGAGTTGGCGGGCGGCGCGAAGGGCGAACGCGTGGGCGATTCAAAAGGCGACGGTGGTGGCGGGTGCTGTGCGAAGGGCGAGGACGGCAGCGGGGGTGTGTACGGTGAACGCGCAGGGGAGGCCTGTTGTGCGAATGGGGCCTGTTGGGGTTGTTGCTGCTGCTGCTGCTGCACAAACACCTCCTGCGGCGCGACCTCCTGGCGTTCGACTGCAATACTGATCTCGACATCTGACGACGTGCCTCTCCGCTCTCTTCCCCTCCTTCCCGTTCCCATCCCCGATCCGCCCGCCCGCACCCGCGCATGCGGCACTGTGCTGGCGCGCTCCCTTCCCCTCCCCCTCGTAGTTCCCGTTCCGGAAATGCGCCCCCTTCCCCGCCCGCGCCCCTCCCACTCCCACTCCTCCACCGCCGCCTCAAGCGCGCGCCCCGTCTTCCCCTCCACGAGCAGGTCGCTGATCTTCTCGCACCGCGCGTCCGCCTCCTCCCGCTCCCGCTCTTTCTCCAGCTTCAGATGTTCCTGCTCCAGGCGTTCGAGCTCGCGCTTTTGGTTTTCGGCATCCCGCTGAGGCGACGCCGAGAGTGAACGAGGTCGAGGGCGTGCTTTGCCCTTACCCTTTCTGCCCCCTCCCTGCTCGTCCCCATCCGCGTCATCCTCGGCCCCAGAGTCAGGCTTCATTTCAGCTTCGGCATCGCTCCCATCGTCCGCCTTAGCTTTCCCTTTGCCCTTCCCCTTTACAGCACTTCTCCCCCTCATTGGAGTCGGCGTGAGATCCACCCCACCCCGGCCCTTCCCATCTGCGCGTCCTTTGCCCTTCTTGTCTTTCGCGTTTTTGCTGGCATTCGGACTCGCACCGCTTCCTCCGACGCCAATGCCCTCATTTTCGTCAAATGCGCCCTCCGGGCTGAATGCGTCGGGGTCCAAGCCTATACTGGGCGGCGTGTGCGGATTAGGCGGTGGATCGCCGTCGTCTGCCCCTCCACCGTCCTTGATGCGCCCTTTACGCCGTCCTTTCGGTTTCGCACTGCCAGAACCGGAGGCGAAGGCATTCTGCCAGGGTGGTAGTCAGCATTGTATGCAAGGAGGGGGATGAAGAGGTGAGGGTAAGAGGGAAGGAGCGATAAGGTGGAGAACGATGACGTCACTGCAATGCATTGGACTCGATAGTGAAATAAAAGAAAAGATAGAAAATGGAATGAGGAGACGAATGCAAATGTAAATATAAAGGTAAGCAAAAGAGCAAGGGAGGTGTGGTAGATAAGCGCGAAACAAGCCACAGCGAAAGCAAGACGGGGCGTGAATTTAGGGAAGGATGGCGACTCGAAGGAAGGAAGGTCTGCTGAAGATATAAGAAACGGGCAGGAAAAAAAAGACGCACCTTCCCATTCCCCGGCCTAAACCGCCAGTCGGGGTAGCGCCTTCGGTGCTCCGCCTGCGCCGCGCGCGCCTTGTCCTCCCACCGCGCGCGCTCCGTCGCGGGGAGCGCGTGCCAGTATTTGCCTGCAGGTGCATGTCAGCGTCGCGCGTCGAAGGAGACCATGTTAGGTGTTAAGTGGGAGACAAGGAAGAGCGGGGAGTCGAGCAAGGGGCGACGATGCAGAAATTGCAGCGATGTCCACGTCCCAGCGACGAGAGGGAGGGAAGGGAGGTGGTGGGGTCCACCTGTGAGAATGCGATACTCGCAAAACAGAATCAAAAAAGGAATCAAATGGGGATGCGACATATGCCCGCCCCAACCCCGCGGCCGCTCGCGCGTGTTGTTTTATCTGCTCCCGACGCGACGCGACCATCCACCCCTCCTCCTGTTCCTCTCCCGACGCGCCCATCCATCCACCCATCACCGTAGGCGACGACGAAAGAGCAAAAAACAAGGTACGGTGGAGCACGAAAATGCCTCCGCCCGCCCCACCCCAAAATGGAAATTGGGCATAAGCAGGAATTAGGAGAAGAAGAAAAACGCGATCGGGGGGCAGAAACACGATCGAAGGATCGACCGATCGCGCTATGGGGACGCGTCGAAAGACGCGTTCACACCCCTAAACACCGACGACGCGCATAAATGAAACCGCACAAAATAATCGACACGAAGCAAAGTACGCGTCACACGAAAGAATGGGGTAGATAAAATTCGGGACAAAAAGATGTGGGCAAAAGAGCGCCACGCACCGATAATCTTGCTGAGCGTGCTATGATTGCCCTCCACGCGGCCGGGCACGTTCTGGCTCCGAATGAACGATGAACGGAAGAGGATGAACGCGTTCGGCGGGCGCGGGATGTAGGAGGGCGCGCGCTTGCCTTTGGCGCGTGTTCGGCCGCCGTTTGCGTTACTCGAAATCGCGTCGCCGTGGGTCGTCGCGTCCCCGGCGTCGGCGTCGAGCTGTTGTTGTTGAGAGGAGGAGGAGGAAGAGTAGACGAGGGTAGGCGCGAATGGTGTGTTGAACGCGACGCCGCTGAAGTCGAACGAAGACATCATGCTTTCTTGCGTCTGTCGCGGGGGAGGGGGCGTCTGTGGGTCCAGCGAGGGGAAGGACGCAGGCGCGTCGACGAGCGGGGGCATGTCCGGGTCTACGCGGTGGTCAGGCGCGTGTCGATACGGTCCACCAGCAAGTGAAAGATGAAGTAGCAGTAAAACGTAGGTGAAAGGTGGTAGGCAGAAACGAAGGAGCAGATAGGTGAAGGGAAGTAAGGGCAGGTATAAACACGACGAAGAACAGGTGGGAATAGAGACAAGGCGAGCGTAATCCAGTGAGCGCCACATGCGTTTATATACATAAGTAAGAATATAATTCGACGGAAACAAGGGAAAGCATATGCATAAGCAATTGAGGGCCGCGGAATACAGCAGGCGGAAGGGATTTAGGATTAGAATCGAGAAAGAAGGAGGATTTAAGTAAGGAGAGGAACAAGGAAGTAAGTAGTATCCAGGGACGGACACGAAACGAAAGCAAGGATGTATGTATGTACGCGATAGCAAGGCAGCAAAAAAATCGACACGCAAAGAAAGACACGCACCGTCTCCGTCCCCATCCCGGTCGTGCTCGCGTTCGAGCTCATCGTCCTCGTCACCAAGGAACGTGTATATGATCGTGTGGTCCCGGATCGGCGGCATATCGCGCTCGCGTCCAGACTCCAGACGAAACTTGATTCGTTATTCGAATTACTTGGCCTTGAAAGAAACTCGGTCCAAGCGCAAAGTACGGCGTGCTCGCCAGACAATCCAAACGAATCGGTTGTAAAAGGCCGTATGTACACAAAGAGCGTGCCGGCAAGGGAGCGTGTTTTCGTCCTCCTTGCTTGCTTGTCCCCAGCGAGCGTGTTTTGTGAACCCTACGCGCTGAGAATTGTCTGAGCTGAGTTGTCGGGGTCGACAGAGAAGAGTTACAGCAGCAGCAGAGCAGCAGTGCCTTTGTGGACGGCACTGGACGTTGGATTCTGGCCGGGGATTAGATGTACACCTACCGCCGAATCGGGAAGGCCGTTCCCACGCTATTGTGTCCCGAAATTCTGGCGCCGTGATCGATCCTCCACTCAAACCCCGCCACTGATGTGACTCCAGCATCCGGTCTGGTTCGGTTTGCCTGGCGATTGATTGTTCGCACAGTTCTAACTTCTGGATTGTGGTGTTGTGCATAGAACACCTTAATTCCGGAGTGTTCAACTCCGATCCGATGTGGTGTATGGAAAATGGCTGTTGATGCTGCCATTGTTACACCCAATAGCAAATAGTAAGCAGCAAACCACTGGGCAGGGTTCGATTCCCTGCATCTGAATACTATCGGAAGTTTTACCTTTTTTAAGCCTGTTTTGTTTTACTGCACTCCTTGGGACACGGGAGAAATATCAGAGATATTCGTTGTTATAGAGCTGCATGCATTTCATTTATTTTCGGCGGACATCAGAATCACCACACCAGATCTATCTCGTACGGAAAAACTATCTTGAAACTGCCTTCATAAAGGACCTCAGTGCAAAGTATGCAACTCAGATGTGGTGTATGGAACACAGCTCCTGGCTCTTACATGATCGAAATTAAAACTTGAAATTGAAGAATTGATTAATCAAGCAACGAACCAGGGTTCTATTCCCTGCATCTGAATGGAAGGGTACTTGCTGCTCATTTTTTCCCTCTTTTTGGAGCCTTGTTGAAAGCTTGTCCGCTCCTTGAGAAATATCGGAAACACGAGTGTTGCTACTGAGGTATGTGTGATTCATCTTCCACACAACATAGATGTTGTGCTTGAGGTAAACGCAGGCTAGGGTTACGCAGCTGCTTAAAACCGTTAACCGGGGTTCAATTCCCAGCATCTGAATGATCATGCTGTTGACCGGTTTTCCCCCCTCACTGGCCCACTCGAAGATTATCATTGCGGGGGTACTGGTTTTATGTTCGCTTCGAAGATTGTTCTCATAATGAACCCCAGTTGAGAATATTCAACTTGGGTGTGGTGTATGAAACACAGCCGTTTTGGATGGGGTCTGATTGATACAACAACGGCTGTTAGTCAGGGAAAAAAGTGTCTCAGACAGTTCAGATGCAGGGAAGAACTGCATGAACCCTTGCGGACTCTTTTTTTCCTATGGCCCAGTTGATCTCATCCTGGTTGGTATGTAGGTATGGACGTCACAAATGGAGAACCTGCAACTCAGTCATTGACGACGATTTTAGTTTTTAAAGTTGAACAATCGCCGATCGGGACTCGGGATATTTTACTTTCCCTGCCCGCCCGAGCTCAATTGCAATGAACCCGATCCCTGCTAAACCCAGAAAGAAAATCAGCTCAAAATACATCCCACTTCGCAATGCTCGACTCAGATGTGGTGTATGGAGCACAGCTCCTGCGCGAGGTAGGCGCAGGCGCTAAAAGCAGCTAACCGGGGTTCGATTCCTTGCATCTGAACTACATGAGGCTTAACGGGAAGACTTTTTATCTTGTCCCACTTTAGAGGTCCCAATCCTCGGTGGTGGGCGCTTGGAACAGGGAACTTGCTTGGAAGCCTCGCCGATCGAGAAGGTCAAATATATGTGAACCAGTTCAACCTTGACCTATTTTCTGATTATGGCTGCCGGTAGGAAGCACGACATGTAGCAATAACGGCGGCGAACACCATTCTACACGAACTTCACAATGGTAGTTATTTGAACGAAGTTTATGGTACATTGAACAGGATTATGCTGTATTGTATGATGGATATAATGTAGTTTCCGCAATGCTGAACAGAAGGAAAAGTAGGCAATTTAGTCGAACAGCGTTCCACCGTCACAAAGAATCTATCAACAGCTTCAACCAGTGCTGAAAGTAATACAAAACCGGACTCACGTTTTGGCCTGTCACGAAGCCACTATCCTCGGACGCGAAAAAGGCCACAAGCGCCGCAACATCTTTGCCCTCCCCCATTCTTTTGACAGAAGATTGATTTTCCCACTTGCGGAGGCGCGCGTCAAAAAAAGATACATCAAAATAGCAGCGGATACTCACCATGACCTTGGGGTCCGCATCCTTCGTGCTCAAAACGGCACTCAATTGCTCCCCGAGCTGTGCAACTATGAAACACGTCAGGTTTTCTGACGCACGATAAAGAAACTGTAAACGCACTGAGCGGAGTGTCGATGATACCCGGACAATAGGCTGCGGGACCCTGAGACCCAGGTTGAACAACAAGTTGAATACTAACCGTTGACTGTGATTCCATATGGACCCCATTCTTGCGCCGCCGATTGGGTGAGACCGCGAATGGCGAACTTGCTCACGGAATATGCAGCCATGGAAGGGAAGCCTGCACGAGACGAATCAATCAAGGGCCAAAGGCTCGAAAGCGAATTGAATCATCACCTTTCTTTCCCGCCGCAGAAGCAGCTCCTGAATGAATCGATTTATGTGAGATTCTGATATTTTCGACATAAATAACGATTCGTACCGATGATGCGGCCACCCTTGAGTTTCCGTCCAAGTTTTTTATCCTCCTCGTATTGGGCGATCATCTGTCGCGCGGCTAACTGGTAGCCAAACCATGCTGAGCGAAGGTTGATGTTGAAGAGGCGGTCCACCTCGTCCCAACGACCTGTATCCCAGTCAAATTTGCTGCAAAAAGTAATCGGAGGCAACGCACACTCGGTTATTGGCCCGATGGAGGCTGTCCCAGCATTGCACACCATCTGAAAGAGGTCAATAACTGAGAATTTGTGACGGGAACTCGGTACAATATCAAGCCTGCCATAGGTGTTGACGCATTTATCCACCAGGCCTTGAACGATCTTCTCCTCGGTCGCATCTCCAGCAAACGAGATGGCTTTGTTCCCTTTGGCCACGATCTCCGCGACGAGAGCATTCAAGATGTCTGCATGGAAAGAGAGATCGTTCACGACAACATTGCAGCCCTGGGCAGAGAGTCGCAAGGCGATCGCTCGTCCTATGCCTTGAGCAGCGCCAGTGATCACTGCGTTGCGGGGAGGAGACATGTTGAAGGCTAGGGCACGACTGGGGCTTTATCTGCCAGGTGATGAGAGCTATGGCGGGTTTATATCGGTGCTCGGCGGAATATTCAGGTGAGACATAGAAAAGGCCCTGGCAGGGCGAACCTCGATAATAGGTGGCGTTTCCCGCCAGTAATTAGAATGTTTCAAATTCCAAATTGCGCACCTCGGTAGACCTCGGTCCGCTCATATCAAGTTGCGGCATCAGGTAAAATAACATAAGACCTGAATAATCATCATCGGTCTTGTTGAAAGTGAAATACATGCCTGAGACACAAAGATCACGGCAAAGGAAAATCGCGATCGCACAGTTGACGCGCTCCGGTCCGCGGCTTTTACGCTGCATTTGGTAGTCATCGTGATTTTGTCAGTGTTGCGCTCAAGTGAGACACAAGACAACTCGTACCTGACTCCAACCAAACTCCAACATCATATCCCGCATTGCGACCGAATCTCAGTACAATATCCGCCAAAATATCACCAGTGTCGTTGATAGTAATGTGCTATGAGACACCGGCGATTGCCCTAGATCTGGACTCAAAAAATCTTCCGCCGATGAGCGACACGAATAAACGAGAGGTGATCCAAACTTGATTCTCTGTAAAATCGGGTTCAAAGGAGTGCCTGTGGGACGAACCCGCCGTCAAAGCCTATGAATCCGTGTGCATTCAGCGCCATTGAAGCTTGGGAATGAAACAGCCCTGGCGCACTTCCACCGAGATACGAGAGCCGGTTACAAATATATGGTTGGTTTTCACCCAACTACGGAGCACGAATATTAGTCAGAACTTTTAACTGCTTGAGGGAAAACGAGGGAGTTTGATGTGAACAATCCCGCAGGTGGATTGAATCGAATATCGGTGTAGCGGCTCAAAGAACTGGGTTAGATCTGATTCTGTCGAAAGACTGAACCGCACAAACCGAGCCGCGTATTGATTGGCACAACTCACAAGCAAGCGAAGCGGAGAAACCGACAGCACGATTCAGTGAACGCATCGATCATCCCCGTTATCGGTGAAATGAAAAGGACGCGGCCGCAATTTGGACAACCACCTCATGCACAATGCTGTGAAAAGCAATGCTAATGGAGGCGGTGGAACATGTGGGTCGCAACTCGGCCGCTCGGAGACATCAGAATAATCACAAGGTGCAATGTGATGCGTGAGGTTGCCTCGAGGCTGGAAACTTCCGATACCAGCGACTGCCGTTCGTTTCCTTTATTTCTCAGTGAGAAGCTCTTGAGCCCCAAAGGTATTCTGGGATACATTCAGCAACGACCCTCGTTATAAAAAGTCTCGATTCCTCACAAGCAGCGAAAAAAAAATTGTCTATTTCCCCCGCAAGGCCGAGAATTGGAGATGCGCAAACACGCGGAAGTTGAAGACGGCCATCTTGTGCTGTGTTATGGCAGGATTAAGACTAGATCTTTGTCGAACAAATCTCGGCGAGTCCGTAGTTCGTGAGTTTGTGCTCTCCACCGCTCATTGACGACGCCAAGGGCAGTCATATGAAGGTGGGGACCCCCACGCAGCCCTCCGTGGCGAATAGTGCCGTCGGTGATGTATGAGGGGCCCGGTGATATGCCGTCAGGTAATGAGCTCAGTGGGGTGATCTCGTACAGCTTGAATTGTTTTTGGAAATCGTGTCAAAAAAAAAAGTCGACAAGAATTAGCCACAATAGGGACAGGGAGTGTCGCAAAGGCTGGAGATGCTCTTGAGCTGTTCAAACGACCTGTTGGGTTTTCCACCCCAATCACAGCGTAAAACACATCGTCAGACGAGGCCCTAGAACTAGAAAGCTTTGGACCCTGTAGGCCTATAATTTCGCCACTGGACAGCGAGAAGAACAGCATGCAGAATGCCGGAATGACATCGCAAGACAAGTACAGGGCGAACGGATTTGCGAATTTGTTGAGTGACCGGCTCGGTTCAAAATTGGGGTTCCTAGATCTGAGATATTTTTACAAGAAACTTGAAGAACCTTGTCAAAACGAAATGGAAAACCTTGACCGAATTGGACATTCCTTTGTTTCGGGACTGAAACCTTGTCTCTGTCAGCACTAGAAGCGGGATCGAATTTAGGTTCGAGTCATACCCAGCCATTGAGCCCGCCAATCTCACGCCCACGGCCGTAAATACGTGGATGCTCAGTTGACGCGTGAGGAAAAGAAGGAAGATGTCAATATATCAGAGGCTTCTGTCAAACAAAGCCACCATGGCTGCACAGCTTTGTCGGGGTCTTCCGAAAAGGGCTTCGAGCAATTCGAGCGAAGCAGATTGAACCGTCACTCCGTTTGCATGCCGGCTACCCCGGTACATCTCCACTCGGGTGCGGTGTTTGCCGAGTCCAGTCTGGCTCAAATTCAAGTTGCGTGTACTGCTCATTGCCTCTTTATCGAAATCTACATATCTCGATTCTCAACTTGAAGTCGTCTCAGGCGGATATCAACCACCCATCTTGCCTGCATTATCCCTCACTCTTCCTTTCGGAACGCAGCTGTCGGGGCAGCAGCAACGAACAGCGCACGGCACCGAGCGTCAGACCCACCAGAATGAGATACACCATGTACCCGTTCGCGATGTCATTCTTCACAGACAGCGAGAATAGGGAAGACGCGAAGGACGGCGCGACGCTTCGCAACGTTGTCGCCACCATCTGCGCCAGCCCGTTCACGCTCCCGATGCTCGCGCGGCTCGGAGCAGAGTCCATGACGAAAATCATCGTCGCTGCTGGTTCAAGTCCAAGCATGAGTACGTCCCATTGAATACATTCGATTTGTGGGCGGCTTACTCAAGGCGAAGTAGAGCATGAAGGAGCAGCTCTGCTGGCAGACGAGCACTGCGAGCACCCAGCCGTTGATTCGACCTGCGCGCTTGGCGAGAACGTTTAAGAGCGGGTACGCCGTGAACGCGATGATGAGGGCGCAGAACGCGCCAATGAAAATAGGCCGCGGGCCAAAGTGACGAATGATGCGACCCCCGATGAGGATTTGGACGACGGCGTTACTTATTCCACAAATGCCCATTATAAGCCCAATGTCGTATGGTCTGGGACCAAAAATGCTGGTGAGAGATGACTGCGGGGAATAACAGTGAATCTTACTGGAGCCCAAGCCCTCCCAAGTTGATCGGCGTCGCGTAGACCTGGGGGTTTCAAAAGAAGTGGGCGAACCATCGGGACAAAGCGGGAGATATGCGCACCAGTGGCACCATAGCCTCGTAGCACATGTCGCAGAACGACAATAGCCCATGGTTGAGCAAAGCGATGAGCACGGGTCGGGTGATGAGCCCTCGAAGCGGGGGCACGATATCCTGCGCGCTAGATGGGTCCACTTTCGCTAACAGAGGATCATTTTCTGCGAATGATACACTTGTTTTTTTGCCTTTGCGTGCAACGGCAGAGGGCAGCGTCTGGGAAAAAGCAATCGATCTCTGATCATCAGCGAAAGTTAAACGGCGGAAAGCACACCTCCCGCAATCCTACGACCGCGAGCGCGAAGGAGGAAAGCGCAATTGAGGCCGCGACGGCACATGGCAGGAAATATGGGTGATCCCGCAGCAAATCTATTTTTCCAAGAGTACTTGGCCATTTGGTCGCTGGACTGGCAAGTGCGCCTCCCATGAATGGGCTTACAAAGACATGAATATCAAGAGTCCGTCAACAAACCAAAACCTACCTCAAAGTAACACCTATGCTCCACATCACAGGGACGAGGGAGAATATGTCAGCGGCATTCGTGGGGTCTGAGAGCTGGTGCGAGTGAGCCTCACAAGCGCGACAAGAGACTTGCGATTTACCTCGTTCAAGACAGTCTTTGCGACGCCTGCGGCCGGAATGAGCCTCAGGTACTGCGACACTGAACGAACAAAAGAGTACCCATATTTCCACAGAATGCGCCCTGAGCACACCGGAATACCAAGAGCATCCAGAAGGTCTTTGAAAGCCCGAATCCAACCATGCAGAGGCCGATGCCGAGAGGTCCCAGCAGCAACACCGGGCGTCGGCCGTAAATGTCAGATAATCGGCCAAGAATGAACACAGTCACAGTCTCCGCTAAATAAAATCCAGATTCCTGAATGAACATCGGTAAATTTCTGTAGGCAAAGCGGTAACACTCACGAGGAGTCCCGCGTAAAATCCTGTCTTAGCCGCGTCCCCACCTGTGATCCCCGTGTCGTTCACGAATTGAACGACGAAGGGGTAAATGACGAGAGCTGATAGCAGTGTCAGCTTGACGGAAAGTGGTTCCTCTTGACACGTCACTCACTCGTTATAGGCTCTGCAAATTGAATGGACAAAACGAGGAAGACCTGGAACTTTGGTATAAGAGTACGCCGCTGGACGGGAGCGATCCTTTCTGATCCCCTGCAAGAGTGCGATCTTGGTTCATTGTCGTCGGCGTGCATGGCAATTTGCGATAAGCGGGGTCGAAGGTGGAGGACCCTAAAATACACATCGACGGAGCTCGGAATTTAGAAGGGTCATCTCAGTACATAAGTAGGCTAGTGTGAGATAAGAGGGGCCTCGTGGAAGGCTTTTGGTAACGTTTTCTAGGGGAATTAACTTTGAGCAAAGGTAGACGAGGGGTATTGATAAATGTGGGCGAAGGGAGAATCAGAACGTACTTTTTTTATTGGTATCACTGGTGACTGGAGAACCACTGGCAGTGGCCCAAAGGCGGCGCAAGGACCACAGTCATCGAGGATCAATGAATCGTCGGTCTTTATCTACTCGATGATTATCGATTGGGAGCTGATCAACTTGAAGGGAGGAAACTTGGAAGTTGTGTGACTGAAAGAAAAGGAAAGAAACAAGTCGGAGGAATCGGAAAGATCAGCCGTATTGTTCCGAGCACAGCCACACACAAATGGTTGAATTTCATAGGTAAAAAGAAAGATAAGATGTAAATTCAACAAGATTGGAACACGGAAATGTTCTAGAGACCCGGTGAGGGTATGCAGAGTCTCGAAATGTAAAAGGAAAAGGACGATACAACGCGGACTCCCGAGCGTCCACAGACTACCGAGTACTAGGGTGCGAAGTCGGAGACCTCACTGTGAAAAGCATAAATCAGGACTTTTGAGACAACAAGATACCCCGAATAAATAACATCTCGTGACGCTTTCGCTCTCACGGATTAGGATCTGATTCCATTTGCGATACGTTGCGATTCCAGTTCTGGGACAGTTCCGTCAAGGGGATATAAAAAGAGGGCAGTCGCAGTAACAGAAAAATAACTGACATTCGATGCATCTGTGCATGAGTTAGGAGTCGTACTTTGATAGTGATCAACGCGCCTTTCTCGACTATTTTTCACAAAGAGAGAATCGTAACTTGCCCTCCCGCTCCAGCCGCGCCAGATCTGCACACGATGCCACATCGATCTTGATCTTGCGTTCGGGGAAATACTTCATCGTGCTCTCAAATCGTTTGGCGGGAGAGCGAGAGCGCGAACGAACGAAGTCTACATATGCTTCGTCACTGAAGCGGAGGTGTGTTGTGCAGATGATGCAGCTTAGACGGGGGATGACGCATGCCTCAGTGTCGGTCCAGGCGAGGCGGCGGAACAGCGTGTCCGTAACTATGATATTGTTCTGGAAGTCTGCAACCACGAGCGTCTCGAGCTCCGGGAGGACAGAGAGGCAACGGAGAAGATCGTCTTCGGAGATGACGGCTTCGAGCTCGAGAGCGCGAAGGGCACGATGGCAGGCGGATCGGCCCAGGAAGGCGAGGAAGGCCGAAGTAGGCCAGTGCAGAGGCGGCGAGGAAGCGACGGCGGTGAAACTGAGGCTGGCGACTGCGGGCAAGCTTAGGCAGTCCAAGATTTCAGCCAGGGAGTTGTGCGCCCGATCGGCATCGGCATTGACGGTCATCTCAACGATGAGTGATGAGAGGTCCGAGGTGACGGAGGGAAGGTTGAGTGAACCCGCATGGCGTGAGACATCCAGGTTGTCGAGACGGAAAAGAGTGGTCGGCCCGCACAGGGACATCAACGACATTGCTCCGTTGAGATCCTTTGGAAGCGCACGGCAATAGGTAAAATATCGCAAGCACTTCCAGGGAAGCTTTGGAACAAGTGAAATCGACCCCGTGAAGCACACCTTCGTCAGTCGTGGCGCATCCTCAAAGAGATCGAGGTCCGACGATTTGTTTCCCCATGTGCGAATGCGGAGACTCCGAAGTTGTGGAATCTTTCCTTTCACACGCGACATGCAATCGAACAGCGGAGCCCCGATTTTAAACGAGGCGGTCTGCCAGCGTTCGGAGTAGTGGGCTAGCAAGTCCAACGGTGGTTGACTGGGCACCAAGTGTGGGCAACCTTCAACGCCGGCCCGCACATGCAGGGGGGACGCTGCGCTGCGTTCGATAGAGGTCGTCAGGGAGTCCTTCAATCGATTCCGATATGACGCGCGGGACCAATGGTTTAGTGTGAGGTTTATCCGGGACCACAGCGCGGGGGTGTCCAAAACGAGTGTGTGCCAATGAGCACATACTCTTGACAGTTTGAGGAGATCTCCCTGCAAAATACAATTCATTTCCTGGCTCACAGTGTTTGACCGCGAGTTCCATTGAGGCCCTGCACATAAGGCGAATATTTCGCACAATATCTCCGGCGGCAGCTGGCGAATGGGAGAAAACACGGCACGACATCCCTCGGCATACTTTTGAAATGCAGAGCGGTCGATTTTCAGTTTGTTCAGAGATACTTCGAGTCTGGCTATTTGGTCATCGTACCGCCCGAGTTCACCGGTGGACGAGGAAATAATGTGGCGCAGGTGGGACACCTCCAGCGGTACAGAATTGGAGCGCAGAGTGTCGTACAGCGATGCATATTTGTCTGCATCAGGAAGCAAGCTGACTCGAAGGAGGGGGATTGCGCAGGACGCACAGAGGTTCATGGTCGGTGGTGTTGGTGCGGAGTTGAGCGCTAAACACCAAATTAGCGCCCAACTAATGCCAGATGCCAATAGCCTCTTATCCAAACAGGTCCACACGCGCGGCGCACGATCTGCAAGTTTTCCAAGAAGTTCGAATCATTTTTATTTCTACACAAAATTTGGGTTCTAAATAAGTATGTACTAGCTGAGTAGTAATGAGAATTCCGAATTGTCCATGGACGTACTAGTTTGCGAGTGTATAGTAACATTTTCCGACCTTTGACGATAATTTATGCTCCAACACGCCTGCCAATCCCCATTCCCACCCGCACCAGCGTCTCGAGCGATGCGCGCCCGTTGACGAGCAGGTCCTCGTCCCACTCCACGGCACCCTTCTCAAATAGCAGCACAATCGTCGAGCCGCCTGAAAAGCGCAAGTCAGCATAACGCTCAGCATGACGCCCACAGAAAAAACAGAAGAAAGACCCACCGAACGCAAAGTAGCCAAACTCCTGGCCACGCTTGACCGCCTCACCCTCCTTGACCGTGGTCTCGATGCTGCCGACCATCATGGCGCCAACGCACACAGCAATCACACGTCCAAACTGCGGGCTGTCGATGGGGACGATCTTCCGCGCGTTCTCGCCGTACACGTCCAGCGCCGTCCGGATCGCTTGGGGCTGAGCATTCCATTCAAATCAGCAGTCATTTCAAAAATATCATCAGAACAAACTCACGTTAACAGTGTAATACTCCCCGGCAATGTAGGTCATGTTCCCAATCGTCCCGTCAACGGGCGAGTGGAAGCGGTGGTAGTCCTGCGGCGCAAGCCGGAAGATCGCTAGTGCACCACCGGTATACCGGTCCGCCTCGCCCTTGTACGCGTCGCCGAGCAGGCGCGCAACCGTAAACTCGCGGCCTTTGATCCACAGCCGCGTCGCCTCTGAGACAGACTCAAATGCCATGAAGCGGCAGTCAGCCGCGCTGACAAGGCGGTATGGGTCGTCTGGCTTCTCAATGGGACGAGCGGACGGCTTGAGTTTCCTGGAAGAGCCTCAATGCTTGGCAAAGCATCCCAACAGTATAAACATACCGGTAGAAGAACTGATTGAAGGTTTCTAAAAGGAAATTAGTCAATGAAGTCGGCGGGAAAGGGGTTGGCGCACTGAAAGAGTCCAAGGGGTCGAGGATTTCAGAAACTTTGAGCCCATGGAACTCGATGAAGCCAGGAATGTCGGCAGCCGACTCCGGCGAATCATACTTGACACCCTGCTTGATGGACAGGGATTTGAGCAGTCGGCGAGCTGGGTATCATCAGTACGCAACGAATAACGGAGCGAAAGAGAACGCACCACGTCCACCCTCCATACGACTCTTCATCCCCTGCCGAGAATGTTAGGAGGGCACAATGTCGAGACACCTGGCGCACCTTGTACAGCAGCCGAATTCCCAGCCTCACATACACTTGCATCTTCTCCTCCTCCAGCTGGCCCGTCAAGCGGTTCTGCACGATTATGTTCGCAGAATTCTTCACCACCTCATCAGCACCGCCCATGCTCAAGAAAACCCAACAACTCACCGCCCCAAGCCTGTAATCCCCACTCGAGATCTTCCCGATAATCTTCGTGTACCACTTGCGCTGCGCCTGGCTCGCCGTGACAAAATTGCCCACCACGATGCGGTCGACGATATTCCAGTCCTTGCTCGCACAGACCGCGATGTGCGTGATGATGTCCACCTCCGCCTTGGAGTTGAGGCGCGGGCGGTGGCACAGCGGGCAGTTCTTCACGTTGATCACGCGCTCGAACGACTCTTCGCTCGCGCTTCCCGCAGGGGAAACGGAAGTGGACACGGATGCGATCTGGGATGCCGTGGTGACGGAGGACGACTGCGTCTTGCGGTAGCGCGGGCGACGGAAGCGCGTCTTCTTCCCCGTACCAGCGCTAGGCGTCGCAGTCGCGGGCGTCGACACCGACGACGGCAGCGGGCCCGAAGACGCTGAGGCAGACGCAGACGCCGAGGCTGAGCCCGACGACTCCTCTTCCAGGTCCGCATCCGACGACGACTCGGACGTCGGGTGGCGCGAGTGCGGTTGCGACCCCGGCGTTGCGCCCGGTGTCAAGAGCACCATTTCCGCCGGCTCGGTGACGAACCCCTTGGGCTCGCCGCTCACAAAGTCCATATCCAGCGGTGGACCCGAGAAGTCCATCTCACCAAGGCGCAGTTCACCCTGAGCCGCGGTGCCTGGCGCGGGCGACGGACTGAGGCTCGTCCCCGTACCCGCACCGCCACTGCTTCCGTCCTCGTCCACGCGGCGGCGCTCGCTCTCGGGCCGCAGCACCTCCGTCTCGAGGCAACGGATCACCTCCTCCACCGTGAGGTCGTCCCGCTGCGGGTCCTTCCCGAAACGCGTGAAGAACGAGTCGATCGTGCTCTTCGTCAGCGTCGACCCGAGCGAGTCGAGCATGCTCGTGATCTCAATGTGCGAGAGAGTTGCCGTGTCATCCGTGTCGTACTGCTTGAGGTACTGCCGCCAGAAGCGCTGGCGCAACAGCGAGTACGGCTGGTACTTTGCGCTAAATTGAAAAAGGGATCAATCAGCATCATTTCCCTGTGTTGTGATGTGCAGGAAGACGCACCGGAAGCTAAGCACCGGGCTATGCTTGCTCTCCCAGACAACAGGCTCCTTCCCGCCGCCCGCGCCCGTCTCGAGCTTGAGCTTGAACACCTTCATGGGGTGGTCGCCGCCCTCCGTCTCCGCGTACAGCGGGATGCGCGTCCCACGCTGACTCGCCGCCGCGTCCGCGTCCTTGTCATTGCCGCTCGCCTCACCTTCCACCAGCACGGGCATCGACGCCGACGCAGCCACCGCCGCAACCGCCAGCTTCTCGCCCGTGGGCGGCGTGAGCGGCTCGGGCTGCGGCGCGTCCGCGACGAGCTCGCTCACGTTGAAAGCTGACTCGCCGATGTAATCGTTCGAGCTCAGCTTGTCCCAGTCGAGCACCGTCAGGCGCACCTGCGTCCGCGCGCGTTAGCCAGCGCAGCGAGCACGATTATAGTATACACGAGAAACGCACCTCGTACCCAATCTCGTACCGCCGGACGTGGAAAAGCAGCTTCTCGTCCCACACAGGGTTGAGGGAGTGGCGGATGACGCGCGTGCGAAACACCTTCTTCCCGAACGATATGACAACGAACGGGTCCATATCGAACGACGTGCGCGTCACTGCACGGAGTATCGTTAACCCACAATGCACTCGGAATATATAGAGTGGACAGAAGAGAGAGAGAAAACGTACTGTTCTTGAGCCTTGGAAGGTCCACCGCGCCCTCGATCTCGAGCATCACGATCCCGACGATGTCGTTCTCGCGCGCCGTGCCGCCAGGGCCGACCTCCGCGCCAAGCGAGTAAGCGCGCTGCGGTTTCGGGCGTTTGCGTCCCTTGCCCCCTTTCGCGTCCTTCTCCTTTTCTTTCCCCTTCCCAGCTACAACCGCACCCCCTTCCTCGAGTCCCGCTGGTGTTGCCGCCCCCGCCGGTGTCGTCGCGCCCGGCGTCCCGCTCCAACTACGGCGGAAACGCTTCTTCCCCTCCTTCCCGTTCCCACTCGTATCCGTAACCGGCGACCCCGGCGTCGTCGGCCGCGAGCTGCTCTTCTTGAGGAATTTGCGCGGCAGCGGCAGCGCGATGAAACTCGGCTTGCTCTTCTTCTCCTTCTCCTTCCCCGCCGCCAGCGTGCGCAACTGCTGGTCCTCGCTCGCGCTCGTACTCTGGCTAACGCCGGGCGTCCCACTCCCACTCGTCGTAAGCGCCGCAGTCGTCAGCTTGTTCGCAGCCTCGCCAACGGCGCCGACGCCAGATGACGACGGCGTGGGCGTCGTGAGCGGGCTCGGGCCAGTAGGCGTCCGTCCTGCGCTGGGGCTGTCCAGCTCCGTCGCGGGCGACCCGGGCACGACGCTGATCGCCGGCGGGGGCGGCTGCTCGTACAGCGCCTGGAGGCGCGCAGCGGATGCGGAGCCCGTTAGCGTGTTGATGGCGGTGCGGCTGCGCGACTGTTGTTATTATTATCGTCCTCGCCCTCCTCGCCCTCGCCCTCGCTGTCCTCGTCGTCAGAATCGTCCTCAGAGTCAGACGAGCTCGAGTCGGACGACGCGGAGGAGAGCCCGCCGTCGTCGTCGAAGGCGGGGCCGGAGAGGTGGGAGCGGAGGGTACCTACGCCTTCCGTCTGGGAAAGAAGGAGGAGTTAGTAAGACAGAGTAACGAGGACGGGGTTTGCGATAGTGAAAGCAGGGGAGGCGAGAGGACGACAAGGAGGGACGAGGGCAGAAATGAGGGATGCGAAAGGCACGACGAGGGAGCCAAGAGAGATGGAAGGATGAGTACAGGATAAGTAGAAGACCGGCGAAGTGAAGCGCGGTCGGACGATCCACGATGTAGCAGATAGCGTCGGGTACCCCGCCGGCCCGAACGCATTAGTGCGCTGCCAGTGGGGAGAAGGGAAGTGTGGCACGAGGGTACGAGAGGATGAAGAGAAGCCAGACGGGGGATGAGGGCATGAGGAGAGGTAGATGGAAGGGACGTGGGGAAATGAATGCAGAAATGGATAATTGAAAGGAGGTACGCGAGGGCACAAAGGAAGGAGGGAACACGAAAGAATGAATGATGGAACGAGAACGAGGGATGAGGGAACGAGAGCGAGGGAGAATGAAAAGAAGGAACACGGAGACGAGGAAATGAACGCGAGAGCGCGAGAGGCTATTGAGCGGGCAGGCGCGGATCGCCATAGGCTCTCAAAAAGCCCCGACACATCCATCCGTCAAAAGCCCGGCACTTCCTTCGAATAGCCGCGACGCGTCCAGAGAGTAGAGTACTGGCGTTGGACGCACGAACGTGCATCGGCAGTACAAGGTCCCTGAGACCAGTATGCAGGACATTGGCGCGTCCCACTCCCCTCGCGCAGAAATAGCGCGCCATGTGATGGTGGGGCAGGGGAACGGAGAGAGACGCGGAGATGCAAAGTCAAAAGACGCGCAAACGCAAAAAAGAAATGATAGAAAATGAGAGGAACCAAAAGGATTCCAAGAACAAATACCATAACGAGAGGGAAAATGGAAAGAAAAGACAACGTACCGGCGGCGCAGAAACGAGCGACTTGCGCCCCGTCTTGACCAAATTGCGATACACCGCGTCAAAATCGACCGCGGCCTGGTTCGGCGCGTGCGCGGTCGGGGGTGGGGGCGCGACGAAGCCGAGCTTAAGCTGGATGGTCCCTTGGGCGGGCGTGCCGGGGCGGGAGGAGACGAGCGGAACGGTGAAGGGCTGTGTAAATAAAATTAGCAGTGGCCACAAACCAGAGAGAACGAGAAACACTCACGACGTTACTCGCCGCGTCCCAGCCCTTGCCGCGCTCGCCGAACCACTCCTCGACGGCGACGGCGGCCTCGCCGAGGTAGTCCTTCCGCAAGACGTCCTTGTCCCACACGACGAGCTCGAGCACGCCGAGCTTGTCCGCGACGCTGAGGTAGATGGGGAGGTCCCACGTCGCGTCTTTGGGCGCGTAGGATGGGTTCACGGTCTTCTTCGCTGCGGGGGTTTGGTGCCGCGCGGTGAGGAGAGATGCGACGACGAATCTAAGTAGTAGGGAGTTAGCATCGTGAAAGGAGAGTGTACGAGCAAGGTGAATGTGAAATTTTTTCAGGAAAGGAAGGACGAAAGCAAGAACCACCACTCACGGGTCACTGAATCCATTCCTATCCTTCGCGAGGAGGTCCTTCCCGCCCAACACTTGGACACGCAGAAACACAATCGGCTGCTCGCCCTGTCTCGGCGCAAACGCATTCCGCCCGACCGCCGTCGTCCCCGTCCCCCCCGAGCGTCCCAGCTTCAGCACCCGCCGCAGCTTCTGCTTCTTGCCCTTCATGTTGTGTTCAAAGTAAAAGGAAGTTACGGCCTATTTGCGGAGTAGCTTCTTCGGGTAGGGGTGATCCCCAACAAAGCAGATTTTTGGACGAGTTTACTCCTCCGTTGCGTCCAAGATTGAGGCGAGACGAGGAGACAGTTGAGAGAGAGACAACGAGCTATTCTGGCTCCTCTGAGCGCTGGAATGAAACGCGGTGCGGTGCGAACCGTGATTGTGGAGTTCGGGCGCTGTAAAGGAGATATCACCGACACTGCCACGGCCACGCTTCGCCACAGCTACGATGGCCCGCCAGATAATCTTTTTCGTGTCAGTCTTGTTTCTACGTATACCAGGAGAGAGCCTGTTGAGGACGAAGAGGAAGAGGAAACGGGTCCGGAAACTGATTCCAACCACACCAAACACAGTCTAATTTGCTGCTAATTACATAAATATGTCGGTGTCGCGTACCAGCGTCCACTTCCTAAATAGTACGTGGGTTCCAATTCACTAGCTGGATACTTTTCTGACGGCTCAATTCAGCAGGGTGCTCAAGTCATTTTTGTCCCATGATCATTCTGTTTGTGGCATCTAATTTCTACCATAGTCCCCCAGTAACTTAACATTGCTCCAGCTATAGTTGGCCAAAGACCCTATGATTCTGAACACGCGCAGTTTCCTCAGAACCTTGGTCGATGACGACACTACAGTTTAAAGCATCGGCATGACCCAAGCATGAGGCAACAAAAGATTGAGAAGATCCATGCTGTTCCCCGAAATAATTCCTTCTGAGGATGAATGGCCAGAATCCCTCATCGCGCGCCGACGAGATGCCAGGCAAACTTAACCCAAATTTCGGTGAGGATCTACTGCCGGCTCAATACTTGGACCTTCAAGGGAAAAACCGACGGCCCCCAAGTAAACCCCGACATATTTTTGGTAACGATAACCCTCTTCAGAAACTCCGAAGAAACAACTACAGTTATCAGGCCATAGCTAGGCAACAGCCGGCCAATCGCGGTAAATCAGCGGTCAATGAGTCAACCCTAGTCCTCTCATCAACTCGGTATTAAGACTCGCTGATTGCTCACTTGATGCCCTTATAGCTTAGACGATTCTCATTTAGCTTGAAGAGGCTTGAAGTTCATTTTGACGGTGAAGTTCATTTCGGTGTTGAAGACAACACATTATAGCGCTCAAAATACATTTTTATCACCGCAATCGCCTTCCCCACAATCCCGCTCATCGTCTCCCGTCTCGTCCGTCACAATTCCTTCAAGTCAACGCCAGGATCCAACGTCTCTCAAGCCTGCAAGGCGCCGGGTACACCTGTCGCAATCACGCCAGCCAGCGACCGTCAAGTACTGAGCTACAACCGTTCAGCACCGACTAAACTGGACTCAAGCATACCAACAGCCGTTACTCCGTGTCGGCGGGTGATTCAGTATTAATAACAGCTGGTACTCAACGGCAACATACCCCGCTCATGCCCGAGCACTGGGTCTCCGCCGACTACGTGTGCGGGTCCTTTCCCATGTTCTAAATGCGTCTGTGCTAAATTAATGTGTGCGCAGTTCGATTCAATTGATAATCAGCGGTCCCGTAGCTCCCAGTCAATAAATGATGAGCCGTACACCAGTCACCATCCGTACGACTGATCTCCGCTATGAAAGAAAATGCTCCTTTCCCAAGAACTCCATACTCTTTAGGCAACCCCGCCGGCGTCCTATCTCAGTCCATCAATTAATCACCAACTACTTCACTGATAAATCAAACCATCCCGCAGCTCTTTGCGGCAGCAAGAAACATGGACAGGAACCGGTTAAACAGGTAATCCGTCTGCTTAAATGTGCAGTCGGACTCCTGTTTCTCGCCACCGCCCGCTGGTGTGAGCGCGTCTCCGACCTCCGCTTCTACCTCTCCTAAAGCATATCGAGACCTACATAATTCTGGACTTATTTTAGTACCAGCTGCGTGAGCCATGTGCATCGCAGGTCGTTTGAAGTTCAACAACACGTCAATCATAGGCCCGTAATTACGGCAAGTAGCGTCTCCTATGAGACTGGTATGTATATACCAAGTACGTGATGGACTTCACAGGAAACACACAATGAATCATGTCGCTACTGGAACTATCTGGCAGGATTTAATCTGGACTGCATGTGTCTGCCATGCTGTAAATACAAGAGAAGTAGCTATAGGACCGAATATTGTGCATGCTATCCACTGGAGGAGTTCATTACATTCAGCTGTAAATACCAAACACAACGCAAAGTATTTCGCGGTCAACAGCGCAAAAATCGGATATTTGGGTGAGCAGATGAAACCCGGGTTCCCGAACGAGGTACATCATTCTGATGATCAGTAGGCGACTTTTGTACTCTACTTCGACCCCTTCGGGGCGTCATACGAAAAATTGGAACGATACAGAGAAGATTAGCATGGCCCCTGCACAAGGATGACACGCTTTTCCGGAGTGGTAGACCTACGGGTCTCAATATTTATTGCTTTTTGAAGTTCGGAGAGTTGAAAAGGCACTCGTTCTGATTATTTTTTCTCATTTTCAAGGTATTCTCGCCAACGGAAGCCACGTTGTAATTACGGTACATACCTATACTCCTTACTTAGGCGCATCTTTCTGCCTCTTCAGAATGTCGCCTATGAATATGGAAAACCTCACAATGTTCCAAGGGGTGGCGAAAACTGAAATGATGGGATAGGCGACATTCTGAAGAGACAGAAAGATGCGCATAAGTAAGGAGTATAGGTATGTACCGTAATTACAGTGGCGAAAACTGAAATGATGGGATAGGCGACATTCTGAAGAGACAGAAAGATGCGCCTAAGTAAGGAGTATAGGTATGTACCGTAATTACAACGTGGCTTCCGTTGGCGAGAATACCTTGAAAATGAGAAAAAATAATCAGAACGAGTGCCTTTTCAACTCTCCGAACTTCAAAAAGCAATAAATATTGAGACCCGTAGGTCTACCACTCCGGAAAAGCGTGTCATCCTTGTGCAGGGGCCATGCTAATCTTCTCTGTATCGTTCCAATTTTTCGTATGACGCCCCGAAGGGGTCGAAGTAGTGTACAAAAGTCGCCTACTGATCATCAGAATGATGTACCTCGTTCGGGAACCCGGGTTACATCTGCTCACCCAAATATCCGATTTTTTGCGCTGTTGACCGCGAAAGACTGGAGGCTATTCTTATTGAGGACGGGATGTTTGATTGTAGCTGTGGCGAGTCAGAAGGGAATGTCACGACCTATGGAATCGAGATAGACGCGTCAGAGTCGGATCTGTCCAAGATATGTCCCTAAGTCAGTCGTCACTCCAACCTGCTCTCTGCGCCATAGAGTGAACACAACACATCGAGAAGGTCGAAAAAGAACTTTCTAACGGTGAGTAAATCATTGCGGTACACTACTTAATGATGGTTTGCCTGGCAATCACAACTTGGACTCCGAGAGACGAAGCAATTGGAGCAACGGAAAGAAGGATACAATAGAGTGTATTTGCAGCGCATTTTAGCGAGAATCTCACAAATTGATACCCGATTTTCACAAATTGATGAGCCCACTCACTACCCAGTCTGAGCCCACTTTCGCTGACCGTTGGCTGAACGAGTGTTGTGGAGCGCCGTTTCTTAAGCGGTTTTCATATATTGATAACCGAGTTTCGTCACCAAAAATCGTCGATTTTGCGGCTTGCAAATACACACTAATATACGAGTTGAAGAAAACATGAAGGGGCTGATACTACTAAGAGCTGGCGTTACTCGGAATATATTCTCCTCTCGTGTCAAATTTTTCGTGTTCGGAATCCGAACATCCGATTTCGATCCTTTCATCTCAAATTTTCCGTGTTCGGAATCCGAACGTCCGCTCTCGTCTTGAATTTTCCGTGATGAGAATTCGAACGTCGCTTTCATCAAGTTCCATTTTCGTTTCATTTGTGGAAGATTCGGAACCAATCCGGCCCGGCTTGCCGATGAGGAAAAAAAATGTGACGTGCGCACTCTGATAGACGCCTTCATAGGCCAGTGCGCACTGCGTGGATTCCTTTCCGCTTCTTGGACTCGGGTTCCCGTCCACGTTCGTTGTTCTCGTCCACGAGGTTGTTCCCCTTCATCGGCTGGTTTTACGGCTCTGACCCGGTGCTTCTAGATCCCCACTTCAAGCTCTACTGACATCGGTAAGTTACCTTGACCACTCACCTTAACTATCTCCATGCACGACAACGACGAAACACGAACGCGGGCACAGTCGTCTGCTGGAGGGGGAGAAACACCCGCCGCACCCAGGAAGCGTACCCCGATCCCAAAATTCCAAGTCTTCATCCTCTTGCTCATCCAGTTTGCCGAGCCAATAACAGGTAGTGTATGACACGGGTTCGGGTGGAACCGCGGAATTTCGGGTTAGGGTTTCGGGGGTGCGGGTACGGGGTTGTCGGTGGTCCACACCGTGAACACCGTACACCGTGTGTAGCCGTATCCATACTAGCCGCGGTGTGTACACCGCGGTGAATGGCAGCGGGTTGCAGAAATTTAGAAGTTATTGAATATTTATTGCAATTGCACGGTATCATATCATCTCTCCTTAACACTGTAGTGCAATACATTACATCACTTATACACAAAGGGTACAAATTATTGGACTGTACAATGAATGAATTATAGGATTATAGGTATCATAACACTATGAATATGGATACGCCAAAGGCTACAAAAGAAATGAAACAAATGCATGATTATTTCAACTGCCATACTCTCCCACCATTCAGTCGACGCCCATCACACAAAACGGGGTCGCCAAAGTACAGGTCAAGCTCGCCCTTGCTCAGGCCGCGCCGCGGGGAACACCACCCATCCCATTTCGCACCCGTCTCCCGCCAGACGACGAGTAGTCCGCGTCATGGTCGCCGCGACGCCCAGCTAACAGCGAGTGCACGCCATTGCCCTGGATGGACTCGAGCAGCGCGGGTGGCCCGCGGCGGAAGTGGCCCCGGCAGCGGTAGTGCGGTGGTGGAGGGGCACCTCTGCCCAGAGGTGGGGTGGAAGCGGCCACAATGGAGGGTGCGGCGCCATTTCCGCCGGACGGATGAGGTGGTGGGGGTAGTCCCGGCGGCGCAGCGCTGGTCGGGGGCTGTGGCGTTATTGCGCAAGCGGGGATACAGACGGTGGCGGCGGTCATTGCAACGGGAAGACGCGCGGGCGGCGTAGCCCATGTGGGCTACGTCGGAGGCGGGGCCGTGGACTTGCATTGTTGCGCACAGCGGGGATACAGACAGGGGCGGGGGCCGTTGCAACGAGAGGCCGCACTGGCGGCGGCGCCGCGGGGTTGCACGCGGGTGGCGTAGCCGACGTGGGCGACGTGCACGAAGGAGTCGGGGCCGCAGATCATGGACTTGTCGATCTTGCCGCCCTTGCTCGCCTTTTTCTTCTTCTCCAACCCGGGTTTCGCTAGCGCATATCGTTAGTCCATGCCAACAGGTAGAAACCTACTCACAGCTCTTCGAATCCCTATTGGTGCCGCAGCAAACAAGATACACGAATGCGTACAGGAGTAGAGCATGGGGGTGGTGTACAGCAGCGTGGGTGGAGTTGTTGCCAGGATAGATATGTAGGTAGAGAGAAAGAGGTTTACAAGAAGCGCACTGCTAGGCGCGGAGGCGGTGGTAGTGGTACAAGTGATGCAAGGAGTGTGCGGGTCTAGCGAGGACGTGGGACAAGGAGTGCGGTGTGCAGGAAAGGAACGACAGGACATAGCGCGAGGGCGAACATGCGCTCATCGAAGAAAGACGAGAGAGCGGGGCGAGCCCACTGCAACCACGTATGGCGGGACTGAATCGAGCTCAGAAGCTCTGCGTCGCCATCATCTCGTCCAACCCATATCGAGCTCGCCGCTGTGCTCACCGAGCTGCTGCTGGCGCTCGCCCATGCCTATGCCGTCACTGAGGTCGTGCACCTCCTTGTCGGGGTAATCGCTTGTGGAGAACGTGGGCTGCCCCGCGGGGAAAGCCGCACATCCCATGTCCCATCCGATTTCAGGGATGGCCCGATGTCGAGATCGCCCTACACGAGGCCCGCGCCGGTGTTGCTCGCTCAGCTGCCCAAGGAGCAGCGTACGGCGAATAGTCCGCGTCCATCGTCCCGACGGCGCCCGGCTCACGTTGAGGGCAATCGGTGCGTCGATTCCAAAGCCCATGTCGGTCGTGTTGTTGTAAGCGGCCTCGAGGGCGGCGGCGGGCGAGAGAGTCGGGTTGTAGGAATTCAAAATGCGAATGGGCGGAATGCAGCGCTGGCGGGTGTATACGGAGACGAAGGCCCTGGCCCGGGGGTGCTCGACACGGACGACGGGATGTCGGGTGGTGATGTCGGTGATATTGTCGGTGGGAACATGGCGTGCAAGAACTCTGAAGGCTGTAAACAAGTTCATAAGCAAAGTAAGAAGTAAAGGGAATTATAAAGGTACCTGGAGGCTTGCCTCGAAGTCAAAGGACGCAAAGCTGGGCAGATAATTGAATCCCCCGCTGCCGTTCCCGACGCCACACCGCGAGATCATCACCATGAGACTTGTCGGGCCGTCACTGCCGTCCGTCGAAAAGGAACTGCTCGGCGAAGACCCCATGTATACGTTGGGGATCTGGATCGCCTGGTACGGCGGCGGCGTCGGTGCGCTGGCGCTGTGGCCGTGCTGCACGCGGGGTGTCGGGACGACAAATTCGACTTGCTGCTGCTGAGGTGGCGGCGCAGAGTGCTTCCTGCGCTGGGTAGTCGGGGACGAGGAAGAGGCAGCGGCTGCGGACGCGTTGGCGGTGCAGTTCTTCGCGCCAGAGCGCTGGGGGCGGTAGACATAGTTCGGGTGAAGGGCCTCGTGCACGCGTTTCTTCTCCTTCGCCAATGCCTCCCGGTACGCGCGCGCATCGGGCGAGAGCGCCTTCCACCGCTGCGAGATGGTCTTGCTGAGATCCGCCTGGCGCTTCTTCTTCCCGGGGACGTTCCCGGCCAAAGATGGCCCAGAGGCGAGGGAGGAGGGTGCAGAAGTGGAGGGCGAGGAGATGGAAAGTGCGCGGCCTTTGCAGCACTTGCGACGGAAGAGAATAAACACATCTTCAGGGCGCTTCACGTAGTCGTCGTCGCCTTTTTCGGTCGGCGCTCCTCCGGAACGGCGGCGGCGGCGCTGGCTATTTCCGCCGAATGGGTGCGGGGGGTGGGGGCGACGACGGAGCCGCAGACTGTGGCGGAAGGGTGCGTGTAAAGGCAGAGAGTGGGGGCAGAGTGTGGCATTCGTCATTGTGGGAGGAGACAGACGAAGATGGGCTTGATGATGAGGTCGCTGATAAAGCAAGCGCCCGCAGATCGGGTCCAAATGGCGAGTTGGATGGGGAGGAGTAGGGACTGTCGAAGAGGTTGTGCGCGATGGGGAATGTGAAGGCGCGTGGGGTCGGCGAGATGATCGTCAAGGATGGCGGCGGTGCGGTCGCACTTCGGTGCTGGATCATAATAATTAGCATAAAAGGACCGAAGCGTCTAAGACAAGACCCTACATCATAGGGCTAGGTGTGAATCAGAAGTGCGTGGATCGTGAATAACGGCTTCCAAATGTCTTCAGTCGGCATTTTCTGGACCGGCACGGTTTGGTACGGTTTGGTATATCGTCTGGAAGATCGAGGGGGTGGGCGAGGAGTATGGACTGCCGAAGAGTGTGTGCGATGGAAAATTTGAAGGTGGGGTCGCGATAAAATCGTCAGAGCTCACTTCGAGTGATGGATCGAAGTAATTAGCATAAAATACGACGGGTCCAAGACAAGACTTACATTTCACGGCTAGGTGCGTATCGCAAGGTGGGTATGGTAGACAATGGCTTCCAAATGTCTTCGGTTGAGTTGGGAGTTGAAGGCTGGGGTAAGGTTTCGTATATCGTCTGGAGCATGGAGGTGATAGACGGGGCAGAACGAGTGAAGGACGACAGGTTCAGGCAGTAGACCAGCGCTTACATCGCCTCGAACATCGAGATGGTGATGAGGTTCGTTGAGGTAAAGTGTCGTGTTTGGTTCAGAGGTCATCGGAGTTTGAACTCATTCCTCTCTCTCGTTTCCTTTTTTTCTCTGGGCGCATTCTGTACGATGGATGCCCTGTGTAAACTACCACTCATGTACACTTCAGAATGGAATGGTGCATCAACATTTTGGTCGTATTTATAAACGCAACAAAAGCGCTATACTATGTGTAAGACATATGTACATAGCGACCGCAGAACGAAAAAGTAAAGGATAGCATGGTACTTGAATTATAATGTAGGTAGAAGTTATGCGAATGAAGATGAGCACATTGATTTATAAGGGAGGAGTGCGCGAAAGCAAAGCAATTGCGGCACGCGAAAACTGAGCAAAAGTGAGATGAGCAGAGCGGGAGGGAAAAGTAGGAATGAATACGGGGAAAGGGCTGCAGAATGATAGACGTAGAACACATGTACGAATCCCGACGGCTAAACAAGGGCCTGTAGTCTGTGGGGTCGGGTCATCCCTCGGCCGTTGATGGGTGATGCGAAGTGGCCCGGAGAGGAATTACAGGGCTAAAAATACGTGCCAGAATCGAACGAGCGCGAAGTAGCAACACGCGCAAGAGAGGAACCGAGTGCGCATACGGCGAAATATAGCCACAGGGATAGATGGCCAGCGATAGCAGGGAGATGTAATGGAAAACCAGGACGTATACGCACTCAGCAGCTACTCTCAATCACAGTATCGTGGACCCTCTGCATCCACACGTCGGGGACGATGTCGACGCTAGAGAAATCGAATTCAGTATTGATTTATTGACGTATAGAGCAGTCAAGTAGTTTCTCACCTCGCCGTTCCGCAATACAATCGTATCGGTTACCAACACCCAGAGCGGCGGCCTCGGAAGCGGCGGCCGGGTCCATTCGCTCGCTTCCACTGCTAGTGTTATGGGCTACCGGCGGGAGGTCGGCGCAGTCGACAGCCGAGCGCTTTGAAGTAGAGGGCGCCGGTGGGGAAACGGAATGAGCAGTCGAGAGTGCTGTTTGGTTATCGATTGGGTTATTAAGGTTCTCGAGCGCCATCGGGTTGTGGAGCCGGTGGGCCAGGTGACCACAAGCGCTATTAGCGTCCCCGAATCGTGGGTGATGCGAGACTGGGGCGTCGGATCCTTGGAATCGAGTGGGATTGATGTGACCATGTGGGAACAAAGCGGCACACCTTCACTTCCGTGGAGGAAATCCCGCAGCTCAGAGCGGGATAGTAACATTGCGGCGGGTACACGACTGTCGGAGGACTGCATGCGCTGACCGATATCGACCCAGCCGAGGGATCGTAGCGTGTCCTTCACTATTACGAGCGCCTGGTCTAGGGACAGCCTGGGCGAATGAGGACGAGGGCAAGAGAATAGCTAATAGACGCACTGAAGTCTTGATTTTTCTTGCTTACAGCTGTCGAGCTGCAACTGGAGGGCGCTGAGCTCGGACTGGGTGGTGCTGAGTTCGGACTCGGTGGTGCGGAGTTGCGTCCTAGCGCTGCTGAGGTACCGCTTGGTGGTGCTAAGCTGCGACTTGGTGGTGTTAAGTTGGGTTTTGGCGGCGGTGAGCTGCGACCTGGTGGCGGTGAGCTGCGCCATGACATTGCTATAATCAATGTTTCCAGATACTTGAAGCCCCCAGGGAGGGCCAAGCCGTACGACCGATGCCACCTAGAAAAAAATTAGCAGAACTTCTTGCTTAGAAAAAGCGGAATTTTTACCTCCTCGGTGTAGTGTATGCCATCGGCGGGGCGCTGTGCGGTTGCTATCTGGCCGTCTGAGTTTTCGAGAGCCTCAGTAGTGAATAGCGGGCGGTCCTCCGAATTTTGGGGCTCCATGGTGCCGTCGTCCACAGCTTTGAGCACTATTTAGGGTAACTGGTTCTTTGTGGCGGCGGTGAAGTCCGGCCCTTCCGAAAACGCGTGGGTACATGAAAAAGCCCTCCGTTGCTGGGTACATAAGGCACGAAGCGAACGTCAAGAAGAGGTGTGGGCCGATGGAAGAAGTAGCGGAAACAAAGTGACTCGAACTAAGTACAAACAAGGGGACGAAGGGCAAACAAAAGCTGTTTACCCACGATGAGTACACGGACGCGCGCGTACTAAGTGAACTAAAATAAAAAACTTTTGCGTCTCCCGTTATACTCATGCTTCTCAATCAAAATTTAACCTGCGAGCTTGATTTTGCCTTGTGAAGGAAGACACCACTGAAGCGCCGAGTCTGATAGATTGCGTTGTCAGTGCTGTGCGCTGGATAAAATGTGAAATGAAAAACCAAAAAAAAAAAAGAGGCACCGTCGGTGTACCCTCTCATTGCCTCCCGTAGTCTTGAGTGTCTTCAATGATGTTAACTTCGTCGTCTGAGGAGGCATCTTCCTGGCCCTGCTTGAGCTCCTCTTTGGCAGCGCGGTCTTTCCTCCATTCGCTCGAAAGCTCCTCGATACGCTGCCTTAAAGCTTTGCGAAGGGTTTTGGGGCCCTCATCATTCCAATCCCTTTGGCGTTCCAGTGATTTCGTGCTGCTACCCTTCTTCAACACCTAAGGACGCGTGAATCGACGGTGTGATCGGTTTGCATGAGCACGAAAAACAACACCAACGGCGGTTATAAGGTTACAGTAGCGAGAGGGATCAGAGAAGAATGTCTGCGCAAGGTGTAAAAGATAAATGCCGCAATCACAGAAGTTGGGTTGATGGGGAACCTGAGAGGGAGATTAAAACATGTGTGAATATTCCGGGGATGGAACAGCACTGAGCAGCTTACATGTGCATGTCTCCCAACTGCCTTGCTGCTGCCTTCCAAAGGGGTTCCCTTCTTGTCCAACGCCTCGGCCTGAAGGTACTGGGCGAGCACTTGCATCACCTTGGGATGCCGAGACCCTAAGGAATCTAAAATGAACACGAAGGTTCTAAACGGCACCAGCTCGAATCAACACATCAGCAGAAACAAAACAAAAAATGGACGCACGAAGGTTGCCCATCCTTGACTATTTCCATATCATCCTCATCTGCATCCCGCAAAAATTCATCACCGGGAGGCACTTCCAATGGAGGGGACGAGGGCGGTGTAGAAAGATCGATGGGATCTGCCGAGGCCATCAACCAATCAGCTGAATCCGAAGTCGCCGTTTGAGATTTGCCGTTGTTCGATAGACCGTCAGAGAGAACAGGCGCGGGTGATCGCTCCCGGGGTTTCTTAAGGACCTCCGCACCGTCGACATCCATGTGAGAATCGCCAAGTATCGGCTCGTCGACGTCGTCTTTCGTTATCGCAGGAGATGAGGTTATGATAGGCGGTCTGAGAATATGTTCCGGTTGGTATATGATGGCGAGATACCAATGGAGGCTGATGGTTGGCATAATCCCTGGTTAGAGGGATTCACTGATTGCTGGAGCTGGGAGCACTCACTTTTCGTTAATCGGAATGATGACGTACTTTTTCTGGAACAAGTCGAATTTGGAGGTCCATTTGCGCACGCTCTCGTATCCTTCTTGAGGGCTGTTGGAGGTAAGCACAAATGAAGGGAAAACGGTAGCTTTGATCTTACTTCTTTTTGTTCAATTTCTTGTAGAAAAAAGAACTAAAAATATGAATCTGCTTTGCCAACTCCGGGTGTTCCTTCTCAAGCTCGTGAAGCCAAAGTCTGGGAAGAATTAATTAAAGGAATCAAGAGAGTACAAAGTGACTGTGCTTACTTGAGTCCAAACTCAATGAGAGTATCGTTCAGAAATTCGCCCGGTCTGAGTCGAGTGACATCGCCGTTGGTGATGTTCACAGCTCCTGTTTGACCAGGAGGATAGGCGAGTATTCTGCGGAAATCTCAAAAGAAAGCTCGGCTTTGTGATTAGCGCTACTTACACCTCGTCAGGATCGGTGCACGGCTTCCGAGGTACTCCGAGTCCTGGTTGCGTAGAGCGCCCGGAAGGATGTTGACCAAGGGGACCTTTGCTACACCTGTGGGTGAGTTTGTGGCGCAACAAGGGGGAAAACAAGGCTAACTAAGTGGGCCGGACTCGGGGAAGTAGCCGCGACGAGGACCCGATCTCTATCGGCGTGCTGGAGCTGCCGCCTCGCCGCCGCGAGCGGACTCTGGCAGCGTTCGCAGTTGCGATTCGCGGAGTTGGCCTGTCGACAAACGGAGTCGCGGAGGCTTTCGATGGAAGAGGTTTAGATAAGTCGGCACCGCTTGTTTTTTTAGCACGAGCATTCGTGGCCAGAGCCATTCGATTCACCGCCGCCCATTTTGTTTCTCCTCCCCGGCCGCTGCATTTGCGGCTGAGTAAAGACAGTTGAAGTAAACGCGAAACACCCACCGAAGTATCTCACGGCGCTCTACCCGGGATTTGAACCAATCCACGAATGTCTTGTAGAGGGAATCCGCCCACGCCTCTGACGAGTTGTTGAATTTGATCATGATCTCGCCTTTGCCGTGTTTTTCACCTTGCTTGAAAAAATCTGAATACTGGGCACCGATAACCTTTTGAGTGGCGGTATTCTTGAATTTTCCAAACGTTTCGATAACAATAAATTTATCCGGGTAGGAATCGTGGGGGTCGCCAAACTGTACGCCTCCTGATCAGCTTCAGTCCATTCGCCTGTAGGTTGGTAGAAAGTTACCCGTGCACACTCTACTACCATGCCGACGTCCAGCTCCTCTGAATGATGAGCTGGTGGGCCAGGGAGCTCCCCCGACCTGATGATAATCTTCCCGTCATTGGTCCAAGCGAGGTGATAGGCGTCTTCAAAACGCTTGTGTCCGAGATACCACGCTTTTATGGGCAAGAAATTGGCATGGTCCGCCTGGATAGTGGGATTTTTGGGGCCATTTGTTGAGGCGGCTTGTGAGACGATTTGAGGCTTATGACCCGATGAATGAGAAAGATCGGGGTTGTGGGAGGAAGAAAAAGAGGCACCTGTTTTATTGGGGGCCTGTTCCGGGTATGGAGATGTGATTTGCCGTTAGCTAGGCGATCCATCCTCTCCATAGTCGCGGACGGCATGGTGGCGACGAATTAACAAAATGTGACAGGGTGACGCCCATGGGCCTTTAATCGGCCATTCTGCAATCTGGCCGCGTCAAGCTTTATTTCAACCCGGGGGGATGCGTAAAGAATAGCTTTCGCAAAGAATCGAGCGCGGTGTTTCAGACTGTTTACGCATGTATCCAAACACTATCCAAACACGCCAGCTATAAATACTGCCGATCGTTCTATGGAGAATGAAGACAGCCAGGATGGCACTAGGAAGAGGCGGCAGAAGGGCATATATACATTCCAAGAACGTTACAATAGAGGTATATCTAAGACGCGCATAAAATATTCACATCGATCTAAGAAAAGGCTCGAATGAGTGCAAGACACAACGCGAAGGGGAGCATACAGACCTCAGCGCTGTTTCAAATGGCCCTCGCTCACATCGCCCGCCTCGTTGTAGCCATCCAACTCGCCCGCGTCACCATAAGACCCACTAAGCGCCCGGGTGGCGTAGTGGCGGTAGCCGACGGGGGTCCCACACGTGGAAGTAATAAGCCTGGGCCTGGGAGTCGTTGCGTTCGGGCTTCTGCTAGCGGGCCCGGATTGGAGGATCGCTGGAGGTGCCACGCGCGGGCGAGCAGATGTCGCACCGGACCGGGAAGAAGCTGCGCGCGGGGCCTTGGTGGGGGAGGAAGGGGAAGAGCTGAGCACAGAAGGGGAAGGAGGAGGCATAGAAGAGGAAGAAGGGGGCAAAGAAGAGGAAGGGGGGGGCACTGAGCAGGAAGGGGGAGGCATAGAAGAGGAAGGGACACAAAAGGATGCAGCAGGGGGCGGAGAAGAGGTGTAAGAAGAAGAGAGGTACGCCGGTGCGGAAGCGCCCACGGAAGAGGAAGGGAGGTAGGACGCCGGCGAGGTGGGCACTGGGGAGGAGGAGGGCGGGTACGGTGGCGCTGAAACCGGGGGCGTATACGACGGGATTGAGGAGGTGGAGGATGGGATGGAAGATGAAGAAGAGGCGGAGGAAGATGAGGATGATCCGGCGGCGGGGGCAGAAAGCTTTGCTTCAGCATAAAGGCGCGCGAGGGCTGCTGAGCCCTGGCGGACCGTGGTTTGCAGAATCGGGGGCTGTCCGTACGGGTGCCCGGCCCACATGGGGCCAGGGAATGCGGGATAATTTTGGTAAAGGCCGACGAGGCGCTGATTCACACCGCCAAAGGCCTCCAGGAGGTGAGAGATGACCTCCCTATAAGGGTGATATAATCAGCGACGAGGGAACAACGAGAGAAAAAACACTCACTTGATGCCGGTAATCTCCTTCAAGACGAACTGGTACTCGGCGAGCAGAGTATTATACGCTCGGGAGCCCACCAGTCGCAACACCTCGGGCGGCACGTCGGCGATGGCCAGGTAAATTTGCTGTCGCTGGGAGGCAGTCAGCGCAAGAGCTCATCGAGGAGGGTCCACTCACAAAATACTCCGAAAATTGAGTCGGAGTGGAGAACACCTGAAGAAAGTCGTCGAGGGAGCCGGGTTCCAGGCGGGCTGCGGCAGCAGACGGCGTTGTAGGAATGCCAGCGGCGTCCAGAAGAGAGAACGGGGCCCCAGTGTTGCTGTGAGGCGAGGTGTGCGCATTCTGAGTTCCAGTGGGGTGGACTGGCCCATTCGCGGTCGAAGAAGGACCTGTTTGGTAGATAGTGTCGAGCATGGGAGTGGTCGTGTACATGGACATGTTGAATTGGCTGAAGGCGGAGGAAAGCCCGCCTGTTAAAACATCTTTGCCCGCCTCTTGCCGTACCCAGTTCCACGGAAGCTCAACAGATCCGTCGCGAAGAGTGAGCTTAAAATTGCCTGTAGGTAACAAGAAAGTGGCGTACCTTCTGAATAAAAATTCAGGAGGGCTGAAACCGTGGAAGTGAGCTCGGAGTGCAAAAGATTCGAAGTCAAGATTCGATTCGAAAGATTTCATCGTCACGAGCTTACACGTCTTGTTTGGAAACTTCCGCCACGACGGTAAGCTCGCTCTCTATCGGGGCATGCCCTCCCTCGGGTTTGCTGGTGTGCGGCGCACGGACTCAACCCCTGGGTCTAACACCGCGCAATTCAGCAGCCCGAGGCGGGGACAGGCCTCGCATTCCGCCACCAGCTCACTCACGCCTTTTTTCATAGGTGCGCCGCAATGCTTTGGCGGCCCGAGCAGCGCAAGGTAGGCTCTAAACTTCTCTACTACGCCCCTCGCAATTGAAAAGAGAAAAAAACAGACGCGTAGCGGCGCGGTATTTTCGCCTTTTTGGCCGGAGTCCACCGCCGCACTTCGCTCGACCACATTCGACTTTGCGCCGCTCCTCCGTGATTCAATCCAGCGCGAGGGAAACCCCGAGGACTACGAGCGCTTGCCCGGACTAGACGAACCCCCACTGCTCGATCAGGCCGGGGTAGACGATTTGCCCCTGCTGGATGGCAGTAGTATTGACGAATGTTGGCCGCCTGCCGTGCCGCCTCCCCCCGCGCCACCCTCGCCACCGCCGCCCAAGCGCGTCCGCCTAGACTCGGTCCCCGGCCGCAACCACCACCGCCACCTCAAGCGCCGCAGAGTCCGCGACTCTGACTTCGATGCGTCGGGGCACCTCATTAAGCAGTCAACTTTGTTGGCGCAAGTCGCCACCAGCAAGTCTCGGGCACTTTCTGCCGCGCTGGACGCCACAACACTCCCCGCCGCCGCCGGAGGATATACGGCGAAAACCGGGGACAAGCGCGGCAGCAAGAAGCGACGTTCTCTCACGGAGGTCCTGGCGCTCGGCTTCAAGCTTGTGGAGTGGAACGGGTTGTACGTGTCGAGCGTCCCCGCCCAGCAGATAGCTGACAAGCACCCGCAGCGACTCGCAACCCATCGTGGATGCCCGCGGGCGGATTGTCGCTGTACTTGCAGGCCAGCCGCGTGACGAAACCTATGCTGCTGCGGCCGCCGCCGCCTACTCCTCCCTTACGAAGGAGCGCGCGTCCGCCCACTTTCCCGCCAGCCTCTCCAAGCAGCCCCGGGGACCCTTTCCCGCATTGAACGTCGGCCTGACGTATGGCAAGGGGCAGCGCGTTCCATCTCGGCTGGCCACCGGCATCCACAGCGCCCTCCTACAACGCCTCATTGGCGACCCAAACATCAAGCGCATGGCCGCCTACGCCAGCGGTACGCTTCTCACCCGCCCACACCACCCATCTACTCACATTTTCCCCGCAGCCGCCTTTTCTCTCTGGGCTCCCAAAGTTTATCGATATTATAAAGAGCACGCGGACACCCTACACCACCGCCTGCCGCACCTATCCCGTAACTTCAAGCGGTCGGTGTTCTCATGCGCGGCCTTTAATTTCGGTCCGGACGTCTGGACTTTCAAGCACCGGGACGTCATGAACGTCCCGTTCGGCTGGTGTGCCGTACAGGCCCTCGGGCGCTTCAATGCGCGCAAGGGCGGGCACCTCGTCTTGTGGGACTTCAAGCTCGTAATAGAGTTCCCTGCTGGCGCCACAATCCTCCTTCCTTCCGCCACGGTGGCTCATTCCAACATCCCGGTACAGGCCGGCGACGAACGGGCGTCCTTCACACAGTACACCGCCGGCGGCTTGATACGCTACGTCGACAACGGCTTCTGCACCGAGGCGGAGCTTCTGGAACGGGACCCTGTAGCTTACGAGAAAATGTGGGCCGACAAGGAGGCCCGGTGGGAGATGGGTATCGGCCTCTTCAGCACAATAGATGAGCTACTAGAGCCCTTGTAGGAATACATCCATAATTTTAATAATTTCACGACCTAAAAAAAAACGACGTCTTGCGTCCAGATTTGGATTTTGTCATGTGACAGCGATCTTGGATCTTTTCTCTTCTTGAGTCTGAGCCTTATCTCACGAACGAACCAACGCTCGAAGCCCCCACGCGCTAATTCATCACACGCTTTCGTGACGTCCTTCAAGCTCCTATCCCGAGGAGACTCAGAGGCGGAAACGACAGAAAGAGCTCGAATCCCGACGGCCGATGGATGCACGAATATTAATACCCCCCAGCTCTTTGCATCAGCCTTCCTAACGCTTCCCCTGCGGTCTCCCTTCCATACGCTTTCACAAATGGTGAGCCACTTTCTGCCTGGGCCCTCATTTTGCCCTACCGCTAGCCCTCCGGCGCGGATGAATTGTTTTTATGTCGTTCAGCCAGTATGCTAATCCGCGTACAGGAATCGAATCAAGAAGCTGCCGCAACCTATGCTGTTCTCATCATAGCCGACGCAGGGCTGGAAATCACGGTCAGTGGTGCCATTGCTTTCCGGTCCCTGCCTTAACTGTCGTTCAGGCGCACAAGATAATGGTGCTCACAAATGCGTCGAACGTCGGGCTGGACGTTATCTGGGCTACGATCCTAGCGAAAGCCTTTACCAGTGAAAAAGTTCAAGAACTGATTGCCCGCGCTTTGGGCCCTCACCCGGGCGTCGACCGTACTTCGGCTTCGGGCAGCACCACCATCACAGATGCCAGCGATGCCACTGCCGCTACCTACGCCATGGCGCCTCGAGACCGGAATGCAGAGCTTGTATGCCTTAGTCCCCATCATTCCTCCGCTCACTGACTTGTCCTTTGTTCAGGGATTCCCTGAATTCTGTATGTGCCTATCTTTCGATACATTTCGCCGCCATGAGCTCACTTGTTCCCTCCTCTAATCTCCTCCCGCACTACCCACCCCCACTCCGTACATAGCGACCTAGTAGCACACTCTGTAATATATTAATCGAATCGAGAAATCCATCACACTTGGGATTTGATCCTTACGTATTCTCCTAAGTCTTTTTCTTGAAGTTCTATCATGTTCAAAACGCCGTCGCTCACTGGGCCTTCCAATGTTTCATTCTGTTAAGGCACACATGTCTGAAGCACCTCGACCTCGGAGCCCGCTGAAAATGCAAGGCACGCGCGATTAAAGCTAATATCCATGCCTTCTGCGACGCCTTCGCAATGCGTGGCCCGCCCGCTTCTCTAACTTCGTGGAGGGTTTGGGCCATTGCTTGTCCTTCACAGACGTGTCCCCTCCCCCCCTCCGCTCTGCTATGCCACTAAACTCCATCTACAATACCTCCAAGGCTAGGAAACGATTTGGACTACAGATTCCAGCTCAATGCCACTTCCGAGTGCCCGCTGATCCAACTATGCCCCCACACGAGTTATCAACGTCTCCGCTTCCGTCAAACGTGAAATCCGAATGGCATTCGGACGCTTGGAGCCCCAAAAGCGCGTCTAGTGGGCGGCTTGCTTCCCCCCTGCCTTCGCCCACGGCCAAGACCATTGCTGCCGGGGCGCAGCATGCCGATACCTCTCCGCTCACCGAGGTAACGATCAGCGAACAATTCGGGGAGACTGAAGAACCTGACGATGAAACATTTGACGATGAAACATTTTATTTGTCTGCGGTCTTCGACTGCTTCCCCTCGCCTCCCAGTGATCCACCACTCAAAGCGGCCGCCCGGGACTCCACAACTCTTCCGGGCTTGAGCCTGGCCGCCATTCCACTTGCGGTCCCGCCTGCTGAACACCTATCGCGAGCCTCAAATGCGACCACGCGGGCTCCCGCTCAGCAGTCTAACATCCTCCTGCTTGACACTCCGCCCTCGAATGCCGCCTCATCCGCGAGCTTGTCGCCGGACTCCACGCCCTCAGCACCCAGCGCCGCCGATTTCCCGAGGACTCTTCCTTCCCGATCTCGTTTTCTGTCCCTTCCCGGTGTCTGCCCCATCCCCAATTATTCCTTGCCTACTTCCGTATTACATTCAAACACCACGCTCATTCGCTCGCCTCCCCGTGCGGCGGTTCCGAGAGACGTACAGGCCGTACCAAGCAATGTAGGGTCGACTTTCAAATGCGAATCTTGCCTAGATTTGCTTCTACCGCCTTTCCGTTAGTTCTTCCTCCTCTCTCTTCCGTCGCATCTCGCTTATCTTTTTCCCAGCCGATCTTGACTTAGATCCCTTTCGAGCTTTTCCTGCAGCAGGATGTTTTCCCGTACCGGCTCAGGGCGTCCCGCAGGACGTTGGTGCACATGAAGTTGAATGGGAGAACTTGTGCGACCTTCCGCTGAGGTCTTCTCCCGGCATTGCCTCGGATTCTGCCGAAGGTCAACGCTCGCCTGTGCCCCTCCCAGGAAAGCCTGAGCAGGAACGCCTGCGTGGTGCTCCACGGGGGGACACGTCGACATGCTCTGCCGAAAAAAACGAGCCGCGTTGGCGCTTCCTTCCCTCGAAAATAAACTTAGCACGCTGGTATGCGGCGGGAAGACGCCGGCGGAGATTTTGATCGCAATCTTCCTGGGACGCTGCATAAAGGAATCTTAATGCTGTACGACTACTTTGTTTTACAACTCCGTGTCCATGGTGTGGCAAACAAAGATTAGTAACCTGTAATTCTGCGAAGCGATGCGCCGGAGCGTATGCTGACACGGACGTGTAACCAAACAACGACTTCAAGCTCCGCGGGCGCGCTCTTATCATCTACATACTGCTTCCACCCGCCCAATTTTCTCCACCGCCAATCCATCCTGCCATGGATCCCAGCGGTACCTCTGGTCCAGTCCTCGCCCTTCACATTGCTGACGACTCATCAGATGATGTTTTTGGACCCTCCGTTCACCGCCCACCTCTCCGCTACCATGATACGGACTCAGGCGATGACAGGACCCCTGCTCCCCCGCCTCCTACCCCTGTGGACCCTACGCATCGCCCCCTGAGGCGAACCGGGCGCGTACCCTTGCGAGTGCGCGCTCCTCTTCAGTATGCACCCGCCCTTGCTGATATATTCCACACTCAGGCCTCGTCCACGTCGACCCCCGAATCTAACGGCGCCATTGTGGCCTGGTATTTCCTAATTCTCATTATTGGGTGCATACTGTGTCTGCTTCTTCAAATACAAAACTATCTGGACTCCATCTTGTGAGTGGGTTGTTGCGCTCAAAATCACTGAACTCAATTTTCAGGGGGGCCCACGTCCTTCTTCTTACTACGCTGGACCGCGTCGTCGCCGCCACACCCACGTACCAAGCCCTAGTCAACGCCCGCCAGGGCTATCATGGCGCCCGCCAGGACTTTCACGGCACCCGCCAGGGCTTCCACGGCGCAGGCGAATATACTGAGTCCGAAGCAGCCGCCATCCAGGCCGTCCAGCAACTCATCGCTAACAGGGGGGGGGCGGGCCATGGCCGACGAACGGGAAAGGCGTGAAGCGCGTCAACGCAGAGGAGGTCCGGGCCAAGGTGGAATCCGAAGCCCGTGCTATTTTATTTTTTCTTCACTCTAATTCCCCCGCCTCTGAGGCCTCTCTCTATTCACCCCCCCTATTGCCTTGTAAATATCTGGCGCTTTGGCGCAATAAATCTTCTTGTGCCCCTCTTCTTTTCGACGGATGTTGTCAGCTTTCTTGAGGTCCCCGCGACAGCATGGCTCAGCAAGCGGAACGTAACGTTGCTTCCTCAATGTCTTAATTGAAAACTCAATTGACTGCCTGCTGCAGGGATTATTTGTAAGACCCACCGGTTTCGGCCTTCGTGGACTTCTGGTCGGCGGTCGCTTATCATCATCTTCCGTCGCCATCTCCTACCTTCTCCATCCAGCGCAGCTCGACAGCCTCCATGAATGTGGATATTTATCCAGTGATAGACCGTGTAGTCGGTAAATTGAATGACATCCTATACATACACTGAGGTTGACCGCCTGCAAGTTAGAGAAATACGAAGACGCCGTAGGTTTCAAGAATCTGCACGGCAATCCATGAGTCTCCTTCTGGAATGTGGTCAGTCGCTGCAGTAAAAACTATCCGAAATTGCCATCATTCAAGAGTGAATTTACTTCCAGCTGTGTCCCCAGGAGGAATCGTCCTCCTTTATGGCATCCTGGTCCTCCTCGTATGCAATTCACTACTCATTCCGACTTTGTGCGTGATGCCCTTGTGTTACTGTGTTACACGCTCATCTTCATCATTGTTAGAATAAATGGTTTCCACCAATTGGCCGAACACGCCGCACGTTCTTCTGACGGGAATCCCTTATGCGATAAACGATACGAGAATACATATGTACTGATTGTTTTTGGGATACTACCTGTGATACCTTTGTGAGAGGGGGGGAAAATACAACGGCGTACTCGTCCATCCTACTTGTCCATCCTCGAAACCAGCACCGATTCTGATCCGGCCTCCCGCCGGTACCACACCGGTTGGCCACAATTTCGTTCCCATTAAGGCAACATGCGCGTCGGAAAGGGGTCGCCTGGCTATTACCAACCTGAACTAAGGTTCAGAAGCTTAATGGTGCATTCCAAACCGAACCGCCTTGAGACGAACTGTCGTTGACACCAAAACGTAAAGTACTCTTCTGTGGCGCGATCCGCTTGAATGTCTCCCAAACTTGAACTTGAACTCCTTCGGAAAATGGCTCCAGCAAGGCTCCTAGAGTTGACAACAAACCACCTGATCAGCCACATCAAGCCACAACAAACTTGAGCTGGTCTCTTTTGCAAACGTATCCAATGTCTCTACTCGATTATGTATTCCGGTAACGGAAACCTGTTCAGTTCCATCATCGCCAGGCCCGCCGACCGGCCACAGTGCGGGGAACATGGCCCAAAAATTGCGCGGACTTTACACCGATTACTCGTTTTTTCTCTCTTTCTGTCAGCTTTGCTCAAGGCTATGAATTCTATGACCGTCCAATAGTCCAAGTAAGATTTTTTTTTCCTTGCTAGAAAGCGCAACTGACCCCACTGGAGGCAACTCAGCCGACGAAGGCGGGGTATCCGCCCCGTATTTTCTTCACACGAGAACAGCCAAGTACTACTACGTAGGTTTCCTTTCTTCTTGGTTTTTCCATATCGTGTTAATGTCGGCTTCAGAGCGACCGAATCAAGATCAAACTGCAGTGGGGCTTACATTTGGAGCACCGTTAACTCTTTTCTTTCTGTCAGGTTTGCTCAGTAAATTTTCTTCGGCTTCTAACTTCCTTGAATGAAGAAATTTACCTTGCCAGAACTCACAACCGACCTCGCTGGGGGCGACTGAGCCGTCTTCGTCGGGTTCTAAACCGTTCTTTCGTCATACAAGAGTGGCCAGCGAGCACCGAAGAACAACGTTAAAAGGCTTTTGCTGCCTTGCGTTTTTTTTTCAGGACCGCGGGCACTTCCCCTGGGGTGCTACATCGTTCCACGATCGAGGTTCTTTCAATCGATGGTGTTTGTGCCGACGAGATGGACCTACCACACAAGGTTTCCGGGTGGTTCCACGATCCAGCAAGCTATTTTCCTTTATAAATGCAGTCGTTATTTTTTTAATATCCGTTTTGATAGCCACAACGAGAGCTTTCGGAATCGTTCCGTCCTCCAGATCACCGAGTCTCTTTGTACGTGTGTTCCGTAAATTTCAATAAGCGTTCTCACCACGAATTATCTTCTTTGTGTTGCGTTTTCTTCCCTTGACGTGGCTAATTCGTCGAATCTCTCAGATTTTTCCAGTCGGAAGTAAAACACTCCGATGAGGATGGAGAAGTGCCCCTGCCTTCGGTGTTCCTGTATCGACACCGTCGCTCGGTATACCGTCTAATTTACCCGTGCTGCCAGGTGGGCAGGTTTTTTTAAAATTAGGAACGAATATCCCCGCAGTATTTATACTGCCCCGAAGGAATCGATTCAGCACCCTCGATCTTTCATCCACCTGCCGCGATGGGAAAAAACAAACCCAAATCCACCTCTGGCTCTGCCGCTGCTTCTCTCAAAGACACCGCGTCGTCCCACAAAACTCGCCGTAGCGGGAGGTCCGCCATGTCCAGCGTGGCGTCCAGCATCTCCGACAAGGCCCACGGCATGAAAAAAGTCGTGAAGAAAGTCGTCCAGAAGGGCGTGGACAAGTTTTTTAAACGGAGTGAGTTTCTAGCCTTGACTCGTCTCTCATCTAGCTGGACAGCCTGGATCTAACATCGCGTCTAGACAGCAAACCGTCCAATGCCTCCAACGATTCTATTCCCTCCCTCGCTTCGTGCACCGCGAGCAGCGCCAACAGCGAGGCAGGGTCTGTCGGCAATGTATTCGAGGATGAAACTGACGAGCAGGAATTGGGTCAGTTCCCTCTATTTTGTCTTTATTCTTGGCTTCTGATTGCTCAATGTCGCAGCACGTCTCCGCGCCCGCTGGCGGTCCCCTGTCTATTCCTTCTATAAATCCACGGTCACCATCGGCTACGACAAAGGTCGTAAATATCATTTTTTTTATTGCACCAACCCAAAATGCCGCAACGGTAAAAACGGCGGAATTCGCAGGTACTTCTTGGTTGCTTTTCGCTTAATCTCTCTTGACCGACCCACCCCATTCTCAGATATTTGGATAAAAAGGATCTCGCGTCCACAGGCAACTGTAAGGGCAACCTCAAGGCCCGAGTATACTCAAGAGTCCTGACGAGGGGGATCCGAAGATAAATATCACAGAGTAGCTACAGATACAAATGGACAGACCTGACGAGGGGGATCCGAAGAGAAGAAAGACTAAGGATCACCCGCGTCAGATCCCGGTATATAAGTAACTACGGACGGGGGGCATGTGATAGCAACCGGAGTGATCGGCAGAGGTCCCGGGCGGAATCACAGGCCATGTGATATCGGGAGGAGCCGGAACGGGTCGGGACGGGACCGGAAGGTCCGGATGCGGAAGCGGAAGGGCCGGAAACAGGGGTTCCCCTGACATCACCCCCCCCTTGGAATGCGGCGCCTCGACGCATAGAACGGATACGGAGGGCCGGGTCCCGGAAGGGGAGCGAGTCGAAAGCGGCGGAGGCGATGGAGCGAGGGGCAGCAGGGTATCTCCGGTAGTAGTCGGCGACGAGGTCCGGGGCGAAAAGGTCGGAATGCTTAACCCATTTATCATGTGAGTTATCATATCCTTTAAACCGACAATAATACCAGAGTCCGCCATAGCGTATCTTGGCTTCCAGGATTTCCTGTACTTCCCACTCCGGCGCGGCGTCCGGAGGGGCCTCTTCGTCGATGACCGGAGGAGGCTCATCGTAGCCGGGGCGGCCTTCGAAGGGGTCCTCTTCCGCGAGCTGAAGCTTCACGACCGGAAAGACCGGGTGGAGGCCGGAGAGACGGGGGGGGAGCGCAAGCTTATACGCACCTCGGCCGACGACTTGGATGACCTTGAAGGGGCCCAGTCGTCGGTGAGAGAGCTTGACCGAGGGGCGGGTCGTTTGGACGTCCGAGGCATCAACCCAGACACGATCTCCGACCTTGATGTCCGGAGCCGGAGTGCGCCGACGATCGTAGTACCGCTTGAACTCCTCTTTTGCCTTTACCAGAGCTGCGCGGGCTTCGGAGACTCCGGATGCAATCCGGTCTCGGAACTCGTTTACCGACTCAACCTTCGAACGCAAGCCGTTCGGCTCAAAACCCATCCGGGGGAGCCGTCCGGTGTCCGTCATGAACGGGACCTGTTGCGTAGAAGAGTGAATGTGGTTGTTGTAGGCGAATTCCGCGGCCGGAAGGAGCTCGTCCCAGTCATCCTGCTTGTAATTAGTGAAAAGCCGGATGAACTGCTCCATCTCCTGGTTTACCCGCTCCGTCTGCCCGTCGGTCTGCGGGTGGTACGCCGTGGAGGTCGCGGGTTTGATTCCGATGAGGCGCCAGAGCTCGGTGGTGAACTCCGCTACGAACTGAGGGCCCCGGTCGGAGATGTACTTCTCCGGAGTTCCGTGGTGGCGCCAGACGTTCCGGTAAAAGAGCCGGGCCGCACCAACAGCGTCGATCTGGGTGTGGCACTCGATGAAGTGGGCTCGCTTACCGAGGACGTCGACTACAACCATGATCGCATTGTAGCCGTGCGCTTCCGGAAGTTCGACGACGAAGTCCACCGACACGGCACTCCAGCGCTCCTCCGGAATCTCCGTCGGGTGCAACTCCCCGACCGGAAGCTTCCGGAGCGCCTTGGTCCGGAAGCTTCCGGAGCGCCTTGGTCCGGAGACACAAGTCGCAGGTCGCTACATACCGGCCAACGTGACGGGACAGCTGGGGCCACCAGTAGTTCCGGGAAATGAGCTCCAACGTTTTGAAACGGCCGGCATGCCCAGCAATGCGGGTGTCGTGGTGCTGCTCCAAGATCCGGCGACGAAGGTCCTTGTTCCGGGGAACAACGATCTTGCCACGGAAATAGAGCAGACCGGACTCGACATGCCACTCGGAGGACCGGGAGGACCGGGCGCCACGAACCTTCAAAAGTTCCCGGGCCGCGAGAGCGACGGGGTCCTCGAGGTCAGGTACGCCGGCGAGGGCATCACGGATCTCGCGGAGGATCGGGACTTCCGGTCCGGAGACTATAACACCCTCTAACGCACGGATATGGAACAGCTGTGGAGTCAGGAGCGTCACATCCTGGTTGTCCGAAGCCGCTCCATGGTCAGCGCGTCGGGACAGGGCGTCCGCGCGGCCCATAAGGCGTCCGGGTTTGTGGTGAAGCGAGAAGTCGAACCGGGACAGGTACAGGGACCACCGGGCCTGCCTCCGGTTGAGGTTCTGCGCCTTCCGGAAGTACTCCAAGTTCTTGTGGTCCGTCCAGATCTCGACCGGATGCTGAGAGCCCTCGAGGAAGTGCCGCCACTCCTCGAGCGCCCGGATGATCGCCAGCATCTCCTTGTCGTGGATCTCGTAGTTGCGCTGGACCGGACTCAAGCTCTTGGAGAAGAAGGCAACCGGATGCCACTTCCCGTCGGAACCCTCCTGAGAGAGGACAGCTCCGGACGCGAAGTCGGAACTGTCCGCCTCAACCCGGTACATCCGGGACTCGTCCGGAAGGATCAGGACCGGCTCGGTGACCACTGCGTCCTTCAAGGCTTGGAACGCAGCGGCCTCCTTGTCGGTCCAGACCCACGCCTGGCCCTTCTTGGTGAGGTCAAAGAGAGGGCGGGCAATGTCGGAAAAGTCGCGGATGAACCGCCGGTAGAAGTTCGTGAAGCCGAGGAACTGCTGCACGTCCTTCTTGTTTTCCGGCGCCGGCCAAGCGGAAACTCCGGCGACCTTGACCGGATCCATCTCCACATGATCGTGAGAGATGATCACGCCGAGGTATTCGATCGAGGACTTCTCGAACTCGCACTTCTCCGGTCGTAAGTAGAGCTTATGCTCCCGGAGACGTCGGAGGACCTCCCGGACGATCTCCCGGTGCTTCCGGAGGTCCGAGTGCGCGATGAGGATGTCGTCGAGGTACACCATGACGTCGCCAGACAAGATGAGATCTTGGAAGATGTCGTTCATCATCGTCTGGAAGGTCGCCGGGGAGTTGGTAAGGCCGAAGTACATCACCAATGGCTCAAAGAGCCCCCGGTTGGTACGGAATGCGGCCTTCCACTCGTCACCCTCCCGGATGCGGACGTTGTTAAAGCCCCACCGGACGTCGAGTTTCGTAAAGAACCGGGCTCCTTTCAAACGATTGATGAGATCGTTGATCAGAGGCAGGGGGTACCGGTTCTTTACGGTCATCGCGTTGAGCGCCCGATAGTCCTGGACGAACCGGAGGCCTCCGTCCTTCTTTTTGACGAAGAAGACCGGAGAGGCCATCGGGGATTTCGACGGCCGGATCCGTCCGGTAGACAAGCCCTCCTCGATGAACGCGTCGAGTTCGCGCTGCTCGAGGGGCGAGATCGGGTAGACCTTGCAGTTGGCGGGCTTCGAGTCCGGAACGAGTTCGATGGCGTGGTCCCAGGTTCGGCTCTCAGGGAGCGAGTCGAAGGACTCCCGGTTGAAGACGGCCTCAAAAATCACGCACCCAGTCCGGAAGTTCCGAACCGGCCGGAGCGGAGTTTTTGGCATACGCCTCGGCCAGTCGTTGCGAAACGGTGCTGGTCGCGCGGATATCCTCCGGAGGCGAGAACCGGGTGTACAAGATCCGGTCACCGTCCTCGAGCGGATCGTCCTCGTCATCAGAATCGTCGGAATCATCCGGAGAGAGTTCCGGCAACTCCTCATCGAAGTCGAAGTCGTCGTCGTCCTCGCCGCTCCGGTCATCCACGTCGATAGCGCAGATGTCCACGCTGGGCTGGGACCGGATGGACCGGAGGATCTGGGCGACGGCCTTCGCATGTCGGCGTTCGGCCCGGGCTTCGTCCGTGCAGGTGTTGCAACCGGACGGGCATCGGCTCATCTTGACCTCCTGGGTGTCCCAGTTGATCTCCGGGTTGTGCTTCCGGAGCCAGGAGTAGCCAAGGATGAGCTTCTGCTTACCTAAGCGCGTGACGGCGAGTTGCACGCGCTCGGTGTGGCCCTTATAGCGTAATACCACGTCCGCGACGGCCCGGATAGAGCCAGCCTCGTTCGGGGTACCATCGACGTTGAAGACCGGGATTGGCTGCGAGAGCTGCCGGATCGGAAAGGAGGTGGACCGGACGTACTCGGAGTCGATGAACTCGGAGGTGGCTCCGCAGTCGACAAGGCCTTTGAGCGAGAGCTTGGCGGCATTGTCGGCAGACTCAATCTCCAAAGGGAGGTGGAGGGAGTTGGCGCTCGGAGCGGCGGCAATCGTATACCGTTTCGGAAGCTTGCGTTCCCAAGACGGCCTACGAGGCGGCCGGGTTTTCGGAAGGACCGGAGCGGCCGGAGTACCGCTCGGATCAGGGGGTGCGTCTATCGTTTCGGGGGATGCAAGAGATATATTGTCAGACTCGTTACATAGAACAGCGAAACGATTAGGGGACGCGAACGAGGGCGCACCGCTCACTCGTCGCGGAGGGGAAAATCCTCCGGTTCCGAAATGACCGGACGGTCCGCAACAGCCTGCGCGGACGCTACCTTGGCAAGGAGCTCCTCCAGCATCTCGCCTCCCAGCTGCCGGATCACTTCGTCGAGCACGTCAGTCGACCGGATGTCGACCGGAATGGTGCAGTCCTTCGCGAAGTGGTTCGGATCGCGCGCGGTCCACGTCCATAGGGACCGGAGGTGGAAGCACCGGCACGGCAGCCCTCGGCTGGGGGGTCGAGACCACGGCGGGGGCGACGGGAATCACCCGGGCGCGACCCGTCGCGGTTGCATGGCGCATCGGAAGGGCGGCTTCCGAAGCGCGGAGCTTGGCCTCGTACTGGCGGTAGGCACGAAGCCTCCAAGCGGGGTAGTCGCGGATGTCCGGAGGGTCGGAAGATCCGGTTATCGCGGTGTTGATCGCCGGATCGAGGCCCGTCCGGTACTTCGTGACCTTGACGAGAGGGTCTTCGAAGCCGGCAAGGTCGACGAGGTCCTCGAAGTCGTCCGTGTATTGGAAGACGTCCCGGGAGCCCATGTGGTACGAGCGTCCCTCCAGCTTGTTCAGCGCATGGTCCTGTTCGTTCTCCTCGACGAACCGGAGCCGGAACTCCCGGAGGAATGCGTCCCAGCTCGTGAGGAGGAACGGGGTCTTGTTGGACTGACGCTCGGCCCAACGCTGTGCGGAACCGGTGGCCATAAAAGACATGGCGTACCGGACGACCTTCTCCTCGGAGGGTTCCCCGTTCTCCGTGAACGCCTCCGGAAGCAACCGGGCGTAGGACCGGACCTGGTGAAGGAAGGCCCGGCCGTTCTTGCGGTCACCGTCGAAGACGATCGGGGGGTTCGGCCGGAGGACCGATTTCGCTCCAGGAGCAACATTTTTAAATAACCCTGGACCCGGGTCCGGAGCCGGGTCGGCAAGGGACGGGGCAGGCGAAGCAGCAGTGGGGTGTTGGTTTTGGACAAGTTTTGCAAGCGACGCGATGCTCGCTTCGATCCGGTCCAACCGGGCGGCGGCTTCCGCGGACGCGTCGGACATGGAGGGATCTAGACGAGGGGAGGAGGGGACAAGATTCGGGTTCGGGGAGACCGGAGCACTTTCGGAGTCGTCCGAGTCTGCTAAACCGTAACCCGCAATCTTGGCCGGTTAATCCCTTAGAGTCTTTCTTCTGCTGTAAGGGCAACCTCAAGGCCCGAGTATACTCAAGAGTCCTGACGAGGGGGATCCGAAGATAAATATCACAGAGTAGCTACAGATACAAATGGACAGACCTGACGAGGGGGATCCGAAGAGAAGAAAGACTAAGGATCACCCGCGTCAGATCCCGGTATATAAGTAACTACGGACGGGGGGCATGTGATAGCAACCGGAGTGATCGGCAGAGGTCCCGGGCGGAATCACAGGCCATGTGATATCGGGAGGAGCCGGAACGGGTCGGAACGGGACCGGAAGGTCCGGATGCGGAAGCGGAAGGGCCGGAAATGGGGGTTCCCCTGACAGGCGGTGAGAATGGGTCGAGATCTTTTTTTTTTCCGGAAAGGGCAGGCAATGAGAATACATAACGGGACACACCAGAGTGAAAACAAGAATTGACTCCGACAACATCTCGGAAAAAAATGAGGCAGTTTTTAAACAGTGTTCTGGGTGAATATTGGGAGAATGGCGAAGGCGGGATGTGACATGTATTTGTAACTTGTGGTGAGATGAGACCGGAGGAGCAACACTGTGAAGGTCTCAAACGACAAGTCAGCAGTGGCAGTGGCCACTGGCGGCAGGAACGGCGGAAATTTAGACACAGTGGGTGAGAACCGAGTGCGGATGTGAGAGGCCGTGTATCCAGTGGGACGAGACTAACACGAAAGATATTTCTCACTTCAAATTCCAACACCGGGGGAAGATGAAAGAGAAGAATGTATGCTGATTACATAACCCGTAGGTGGCCTCTTCCGCTGCGTGTGTGGCCTCCATCTGCGACTGACCTCCTCCGCTTTTGTCACGTAAGGCAGTGCTCATTAAGCACGTCTTTTACCTCAACGTCTCAGCCAATCACAACGTGAATAAAACTCGGTCCAATGCAATGTTTTTCTGGCGGGCATTTGCCAAAGGCACCAACTTCTTTTTCTGTGCGCAAATCCAAGAAGATCATCGCCCCTCCTCATTCCAATTTATTCCGCATTTTTTCGAACAGTTTGAAATACTGTGCACGAAACCGCCCGAAAAGTCCTCAAGATCTATTAAAGGTTTGCCTCTTACTTTCACCATATATATGGGCCGCACTGCCAAACACCTCTCCGTCGAAGCAAAGGCTAAAGCAGCGCGGGGATATGACCTTAAATACTCACAGAAACAAAGGTCAGCCTTTCCCTGCTCATATTCCTCGCTTTGACCGACGATGGTGGCCACTTACGCAGTTCCAAAATCATTCGGGCGACTGCTCGACGTGCGCGACATCTCGCGAAAACGACCCGCCATGAGTCCTCTAGACCCCTCCGATGCATTCCTGGTCTCCCTCCCCTCCCAACCCTTGTGCAGAGCATGTACAATGAACCCCTTCCCGAAAATCACCCATTCTTCCGCCAGGCGCTCAAAAAGGCCGGTAGCCTCGACGAGAGCGATATCGCTCGCTGGAAGAAAGAACCCCCCTTCGTTGAAGACGAGGATGAGCGCAATCCGCACTCCGAGGACTACACATCCTTCACAACATCACTAATGGCAGTATTGCATGGTGTCAGGCTCCGTGAGCAGAACGAGGAGGATACCATCCGACGCACCAACTTCAAGGTCCATGGCTGGATGGCTTCCATCGATATATTGCGTGGAGAGGTGGGGGAATTGCTCGTTGACTGGGCGCGAGTGGTGGATCTCGATATTTATCATGGTTACCACCAGCCGCGTGAGTGGCTGATGCATCGGCATTATATTCAATGGCTGGCACGTAGGATTTATAGGTTGTACTATCTCAAATTCTTGAATTAGGTTAAATGTGCGAAGTGTAGGGGGCCACCGATGCTATACATCTTTTTTGAATATTATCTTTCCTGCCTCGAAAACTGCTGTAAAATCTGCATGAACACATGTGAGTAGTTGCTGAATGTTTTACTTTGAAACACGAGTCAATACAACAGTATTTTAGAAAGTGTGGTGTATGTTGGTGGCCTCCCACTCTAGTGTGTGAATAGTCATTTCGGAAAATTTCTTGGTAAAACCACACAGTATTATGGGCTATCTGAAGAATTGGAATCTCTTTTCCTTCTTTGATAGATTTAACAAGTATGGTAAGTGTGTAAGTGGCCTCCTACAAAATGGTGAATTTCTATAAGCAGCAGAGATGCATGATAAGGCTCCAATAGACCAATGAAAATGGCTGTTCGTGGTTCATAGGGAATAATCTGTGGCTCATGAGTACCACATACATGTGTAGGTGGCCACTTCCACCTGTCCTACATCTGTTGCAGGTCAGTAGGATGTCAGGAGGATGTATATAATGGATGCCTACTACATACAGACTATCCATCCTAGCCATGTTCAAAGTCCTACAAAAGATTCTTGTATTTCTGTTCCACCAAAACCTAAAGTAGGGGGCCTCATACCATGTGAAACATGCTGATAATGTGTAAGGGGCTCCTCCAGCATGGGTAGTAGAGTATTCTAGGACATTAGCCACCCCTTCATGACCGGTACACAAGCCAGATGGCCACCAGAACTCAGAATGGGTGGCGGCGGTGGCCTCCGACGTGTTGATCTATCTCACAGATCCATGTTTTCAGTGCATGCATAGGGATGAGGGCAGCCAATTCTCCAGGGTTTGCGATAACACCCTCAGTTTAGTGCAAATCTGCACTGTCTTACGCGGTGCAGAGACCCGGGCGGGGGTATGCGTAAGAGGTGTGGTCGATACACGTGATCGTGTCGAGAATCCTCGGAGTTCACGGGAAATCTAAAAATAGCACACCCCTGACACCTTCTACGCTAATTTGGGCCTCTTAGGTACGTTTAACCCCTGCATCTAAACCGGCCTAAGAGGCTTATTTCACGTCGCGACGGGGCTTCCTTAGGTGGTTTGTTCCATGGATGGTGACCGCCCTACGATACGTAGCCCAAGCCGCCGAGAACACTGAAAAGATGTCAGCCCACCAACTCGGATGAAGGAAAGAATGTAGGCGTACGGGCGATGCTGAGGAACCAAACAAGGACATGGTCCATCGTGAACAGGATACAGGTTGCACCTGACCATCCACAGGCCATCTTATTCAGTCCGACCATGGCAATTATGAAGACTGTAAAATAAATGGGCGGTAAACAGGATGTTCCCTACGCAAAGGATAACTGCATACTGATCCAGGAGAAACCAAGTGCACAAAGAAGACGGATCTGGACAACCGTTCGACCCAACTTGCGGGAAGTGTTGCGGCGACGACCCATGTGTAACCTAAACCAAGTGATAGGATGAACCGCCTATCCCTCGTGTGTACAATAAGGCTCACAAGAGGACGAGGACCGTGATGGTGACATCCGCCCAAATGGCAACAAAGAGCTGCAGAATGCCTAGTTTAAAGGATTGAGCACTTCGCAGCGAATTACGGTGTTGAATCGACATACTCGGCGGCCCAAAACCCCACGCAGTGCTCATTTCCGACACCGAGAAGATAAAAACCACGACAGAAAGGATGATTGCCACTGCAAACATGTGAGTTTCGATCGACAACGAGTTCGCGATTAATTACAGAAGATTAGACCGTGCCGGACGCCATAGGTCTCGGATGCCTTGTACGAAGAGCACCGAGCACAAAAGTGCTGAAGCGGGGACTCGGACTCGTGGCCAGCACCTGAGTTATGACGGTCATCGTGAGTGTCTACGTCCGCAAGGAGGGGTTGAGAATCACCTAAGGTAGCGCCGACGTTGTCACGTGGTGACCTCTTAGGTGGGTTTTTTCGACCCTCGTAAACCTACCTGAGAGGTCCCTGTTAACGTCGGAGGGTAGGAGGTGTTGGCAGCCATTGGCCATGTGGTCTATTTTGGGGGCCTCCTTTGCCTCGACATATCACTTCTCATTCTGCTCCGTGCAACCCTTACCGCAAGCTAATGATTTCAGATATGTTGAGTTGTTCAATAGCGTGTTTTCTCCAACAAATTCTGCTGTAGTTCTCACGATTCATGCCATGCCAACTTGTAGTCGGTGGCCTCCTACATCGGCAAGCAGACAGTGTAGCATGGATTCCAGCAATGTATAAATGACTCTGCCAAGATATGGGAGCGATTTAATTATAGGCCGACCATGTCAAATGTGACTAGCAGTACAGTATCAGCAGAAAAAAGAAACGAAGGAGGCCTCAAACACTTGGTTGAATGGGGTTGAATCAGGCTGAAGCATGATAAGATACTGGCCAAATTACTGTTATCCAATTTGCAATGTCTCAGAATGCTACTCTCCGTGATTCTGAAAACATGATTCGCAAATTCAACCAACGTCGGGGGCCTCCTCCGCCTGCCAATGGGACATGTTTGAGGCAAAGTTGGTATGCAATGCTACACTGATTTCACTAATTTTGGTGTTTCTTGGGTGTGCTTGAAAGTGCCTTGCATATCAGCACTTTCTGGGGTGGTTAAATATATTGGAAGTGGCCTCCGCCATCTCCCACGACAAGCAAACCTGTAGCCCTACCTTCTGGTTTGCAGGCTTATGGGTAGGGAGATTTACCAGCAAAGCCATTGTAACTTCACACTAGACTGGTATATTCAGTGAGTGCAGTCCGAGTCGATGATATCGTTGGAGGCCTCTACCAGCTTCAGTAGGAACTATTTCATTGCCTGCCTTCTACTCACTGCCTCCCTCATGCTGAATCACCAAAAATTAGTACAGGACACCAGTAAATACGCAGCTAACCAAGGCCAAACTGTCTTGAAGTCAACACCAGCCCAAAGATTTTTGAGGTCTGCAACAACGAATACATAGACTATCCCTGAAGTATCTCAGGTATTAGGTTGGAAAGCTGAGGTAGAAAGAAGAAGAAATTATTTTCAAGGTATGTTGACGTCTCCGGCATCCTGGAGGAGGCCTCCTCCAGGATATTCAACCACAGTATTTGGCACAAAAAAACGAAATTGAACCACAACAAGTACCTCAAGGCTGGTTATATGTTGGGAATAAAGGTTGAATATCTCCTCCAATGAAGTTGTAAGCATTGAAAACACTGTTTCCGATCATTTTGGATTGAACAAGGATTGAGTCGGAGGCCTCTGACTGTTTCCGGGCCGGAAACCGATCACCCAATCAGAAGGCGAATAACCATCCACTCAATGTAAAACAGTGTCCTGCAAACTCAATACCCACTTAAAAATTATGGTTCAGCCCTCAAATAATAGCACTATGTTGCCCCACCTGTAATTGACAGGTGGATCTCCGGTGTTCCTGATTTGTGACATTTTTTTCGTCTGGTGCCTTTTTGTGCACCAAAGCCAACCATGATTTATAGTTGAACCATGCTTAAAGTCCAGAAGAATCAGGGCAAACACTTTGAATTAGTTCCAAACCACTCGGAGTTGTTCTGTAAGTTCTAGATTGCTCATAATAAGCTTCAAGACCACTGCTGCCATCTGTTTAGTGGTTTCCAATCCAGTTTTGGGTGGGGAAACAGTAAAATGCGGAAAATTATTGTTCACTGGGCCAAGGGACCTTCTCTATCGTTCCAATATGCTTCTATAAGTTTCAGGACTATCGAAGAACCCATCAGAACATGTATTTGGGCTCCCATTGACCGGAGAAGATTGTAAACCACCTCAAACACATAAAGGCGGAGGCCTCCTCCAACACAACAACTGGGTGCTCACCGTGTGTATTCCCCTTGATATTTTGCCTGTCATCTCAATTCAATCCTGAAGATGAATTCATAGATTCAGCGAATGTTTTTACTCTGTTTAGCTTACAATATCTATGTGAAACAGAATCTTAGATGTACAGTTGGTATTTACAGGTTCTAGAAGTTGGAATACTGGCTCAGGATGTTGAAAAAGCAGCATGGTCGTTGAATAATGTGTACATCCATCATATGCATATGGTGCAAAGGTCTGTGGTTTAAATTTGTGTGGTTCAACATATCTGAAGCCTACCCATCCATTTAGACGGAACTAAGACAATCCTGTCAATCCAGATAGTTGATATGCAGCCTGTCAAAGGCTGCAGAGCAAGGTAGAAAATTGTGGGGACAATACACACAAATTTCAACCAAGGAGGAGGCCTCCTACATTATCGACAGCAAGGCTGAAACACCCAAGTGTGGTAAATTTCAACACGGGAAATACTTCACTCATGAAAGCACCTGGCATGGACTGAGGGGAACGGTAGAAAATAATATTTGCCATGGAAAATGGTGGAAGTCACTTACAATGCCTCTAACGGCCCTAAACAGGCTGGTATGCTAGGTTTTGAAGTGCAGACTAAAGAAACACAATACTTATCCAGTCTGTCAGTAGTACTGCACACAGATCTTTACCCGAATTACAGCCCATCAGCTGGCGGAGGAGGCCCCCTATGTTGGTTAAATTTGTGAACCATGTTTGCAGAATCAAGGAGAATAGAGTTCTGAGATGGTGCACAGTAGATAGCAGTAATCTTACCTGTATGGTATCGTGGGTCAGCTGGTTCAACCCGGTTCAATCAAATGTTCGAGGCCCCCTTCGTTTGTTTTTTGGCATATAACAAGCTTCTATTCACATTTGACAGGGTCTGCCTATGTTTAAGTCACCCCCATGTCCTTGTAGAATTATGTAGACATGCTGTGATCCCCGCTATACTGCCTGTCAGTTGACATAGGGGGCCACCAACTACATGTTAGTGTTGGCTGAATTGAGGGAGATACAGCAGAATTAGATCAAGAGACAAGATGCGGACGGGAACCTTTCTTCTAGACACAGGATACTAATGGTGAAGCCTGCGTGGAACCAAGCAAAAAGGACGGCCGAGAGGCGACGGAGGCCCCTGAGAGGAAGCACGTGGTCATGGGGTGGCTAAAAATACCATGCCTCCTACGCCTCCTACACTAACAGGGACCTCTCAGGTGGGTTTACGAGGGTCGAAAAAACCCACCTAATAGGTCACCACGTGACATCGTGGGAGCTGCCTTAGGTGTTGAGAATCGGCATCCATGGTACCAGCTGAAGGGAAACTCGAGTATGTGGAATTTGAGGGAGGCCATCGTAAAATGGAGCTCCCTTTATGTGTTGAAAGGAAATAAAGATCAACATGTGTTGTCCGCAGTTGAGCCTGGGACTGCGCTTCGAACTACTGATGAACGATGTCGCGCCTTATTCAAATGGATGCTAAAGCGCCTCGGCAGGAAGGAAGGAAGTAGATTAACCGCGGTGGTCCCAATGAGGAACGTAGGATGCCATATATTTAACGCCACGGGTTTTCATTTCGCCGAGATGAACACTTCCGGGAAATTCCCTGAGTGAGGTGTCGAAAGGATCTTGAGAGTTTTCGGGGATGGAATTGGATGGAATATATGCCGATACGAGTCGATATAGGGGCGCAGTCGAAACGAACACTTCCTGGAGATTCCTTGAATTAAGTCGGCGGGCGGTCGAAAAGGATCCTGAGAGTTTTCGGGGACGGAATATATGCCGATATGGGGTCGCAGTCGCAGACCCATGGGTCCCAATATACGGCCGACCAGCTGATCACCAATATTCGACCAATATTCGAACAAGAGTAAGCATTGACCTCAGGCTGTTAATTCTCCATAAGTGAAGATTCACTTCGCGACAATAATATCAGCCCGGCGTCGCAAAACAAATTGAGTGGAATATGGAGCGGTACATGAAGTATGGAGCGGATGAGTTATCTAGGCAGCGCCTTGGGTTCCTCTAAAGAGGTAAGTCTATATGTACTACCAATGACCTTGTCCAATTTATCCACCAAAAATTCAGCGTGTCGCTGGACTGCAAAGAGTGCGAGAACCAATCTCCATCTCTGTAACAAAGTCCCCCTGTTCAAAATAAAATTTGTAACAGGAACCTGGAAAAATCTGATAGAAGTCTTTCCAGAGTCTTTGTCCTGGACTATTTGGGGGAAATGGGCGAGTATGATTATCTCCGCCTCGTCGTAGTAGACGCCGTAAACCATGCACTCGGATCCAAACATCGCCCTCACGCCAGGTCTTGGAGACTTGATGTCCTCAAGCGAGATCTTGTTCTTGTTCTCGAGATCGGAGCAGTGAGCAAGAATCAGCAGTATCATGGTGGGATGCAAGGCTGCCGCTATCTGGGCGCGCACGTTGGGTGAGTTGGACAGGGCACCCTTTGGGTTCTTTTTGTGCATCCCCCGCGCTCGGACTTTACCTTCTCCGATTATCACCACGGCTCTGAGAAGGTTGTTGTCATTGCTCTGGCGCAATGTGGCCAAGTCAGGATATGCAGAGGATTCCGAAAGTTTAAGGCAGGTGGGGAACTCGAGCTTTGTTCCGCTGTTGGGACGTTACCTTCACACACGGCTCGCAAATTATAAAGGAACAAGACGTACGAGATGATATCACATCTTGCAACATGAAAAATTCCACTGAGGGCTGATCCGACGAGGCGTTCAACAGTAAGTTCACTAACATAATTAGACTCGTCTTGACGCAGGCGCAAAAGGGAAACGATAGCTCGCTCCTTTGCAAAATCCGGAGTCTCCAGATCGAAATAGAGATTGGGCTTTGGATAAGTAGTGTCAGCCGGGGGATGTCTGACCCATATCAGATCTTGTAGGGCTGTTGGGTTCCCTAGCGTGACCGCATTCGCGCGATTGTCTAAATCCACGTAGTGAAGACAGATCTTGAGAAAGCTAGCCTCTATCATATTGGGGGTGTTGGGAGACGGCTCAGGGAGAGGCAGGGAATTCCCGGGCTAGGTTTCCGAATTTAGGAGTTGGTAAAATAAAGAAGCTACGACATTATTCATTGGAACTTACAAGTTGGTATCGAATGGCAACTTCTGCCGGTTTTCTGGCAGGATTGAAACTCATATGGTCGGTGCGGACGAGGCGGATTTTGTTGATCGTGTATGTTGCATCGGAATGGGCTGCACTAGCAAGGTCGGCCACATACTGGTCGACACATTTAGCGGTACCTGGATTCCAGAACGGGTCATAACCGTGATCTACGGCGCCTGTACTCGTCTTGTCATCACTTCCATGAAGGTACCATCCAGCGACCGTCACGTCATGGTTAGAGACTTGGCTGCGTTAAAAGCGATATATAAGAGGGTTGGCGGCGGACAAGTGGAAAAACCCAAACCTAGCGGACTTGTTCGTCAGTGTGTCAGAGGGAAGCCCGAGTTTGACCACGTCTTGGTGGAGCTGCTCATGTTTCGTAACTGGAGGCATTGATAGGCTGCGTCGGATTCAAGTCGGATTGTATGATTCCTATCCACGATGCCACAGGGCTTATATACTGAAACCCGGACAATTAGGAGAGTCATGGCAACGCAAAACAATAACAGACTGGTGGACGCATGTGGGCGTGTGGCAATTAAAACAAGAGATTGCGGCAAAAGTAGAATAAGGTCATGCCGTCATTATTGATCGTCCCTTGCTGCTGCCACAGTGGCTTGTACCCTTCTCTCCTCTTTCCCACCATGGCTTCCTGCGTGAAATCGGAGCAATCATCTTGGAATGATCCCAAACTTTGGGCCTCTGCTCATATCATAGCGGATTCATGCACCCGAAATCTATGGGAGTACTACACACTAAAGCACATATCCGCCGGAACGCCAAACCGAATATCTGGCAGTTCCCTGACCTATATGAATCAGCTCAAGAGTTTTTGGCACCCCTCTATGGGCAGGCTAGAAATACCTGAAAACTGGAGCGTACGTGAAGTGAAGTGAGATACTATCTTTATGGGCTCACATCTGCCATGCCAGCGCCTTATCTTACCCGCCATTCCTAAGTATCCCTCACACTCAGACTCGTTAAAGAGGGCAGACTGGCTCAATCTCTCTCTCCTCTCCGCTGCGTTATCCTCTATCAAGAGTGATCTGTTTTTGGTGCCCACAGTGGATCTCATAGCTCGTTCGCGACTACCGGATTACTGTGGACCTCAATTTCCACTCGAAGGGCCACCAGGGCATCCCAATATCCAAGTAATGTTCGATTTGTTGATGTACGAAGGGTCGCCTAGGGACGCTGTTCTTTGTGTGGCATCTTGCTTCGCCTTTGCCTCCGACTTTCAACTCAAAATGTGCTTCATTTGGATACTTCTATTTTCCCTCTCTCTCTGATCGCTGTTATAGGGATCCTCAAATATACTTTCCCACTCGATTCGGTGACGTACCGCAAGTCGACTTCGCTTGTGCCCCGGAATGGAATACCACCAGTCCGAAAATGCTGCGCAGATCCCAAGACGCGCCTCTCCGGGTGACGTCCCCTGCGCTTACAATTGGGATCTGTTTGAAAGACAATGACACAGCCGATGGTCTCTCATCTGAAGAATTAAAACATTTGGCACTCGCTGCTCAGCCGCACCTGGAGATGCTCCTTGTCACCTGGAATGTGCGCTATCCCGACTCGTCGCCCGATTCGACCGTCTGTATATTTGTCCTCGCCCTTCGGGGGATGCATATATTCATTGTTGCCCACATTCCATACCTCTGCGGATCCGAATTCCGCTACCAATCCATCGTCGTCGACCGGCTTCGGTTTCCCCCTCGCATCCCCGGAACAGACGACCGCGAAGGGATGCTTGATCGTCTGCGCCTCGCTATCGCCCTCCTGACGATAAAAAATCATACCGGTCGTCTTGCCTCCCTGTGCCACGACGTCGTTTGGCCGCGCGCCGTCTTCGACGAACAGCTAGAACTGGTGCAGCAAGTCACCGGAACCGTAACGTCTCAATCTCAATCGGGCGACGAGGGTAAGGAGGCCGAACGCGACAACGACGTCAAACGCCCCAAGTCCGCCTATCCATCCCCGCTTGTTGGAGAAGATGATGAAGATGATGAAGATGATGATGATGAAGATATGGACACCACTGCCTCGGGCACCGCACTTTCAGTAGAAATCGAAACCAGAGCCTTGGAAATCGCACATTCAAAGGATCTGGTTAACAATTGGCTGAAGTACGATGGAGAGATACTAGATCCAATTATTGATGTATGATTGTTCAGATTCACTGTTCGTGTTATATCGACCCCCAGTTGTTCTTTTACTTTGAGAGATCTTGCCAAGAAGTTTCTATATTGACCTCATCGCACAATACTAGTCCACGGTGATATGTTTCTTACTGGGCTACCCCGGCTTCCTTCACTTCACATATGAGTGGATTTCGCATCGGCGGCATCGCATCGCAGTAGTCGCGCAGGCTTATTTATTTCCTCAAAAATCCGATCTAGTCTTCGAAATTTTTCATCGGTCCCACCCCACTGGCAATGACTTTCCAGTTGTACTTGTTCTTCCTTTTTTTCCGATCCGTGGATTCTCTCATGCGACTCTGGGAGAAACGGGTTTTAAACCCACGAGCAGTTAGCCGCGGCCGATAGCGACGAAGCTGTGAACTTGAGATTCACCGTGATCTTGGCCGTGATTTACATCGGGAGAATCTGGAAGCAAAATTTCTCATTCCGCGGCCGCTCTGGTGATGATCTCGGAGGCACCCCGTTGGGCGCCGCAGCTCTCAGCGGGACCGCGCCGGAATATCTGAGCCCCGTGTGTGCGTATCTCCCGCACCTCGCGCTCCCATGCTTTTCCCTCAAGGAAAAAGCAGAATCATCGTCGACGAGCCCGTGCACGACACAGCCACCCGCCTTCCCGCCCGGGCAACTTGGTTGCAGTTAGTCAAGTATGGGCGCGGGGGCATGGCTATTATTATGGGCGTGAAGATGACCCGTCCGGATCCGGAGCCACTATATATGGGGTGTCAGTACATGTCAGTTGCGTGCCGGTCAAAGCGACAAATCTCATCCCACGTGCGGATGACGCAAGCCCCCTTGAATAGATTCAGGGCCAGTGGCCAAAGAACCCACATAAAAAGAAATTGCGAAGGCGATTATCAGCCGTTGAGACAATTGCCACCGTGGAAACAGAATTTGAAGTGCAAGAGGGCCGCGATGAAACTCAAAGCTGTACAGTACGAAATTAAAAGGTCCCGCTCAGTCAACGCTCAGTAGAGCAGTATAATATTGATGGATCGATCGAGAAACTCCTCGTCGCCTTATCACAAGTACGTAGTATGTCGCAGCACAGCACTGCAAAGGACCATCCATACACGCCCACCAAAAGCTCACGTAAATAAAAAGGAAAGCTCTGGCAAACAAAAACGAAATTGAAAGCAAATAAAAACACCATTCATTTTTCACCGCCAACCAGCTGCAGCGCACGCCCGCACACACAAGGCACACAAGGGTACTCTACATGGTATGATATGTATGTAAGATATCTGTGTGCCGCACTCTAGTTTTTGGTCGTCGTTCTCGTTCCCTTCCCCACCTCCTTCTCTTCTCTCTCGCCCCGCCCCCACCAGCTCCTTGCTTCAGCCGAATTAAGTACTTATTCAAGGTCCACATAATTTCGCCCCTCCCTCGCAGTTTCCCAGCGCTTAGGCGGTGAAGCTCGCGACGTGCTCCTCGACGACGCTCTTGATCTTCGCCTCCATGTCGCCCGTGATGTTGCCGTCCGCGATCTCCGTGAGGAGCGCGGTCTGCGTCGAAGTCAGGTGGGAACGGAACTCGGCCTCCCACTTGGTGATCTTGTCGACCGGGACAGAGTCAAGCTAGGGCACCAAGTCAGTATACATGCATACAGCTGAGGAGAAGGGGTACGTACGAGACCGTTGACACCGGCGTAGATGATGGGGACCTGCAGCTCCATGGCCATGGGCTGATACTGGCCCTGCTCTGTAGCGTGTACGTCAGCAACTAGGTGCCATGGAAAGGCGACGAGGACGTACTCAGGAGCTCCGTCAGCCGGGCACCACGCGAGAGCAGGAAGCGGGTCGACGCGTCGAGATCCGAACCGAACTGCGCGAAGGCGGCGACCTCACGGTATTGCGCGAGGTACAGCTTGAGCGAACCGGCGAACTTTTTCATGATTTTGCTGGCGACAAAAGAGAGAGAGATCAGACGAGGTGGTGGTTACGACGGCGGGAGAGAGACAACGTACGTCTGCGCAGCGGAGCCGACACGGGACACGGAAAGACCGACGTTGATGGCAGGACGCACACCACGGAAGAAAAGCTCGGCTTCCAGGAAGATCTGGCCGTCGGTGATGGAGATGACCTGCAGCAGTGCGTCAGAAAGCTGGAGAGGGAGCTGAGGAAGAAGATGCGCACGTTCGTCGGGATGTATGCGGACACATCACCACCCTGGGTCTCGATGATGGGCAGCGCGGTCAAGCTTCCACCGCCGAACTTATCGCTCATCTTGGCGGCACGCTCGAGCAACCGAGAGTGCAGGTAGAAGACGTCACCGGGGTAGGCCTCACGACCGGGAGGACGACGGAGTAGCAGGGACATTTGACGGTAGGCGACGGCCTGCTTGGACAGATCGTCGTAGATGATGAGAGCTGGGGAAATGGATGGTGAGCAGCGGTAAAAACGACAAGGAGAGGATGTACGAACCGTGCTTGCCGTTATCACGGAACCACTCGCCCATAGCGCATCCGGAGAAGGGCGCGAGGTACTGGAGCGGGGCAGCTTCGGAGGCAGTGGCGGCAACGATGATGGTGTACTTCATCGCGTCGTTCTCCTCCAGGGTCTTGACGAGCTGGGCGACGGTGGACCGCTTCTGGCCAATGGCGACGTAGACACAGTAGAGTTTCTTGCTCTCATCCTGGCCGTCATTCCACCGCTTCTGGTTAAGGATGGTGTCGACCGCGACAGCGGTCTTGCCGGTCTGACGGTCACCGATGATCAGCTCACGCTGACCACGGCCAATGGGCACCATAGCGTCGATGGGCTTGAGACCCGTCATCATGGTTACGGCCAGAGAGCGCCCACGCAGGTGGGGTACTCGACGATAAGTCGTGGTAGAGCGCCGCGACAACATTGGGCATGAGACCCTTGATGATTATCAGGTAGCTGCGAGGCTTTCGGTGAGGACGCGCTCTCGATGCATGGGTGGAGCTTGTACCTGATGGATACACCAAAGCATTTGGCTGCGATTGCTGCATCGAAGAATATCGCGGCTTTCGGGAAAGTCATCTGCGCCACAGCAAAAAAGGACGAGCGCCTGTGGGGTACGCGAGCCGCACATAGCGACAGCAGGTACAGCCCAAAAACGGCTACGGATCCGCTGAAGAGGCATGTAATCATTCCTGGTATTATGCCAGCGGACGCCATAGCCTACTTCCGGCTTGAATACACTGCAAAAAGTAGAAATAGCCGTACGGACCAAGGGGAACGTGAGCATTCCTACAGTGGTCAGCTTTTGCGGAATTTGAGCCCAGATACGACTCACCACTACCAATAATCGTGTTCGCGAGATTGCTAACAGAGCTGACCATAGTGGCCTTGCCCTCCCGCCCCACGACCGTGCGCTTTACCGTCGTGTCGCGGTCGCCGCCCAACAGCGCGCTGCTCTCGCCCGCCCCAAGCGGACTCGTCGGCTCGTCCGTCGCACTCAGCGTCGTTCCGTATTTCTGTGCCATTTCAAGGCCGTCCTCATCTAAATTGCTAGCAAAGCCTTGCGGTAAGGGAGCGTGCACCGAATTGGGTGGTGGTTAGTGTGCCGAGAAGAGAGGGTGGGAGCCAAGGTGCCAGGATAAAGTCCGCTTATCTGTCGTCGAATATGATGATACGGAACACCGCTGATACCGATGAGATAAATAAGAACGTGGGCAACACGCTCCTCGAGTCTATAGACTATAACAGTTTGCTGGTGGCGAGTGCTGGTGGTGGTCGAGTCAGGAATATTTCCCAGCACGTGGCTGGGTGTCAAGACGCGTCGCGTCGCGAATATTACCGATGCCGCACCAAACAAAATCGAGGAAAGAATGAGATGAAGACGGATTTGAGAGGGATCCAGGCAAGTAAATTTCTCGGGCTAGATGTGTTCAAGTTCGGCGCGTCAGGGATATTCCCTCAGCGTGCAGCTTCTTCAGGCATAGAAGCTTCTGAGGTAGGGCACCTAATGCGGAGGCTTCGGGAGTTCGATAACGGATGTCTCCGGATAGGCCCAAGTCTTGAAAATAGGGAAGAGGGGAGGAGACAGAAGAGAATATGCATTCCTTGGCTCGGAATATTATGTCGAATTTCGAAGATTAATCGCTCGCCGCATCCCGGTCCGTATGCATTCTGTGCGATGGCGGCGTCAATGCGCCGCGCGTAGTGCTCTGCAAAGTACGTTGGGGACGGCGCCAGCGGGCCCGAGACAAACGCAGTGAGCGGGACGGGGTCGTCGCCACCCCATATCCAGCGTCGCGCTCGGGGGGCCCGCGGCCGGCGACGACGACCCCGAGACCGAGCTTGCGGAGGGTGTCCGCGAACTGGCGCCACTCGGGGACTTGCGCCTCGGCCTCGCTGAGGAACGTGGTGACGCGAGAGGGCGAGTCGTTCTGCTGGGGCAGGTACGCGCGCGCGAGAGTGGCGATTCCGCGCGCTGTACCTAGGACGAAGGAGTGGTTCTGCGAAATGGCGGCGTCGATGCGTCGGGCGTAGTGCTCGGCAAAATATGTGGGTGTGGCCTCCAAGGGGCCCGAGATAAACACAGTAATGGGGCGAGTCGGTTCAGAGCCAGATACTTGCATGGTGTTGGTGGATTTCAGAAGATGTGCAGAGCCGCTGAAGGATTTTTAGTATATAGACTTGATGTGAGTCAGGCCGCGTCCGACGATATCGATCACCCTAGGAAGGTTCCGTCAACAAAGAGACTGTCCAATGCGCTCGTTTATAATGTAACTGAACTTGGGGAAAAAAGGCTGAAATGCGAGAGGTCCAGGATGCGAGAGGTCCCAAATATGGCTGGCGCTGAGTTCACTCTTTATCCTGCTTTGTGTTCAAATTCGCAGAGCATTTGCAGAGTATCCAGCTTCAATCTATCAGAAAAACAAACCATTCCAGAGAAATGAAACAGAGCGAGCGCGAGCTCGGTGCTGCAGTGAGAAAGCCATACTGTGACTGTGACTTGTGTCACACCACCTTTCATCCCAACCTTCACCCACCGTCCAGCTGCAAGGCTTTCCAGCCTTTTCTGGCTGGGTTTTCAGAGATGTTGTGAATCGAAATTGGATTGATCTCACCCTGGACATCTAGAAATATGTTTCTTCAAGAATCAGCACTGGTTGGGGACCAAGCAAGCCGATTGACCTCCCAACCTCTACCGACCGACGTTGCCCGCTACCCATATGCATTGAACGCGTTTCCAAGTCGCTAAATGAAGAGATGCGGAGATGATGGCCGCTTGGAGGAAATCAAACGCTTCCCAACTTTGTTTCACAATCAGAGCATACCCCTTGTAACGTAAGGTCCTTACCACTGTGCTGTCGACGAGCCGACCTCTTTCTTCTTAACTTTCTTGACCAAAACTCCCTCAGCTCTTTTCGTTCATAACATATGTTTCTGAGCACCATTCTCGTTGCAGTTGCAGCCGCTGCCCTCCCGGCTCTCGCTGCTGTCCCATCTCTTAACGTCCGTCGTCTCCGTCGCCATGCTTTTCACGAATTCGGACTAAAACCTCCCCAGGTACCAGCATGTCCCGGTAAAGGCACCGTCACGTACAACAAATCGGTACCAGACAAGGTCGCGTTCCCGCTCACCTAGGTCGACGTTTGCTACGACAACAGCTCCATCCGCATCACCTTCACGGCCCACAATGAGACCGACTTTTTCGTCAACCCCAACTACACGACCAACGATCCCATTTACGAATATACGGCAATGGAGACGTTTATCGCGAAGGGTACTGCCGACCCCCAGACGTACCTCGAATTTGAGATCGCCCCCAACAACGTCACTTTCCAGGCGTTCATCTATAACCCGTCGAAAGTAAGCTTCGTGGCCCCATATACTTTGCATCTCTAATCCCTTCCTCGAAGGTTCGCGCCGACGGGGCTCCCTTCGATACCTTCTACGTTGCCGAGCCGTTGGTTGATGGGCTTACCGCCGTCACCACCCTCGACAAGCCCAAGGGCCTCTGGACCTCGTCGGCCCGCATCCCGCTCGGCCTCTTCAATGTCGACAACGGCCAGGCCAAAGGCACGCAGTGGCGGATGAACTTCTTCCGCATCATCACCAAGCCGAGCACGTTCCCCGATCAGTTCTACGGCGCCTGGAACCAGCCCAGTGAGGCCAACTTCCACATGAGCCCCTTCTTCGGCAATGTCAAGTTCGTTTGAGCCGTTTTTTGGGCAAAATAATTTTAATCGCATGTAACTCACACGAGATACGTCCAATACACGCTCTTTGATTTGGAGGGACTGGAGCGAGGAACCCGGTGAGCATTGCATCCGTTCTGGCCTGCAGACTAGCGCTTGACACTGCGTGCATGGTGTTCAACCGCGAGTTGCACTCCAACAGTAAAAAGTCAGAGGCAAATCCGCTCAACCTCCTCCATCTTGTCACAGGACACCTTTAGTCTTGCTATGCCGTCTCGGATCGACCAATTGACGCCCAGAGAAGGCGACCCTGCGAGGGACATGAGGATGCGAGGTACTTTCCCTCCCTTGTTGTCGCCATTACCCCAACATCGCAGAATGAACGTTGGACCTGCGTCCTCTGTACCAAAGTTTGAACAACTTGCCCTGCCAGCCCCAGACGGCCCTCGCGACCAGAAGTACTATCTAGAAAGCGTGGTCTTCAAGGTGGGCATTGCTTTCTAGCCACAATTGGACTGCCTCACTCAGGTATTGTAGGTCGAAGATCGCATCTACAAGGTCCCGCGGTACCACTTTCAGCACAGCTCCGAGATCTTTGCGACGACCTTCACGCTCCCGGCGGCCGATGACGTCCAGGCCGAAGGTCACAGCGACAAAAATCTGTTCGTTCTAGAGGGCATCACCAGCGTCGACTTCGCGCGCCTCCTTTTAAGGTCTTGTATCCGCTGTAAGTTGCCTTGAATTCATCGAGTTGGTCGATGTGGATTAAATGACTCGATGTTAACGATGCACAGGGATATACCCCAGATCCTCGGCATGCCCAAAGACGACTGGATCTCCGTGCTCAAACTGTCCACCCTCTGGTACTTCCTCGACGCGCGCGATCTCGCGATCCGCCAGCTCGACGCCATGGGACTGAGTAGCGTCTTGCGTATCCTTCTCGCAAGGCAGTACGACGTGGCGAACTGGCTGCGCACGGGCTACACCGAGCTCGCGCGGCGAGAGGAGGGAATCTCGCTGGAGGACGCGGCGAAGATCGGGTGGGAGGCGACAGTGCGGCTGTACCACACGCGCGAGACCGCGATCAAGAACTGGTCCTCGTCCTCGACGTACCGCGCTAACCAGTATCAGGGGAACCAGAGTCGCTTCCAGCTGGCGGATGTGGAGGGGACGTTCCGAGAGGAGTTTAGGCGGGCGGATGCGGCGAGCGCGGCGTATGCGCGTCCGAACAGCGTGTCCGCCGTTCACAGTGTCGGTCCAGGTGTATATGCAGGGTCTCGGTACGACTCTGGTATGTAGGGTAGAGCAGATCATTCTACGTCGCCATACTGTGTAAAATAGGTAAACCTTTATGTAACCTTTCGTAAAAAAAAAAGTACGATAGTCTTGGCGGAATTTCACAATAAGGCACTGCTGCTGAAAAAAGGATAAATCAAACCACCCGAAAACACAAGAATGAATAGATGGTTGGAAAAATAAATGAATGAGCGAATCCTTTATTTCCCTAAAGTTACTCGCAGGGTAGTCTCTCATAGACAGACGCTTCAACAATATGACCTCGTGCCTTGCTTGTTGAGCTCACAGAATCTTTTCTCGCCATTGGATCACTTCCAATACTCCAGCACCTCAGCACTCTAATATTTGCAGATTTGCAAGGAAAATGGCGTTATGTGTTTCATGTTCAATTTGGAGTTTTCATATCTTTGACTGTCTTTTTGTCTTTGACCATTGTGATATTCTGGAGATCTCCGCAGTCGCAGCACCATGGTAACAGATGCTTATATGTTGAACTTGAAATTCTTCCGACACAACAGCCTGAGTATTCTATACAATGGCACTTGAACAACTCATTTCGATTCAAATGGGCGATAAAATCATACAAAGTGTGACGGAGAACATGGCTGTAGGGAATACCGGGGCATTGTTGGCTCATATCTTGATCGCTCCCTCGTCTGCGATATCGGAGAGACGCCAGGCCGCAGTGAAGGGACGGGGTGTCGGGATGGGCACCATGTTTGTTCCATGGATGGTGACCGCCCTACGATACGTAGCCCAAGCCGCCGAGAACACTGAAAAGATGTCAACCCACCAACTCGGATGAAGTAAGGAACGTAGGCGTACGGGCGGTGCTGAGGAACCAAGCAAGGACATGGTCCATCGTGAACAGGATACAGGTTGCACCTGACCATCCACAGGCCATCTTATTCAGTCCTAGCATGGCAATTATGAAGACTGTAAAATAAATGGGCGGTAAATAGGATGTTCCCTACGCAAAGGATCACTGCATACTGATCCAGGAGAAACCAAGTGCACAAATAAGACGGATCTGGACAACCGTTCGACCCAACTTGCGGGAAGTGTTGCGACGACGACCCATGTGTAACCTAAACCAAGTGATAGGATGAACCGCCTATCCCTCGTGTGTACAATAAGGCTCACAAGAGGACGAGGACCGTGATGGTGACATCCGCCCAAATGGCAACGAAGAGCTGCAGAATGCCTAGTTTAAAGGATTGAGCACTTCGCAGCGAATTACGGTGTTGAATCGACATACTCGGCGGCCCAAAACCCCACGCAGTGCTCATTTCCGACACCGAGAAGATAAAAACCACGACAGAAAGGATGATTGCCACTGCAAACATGTGAGTTGAGATCGACAACGAGTTCGCGATTGATTACAGAAGATTAGATTGTGCCGGACGCCATAGGTCTCGGATGCCTTGTACGGTTCGTTCGCTTCCAGCTCGGAAGAGCACCGAGCACAAAAGTGCTGAAGCGGGGACTCGGACTCGTGGCCAGCACCTGAGTTATGACGGTCATCGTGAGTGTCTACGTCCGCAAGGAGGGGTTGAGAATCGGCATCCATGGTACCAGCTGAAGGGAAACTCGAGTATGTGGAATTGAAGCGAGGCCATCGTAAAACGGAGCTCCCTTTATGTGTTGAAAGGAAATAAAGATCAACATGTGTTGTCCGCAGTTGAGCCTGGGACTGCGCTTCGAACTACGGAACGATGTCGCGCCTTATTCAAATGGATGCTAAAGCGCCTCGGCAGGATGCCATAAATTTAACGCCACGGGTTTTCATTTCGCCGAGATGAACACTTCCGGGAAATTCCCTGAGTGAAGTGTCGAAAGGATCTTGAGAGTTTTCGGGGATGGAATTGGGATGGAATATATGCCGATACGAGTCGATATAGGGGCGCAGTCGAAACGAACACTTCCTGGAGATTCCTTGAATTAAGTCGGCGGGCGGTCGAAAAGGATCCTGAGAGTTTTCGGGGACGGAATATATGCCGATATGGGGCGCTGTCGATGCGCAGTCGCAAACCCATGGGTCCTAGTCCAGCTGGTCACCTACAGGATGAACAACCGTAAGCATTGACCGGTAAATTCTCCATGATTGCCTCCACACTTTGGTGGCCATTCTCGTCATCGGTGTGGAACAATTCTGCGTGCTGATGATCATCCACAGAGCGACTGGCGATTTGTTTCGACAGAATATTGTCAGGTTCAGGAGCACTGGAGCAGCCTCGAAGATCTCTGAGTCATGAAGCGATCGATTCTAGAAGTCGCTCAGAAGAAGCTTCCGTTCAAGGTACACTGTGCAGTGGGGCAGTCCGGCTCAAGCTGGCCAAGTTGGTCGGACTGAAGCCAACCAAAGATTAGCCCATTGAATCGGTCACGGGCGAGGACTGCGTCAAGATGAACCTCAGTTTCGGTCTGCATTTTTCGGACATCTAACAGGCATTCGTTTCCATAAGAGATGGTTAGTCGAGCACTGTCCCAGAAGTCATTCAGCTTCTTGTCGGGGTCCAGCCGATGCCGACTCCCTTGCGCGAACCACCCGAGTCGTATCCTGTTGTAAATCAGCAAGGAGCAGTTGCTTTCTCATGAGCACATTGATCCTGCTGCGGTGAGACCAGGGCCCGCGTAGACGGAGTCGTCAAAGGTCGAACAATTCGAAGGAAAGAAGTAGTAGGAGCCGCTATTTTCAGGCCTTGTGGTGCGATTGAGGAATCATAGCGAATGGCGTCATGATCAAGATCTGCCAGTGACGGATGGAACTGTTCCAAGATTCCAAGCTCGAAATTTGGTTGCGGCTATACAGGACGTAGTCGAGAGTCAATTGAATGGTGAAAGGAAAGGTGGATTCGGAGTTGTCGGCCGAGTCTGAGAGATTGATTACTGATCCGAAGCGGGGTTTGTGGCAAACACGACACGACACTGCTCTTTTCTCCCAATCACTCGTGTGGTACATGGTACATACTTACAAGCTTATGTTGAGGACTAGTGGACTGCTGGATTGATCCAAGGTGAGCGTCTAATGCATTCAATTTCCTGTCTCCGTACGCCCATTCTCGCGTGGCTGTGATGATTATATTTCAGAATCGCAGCGAACATCTGTCATGAAATTACCTACTGTATCTGAGTCACTCCCTTTTTCTCTTGCTTTTTAATCTCCTCGTGAAGCCCGCTAATACGCATCTTTTTCTGTTCCAGGTGCTGATGTTCGTTCATAGCTCTACAGTGATCTGGAGTGTGCTTGAGCCGTCGGACCATATGTACAATTTTCGGACCATTCACGGTGGAAGAGACACGATCGACCAAACACTTTAGTTCGCCACATTCCATTGTATACTCATTTGACAGTAAGACATTCTGAATTCCTGGCTTTTTCCCCGCTGCGGAGGAGATACCGACCCCTCCACCAAGACGACCACCTCACCAGCTCAATACATGCCCACATAGCCAATGGACTCGACGCTGACCGTGAGTGTGTCGCGTTAACAAACGGCCTCGTGGAAGCTGTGATGGGAGGGAGTCAGAGTACGCTGACGGCGAGAAACGCGCAGGCGATTACCACCCTCTACCCAACATCCACATCCAATCCGCCGCGAAGGCTCGTTCTCGAATCTCGGAGAGCTGTAGGAGGCTGACCAATTTGCCTAACGGAGGAGGTGCCGGTGGGCAGGAACTGCGATGACCTCCACTGGGATGCGTTCGGGGATGAGGAAAGGATGGCGCGCAGAAAGAGGACGGGAGGCGAGGCGAGGCGAGGACGAAAAGCGTTGGGTGTATATGTGCGCGGAATCATGCGACCCCGCTCCCGCCCTCATCCCACGGATCTCATCTTGCTGAATGGCACCGCAACTCCCTTACCCTCTTATGTTCGTCCGCATCACGAGGTCTAAGAAAGTGCCAATCTGAGCCGAGGCCGCGACGGTCGATGCCCTGTCCGTCTGGCCTGCCCACGATGTTACCCTCGGAGAAAGCGTCAATTTGAGAAAGAATAAAATCCACGACGGCGCTACCGCTGAATCCGTGCCGTATGCACTGGGCTGCGCTCACGTGACAGGGTCCACCCTGCTTTGGGACGCGGTGAGGATCATTGCATCGCGGGCCGTAGCGCGGAGGAGGAAGGGGTGCTGCTGGAAAAGAGGAAGGGACCCATGAATATCGAGAACTCCTCAGGATGGAATAAAGGACGGCGACCGTGGGCGGTCCCAGAGAAAAAAGACCATGCCGAGGCAGCTGCGTCGGGGTAGTACAGACGCCGTGTTCCCCTTCTTGCATTCACTTCGAAGCATCCTGCGCACTGGGCACATGCTAAATGCGCTAAGAGAAGAGAGGAAAAACACGAAAACGCTCAAACATGTGGCAGTTCCTTTGGCTTTCGGCGCCACTTCGCACGGCCAGTTGAAGAGCCCAAGCGGTACAAAGCGATGTATTCGGTAGTAGTACATGATTGTGTTGTTAAGCAGCAGGCTCTAAAGTGGTAAGGCTATAACAGCTTATGACCGGGCTCAAGATTTCAACTAAACGTTGAGCATGTCGCTGGACTACAAAGAGTGCAATAACCAATCTCCACCTTTCCAAAAGACTTTCACTGTTAAACTGGAAAGTCGCAACAGGAATTTGGAAAAATTGGATGAAACTTTTTGCCGCACCATCCCTTCTGAGTATCTGGGGGAAGTGGGCGAGTATGGTGACTTCGGTTTCATCGTAGTAAACGCCGTAAATCAAGCATTCCCATCCAAACTGTGCCATCGCAAGGGGGTTTGGAGACTGGATTTCTTTCAGGGGAATATTCTTCTCCTTTGGGTCGCTGAAGGAGCAGTGGGCGATCACGAGAAGGATCATAGTCGGGTGTATGGCCACTGCTATTTGGGCCCGTACATCGGGTGCCTTTGACTCTTCGGGCGATTTACTGCTCGATTTATGTTTATGCATCCCGCGCTCCCGAATCTTACCTTCTCCGATTGCCACGACTGCTCTAAGCAGGCTGTTCTGATTACTCTGACGCAGACTGGCGATATCTGGAAATGCGACAGATTTCTGCCAAGGTCGAAGGTAGTTGGGGAAATCGAGCTTTGCTCCGCTGTTGGAAAGTTGTAAGTTAACTCGTAAATCAAAGAGAAAAACGTACGAGATGATATCGCACGCCTTAATATCGAAGATACCCATAAGGGCGGATCCGACCAGTCGTTCGACAGTGAGTTCGGTGACACGAGGAGTTCCGTGCTTGTCCACGGCAATAAGGCGCAATAGCGAAACGATGGCGCGCTCCTTTGTGAAAGTCGTCGTACTGGGAGCGAGATTCGTCGTACCGGGAGCGAGATTCGTCGTAGTAGGTTCGAAATAGAGATTAGGCGCAGGGTGGACAGAATCTGGAGCCGTACGTCTGGGGACCCAGCACAGATCTCTAGATTCTTTCTTTGGTGGACTCGGATGCTCCGCTACAGACTTTTTGCCTGCTTTATCGACGTAGTGAAGGCATATCTTGAGGAAACTAGCTTCCAACGTCTCAGTTGTGGTGGAGTTCAGAGACAAGGAAGCATTGGGCTGGGATAAATGATTGAAAAAAGGAGCGATCGTGCATCGATTCAGAACTCACAAGTTCGTAGTCTTTGGAGATATAGACCGGCTCTCGATTCTCTCCCATCGACATGTAAGCTTCGCGAACTTTGTAGATCTCGCCGATAATTTTTATTGAATCGGAAACCACTCTCGCGCCACGGTCCTTGGTGCTGTTTTGAACCCACTTGTTAGCATACTTGTCTTTATCTGGTTGCCAGAATTCATTCAAGTCGAAATTTTTGGCGGCATGGAGTGTCCATCCTTGCTCCTTTATCTCCGGAACGGAGACCTGGCTGTTAAAGGCTGCGTCAGACTCGCCTGATCTTCGAGTCGACAACGATAGATACCTAGCAGGACGTGAGGTGTTATCGGGCAATTTGGTTTGTGGGAGCCCAAGCATAGCCGCAGCTTGCTGGAGAGCTTCGTGGTTCTTCTGATTCTGATTCTGCGACATCTTAGTTGCCAGATGATACTCAGGATGAATGACAGCCCTTATATACTGGGGACTTAACCATTAGCGTAGTCATGACGACGCGAAACAATAACAGACGAGTAGGCGCATGTGGGCGTGTGGCAAGAAAAAACAAGAGATTGTGGCAAGAATACTACAAGGTCGTTCTTGCCATCATTGATCGTCCTATTCCTGCTCGTTGTCACTGTCACTTGGTTGTCACACTGCACTTTCTCTTCTCACACCATGGCCACTTGCTCAAAATCGGAGCAGCAAGCGTCGAAGCTTTGGGCTCGAATCACAGACGATCCATGCAGCCGCAATCCTGCGACCCCGCTCCCGCCCCTCATCCCGCGGATCCCATCTTGCTGAATGCCACCGAAACTCCCCTTGCGTCCGCATCGCGAGGTCTAAGAAAATGCCAATCTGAGACGAGGGCCGCGATGGACAATGCCCTGTCCGTCTGGCTTGCCTACGATGCTACCCTTGGAGAGAGCGTCAATTTGAGGAAGAATAAAATTCACGACGGCGCTACCGCTCGGCCCGTGCCCTATGCACTTGACTGGACAAGGGCCACCCTGTTTTGGGACGTGGCGAGGATATCGCATCGAGGGCCGCAGCGCAAAAGAGGAAGGGGTGCTGCTGGAAGGAATGAGGAACTTCAGGACCCACCCGAGGTATGATATTGGTGAGTCCAGGATGGAATAAAGGACGGCCGTGCCAGGCGGTCCCAGAGAAGAAACAGCACTTCTTCGGCCGGCCTGAGCCGATGTGCTGGTGTGCGTGCAGGCGGAAATGAAGCCATCGCACCTCTGAAGCACATTCCTCCATGTGGTTCGGTGGAGTCAGCCACTACTACTACTGAAGATCCACTTCGCGACAATATAATATCGGGAGCATGGGCGTCGTAAAACAATTGACTGGAGTACTTATGTAGTAATACAAGCAACTACTGTATAATTCTTAACTCGAGCGGGTTCCGGTCAAGGAGTCAAGTTTATATTTACTAATAACCGTGTCCAATACCTTCACCAGATGTAGAGCATGTCGCTGGATTGCGAAAAGTGCGATGACCATTCTCCACTTTTCCAAAAGTGAAGCATTCTTCAAGTTAAAGTTTGCCACAGGAACTTGGAAAAACCGTATAGCGGTCGCCCCTCCCGGCCCTGCGCCAACTTTGACTATCTGGGGAAGTGAGCCAATATGATGATTTGGGCCTCGTCATAATAGACGCCGTAGATCAGGCACTCTTCTTTAAATTCCGTCTGTATAACGCCGCCGGGCTTTGGAGACTGGATCTCGTCAATCTTTCTAGACGGATTTCCCACTGCAAGTTTCAGGTAGTAATTGATGACGAGGAGGATCATAGTCGGGTGTATGGCCGCTGCTATCTGAGCCTGTACATTGGGGGTTTTGGAAAGCGGGTTCACGTCTTTGCCTGGTCTGTGCATTCCTCTCTCCTGGATTTTGCCTTCCCCGATTGCCACCACCGCTCGCAAAACGTTGTCTGAATTGCTCTGACGCAAAGTGGCAATATCAGGGAATGCAACAGCGTTCCCGGGACGAAGGAAGGCAGGGAACTCCAGCTTCGACCCACTACCGACAGACTGAGATACGAATAGATAGTAAATGGAAGGGAGACGTACGCGATAAGATCACAGTGCTTGACAACGAAGATAGCACTCAAGGCGGATCCGACCAGCCGCTCGACAGTGAGTTCACTGACCCGGCGTTCATCGCCCTGGACATGTTCGGAATCCTTGCCTATAGTGGTCACGCGAAGAAGCGACACAACAGCACGTTCTTTCGCGAAAGTTACTGTCTGTAGTGGGAAATGGAAGTTTGGCTCCGGGTAGTCGGTGTCGCCCTCCCGGTCTTTGAACACCAAATCAAGTTCGCGTCGTGGAGGGTCCCGGGAGTCGGACACCTTTCGGCTCTCCTTCTCGATGTAATGAAGACAAACTTTGAGGAGAGTAGCCTCTATCTCATTGGTGTTGGTAGGAGCGTCTTCGAGAGTCAAGGAATTGTTAGGCTTAAAATGACCATTTGAAAGTTAGTGACAATGGGAAATGGATATTGATGAATGGTTGTTTGACTGACGAGCTGGTAGCGCTTGGCGATAGTGACCGGTTTCCTAAAATCCGGGTCTATGATCATGTAGGCTTTGCGGTGCGTGTTGATAGCGCGTAGGATGGCATTTGTATTCGAATGTGTTTCACTGGCACGCTTGGCTACCCAATCATAGATATTGCCGGTCTTGCCTTCGGTCCACAAGGTGGACACATCCTTCACCACATCCTTCACGGGCTTCACCACATCCTTCATCTCATCATCAGTATGAACTATCCATCCAAGTTGATGAATATCTTTGAGCGATACTCCGCTGCAAGAAAGATGGGTGTAAACGGCTGAATCTCTGACGTCGGCAGTGCTCACCTAGCGGATTTGTTTATATTATCGTGCGGAAGTCCAAGTTTCTTCACAACGCTCTTGAGGTCTTCAAAATTGGTCGGTGACATCTTGGTTAGATGCTGCTCAGGATGGATGAGAGCCCTTATATACCGGAGACTCAATAATTAACGTAGTCAAGGGAACATGAAACAATAACAGACGAGTGGGCGCATGTGGGCGTGTGGCAAAAAAAAACAAGAGACTGTGGCCAAAATAGAACAAGGTCGTGCCATCATTGATCGCCCCTTGTTCTTGCCGCTGTCAAAGTTGGCAGTTTTACAATTATTACTAGCTACTCCCAGACTCCTCTCCTCGCACCATGGCTTCTTGCGCGGAATCGGAGCAGCCATTTTCGAATGATCACAAACTTTGGGCCGCTGCTCATATCATAGCAGATCCGTGCAACCGAAATCTATGGGAGTACTACACAATGGACCCGGAGGACATATCCGCCGCAACGCCACATCGAATTTCTTGCAGTTTCCTGACTTATATATGTCGCCTCAAGAATTTCTGGCGTCCCCCTTCGGGTAGACTAGAAATACCTGAAGACTGGAGCGTACGTGAAGTGTTACAAGTATCGCCAATAGGCTCACATCTGTACCAGCGCATTATCTTACCCCCCACCACTGAGAATTCGTATTCAGACTCGCGGGTTCTGCCACTCTGGCTCGACCTCTCTCTCCTGTCCGCTGCGTTATCCTTTATCAAGGGTGATCTATGTTTGGTGCCCACGATGGAACTCATAACTCGTTCGCGATCACTGGAACACTGTGGACCTCAATTTCCACTCGAAGGGCCGCCAGGACATCCTGATATTCGAGTAATTTTCGATTTTTTGATGTACGAAGGACCGCCTAGGGATCCTCTTGTTTGTGTGGCATCTTGCTTCACCTCCGCCTCCAACTTTCGACTCAAAATGTACTTCATTTGGAATGCTTCCATTTCCCTCTTTCTGATCGTTGCTGTAGGGATCCTCGAACATACTTCCCTCCTCGATTTCGCCACGTAATTGTACCACAAGTCGACTTCGCTTGTGCCCCGGAATGGAATGCCACCAGTCCGAAAATGCTGCGCAGGTCCCATGACGCGCCTCTCCGGTTGTCGTCCCCTGCGCTTACAATTGGAATTGGTTTAAAAGACAATGACGCAGCTGATGGTCTCTCATCTGAAGAATTAAAACATTTGGCACTCGCTGCTCAGCCGCACCTGGAGATGCTCCTTGTCGCCTGGAATGTGCGCTATCCCGACTCGCCGCCCGATTCGACCGTCTGTATATTTGTCCTCGCCCTTCGGGGGATGCATATATTCATTGTTGCCCACATTCCATACCTCTGCGGATCCGAATTCCGCTACCAATCCATCGTCGTCGACCGGCTTCGGTTTCCCCCTCGCATCCCCGGAACAGACGACCGCGAAGGGATGCTTGATCGTCTGCGCCTCGCTATCGCCCTCCTGACGATAAAAAATCATACCGGTCGTCTTGCCTCCCTGTGCCACGACGTCGTTTGGCCGCGCACCGTCTTCGACGAACAGCTAGAACTGGTGCAGCAAGTCACCGGAACCGTAACGTCCCAATCTCAATCGGGCAAAGAGTGCAAGGAGGGCGAACGCGACAATGCCGACAAACGCCACAAGTCCGTCCGCAAACGCCACAAGTCCGCCTATCCATCCCCGATTGTTACTGGAGAAGATGATGAAGAAGAAGACGATGAAGAGGAGGACGATGATGATGAAGATGAAGAAGACGATGACGATGATGAAGGTATGGACACTACAGCCTCGGAAATCTCGGTAGAAATCGAAACCAGAGCCTTGGAAATCGCACATTCAAAGGATCTGGTTAACAATTGGCTGAAGTACGATGGAGAGATACTAGATCCGATTATTGATGTATGATTTGGCAATGACTTTCCAGTTGTGCTTGTTCTTCCTTTTTTTCCGATCCGCGGATCCTCTCATGCGACTTTGGGAGAAACGGGTTTCAAACCCACGAGCAGTTAGCCGCGGCCGATAGCGACGAAGCTGTGAACTTGAGATTCACCGTGATCTTGGCCGTGATTTACATCGGGAGAATCTGGAAGCAAAATTTCTCATTCCGCGGCCGCTCTGGTGATGATCTCGGAGGCATCCCGTTGGGCGCCGCAGCTCTCAGCGGGACCGCGCCGGAATATCTGAGCCCCGTGTGCGCGTATCTCCCGCACCTCGCGCTCCCATGCTTTTCCCTCAAGGAAAAAGCAGAATCATCGTCGACGAGCCCGTGCACGACACAGCCACCCGCCTTCCCGCCCGGGCAACTTGGTTGCAGTCAGTCAAGTATGGGCGCGGGGGCATGGCTATTATTATGGGCGTGAAGATGACCCGTCCGGATCCGGAGCCACTATATATGGGGTGTCAGTACATGTCAGTTGCGTGCCGGTCAAAGCGACAAATCTCATCCCACGTGCGGATGACGCACGCCCCCTTGAATAGATTCAGGGCCAGTGGCCAAAGAACCCACATAAAAAGAAATTGCGAAGGCAATTATCAGCTGTTGAGACAATTGCCACCGCGGAAACAGAATTTGAAGTGCAAGAGGGCCGCGATGAATCAAAGCTGTACAGTACGAAATTAAAAGGTCCCGCTGAGTAGAGCAGTATAATATTAATGGATCGATCGAGAAACTCCTCGTCGCCTTATCACAAGTACGTAGTATGTCGCAGCACAGCACTGCAAAGGACCATCCATACACGCCCACTAAAAGCTGACGTAAATAAAAATGAAAGCTCTGGCGAACGAAAACGAAATTGAAAGCAAATAAAAACGCCATTCATTTTTCACCGCCAACCAGCTGCAGCGCACGCCCGCACACACAAGGCACACAAGGGTACTCTACATGGTATGATATGTATGTAAGATATCTGTGTGCCGCACTCTAGTTTTTGGTCGTCGTTCTCGTTCCCTTCCCCACCTCCTTCTCTTCTCTCTCGCCCCGCCCCCACCAGCCCCTTGCTTCAGCCGAATTAAGTACTTATTCAAGGTCCACATGATTTCGCCCCGCCCTCGCAGTTTCCCAGCGCTTAGGCGGTGAAGCTCGCGACATGCTCCTCGACGACGCTCTTGATCTTCGCCTCCATGTCGCCCGTGATGTTGCCTTCCGCGATCTCCGTGAGGAGCGCGGTCTGCGTCGAAGTCAGGTGGGAACGGAACTCGGCCTCCCACTTGGTGATCTTGTCGACCGGGACGGAGTCAAGCTAGGGCACGAAGTCAGTATACATGCATACAGCTGAGGAGAAGGGGTACGTACGAGACCGTTGACACCGGCGTAGATGATGGGGACCTGCAGCTCCATGGCCATGGGCTGGTACTGGCCCTGCTCTGTAGCGTGTACGTCAGCAACTAGGTGCCATGGAAAGGTGACGAGGACGTACTCAGGAGCTCCGTCAGCCGGGCACCACGCGAGAGCAGGAAGCGGGTCGACGCGTCGAGATCGGAACCGAATTGCGCGAAGGCAGCGACCTCACGGTATTGCGCGAGGTACAGCTTGAGCGAACCGGCGAACTTTTTCATGATTTTGCTGGCGAAAAAAAGGAGAGAGATCAGATGAGGTGGTGATTACGACGGCGGGAGAGAGACGTACGTCTGCGCAGCGGAGCCGACACGGGACACGGAAAGACCGACGTTGATGGCAGGACGCACACCACGGAAGAAGAGCTCGGCTTCCAGGAAGATCTGGCCGTCGGTGATGGAGATGACCTGCAGCAGTGCGTCAGAAAGCTGGGAAGGGAGCTGAGGGAGAAGATGCGCACGTTCGTCGGGATGTATGCGGACACATCACCACCCTGGGTCTCGATGATGGGCAGCGCGGTCAAGCTCCCACCGCCGAACTTGTCGCTCATCTTGGCGGCACGCTCGAGCAACCGAGAGTGCAGGTAGAAGACGTCACCGGGGTAGGCCTCACGACCGGGAGGACGACGGAGTAGCAGGGACATTTGACGGTAGGCGACGGCCTGCTTGGACAGATCGTCGTAGATGATGAGAGCTGGGGAAATGGATGGTGAGCAGCGGTAAAAACGACAAGGAGAGGATGTACGAACCGTGCTTGCCGTTATCACGGAACCACTCGCCCATAGCGCATCCGGAGAAGGGCGCGAGGTACTGAAGCGGGGCAGCTTCGGAGGCAGTGGCGGCAACGATGATGGTGTACTTCATCGCGTCGTTCTCCTCCAGGGTCTTGACGAGCTGGGCGACGGTGGACCGCTTCTGGCCAATGGCGACGTAGACACAGTAGAGTTTCTTGCTCTCATCCTGGCCGTCATTCCACCGCTTCTGGTTAAGGATGGTGTCGACCGCGACAGCGGTCTTGCCGGTCTGACGGTCACCGATGATCAGCTCACGCTGACCACGGCCAATGGGCACCATAGCGTCGATGGGCTTGAGACCCGTCATCATGGGCTGGTTGACGGAGCGACGGGGGAGAATGCCGGGTGCCTTGAGGGAGGCACGACGACGCTCCGCAGCCTCAATGGGACCCTTGCCGTCGATGGGGTCACCGAGAGCGTTGACGACACGTCCGAGCAGGCCGGGGCCGACGGGGACATCGACGATCTGGCCCGTGCGCTTGACGGTGTCTCCCTCCTTGATGAGACGATCGTTTCCGAAGATGGACACACCGACGTTGTCGGCTTCGAGATTGAGACACATGCCGCGCACACCAGAAGAGAATTCCACCATCTCTTCGGCTGTAAAAGACGTGAATACGATGACGCGACACGAAAAAAGAGAAAAAAATTACCCTGGACGTTCTTGAGACCCCAAACACGGCCGATACCGTCACCGACACCTGCACTTGAATGAGACAAGTGCCAAAAGAAGAAGAAAATGCGTACTCAGAACACGGCCGGTTTCTTCGACATTTCCACCGACAGCAGTGCCAGAGATGCGAGACTCGAGGATGGACGAGACCTCTGACGCAGCTGAAAAAGACGATGTTGAGGAAAAGAGAGATATACATGAGAAAGCGGAGACTGACCAGCCTTTGCGGTTGCGTATGAGCGGGCGACGACGGTGGGGGTGCTCTGCGACGTGGAGGTCAGTTCTGGGCCAAATTTGACCGAGAGAAAGACGGGAGAACGGTACCTTGGATGCGGCGGCCAGCGCATGAGCGCGCACCGAGTTTCTAATGGCAATTCGGTGCATGAAGAAACGAGCGGGAAGACGGGAGAATGTGGTAAAATCACCGCCGAATTGATACGGTCACAAATTTCTACCTTGTTTATGTGGAACAAATAAACAAAAACACCGCATACTTACTTATACTACATAATCTCATCGTCCACAAGCTTGTTGTGGACAGGAGAGGGAGCATGGCAGTCATTTTTCAAGAGCTTTTCAACAAATCAAGTCTTTTGGCCAAAGGATCCCAGGAAACTCGAGGTGAACCCGAAAAGATCCGACCCTACTCTGTCCGACCTCGTCCGATTTTCTCCGGCCGGTCTCTTGCCTTCTCCTGCTCGAAAACGTCGTTCGAACTGCTTGGCTCTTCCTGACCCACAACTCTCTTCCTCTACGTTGCATCCTCGACTCAGGCTTTCGGCTCGCAACGATAAACCCCAAAATGATCATACAAATGGACCTTTATGAATAAATGATACAGTGGCGCGATACAACAACGTCGATAAGAATTCCAACTAAATTCGGGGTATGAATGAATGAATGCAAATTTAACTGTTTTCTTCCACCGCTCCTCTCAGGTATCGACGCAAAAAAAATACTCCCAGTCAGCGGCTCCCCTCAGTCGTCCAAGTCAGCTGCGACGGTTAGCTACCACGGCGGCGCATCGTCGGTTTGCTCCCCTGCACGTTTCCACGGCGGGGCGTCCCCAGGGGGCGCCGTCGGCACGACTCGTTTCCACCCCGGTGCGTCCCCAAGGGGCGCCGTCGGCACGATTCGCTTCCACCCCGGTGCGTCCGCAGTGCGCCAGGTCGGCGGGTCTTCGGGCGTCGGGCGGACACGCTTCCAGGGCGGCGGGTCCGCAACAACGGTGGGTGACAGGCGTTTCCACGTCGGCGGGTCTGCAGCGCGTACGGTCGGTATAATCCGTTTCCACGGCGGCGGATCTCCGGCAGTCGGGACAGCGCGCTTCCACCCTGGCGCATCGGCGGTCGCCTGTCGTTTCCACCCCGGCGCATCGTCTGCAATGGGCTTCTGCAACACGACGGTGAATAAGTACGGTACGCAAGATAGTGGAGAGCGCATTGCGAGCTTACCTCCACCGCGGCGATCAGCACATCGGGTGTGCGGGCAACAGCGCCGTTCACGTCGTTCTGTGGAGCAATTCAGAACTCCGTCCTCGAAATTCGTGGGTGAGTTGCTTACCACCGGTACGGCCCCGACGGCGACCACAGCAGCAAGGAGCAGAAGTATTGGCGCGTGCATGTTAAACGAATGGCTGGCTGGCGGGACCGTCTGGTTCGTTAAACAGTCAGATCGACCCGTGAAGAAAATCCATGTCGGGGTTTTATACCGATCCTCGTTGGCGCAGATATCCGGGATTTCTGCATCATATTTCCAATCTCCGCGTGGCCAAACCGCGCGTGCGGTACGTAGCCGATGTTTTGCTTTGTCAGATCAGGTCAGATCAGCAAAGTTTAAAAATATGATCTTTCGGCCGCAGTTGGAGATCACAGATATACGATGAAAGACGACCGGGACGATATCTGACGATATCGGTATTGAGTCTACGCGCCATGTCAACTTGCAGTACCAAGTGCCTATCCTTGGGTCGTTGCGTTTTGTGTTTTTGGTTCTCCAGGAGGCACGCCGGGGCGAGAGGAAAGCACATCAGGACGTCATTCACTGACGCCTGCGAAACTCGTGATTATCCAGATTCCGATAGGCGTGCCTGTGGCGCTATCTGTAGCTGACCCGGCTCATCTTCACCCCGCCAGGTACGCTGGGCTGGGCCTGGGATGATACACCCAAATTCGACCGAGAAGTTTCTGCGAGAGCAGATGACAGCCGACACCATAACATATATATCAGGTGCTACTGGTGCCAGTGAACGGGGACAGCGATTCCGAAGATTCTACTCAGACTACGATGCGCTGGCTGGCTGGCAGCGTGAGCGGTGCAAATGTCCCCGACGGTCTTGGTCTTGAACGTCCATGGAATTAGCTTGGGAAACGCGGTCCGTGCGCAGGGATTATGATCCGACGTGGACCCTCCGGTGCATGCTTTACCCCTTCAGCAAAACAGTCAGTGGTCGGAGTGCTTGCCTCGAAATATGCATACAAGGCCTGCTCTGTTCCTCAAGAGCTTTTTTCCAACACTCAGGGGATAAAACACGGAACATGGTGGAAAAAGTTGCCGCCGAAACGTCTGCTCGTTCCTGCTCTTGTGAGTTGCGGACCTTGCGGTTGGAGATCCAGGGCTGCAGAGGGTGGACTCCAAACGGATTGAAACGACATCATACATAGCAACGAAATGCCACCGCAAGCCATATGCCTGTTCCGTTGCTCCATGCTTCAAGTGTCTTCAAGTAAAGTCGCGAGCTGACCACCGGTTGCCGCGGCGAACACCGAGCTATTGCCAGGGACGTTTAAATTTTACGCACAAAGCCTCAGGCCTTCAGGTCTCGGAGAGTGAAGTCCAGGTCTACTAGTAACCCGCCTGGAATGGGCTCCGGCATGAGCTAATAGACGTGCTGGACGGGGTTCGGTGTCCTAATGAGCGCACGACGGTAGCGTCATTTTTGGCGGCAGCGAAAAGATGCGTTCCTCCCCGGTCAACGCATTCGACGGGGATGAATAAAACCGGTATGGAAAAGGGAGCTGGCTTGGCGAGCGAATGTCGGACTCGCGCTTTGGCAATCGCCGTTTCGGGCATCTGCAGCCGCATGCAGATCTTCGTATGCATGGTCGCATCTATCGCCGTCGGAGGTACCCGGGCCTGGACAGTCAGACCTAGTCAGACGCGCTGACCTTCTCGTCTGCCCATTGCACAACACTAGCGTTGAAGTATGTACCTACACCGGAACTCCTGCAAGGCACTGACGAAGTTCGATTGAATACTCGTCGTTTTTTTCTCCAACCGTTCCGCGTTATAATTAACTGCGGGAATCGCGACAGAGCCATACCAAATCCCGTGTTATACCTCTCGTCCGTAAGCGTGGTTTAACATTCCAAGTAGGCAGGAGGGAACCACTTGTTGAACAAGGTACGATTTCCAACCGCGGATATTAGCTTTACGCTTTGTAACTTATGTAACCGAGGTACAAATCGAGAAGAAGGAGGTTGATAATTATTAGGCGCAAAACTACAGGCTTATAAGGGGTTTGGTATACTATTAATAGAATCTCTATTGTTCTACTTTCCTATTGTGCTTCGTAATCCTTCTAATGAATATTCGGGAACCTTCTGTGAGGTTCTATTCCCACGGTTGGCTTGTATCTCCAACACTCCCCCTCAAGCCAAAATTAATCCAAGCGCATCGCGAAGAGGTTTGAACTTGAACGCGGCCAGTGCCTTGGTAAGTACATCGGCTGTCATCTCAGCAGTTGGACAATAAATGACTTCTAGTGTTCCATTTTCAATTTTCTCCCGAATGAAGTGATAGCGTATGTCGATATGCTTTGTACGCGCGTGGAATTGCCCGAGTTCAGCGTGTGCGAGGGAAATTGCTGATTGGTTGTCATTGTAAATGATCATGGGAAAGGTGACGGATCCGAACAATTCGCTGATGAAATATCGGAACCAGATGGCCTCTTTAGCCGTATAGGTGAGTGTGATATATTCTGCTTCTGTGGTAGATAGCGAGACAATTTCCTGCTGCTTTGAGGACCAGGAAACCGCGGCACCGTTCAAGATGAACACGTAGCCTGAGACGGCTTTCCTGTTCTCGATTGACATCCCATCAGCATCGGCAAAGATATCAAGGCCGAGTGTGGAGTCGTTAGCGCCATAGGTGAGCGCTAGTGTCCGAGTGCCTTTCAAGTACTGCAGAACACGTTTTGCAGCATTCCAATGTGGGAGTCCCGGGTTGTCGATAAATCGGGATAGAACACAAACTGTGAATGCCAAGTCTGGGCGTGTGGCCGTGGCTAGCCATACAAGGCCGCCAATCAATTCGCGATATGGGGTGTTGTGCATCTCTGCAATGGCGCTCGGAGTCGTAGGACATTGCTCACGGGTGAGCTGAACCATGGGATCAAGTGGAACAGATACTGATTTGCAATCAGTCATACTGAACTTTCGGATTAGCGAGTCGATGTAGGTGGTTTGGGAAAGTGCGAGTGTGCGAGTTTCGCGATTCCGTGTGACTTCCATCCCGAGGAGCCAGTTGATGGGTCCCAGCATCGTAATTTTGAATATACGGCTGATTTCGTCCTGGACCTCATCAATCAATGCTGGCGAATTTCCGGTGATGGTGCTGTCATCTATATGGATGGCGAGGAAAGCAAGATCATTTTCTCTTTCAAGGCGGTACACGGCATGGTCGGAATGAAGCGGGTAGATGCCGAGTGTAGCGAGAGATGATGTTAATTTCTCGTACCACTTGCGGCTGGACTGTTTAAGTCCGTAGATGGTGCGCTGGAGTCTGATGACCTCCTGCGAATTTCCGTTGGTGTAATGCGGTGCCTGTTCCATATAAATCTCCTCATCGGCTGTGAATTCTCCGTTGAGAAAGGCTGCGGAATAATCGAACACTTTGATGTCCCAATCAAATCGGGTTGCGATGGACAGAATTGTCCGGAGGGAGGATAATTTGGCAGTAGGTGAGAATGTTTCGAAATAAGCGACTCCTTGGACCTGTGTAAAGCCTCGTGCGACTAAACGTGCCTTGTATTTGTCGATTTCGCCGTTGGCTTTCCGTTTGATTCGGAGTGCCCATTTTGATCCGACGACATTCCGGCTGTTCGGTCTCGGAACGGTTCCATCTCCGAATGTGCCTGTCCTCCGCATCGCGTCCATCTCCACATCCATCGCGGTCTTGAATTCTGGCCAATCTGATCGCTGCATAGCTTCTTCAACCGTAGGCGAGTCGGACAAATCTCCCATGCCCACGTAAGCATACTCAAATCCCATGTTCAACCCTGAATTATCGTCCTCGGTATCCGCAATGTGAGCCGAGCGACGTGTTCTCGTGCCTTCGATGATATTCTTCGGGTCAATAATGCTGCTGATATCCCGAGACACAACTGGTTTTGATTTGGTATTTGGGGCTGGTGTCAGGGGAACCCCCATTTCCGGCCCTTCCGCTTCCGCATCCGGACCTTCCGGTCCCGTTCCGACCCGTTCCGGCTCCTCCCGATATCACATGGCCTGTGATTCCGCCCGGGACCTCTGCCGATCACTCCGGTTGCTATCACATGCCCCCCGTCCGTAGTTACTTATATACCGGGATCTGACGCGGGTGATCCTTAGTCTTTCTTCTCTTCGGATCCCCCTCGTCAGGTCTGTCCATTTGTATCTGTAGCTACTCTGTGATATTTATCTTCGGATCCCCCTCGTCAGGACTCTTGAGTATACTCGGGCCTTGAGGTTGCCCTTACAGCAGAAGAAAGACTCTAAGGGATTAACCGGCCAAGATTGCGGGTTACGGTTTAGCAGACTCGGACGACTCCGAAAGTGCTCCGGTCTCCCCGAACCCGAATCTTGTCCCCTCCTCCCCTCGTCTAGATCCCTCCATGTCCGACGCGTCCGCGGAAGCCGCCGCCCGGTTGGACCGGATCGAAGCGAGCATCGCGTCGCTTGCAAAACTTGTCCAAAACCAACACCCCACTGCTGCTTCGCCTGCCCCGTCCCTTGCCGACCCGGCTCCGGACCCGGGTCCAGGGTTATTTAAAAATGTTGCTCCTGGAGCGAAATCGGTCCTCCGGCCGAACCCCCCGATCGTCTTCGACGGTGACCGCAAGAACGGCCGGGCCTTCCTTCACCAGGTCCGGTCCTACGCCCGGTTGCTTCCGGAGGCGTTCACGGAGAACGGGGAACCCTCCGAGGAGAAGGTCGTCCGGTACGCCATGTCTTTTATGGCCACCGGTTCCGCACAGCGTTGGGCCGAGCGTCAGTCCAACAAGACCCCGTTCCTCCTCACGAGCTGGGACGCATTCCTCCGGGAGTTCCGGCTCCGGTTCGTCGAGGAGAACGAACAGGACCATGCGCTGAACAAGCTGGAGGGACGCTCGTACCACATGGGCTCCCGGGACGTCTTCCAATACACGGACGACTTCGAGGACCTCGTCGACCTTGCCGGCTTCGAAGACCCTCTCGTCAAGGTCACGAAGTACCGGACGGGCCTCGATCCGGCGATCAACACCGCGATAACCGGATCTTCCGACCCTCCGGACATCCGCGACTACCCCGCTTGGAGGCTTCGTGCCTACCGCCAGTACGAGGCCAAGCTCCGCGCTTCGGAAGCCGCCCTTCCGATGCGCCATGCAACCGCGACGGGTCGCGCCCGGGTGATTCCCGTCGCCCCCGCCGTGGTCTCGACCCCCCAGCCGAGGGCTGCCGTGCCGGTGCTTCCACCTCCGGTCCCTATGGACGTGGACCGCGCCCGCGCCCGCAATGCCCCTCGCCGTGGCTGCTTCCGCTGCGGCGATCCGAACCACTTCGCGAAGGACTGCACCATTCCGGTCGACATCCGGTCGACTGACGTGCTCGACGAAGTGATCCGGCAGCTGGGAGGCGAGATGCTGGAGGAGCTCCTTGCCAAGGTAGCGTCCGCGCAGGCTGTTGCGGACCGTCCGGTCATTTCGGAACCGGAGGATTTTCCCCTCCGCGACGAGTGAGCGGTGCGCCCTCGTTCGCGTCCCCTAATCGTTTCGCTGTTCTATGTAACGAGTCTGACAATATATCTCTTGCATCCCCCGAAACGATAGACGCACCCCCTGATCCGAGCGGTACTCCGGCCGCTCCGGTCCTTCCGAAAACCCGGCCGCCTCGTAGGCCGTCTTGGGAACGCAAGCTTCCGAAACGGTATACGATTGCCGCCGCTCCGAGCGCCAACTCCCTCCACCTCCCTTTGGAGATTGAGTCTGCCGACAATGCCGCCAAGCTCTCGCTCAAAGGCCTTGTCGACTGCGGAGCCACCTCCGAGTTCATCGACTCCGAGTACGTCCGGTCCACCTCCTTTCCGATCCGGCAGCTCTCGCAGCCAATCCCGGTCTTCAACGTCGATGGTACCCCGAACGAGGCTGGCTCTATCCGGGCCGTCGCGGACGTGGTATTACGCTATAAGGGCCACACCGAGCGCGTGCAACTCGCCGTCACGCGCTTAGGTAAGCAGAAGCTCATCCTTGGCTACTCCTGGCTCCGGAAGCACAACCCGGAGATCAACTGGGACACCCAGGAGGTCAAGATGAGCCGATGCCCGTCCGGTTGCAACACCTGCACGGACGAAGCCCGGGCCGAACGCCGACATGCGAAGGCCGTCGCCCAGATCCTCCGGTCCATCCGGTCCCAGCCCAGCGTGGACATCTGCGCTATCGACGTGGATGACCGGAGCGGCGAGGACGACGACGACTTCGACTTCGATGAGGAGTTGCCGGAACTCTCTCCGGATGATTCCGACGATTCCGATGACGAGGACGATCCGCTCGAGGACGGTGACCGGATCTTGTACACCCGGTTCTCGCCTCCGGAGGATATCCGCGCGACCAGCACCGTTTCGCAACGACTGGCCGAGGCGTATGCCAAAAACTCCGCTCCGGCCGGTTCGGAACTTCCGGACTGGGTGCGTGATTTTGAGGCCGTCTTCAACCGGGAGTCCTTCGACTCGCTCCCTGAGAGCCGAACCTGGGACCACGCCATCGAACTCGTTCCGGACTCGAAGCCCGCCAACTGCAAGGTCTACCCGATCTCGCCCCTCGAGCAGCGCGAACTCGACGCGTTCATCGAGGAGGGCTTGTCTACCGGACGGATCCGGCCGTCGAAATCCCCGATGGCCTCTCCGGTCTTCTTCGTCAAAAAGAAGGACGGAGGCCTCCGGTTCGTCCAGGACTATCGGGCGCTCAACGCGATGACCGTAAAGAACCGGTACCCCCTGCCTCTGATCAACGATCTCATCAATCGTTTGAAAGGAGCCCGGTTCTTTACGAAACTCGACGTCCGGTGGGGCTTTAACAACGTCCGCATCCGGGAGGGTGACGAGTGGAAGGCCGCATTCCGTACCAACCGGGGGCTCTTTGAGCCATTGGTGATGTACTTCGGCCTTACCAACTCCCCGGCGACCTTCCAGACGATGATGAACGACATCTTCCAAGATCTCATCTTGTCTGGCGACGTCATGGTGTACCTCGACGACATCCTCATCGCGCACTCGGACCTCCGGAAGCACCGGGAGATCGTCCGGGAGGTCCTCCGACGTCTCCGGGAGCATAAGCTCTACTTACGACCGGAGAAGTGCGAGTTCGAGAAGTCCTCGATCGAATACCTCGGCGTGATCATCTCTCACGATCATGTGGAGATGGATCCGGTCAAGGTCGCCGGAGTTTCCGCTTGGCCGGCGCCGGAAAACAAGAAGGACGTGCAGCAGTTCCTCGGCTTCACGAACTTCTACCGGCGGTTCATCCGCGACTTTTCCGACATTGCCCGCCCTCTCTTTGACCTCACCAAGAAGGGCCAGGCGTGGGTCTGGACCGACAAGGAGGCCGCTGCGTTCCAAGCCTTGAAGGACGCAGTGGTCACCGAGCCGGTCCTGATCCTTCCGGACGAGTCCCGGATGTACCGGGTTGAGGCGGACAGTTCCGACTTCGCGTCCGGAGCTGTCCTCTCTCAGGAGGGTTCCGACGGGAAGTGGCATCCGGTTGCCTTCTTCTCCAAGAGCTTGAGTCCGGTCCAGCGCAACTACGAGATCCACGACAAGGAGATGCTGGCGATCATCCGGGCGCTCGAGGAGTGGCGGCACTTCCTCGAGGGCTCTCAGCATCCGGTCGAGATCTGGACGGACCACAAGAACTTGGAGTACTTCCGGAAGGCGCAGAACCTCAACCGGAGGCAGGCCCGGTGGTCCCTGTACCTGTCCCGGTTCGACTTCTCGCTTCACCACAAACCCGGACGCCTTATGGGCCGCGCGGACGCCCTGTCCCGACGCGCTGACCATGGAGCGGCTTCGGACAACCAGGATGTGACGCTCCTGACTCCACAGCTGTTCCATATCCGTGCGTTAGAGGGTGTTATAGTCTCCGGACCGGAAGTCCCGATCCTCCGCGAGATCCGTGATGCCCTCGCCGGCGTTTTTTTCGCATCCATCTATCAACGACGTCAACTTTGGTTTCAAAAAGGCTTCTGGCAGGTTGGCCCATCCTCTCAGCACCTCAAAACAGTGGGCCCACATCGGTGAGTACCATCTACATGTACGCCGAGTATCTCTGAATCGCACAGTCCCACGCTTTGGGCCTCTTGTTGGCCCTGTGGATCAGTTCAGCCAGCCGTCGCTGCCACTATCTGGCCACCACCCCTGCATAGGCACTCGCATACTAGCGATTCTGCCTGCTGCAGATAGGATCAGGCGCACCGATCCCCTCGATGCAGAGTGCTACCTCGGTTTTTGCCCTGAGACTCGTGTAAGTTTTTTACCTGCCTATGCCACCTCCCCTCATTCTAAGCTCGCTCAGATACCTCGGGTTCAGGACTATCTCCCCCCACCGCCACCTGGTCCACGACCTTTTACACCGCCGCCACAGCCTGTTACACCTCCACCACAATCACTCATTCGCCACAGGTCACCGACGTCTCAGGTACATATCCCTTACCGCTATCTGTCTCTCTTGCTCACTGGTTGCTACTAGGTCATTGACGAGGACCGCCGGGTGCGTCCTCGATCTGAGCCACCCATCCCTGCTCCGGTACAGCACCCATTTTTTTTCTCTTTCCCCAAATCTCACAAGTACGAATTAGATCTCACTGGCGGAGGACCTCACTTCCGACCCAGGTCCTCCTCGGCCGGCGCTCTTGCCCTTGCAAGTTGGCGTTGATGTCCTTTCATCTGCTGACGTCACCGACTGCAGTGAAGACCTCCTTCTCACCGGTGTGACTCAGGATAGTCAGCTTCGCCTCATCTCCATCCACACCCGAACTTGCAAGGCGGGAGCTGAGTGTTTGCTTGACCTCCTGCACCTTTTTGAGCGTCACAAACAGGACCCCCAAGCTCAGCTCAGACGAGGAGAGAATGTTCTTGCCTGCACGACCGATGACGTTGGCATCCTATCCTTCTTCCGCTCCATACAAATGATCCAGCTGTGTGTTAACCTCCTTCTCGAATTCAGAATCTCACCACATTTTCTTCAGTGGGCCGCCGCTGACTTCTCCCAATCAGTCGGTGGCGACTGGTGAAGGTCCTGAGAGGGCAGTTCTTCGTGAGGCTTGTACTGTACTTGTAACACAGCACCGCCTTTGGCATCAGGTCAACTCGTCGGAGATGTTTGTCCCTGTTCTCAGCGTCAACCATATGTCGCCTGCCGGTGACACTGAGATGTTGCGGGCACATGGCACGTTCCTCGCCCTTCATTGCTACCTCCTCCGGCAGGGCCCTTGTCCCATCAGCATATGGCTCCTGCTCGCTCTCATTGGGGGAAAGAATGCTATGCTCATTCCCCAGAACCTCCTCCTGCACATGGACCCGACGGCATACGACACCCTCTCCCCTTGGTACTCCTTCCACGAGGATTCCCCAGTCCCCTCTGTGCGGAACCCGACTCATCCTCTACGCAATTTTTTCTTCATGTATCTGCCCAACACACAGGTATGCAGTTGTTGTTTGCCATGCTCGCATCATTTTTGACTGACTTTGGCACAGCCCAGCCAAATCAACCATCCTCGAACGAAGGAGGAGCATGAGAGCTGGCTCATCATTGCCTTCTGCTCCATCCTTCTCGGTCACCCTGATCCATGGCACCATCCCAACTTCATTGCGCTGAAAGAGGGCTTCGACATCCACCTCACCACTCTGGACTTTGCTTCGGTATGCACTCCGTGCAACTATCGAGATTGACGCCTGATATACCCTTACCATAGACAATTCGCGCCCGTGGCGTGCTACCATTCCTCACAGCGATCTACAATCGGCGTGTCACTGCTGTTGAGGACGTCTCCAACCATCTTCGCTTCAGGATCGACAGCCGTGCCGACGACAAGACCACAGCCCTTTTCGCCAAGCTTTTCGAGTTGCGTGTTCAGCGCTATATCCATGGGGTCGGCCATCCGAACGGGCTCCGCTTCCTTGACATCTCCGACAAAGTGTTCACCACAGACAGATACAATCCACTCCTGCGGGCAAATCTTGTCCTCACTGCGACCACAGACTCCGACATGTGTCCTATGGATGATGCATGGACTGTTTCGGTGAGGACACCCCATTTTGTCGCGCAAGTCATCACTCACCTCTTGTCATCACCAGTTCCGGTTACAAGGTGTTATTCCTCCTGAACCTCGT